>CM046844.1:11210057-11921079 GCA_025618425.1 Heliocidaris tuberculata | reverse complement strand
TCCGCCATCTTGTCGGGGTCCATTAGAAGGCCCGATAAGCACCTTTGCATAATTCATGAGCGTAAATGCATGATTCATTTTGTAAGATGCTCCCCGAGAGTAGCATTAGTTTGTACGCGGTATGAAACACATTACGCGCATCAGCTTAGAGCATGCGCAGTAAGAAAGGTCAAATTCAGTAATATATGCATTTATGGTAATGTATTCATCGCTTCAACGTACAGATTCGGCGAATCAGCGTCGGTAATTTCTAATTGTGGCAGACGGTACTCGGTCAATGCACTTTAATTGTAATCGATCTCCGAATAAAAATATATCGCTTTGCAAATTTGTAAACAAGTAAATAAAGCTAAAAATGTAACCGGACAGACCGAATCAAATCTAATCATGGATACAGATAATGTAAAAGTAAATGTAAAGTACTTGACACGTCACCAGTGGCATAAGTCTCTTTTGTTGTTGATATACTTAATACCGGTAAATATATTCATTTGATATGCATAAAGGATAAATGATAAATAAATGAATAAATAAATGAAACATATATGTATAATGAAAAAAACAAAAACAAAAAACCCCTCTTGCAGTGTAGGATTTTTTTTCAGGGATGGTTTTCACAACAGAAAGGATGATCTTCATTTGGGGGTGAGGGAATGGGGTCCTTTAGTTAATTGAGGTTTTTCTTTAACTTTTTAGTTAGTCTTGATATAAATGATTTTTTGTTTTTAAAGTGTACGTTTGTTCTTTTTTAGAAGGGATTTTGAATTGTATTAAAAGGAACAATCCACTAGCGTAGCTGAGGGAGGGGGGGGGGGGGCAGGGTGCCCCCGACAACTTTTCCTCCTTTTTTTTTTCTTGTTTGTCAGAGAATTATGGAGGAAAACATGTGATACCCCTCCCCCCCCCCCCCCCCCCGAGCGTCTATTTTGAGGGCTGGGGAGTCTTGATGTAAATGATCTTTTTATTTTTATTTTTTAAAAATAATATAAGTGTACATTTGTTCTTTTTTGAAAGGGATTTTTTATTTTATTAAAAGGAACAATCCACTAGCGTAGCTGAGGGGAGGGGGGGGGGGGGCAGGGGGCATAATTTTTTTTTCTTGCTTGTCAGAGAATTATGGAGGAAAACGTGTAATAACCCCCCCCCCCCCCCCCCCCCCCCCCCTCCGAGCGTCTATTTTGAGGGCTGGGGGAAAAAAGTACCGCACTGAGCGAGTTTGGGAGAGCTGGCGAGAAGAAAAAAATACGGGTCTCCCTTCAAGCAGAGTTTTAGAATTTAGAATTTTTTGTTTTTTGTTTTTGCTTGTCACAGAATTATTATTATGGAGGAAAACATCTGATAACTCCCCCCCCCCCCCCCCCCCCTCACTGAGCGCCACTGGAACAATCAAAATACCGGGAAGAATTATCTTCTAACTTTTACTTTGCATTTGTGAGTAAAATTTATATGTTGCCATTCACTAACGTACCCAAGGGGGCCGGGGGCAAGGGGGGGGGGGGGGCAGAGTGCCACCTGACAAGTTTTGAAGAAAAAAAAAGGTTATCGGGTTCCTGAACAAGATTCTCGACACCCCCCACTGAGCGACTTTTGGAGGGCTGGCGAACAATTTTCGGAACTGACCTCCTCTTTTTTTTTTCTTTAATGCTTGTCAGAGAATTATGGAGGAAAACTGGACCCCATAAAATCTGATAACCCCCCCCCCCCCCCCCCCCGATCCACTAAGCGACTTTGGGAGGGCTGGCGAAAAAAAATTCTCGACCCCCCCCCCCCCGGAGCGACTTTTGGAGGGCTGTTGGGGGGGGGGGGAATTGTCGCCATTGATTACCCTTTTTTTTTTTTTTTAACCCCTCTTGACGCCAAGGTCCAGACGCCACTGTTGCCATTCCTTTCCAGCTTTCATGCCTGTAAGTCACCACTCAATCACAAGTCTTATACAATACTATTCATTTCCATCAACTTATGATTGACCACAGGGGCGGATCTAGCTTTTTTCCAAGGAGGGGGTTTGAGGGCTGAGCTGGGTATTGCGAGGGAGCGTAGAGACCGAGCCCGAGCGAGCGAAGCGAGCGAGGGGGGAGGGTGTGGGAGGGGGGTATCCCCCCTCCCACAGTAGGGAGATTTTTCATTTTTAGGGTTGCTAGCTTGCGATTTTAAGCATACTTGCATGCTCTATTTTTTCTCTTTTTTGCCCAAATAAATGTTTACTTGGAAGCGAGCGAAGCGAGCGAGGGGGGAGGGTGTGGGAGGGGGGTATCCCCCCCTCCCACAGTAGGGAGATTTTTCATTTTTAGGGTTGATAGCTTGCGATTTTAAGCATACTTGCATGCTCTATTTTTTCTCTTTTTTGCCCAAATAAATGTTTACTTGGAAGCGAGCGAGGGGGGAGGGTGTGGGAGGGGGGTATCCCCCCCTCCCACAGTAGGGAGATTTTTCATTTTTAGGGTTGATAGCTTGCGATTTTAAGCATACTTGCATGCTCTATTTTTTTCTCTTTTTTGCCCAAATAAATGTTTACTTGGAAGCGAGCGAAGCGAGCGAGGGGGGAGGGTGTGGGAGGGGGGTATCCCCCCCTCCCACAGTAGGGAGATTTTTCATTTTTAGGGTTGATAGCTTGCGATTTTAAGCATACTTGCATGCTCTATTTTTTCTCTTTTTTGCCCAAATAAATGTTTACTTGGAAGCGAGCGAAGCGAGCGAGGGGGGAGGGTGTGGAAGGGGGGTATCCCCCCTCCTACAGTAGGGAGATTTTTCATTTTTAGGGTTGCTAGCTTGCGATTTTAAGCATACTTGCATGCTCTATTTTTTTCTCTTTTTTGCCCAAATAAATGTTTACTTGGCAGCCCAAGGGGGGGGGGGTTTAAACCCCCTAAACCCCCCGTAGATCCGCCACTGGACCATTCCAGTCAAAGCTTATTGTCTTCACTCTCCCTTTCACATACGCAGGCATGACAGGGGTGTCGCTAGAGAATTATGAATGGGGCAATAGTAACTGTGCCAAGAAAAAAAATTCCAAAAAATTTCCAACAATGAAAAAGTAAAACTGAAGTTTATATTTTTATATATTTTTGGACATGCCAAAATACTGACAGTTTGAAACGTTACAAATATTAAGGTGTATTGCCATCCCGCCACACCAGTTGTGCATCCAGGATTTTGTAAAAGATGGGGCACACATTGCAGAAAATTCTCTGACAAGTTGAAAAAGGTCATTTCAAAGGAGGCGGAGGGAGGGGGTACAATCTTGAAGTTGTAAACTGAAGGTATGTCACTCTGTATCAAGGGGGGCATGGGCCGGAAGTGCCCCCTAAATCTGATACTGCCCCCTTCCACCCCCACCCCCTCGAGCGATACCACTGCTTTTTCTCTCATTTTTTATCTTTCTCATTCCATTCTAACTCTGGCTTACCTTTCACACAAACTTTTCATTTAACATTTCTATTTATGGAACCCCTGCCCCCCCCCCCCTTTGAATACTCTATGTAAAAGTATATCACATGAACATTATCACTAAAATGAGAATTCAAGTTAGAATTAAAAAGCTCTCAGAATATGTAAATGTTAAAGGTAACTAGATAGATGACTTTCCATCCCCTTAACATGATTAAAGAGATGAACTAAATCCTTTGGTTTTTTTTGTCTATTTAATAACAATAAATATCAATTCAAATAACAAGTTTATAATTTGAAAAAAAAAAAAATATTGAAATTGCACATCCTTGCAGAAGTCTAGTGGTAAGTCAAATTTTCATATCACTTACTAGTACAGTATATCACTGAATGAATATTTGGTTTTTCTCACAAGTTCTCAAGCAATTTGCATATCATCTGTTTCATTCTATTATACTGTTGAAATGGTCACTGACTTAAATCAAATCTAGGTTTTGTTAAATTTCATTCAGCTGAAGGCACTTATTTTTTAGAATTTCAGCAAATGCAATATTCAAACAAAAATCCTCCAAATCAGAAACCCTTGTTAGGGATATCTGTATTGTTTTATTCTGAATGAAATCGCCAACTTCATTGCATGTATCCACTCGTGAGACTGCTGATCTAGCTTACAGGAATGAAGAGCTGTAGTGGTAATCCGTAAGTCTGTTGAATGAAAAGAGAAAATAGAACAAATTAAAAACTATTAAGGTCGTAAACAATAAGAAAGGACTGCAATGTGCCAGATATGTATATATGCATGACTCAAACAGAGTGAATATTGCTTGATAAAAAGCTATTTTACCCACATTCATTAAAATTAAGTTCTTTTGTAAGCATGAAAATGGAAATGATGAATCCTTATAAAAATTAAGTAAAATTCCTATATTTGACTAAAAATTCTTTTTCAGGTGAGAGGGAAAGGAAATTACAATAGTTTTAAATAACTTGCTTCCTCTTCAAGTTGTGTACTACTGATATAGGCCTATTATATATTTTTTATATTGATATATTTTTTGAAACCTTTTTTTTGTGGGGGGGGGGGGGGGTAATTGCCAAATTTAATTATGCACAGTAAAGGCCTACCTCTCCAAGCTTGAGCATGCAGGTCAGTATATCTGCTCTTTGTTCATTTCTCTGGATTGTGTATCTCAATATTCTTTCACCATTCATTGTAAAGAATCATGCTGTGTAAAAAGAGGATAAATAAATAAATTTATAAGTGCAAGTATAAATGAAAGTAATTTAGAGGTACACAATATATATTTCACAGAAATACTTGTACTCCACTAATTGTGACTTTTTTTTAAAATCTTCTCAAACATCTAAATACATCTAATTCAGATCATAGATCAAAGCTCAAAAGAGACCGTTTTCACAGATTGTATTGTGAATAAATGTGAAGTGTAATCTTCTCTTTCTTTTCCATGCTTACACACAATGCTGGGCTTTGTTGGTAATGGTTTAAAATGTTTGCATTAAGGACAAGCTATTAAAAAATCAATGGCAACTAGTAAGGGCATCTGTAATAAGCTTTTAACTAACACATTTAGGGACCCCTGGAAGCCCTAATTGCTTCTATAGTTCATTTCCTTGTTTCCTGTTAAATTACAATATTTATGATAATCATAAAATGATTCAAATTACACTTTACATGTACAAGCATATAGATATTCAGGAAATGTTCTGTAAACTTACCTGTAATTTAGGAAGGCTAGATTTCTGCTTCATCATGTATGGTCAGTTTGCATTTGCGCAATGTTTGAATAACATTTCTTGGGTTCCTTTCCATTTTGATCTGTTAAAAAAAAAAAATAATGAAAACAAGAGTTGTCATTTTTGGGGGTCTTTCTTGTTACAGTCATAGCTACATTGATAATAATTGTTTTTATCAGGCAAATAAATTCCAATCCATTATTTTTCAAAGGTCAAAATTCAATAATCATCAGCTATCTTATGTTTATTAAGGTGCATTCAAGCTACATAAGTTTCTTGGAAAGAAAAAGAAACAGCCTCAGCAACAAAACTTTCTAGTGACGTGTGTCTGAAATTTTGATCAGGGATCCCTAAACTGGCTTTAACAACCAGACTGAATTTTTGCCCAAAATACATTTGCCTCCACCCCCCCCCCCAAAAAAAAAAAAAAAAATCATATTCTATCAGACTCCAGTTAATTTAAGTCAGTTTAATTGACCAAATGGCATGAATTGAACCAAATATAGTAGATCCAAGTCTTTTAAGAACAAAAAAAAGTCAGGCGTGAAAGTGAAGTTGAACAGAGTTCTTATTAAACATGGTTAGAGATCTAGATCTTCTTTGACTTTGTCCCCCAAGGCCAAGCACAGCTTTCCTTTAGCCCTAGGCCTAGCCAAGTCTACATCTACTCAAGATAGACTATCCTTCAGACTTCGGTTTATGGAATAAAGTTTCAACAAATATTCAGAGTTCAAAACAGTAAACCTCGTGTAACATTAATGATTTTATATCAGCACTAATTCATATCTTATCAAAATCATCGATATCGTAGAATAGAATCCCACCACACAGTCACAGATTCCAAATCTAACGTTAACCGTAGTCTCGGAGTTGGACTAACGAATACGCTTGTGTGCACCATACAGATGAACAACATGAGGAAATTAAGCTTATGGTTATGCAATACAGTCTATCACCATTTAGAGTTTAATAACGTTAGATCTGTTTAGATCTTCTTAGATCCAACTTGTTTGCATGTATTGAATTTTTGACGCTGTCGAAATAGCCACCGCGCCAGTGGCTGAAACTGACCCGTGACTGCCCGGGTAGCTGTCATGAGCCGCAGCGTGTGAGGACAGCGATCTCCGTGTCAAACTACATCTCGACGATAAATTTAGAACTGTAATTTCGAGAGAAAATTGTTTCAATCCTTTTTCAACACAACTCTTGTGAATCCTTTTGAAATATAGATAAATTATCGTAGATCACCTAGAATTGTACAAGTTATTTTTATTAATAAACTAAATGTACGAAATTTAATGATAATTTGACCTCTACTCACCTTGTCCTTTTGAACTAACATCTCTCATTTCGTGCGGATGACGTCTGGCATATAATCTGCATAATTAATAGGTCTTGAATTGACGAAGTTGAGGTCAAGTAAATTTTGATCGATACTATCGAATTATGTACATATTCATGACCTAGCATCCAATCAAAGTTTCACAATAAACTGACACGCACAAGAAATATGAATAATGCAACGTATCGGGTGCTTATCGGGCTCTTCAAATGATCCGAAAGAGGCGGGGCCTAATTCCATTCGCGTAATGATTTCCGCGCGTGCTGCTTTCCGTCTAGTAAATCTATTATACGTCTATGTTTTAACCCCCTCTTCCAGCGCTTCCAGACAAAAAACGCGTTTTGCGCTTTAACACATTTTGCGCTTTAAAACACGCGTTATGAAGTAAAGACACAATACGCTCAGTACCAAGGAGAGAGATTCTATTGGTTGAGCATGCTAAAGGTGAGAACTAACAACAGTTTTTATTGGATAACGGATATAAAAAAATTGGCGGGTCCCAGTGAGATAAAATGCCGCTACAAAAAACAACAACAAACAAACAAACAAACAAACAAAAAATATGAGTGTTTTATCTTACCGAGATTATAATTTTTTTTTTTTTTAATCTGAGATAAAATGAATCTCAGAATACCGCCCCTGGCTTGTCAGACGAGTATACAACTATTCAATATGTTAGTACATTGGCAGTAGGCTGTAGGCCTACAGTTTTAGAACTGATTTACAAACATCTTTTGGAAAAATCAATATAAGTAAAATGTCAAGGGCAATCAAACCTTCAGGCTAGAGCAAGTTGCTTTGAAGGAAAGCTGAAAAATCAGAAAAACTTACTGGTGAAAATTCGAGAAAAATCGCATAAACGACACAGGTATGAATGTTTGAAATGTGTAATTGCTAAACCTATGGGAATTTCTAACTGTCAAATCGACGTTGTCGACGTGATTTAGTGTCGATCTACTGTCCCATTTGTTCCAACACACAATAAGCCTATCCATAGGCGTAGCCAGGGCCCGGGGGGGGGGGGGTGGTCTGTCCTCATTGCAAGGGGGTATCAGGCGCGACCAAAAAATCACGTAAAAAGGGTTGTTTTTCAAGATCGGGCACGTTACGTACGTAACGTGAATAGGGTCTCGAAATCACCAAAAATCAAGAAAAAGGGTATCTTTTTCAAAGTGATGATTTACGCATTTAGGGTCATAAAAAATCAACTTACGTACTTAGGGTCATTCAACACTAAAACAAGTTAAAATCACCATTTTTAGCTGAAGCTGACGTCATAGCCTGTTTTGCATAAATCAACATAAACTGGATCATTATTCGCGGGCTAACTCGGCACTAGGGCGAACTCGGCCTTGGGGGAAATCGCGCACAGAGTTGAATTGATCGCAAAGTATGGTGGTTGATCCAGTGTCCGAACCCTTTTCAGAAAACCAACGATAGCAAATTAAATATCATATGAATATCTGTCAAACTTACATAATGAATGTTCAAAGTCCTACAGAAAAAGAAGTTGATGGAATTTTAAAAAGACAATCTAGATTTAATACGATATTCTCTTCCGAGTGAACCCCTTCCCAACGACGCGGCGTTTTGGTCCCTTGAAAAAGGTACTGTATTTCCGAACGTGTGAAACCTATGGGAAAAAGACACAACATTTGTTTCAATAGTGTGGTTTTCATACGCGTAATCCCACGCGTATGAAAACTCATTTTAGGCGCTTAACTTTACACGTACGGTAATACAATCTGTTCGGAATTACAATCCTTGACTATACTTGTGTTGAGACGGTGTTAGCGTGGACTTAACTCTTGAAACACAGTCGCCTCGCAGTGCCGAGTTCGCCCTAGTGCCGAGTTAGCCCGATCCCCAGGCCATACGTCAAACAAACAACAACAAAAAAGAAAAAAAAAAGAAAAAAAAACACATGAAATCTAATAAGTGTGTAATTTGATATCTTAACTTAATGGAATTAAATCAAAAGTAAAGATAATTACACTTAAGAACTGTCTTTTTTGAGTAATTATTAAATGGATGTTGATTGATGTGAAGTCCCGGTGTGAAGGGAAGTTTCATGAATGTTCCGTAATCATGATTAGAATTTCCGGGTTAGAATTTACAAATTATTTAGACTGCCTGATCAAGGGCCTCATGCAAGGAAAGTAAAATGTTTTTACTTGCTTAGGGTATAAAAAATTGTTGTTATTTGCTTAGGGGTAGGAAAAACTGGTTATTACTTGCTTAGGGTTTACAAAAAATGATTATTTACTTAGGGTAGCAAATTACACGTAATGATACTTATTTAGGGTGTATTTTTTGCATCACGTTAATACTTGTTTAGGGTGCTTTTGGCGAGTCTCTGGTCACGCCTGATACCCCCCTTGCAATGAGGACAGACCCCCCCCCCCCCCGGGAGCCAGGGTTGCACAAGGGGGACCAGAGCCATAATTGTACTCCCCCTACTCATCCGCTATTTAAAAAAGACCTCATATCCCTACCCCTACCCATGTTTGTGTGTGTGTGTGTGTGTTTCCCCAGACGGCGGAGTCAAACACCTGAAAGTTTTACTCTTTGTAATATTTATTAGTATTCTTTAGCTTAAACTTAGCGTGCACCTCCTGGAGGTAATCAAATCAGATGATTTTTCCTTGGTACAATCGTTTTAATTATACAGCTCTAATGAATTATCAAATTTCATATATCTTGCCTAGAACATGACGATTATGATTCTGTACTACTGCCACTTGATACACTTACCTACAGGCATTCGAATGGTACTCTTAGTTGATAAGTAACAATTAGTTCAATGTCATGTAACATTATACAAGTAATTGTATGTTCAGGATCAGGATGTAAAACAGATTTTGTACCTTTATTTGATTCTTGTTATCGTGATTGAATATATTTTAATAAATAATTCAAAAAATACATATTCACAAAGAGAGTGAGTCAGAAAAAACTTTACACTTTTATAATTGCTTATTGTTTTAAGAGTGAGTTGTAAATACGAATGTCTGTGATATGTACTTGTAGAGTGTTTACCCATGCTTCTTTTGATACCATATCCATGGAATCAGGGGCGGATGCAGGATTTTGTATAAGGGGAGGCACACAAATGCAGGATTGTCAACAGAGGCCAATTTAGGTAAATTGGTCAAAAACCAACTTGCGCCAACTGAGAAGTTGTGTGGAGGATTAACAACAAACAAAATTTTAAAAATAAAATCAAATCATGTTTAGGTTAAATTTTATGGATTATTTTCAATTACGCATGACAATGCGGTGCATACTGGCAGATATGTGATGGGAGCTGATCGAATCATCACAGCAAAACCAAGCTTCATCCATGACAGAAACGTCTTTGGGGAAGCATGGCCTGGGGGCCTTGCAAGACGTCATGCAGATACGTGCAGTCGAGTATCTGTCAAGAAGAACCCTTGGAAAGATTTTAGGCCCCGAATCATCAGGAATGGAGCGATTTGATTCTTGAATGATCCCTTGGACAAGCCTGATCCATCTCCACTTAAAAACCGTGCTTCTTTAACATTCCAGGCCTAAGTTTGGGCAGTCTATGGATGCCTTCGCATCAGGAAAACAAATGGTTTGGAGTTGGCACAAGTGGGGTTTGACCAGGCCCCTGGGAACGATTTTGTTACTGGGGGTGCTGTGAGCAGATTTTTTTTTTTTTTTGGGGGGGGTATGCAGTTGCTTGACAAGCAAAAAAAAATGGTCCTCAGCGTTTTGGGGTCTCTTTTTAACTCCAAAAATCTCTGACAAACAAAAAAAGAAGAAGAAAAAAAAAAAAGAAGGTCATCAGCATTTTGCTGGCTACAGCACCCCCAGCACCCCTATCATCCCATTAATGGTACCAAAGGAAACGGAAGACAATACATATCATATACGTCCATATTTACAACTCACTCTTGAAACTATAGGCAATTACAAAAGTGTCAAGTTTTTTCTGACTCAATATGTACACCGTGTATGTCATTTTATGCTCTTCAACTCAGGTATGGTAGGAAAGGTCCAAGTGTCATGGGAATTTCATTTGTGCTTCTTCTCCTTCTAGGCCAATTTGGGAAAGGGGCATGCAGTGGAAGCTGAATCACTGGTTCTCATTTTGTATCTCATATCATCATTCTATTATCACTTTGAGATTAAAAAAAGAAATTAATATCTTCTTAAAAAGAATGGAACCATGTGCCTCATTTTCACTATAGGATAACGCCCCTCGTAAAGAGGATCGGCGATTTCTAGTCACTGGAGGGAGGAGGGGTGGGGGTTGGGGACGGAACATTCAATGAGCCTTGGTAGTCGAGGAGGTGTTATATTCATTATGTAACCAAAAGCGATAATTTGTTTTGTACTCTGTAAATAAGGTAAATCAAATTCTGATCTTAATATCCGCACCTTTTATTCTTTTTCTTAATGGATATAGGAAACGTTAAATCATCATTTAAATTTGTTTAGGTTTTTCTAAATTGAGGGGGGGGGGGCGACCTCCTCGAAAATTCCCCAGGGAGAGGCACCCCCCGTCCCCCCATTGAATTTTGTAGCATAGGCCCTATTGGGTGATTTTATTTTCATAAGTACAATACATAAATGTAGAGATTTGCTTATGGTTATGAATAGGGAAAAAAAGTTGAAATTATATTATACATTCGAAGCGCTATGTTAGACATGATAGAATTGTCCTTTGTCATGATGGTTGCACATAAATAATATACCCCTCTTTCTCTCTCTCTCTCTCTCTCTGTCCGTCTTCTCTCTTGTCTGCCTGTCTGTCTGTCTGTCTTTCCCTATCTCTCTCCCTCCCCCCTCTCTCTCTGTCCCTATCTCTATCTCTCTCTCTCTCTCTTTTCTCTAACTCTTCATCTCCCTTTCTCACTTCTTCTCTCCCCATCTCATTTCTCCTCCCTCTCCCCCATCTCTCTCCCACTCCCCATCGTCTGCTATAGGGTTATAGGGTTCTGTCGATTTCAATCGCGATTGGTCCGAATACAAAGACGGTTTTGGAAGCGTCTCTGGTGAGCACTGGCTCGGTAATGACAAGATTCACCGCCTGACGACACAGGAGACGTACGAACTAAGGATTGATCTCGAGGACTTTGAAGGACGAACCTTCTTTGTTAATTATATGACATTCAGCATCCTCGATGAAGCCCAAAATTACAAGATTACGAAAACCGGTTTCCATGGAAATATTGGTGATAGTATGTACACGATCTACCGTATAATTAGATTTTTCTAATTATTTCTTGACATGTATGTGGATTCACAGATGTACTAGTCTTTAACTGGACCCTGAAATACTCATTACGATTTCCCCCCCCCCCCATAATACTGCATGAAGAGGAATGAAAGAATATGGTATGTGAATATCATATCGGGGGCGGTGGGGGCGGTCGCCCCCCCCCCCAAAAAAAAAAGCGAGAGGGAAAAGGAGGGGGGAAGTGAGATAAAAAAAAGCCTGAAAAGGTGCTACGAGCCGTTATCTTTCTCTCAAGATTTGCTAAAACCTCAGAGCTTTGGCGCTTTGCGCGGGAGAGGAGAACCCCCCCCCCCTGCACCCACCCCCTGGGGACGCACCACACTTCGCGTGCTCACAATCCCCCCCCCCCCCCACACACACACACAAAAATTAAATCCTGGCTACACGGCTGTTTCCCCCGCACACTATTCTCACCAATATCTGAATTTTTTTGTGTGTGGGGACTATACATAGCCCAGAAACTCCTATGAAACGTGGTAAAATCGTAAACAAACGTGATTTTTGCGTGATAATCGCTGCGATAAGCACGTCATTCGTTCGTGTGGTTGCCAGCCACCTTTTGTACAAGATCGTTGAAAGCCCATCGACTGTCGTATCATCAAGAGATTAAATGGTAGGCCTATACCAATCACCAAAACATATTTTTTTCTGTATGTTGGAAGTGCCATGTTGCTAAAGTATATTCAAAATATGGGCTTCAAATAATACTTCTATAAGGAGATATTGCAAATGTAAGTACTCTCTCAGTAAACGTAAAAGCGACTTGAAGCCTTCAAATCCTTCATGACCATTGGGAGACTGGTGGACGTTGCAGCTGGAGACTCTACATAATGTTCAATAGTCTGACTTTCGCCGCAAATATCGCTCACATGATACTGACACTCGCATTCAAGAAAAACTTTACACACACAGGCAAGTGTGTGCATACTTCACAATTATGATTCACATGATATTAAGGATAATAGTCCAAGCTTCATATATAGATCGTAATCTTGCGTCAGGGCAGGAACAAATTGAGTTTCCGTTCTATTCTTTAAAGAGGAAAACCCTTGCCCCACACATCCGCGGTCTTGATATAGACTGGATTCCTACAGTACACTGGCAATAAACATTGCATTTATTGAAATGCGAGGGGGCGAAGCGATCGAAGGAGAAAAAAATAATAAATTTCAATGTTGAAAATACGTATTTTAGAACACAAAAAACTTTTCCATTGTTAAACTGTAAAATGATTGATGTCATATAACATTTTTTGTTCTGTGAGGTGGTCCATAAAAACGTTTTGCCTTCTTTTTTTTTTTTTTTTTTGAGAGAGAGAGAGAGGAGCACCTGCGTCACCTACACGCTTCGGGGCCTTGTAATAGAAAAGTATGTAAAGTCCAAGAAACAATGCTCCCATTAATCTGCGAGGGAGCGTAACGACCGAGCGAAACAATATGAGGCCTTGTAGTTTAGGGCAAAAGAAAGCTTATTAAATATACATCGTTTTACATCAAAATTATTTTACTTCTGTTGCGAAGGGGCCCCTGCACTGAGGAAGCAAAATAGATTACTTAGTATTGCAAGCTTGCTAAGAACATTATTTCGTGTTGAAAATTTGCATTTTACATCACAAGAAAGCTATTTTTATAATGAAAAATTATGGCCTTGTAAGGGGAAAACGATCCCCCCCCCCCCCCCCCCCCCCCCCCCCGAGAGAGGAAAAATATGCCCCCTTGCTTTTAGCGCCCCTGGTAAACAGGATTTGTACAATCCTGAGATTCACTGCGCCTATCTGCATTTTTATAAGGAAGCGTATAGCAACCATGTGAGAAAATTTAGGTGTTGGAATAGTGAAACCTCGTTTTAGAGCACTAGAAAACTTATCGCAATACCGCAATTTTTATTGTCATGGGGGGGGGGGGCAAAAATACTCTGTCCCCCCCCTCCCCAATAGATGGAAGCAAGTATGTGCCCCTTTCTCCAGGCGCCTATGCGTCTATTAATATACGAGAGAGCTGAAGGTATGCATTTTAGAGCTCTAATGAGCTTATTATACATCGTTGTAATGTAAAATCATTACATGTAATTTTCCTCTCTTTTTTTTTTCTTGCGAGGGGGGCCTATATATGTAGATGATTTGACACAAGAGAGGTTGTTAAGCGAAACCAACCCCCAACATTCCAAAAATCCCTTGATAATGTTTCACAATGGTGCCAACAAAATGATGTCCTTCCTAAACGGTTAACCTGCCAAATGTGTGTTTTCTTCGACAAGTGAACTCCTGTACAGATTTTACATTAAATGATGTACACCTGAACACAGTTTCGCATATGAAATTGTTAGGAATTACCATCCAAGATGATCTGAAGTGGAATCTACACGTGGAAGACATAGTGTCAAAGGCCTCTCAAATATTATACACCCTATGTATTCTTAGAAAGTGTAAAACCCACATTGAAGACATGGTAAATGTGTACTCGTGTTATATTAGACCAGTCCTTGAGTACGCGAGCCCACTTTGGCATACTTCGCTAACCATGCTAACAGAGGCTTTAACCGACAAAATTGAATTTGCGCAAAAGAGAGCACTTGGGCAAAAATTACACAGGCTCTTAATGTGTGTAAGCTGCCCTCACTCCACTGTCGCCGAGATACCCTCCTTCAAAGTTTTGGCCAGAAGATGCTACATTCTGTCAGACATAGACATTTACTCCCACCAACAAGGGCTAGTAACTGTAGTAGACAGTTAAGGGATATGTCTGGCCTTTGTACCACTAAATGCAACACAGAAAGATACCGCAAATCAGCTATTCCCTTTTGGGCTAGAATTCTGAAGGTATAATGTTTTTAAATTCAAACATGTAACAAAAATGTCTTTAATGATATCCTAGATAGAAATACCGACCCATTGATGATAAATTTACTATTGCCATAATCTATTTAAACAAAAATTTCAACCCATACATTTGACAGATTAAGAAATTCAATATTTTATATTTGGGATATCACTAATTCTTTGATTAGCCGATCACATTCCCTTGTCTATTATATGTATACCTTTGTTGTATTTTTTTCTTGTGTGTGTTTATATTTGAGTGTGTGTGTGTGTGTGTGTGTGTGTGAGATTGTGGGTGTGTTTATGCTTGTATATACTATTTATCTACCCATAATTATTCAAATGTCATATTGCCTTTATATTTGCATTCGTTTTTTTGTTTCTGTCCTTTTATTATTTGTATTGTAAATTGATTGTTATACATTTATGATTTTATGTTGCCAAATTTTGTGAACTGATCCTTTCAGCATGCTGCTGATCAGTAATTTTATATACCAATAAATAAATAAATTGGTTTTTTTTTGGGGGGGGGGGCAAAATCGAATTTGCACCCCCCCCCCCCCCACACACACACACTTGAATGATTGAATAAACATTAATAAAAGTCATACATTTTTATATCCATTTTCAGTTGATCGTATGCCGTCTGGTTTAATGTTTACGACCCTGGAGCATGACAATGATAATTTCCCTGATGCTAACTGTGCTGCACTGGACAATCAGCCTGGGGGATGGTGGTATGACTGGTGCGCACAGACCAACCTCAATGGTAACTACTTTACACAAGTTTTCGACGGAGGTGTGTATTGGATGACGGACGATAATGATCAAGTGCACTTCAAGAAGACAACGATGAAGATTACTCCATTGACTTAAGAACTACAAAAACATACATGTATTGCACTGGCAGAGGATTAACAGCAACTCATTCCTCAGTGGCTGTGACGGAAGATAAATAGCATGTTCCAATTAAATGAATGAATGAATGAATGAATAAATAAATGAAAATAAATGAATAACTAATTAAAAAAAAAAAAATATATGTATATATATATATATATACAATATATATAATTATATATATATATATATATATATATATATATATATATATATATATATATATATATATATATATATAGGGCTATCTCTTGGTGATTCGGATATGATATATGATTAATTGATAAACGTATTATCAATAACCTTACCATTCTTATGAATACGTGGATAAGCATTCGTTATTTTAGTATAGTACCAGCGCATTAATAGCGGATGTTTTTCGTTGTTTGTTTTTGTTTGTTTTTGTTTTTTGCTTTCTTCTTTAATTCACTGTTATTCAGACTGTAGATATGTGGTGTAGGGAAAAGATGTTTTCTCACTTTATCTAAACTCTAGGGTGAAGGGGAGGGGAGGGTGAGATGGCTAGGACGTTGCAGACCTAAATACAATTACTATTCATGATTAACGACAATCTGCCGTATCCTGTTTTGTTTTTTGTTTTACACTTATGATCTAATTGGATATTCATCAATTATAGTATGATATTGGAATTCTTTACATGTTTCCATTTTTGTTACTACATGTAATTGTTCTTGTAGTTTTGTTCTGGCAGAGGGGCTAGATATTTTGTCATGTAACGTCGTTGTATTTATTACTAAAATATAGATAACCTATATACTATATAACATCTTCAATCATGTCAATACACATATTAAGACTATTTAACAATGAGTCTGGTTTTCTCTAAACATCAGAAGGGGTCGCACCCACTTGCTATAGACTCATGTACGGTCTTTTATCGAACCGAGCAGCGAACAGAACATTGGCGCGAGTTGTCTGCACCATGTACACATAAACTTGTAAAATGATTGATTGATTGAATGATTAGTTGATTAATTAATTGATTGATTGATTGATTGATTGATTGATTGATCGATCGATTGATCGATTATTATAAAGTAAGATTATTTACAAAAGATGAACAAATGCTAGCTGTTTTCAATATCCGTATCGTATAATTATAAGTATACTTTCTTTTTGGTGTAGGTTATAATTTTATATTTACGGCACATGTAAGCTTTGGTTATTATGTATAAGTTAAAACTTATAATCTGGGTCTACATACTTACATGCAACCATCCATGTAATAAATATTTGGTGTTATTGGGTTTGTGATTTGTCTTCCCGATGTTATTTTTTTTGTTCTTTTAATTTTTTTTCAGTTAAGCATAATAATGAACTTTTTTTTCTGTCCACGAAGAAGAGGGAGTAACTCGGAAAAAGGGCAGTACTGACGGAGAGAGAAAGAGTTCTAAACAAACTGATGGAGGGAGCCGTAAATTCTGAAGGGGGGGGGGCAGAAGCGTAAAGAGAGGGGAGAAAGCAGGAAAATAAATGTAGAGGAAGGGAAAGGTTAAGGAGAAACGAAAGAGGATTAGAAAAGGGATATGAAAATATGAAGAGAGAGGTAAAGAGAGAGAGAGAGAGAGAGAGAGAGAGGTCTGGACTTCAGTGTTTGACTTTGCATTTATCCACTGAAAAGCTTGTGGTTTAGAATTAGGTCTCCCCCTCCCATTATTAGATAATATTGATTTGAGCATTGAATAGACATCTTACATGTATTTCATCATTTTCAGCAGGAAATAAGTCCCAGATTAGTTCCATCAATGACGACTACATCACCACCAAGACAATCGTCACCACTATCACCATCATCACAACCACCAGCCATTGATTATCACCACTCCCGCCACTATCGCCACTACCATCATCACCACCACCAGGCCCGTCGGAGCCGCTACGGATGGTACGGAATTGACCGTACCACTTTTCAGAAAAAAAAAAAAAAAAAAAAAAAAAAAGATGGAGAGGGAGAAGAAAAGATAAGAGAAAGGGAGAGAAGGAGAAGAAAAAGAGAAGAGAAAAGAAGAGAGAAGGTGGGAGGGTGATAAATGTCATGATTATAGGCTGATGTTAGGCTTATCACCAGCTTACGCTCTTATTTCTGCAGAGTCAAATTTAACTCGGAAATGGCGTCAGCTGGGAGTCAACTCCAACCTTGTTAAAGTGACTCGTTTTCCGAGTTCTTTTGACTCTAATTAAGTCGATGCTCAGTTGATGGCACACCATTCTGAGTCAAATTAATTCGGAAATCCGAATCATTTTAACTCAGAATAGAGTTGACTCCCAGCTGACGCCATTCAGAGTCAAGTTTGACTCCGCAGAAATAAGAGTGTAATGGAAGAACACGAACATCGAAGTGACTTTGCGTTTTTTCCCATTATTATGAAACGCATTATCACATAAACCGAAGAACAGTATATATGCCACAAAACTTGTTCATCCAATCGCAAATCTTAAAAATATTATCCTCAAGAAAGTGATAAAGAAGGAAAGGAAAAGGGGAAGAAAGAAAAAGAAGGACAAATATGACAATTTTTTTTGCTCACTCGCTTCGCTGGAAAGTTAATATTTGGGCAAATGGCGTCCCCCTTCGGCAATAGGCTGCAGCCCACCCCCCCCCCCCCCCCCGGAGGATTTTCAAAGTTCCGATATTCGGGCAACCACCACTTCATATTCGGGCAGCAAAATGAGGTGCGAGATTCCCAGATAATAATGTAACTTCTGAATGTAACTTCTGTACATTTTCACTACGAAAACTTACAAAAATTGCTCGCTCGCTTCGCTCACTTGCAAAAATTAAGAAACTGAAAAGTTGATATTCGGGCAAAAGGCGTCCCCCTTCGGCAAAGTTAAGATATTCGGGCAACCACCACTTCATATTCGGGCAGCGAGGAGAAAGAATATCCACATATTTGGGCAGCAAGGTTCCCAGATAATTATGTAACTTCTGAAGGTAACTTCCATTTTCACTACGAAAACTTTAAAAAATTGCTCGCTCGCTTCGCTCACTTGCAAAAATTTAGAAACTGAAAAGTTGATATTCGGGCAAAAGGCTTCTACCTTCGGCAAAAGTTACGATATTCGGGCAATCACCACTTCATATTCGGGCAGCAAAGTGAGGTGCCAGAATATCCACATATTTGGGCAGCGAGGTTTCAAGATAATTATGTAACTTCTGTACATTTTCTCTACGCTCGCTCGCTCGCAAAAATTTAGAAAATGAAAAATTGATATTGGGGCAAAAGGCGTCCCCCTTTGGCAATGGGCTGCAGCCCCCCTCCCCCGAGGATTTTCAAAGTTCCGATATCTGGGCAACCACACTTCATATTCTGGCAGCGAGGAGAAAGAATATCCACATATTTGGGCAGCGAGGCTCCGAGATAACTATTTAACTTTTGTATGTAACTTCTATACATTTTCTCTACGAAAACTTTTTTTAAAAATTTGCTCGCTCGCTCGCTTCGCTCGCTCGCAAACATTTTGAAATTGAAAAGTTGATATTCGGGCAAAAGGCGTCAGCCCCCTCCTTCCGAAAATGGCCCTGTATGATCAAGATCTCTACATCTGTAATTTTCTTTTCTTATTATTAGGGGGAGGGTTAGGGTGCAGCATTATTGTCGACAAATTTGGTGTCACATCCCCCCCCCCCCCCATTCAAAATATTCCCTTACACCGACACGAGGGGTTCTGTCCCTTCGAACCCCGCTTGGGGTTTCACCCCCAAACCTCCACTGAAACCGTACCACTTTAAAATTCCTTCCGACGGGCCTGACCACCACCACCACCACCACCACCACTACAACCACCACCATTCCATCACGGTTGTCTTCATCGTCACCTCTTCTCTCCTGAGCATTGCAATTACGATGATCACAATTACAACAGTCTTAATATCATCGATTCATCCAACCAAAAAGATCACATAGATACATCATTCATGGGCCTAACCGGGATAAGATATCTCATTACGTTTGAATAACACAACAGAATACTTTTTGTATTTATTGAAAAAAGACTATTGGTTTGATATATCAGTTCTTGCGGGAATAAATTTGTGTAACATTCATGACATTAAGATTTAGACGAGGCGAAGATTTAACATGACTGTGTTTCCATGATATTGTGTCAGCTCAAGCTTTGACAAAAAGAGTTCTGTTAGGCGTAACTATTCTACTTCGTCTCAGAATGAGAATTTTATCTGGTGATATAGATCACAAAGAGATCACTCAAATAATATTTTTTTTATAATGGAATTATACATTACTACCCTCTGGCGCATATCAGGGGCGTCGAACCAGCTTCAGGATTGCCGGGGAAAGGGTGGAAGTCACCAAAGGCATGCATAGGTAATTACCCCTACACAGGATACACCCTTAATTTGATTTTGGGAGGGGCATATGTCCCGCACGCCCTCACCCACCCCCGGAATTAACACTACGAGATACAAACGATGTATAATTGAGAGAACATGTTTTGTTTCAGTCATGAAGTATGTATTTCTTCAATATTTTTGATCTTTTTTCAATCTTTGAAAACAAACTTGGCCTACACTTCCTTGTTTGAGGATTGCGTACCATCACCAAAGCTTGCGGTGGAAGAGAAATAATAGCGAATATAAATTTCATCTAAGTTTACAATAAAAAACACACGCTACAACCAATTACAACTCCCTCTTATTGACCATGCAAGCACGGTCGAAGCACGGTCAGGGTTTCCGTCGTATGTCCGTTGAAACAAAGAGGAAAGAGAGTTTGCAGTTGGACACCTGCTACAACCGATGAGAGCCTGATATAATTATAATGATCAAACAATCTGGCCCGAATTCACAAAGGTGGTTTAAACCATGGGTAAGGTTTAAACCTCCGTAAGCGTATTAAAATAAGCGTAAATAAGCGCACATTGCCCATGCTCGCGCTCAAAGAAAAAATATGATTGGATCGGATTCCGTGCGCACGTACGCTTAAAAAACCCAGGAGGGGGTTTAAACCATGGTTTAAACCAAACCTACTTTGTGAATTCGGGCCTCTTAGTTTAATGGCAGATCTTAACGTTGTTCACATACACTGTTAACCCCTTCAGAGCCACAAAGATGTTGAACAATTTTCATGAATGAACTTTTTTAAAGATGAATTTGAATTAATAATGCCTTGCGTTATTGTTTAATTGGGCATGGAATATCTTCCATTGGAATACGCTTCACAGTGATGTAGCTGTTTCTGCTTCATGAAGAATATAGCCATTGATATTCCAAATACATTGGTCATTCTTGCCAAAAAATTTTGTTTACGCCCATCACACGGAATGGGTTAACACAAAATTTGAATATGATGGACGAAGTTCGTTGCAGTTTATCTGAAGTTGCAGACGATAGGCTGCCATGGGAGCGTATAGGGTTTTGTGCTTGTGTTTAGACGTCTAGGTCCTGCTTGGGACGCTTCGCAATCCAAGCAGCCAACTTGGGCTCTTTCACCATCCTCTCATAGAAGACTTGGAGGAGTGGGTACTTGGCGAGGATAGCTGGGTACTTTCCTGCAAGGTGTTCCGAGATGCTGAAGACGTATATATCAGCTATTGTCATCTAGGCGGCCGTGAGAAAAATAGTGACAATCATTTTATTTCTATAGCTGGGAAATCAACTGCGTTCATGGAAGGTTCATTGTTATCGGAATGTGAATGTTAGTGGTACGAAGAACTGTACTTCAGATTTGAACTTAACTTTATTGTCCAAAAACGAAGATATGCCATTTGGAAATCTATGTATTGTTATTTTCGAATTTCGTTTATTTTTATATTGTAATACTATAAAAATACGAAACCTATACATGGAACCCGGGGGGGGGGGGGGGATACCATAAAGAGTGTGATGAAAATGATCAGGAAGGCCTGTAAGGGCATACAGAACATACAGAAGATGGTGAACAAGGAGAATAGTAGAGGAAAAGAGGAATGAGAAAGACATGGACAAGTTAAAAAGCATTTCGCAAAATATTTCTCAAGAAGTCAATAATTTCACGTTGAATAATGATATTTATTATTAGCAAAAAAAAGAAAAGAAAAAAGGGGCGATGCAAAAGGAGATACTATTTTGTGAACTCATTGGTCCATATTATAACAAAATTTAAACCCGATGATGGGTTTAATATCGGTCTACAGTCGAGTTAACAAAGGAAGTTAGACTTTCCTTTATACTTTAGTCATTGCGCTGGGTTAATTGAAATGATTTAGTAGGATGCGGGCTAATTAATTAGTATTATTCTTACCTTTGTACCTACGAAGTATCCCTGTCCCTCGTTGTTCATCTTTAGCCATTTTGTGAAGTTATTCATTGGAAGTACAGATTTGACCTCAGTAAACTCCTTCACGGCATTGACCTATAAGGCAGATAATGTAGTTAGTTTAAATCAACTCACCCATGCATCAGAAGTTACAAACTAAAACAAAGGCCCGAATTTACAAAGGAGGTTTGGTTTAAACCATGGTTTAAACCCCCTCCTGGGTTTTTTAAGCGTACGTGCGCACGGAATCCGATCCAATCATATGTTTTCTTTGAGTGCGCGCATGTGCAATGTGCGCTTATTTACGCTTATTTTAGTACGCTTACGGACGTTTAAACCTTACCCATGGTTTAAACCTCCTTTGTGAATTCAGGCCAAAGTGTTTGTACATGTATTTGAATTATATTTCTCACCCTCAATAAGGAAGGAGGTCTACGATTTAACTTATAGCATGCATTGGACCGGAGCCTTCAAAAGAAGACGATAGGACACCCTCCAACACCCCTACCCCATCGATGGAATGTCCCCTAATAAAGCCAGTGCCCCCTCAATAACTGGACCATGCACGCTACACCACTGTCCTCACTCACCCTCGCCTCTTCCTGCATAAAGGCCATGTCGATAATCTTGTTCAGCATTTCGTTACATGTCTCACAAATCATATCAATCATAACCATTTCTTCTTCATTCTGTCCCGCCATACCTGTGAAGAAAAAAAAAATCACGAAATCTCCATGATCTGAATAAGGGGCGGATCCAGGATTTTGTAAAAGGGGGGCACACAAAAATGTCTGAAAAAAGCAACAAAAAAAAGGGGGTTATCAGGATTTTGGGGTCCAGTTTTCCTCTAGAAATATCTGACAATTAAGAAAAAAAAAGAGAGAAAGAAATCACATTCTTTTATCAATTCTAAAAGGGGGCACAATGTATACTTTTCTTTCAAGGGGGGGGGGGGGCATGGACCAGAATTGCTCCCCCCCCCCCATAAATCCGCCACTGATCTGAATAAAAATAACGGAGTTCCCCTTAAATCATATTATTGATATCCGCATTTTAACATTAATTTTTCAAATGAAAAAATGAAAAAATGAAAAAAATAAAAATTCCGATTCACTGTCGAATTCACTTTGTGGATTGAAATCCAGAACATACAAGTTCATTCATTATTTTCAATTTACAAAGAAAAAGCAACATGTCATATTTTCATTTCATAAAGACAGGTAAGATCAGAATTTTTTGTAACATCGAAATGAATTATTCATAATTTTCATATTTTTCATATACAGTACTTTGAGTTTCAGCAAGGAAACTATATATAACAGTTTACATAGAGTCTTACCTCACTACCAAACATCTAAATGATCTACTAAATTACTTAATCGCCATCATCTTACGACATGGCAGAAGTAATCATTTATGATTCGCAGTGACCATGTCACTGTTGCTCTAATTTCAATTATTTAACGTACACTTTTTAAACAAGCGCAGGGGCGTCACTAGACCATTTTGAAAAGGTGCTGACGGACAAAATTAGCCAACAAATAATTTTTAAGTTGCCGACAAGCGTAAAATATTTTTTCCCTCTTGATTTTCTCTGTTCTTTTTATATTCTTTTTCTATAGAACTCCTATCATATCTCTGGAGTTTTCAAGAAGTACTCCCGTATAGTCCACCTTTTCAACTATTTTAGAATCGAGGGTGAAGATTACCTTCTTCCAGTAGGGCTTTTGCATAGGTTTCCTAGGACAACAGAGATGCTGTGTAATAATTTTTTTCACATACATATATGCTTAAGTTTTCTTAAGAACCAATTTATTGTATGCCATGTTTATAGTTTTTGCATTTCAAGATTAAATCTTTCTCTTTAAAAACGTTCTTGAGCTTTCGCTCTGGACCGCTTTCTGTCTTCTACATGGTTCCACCAGGTCCGTACGTAACAGTCAGTAATGATGATAATGGTAGTAATAAACATAATATTTCTACTACTACTACCACTACTACTACTTCGGCTAATACTACTACTAATCATTGCTAATGATAATAATAATAATAACAACAACAATAATAATGATGATGATAATAATGATAATTATGATCATATTAATAATAATAATGATAGTAATAATAATAATGATGATTGTGATGATAATAATAATAATAGTAATGATGATTTTGATAATGATAATAATAATAATAACAATAATAATAATTATAATAATAGTGATAATAATATAAAAATAAAAACATCTCTTACCAAACTGTCTTGCCAGATGACGTGCGATGGTCATACTCTGAGAGATTACTTTCCCATCCTCTTCCAGTACAGGCAGAAATCCCAATGTGTATTCTGCAAACAGTATTTAGATGACAGAGATGTAGAGATGTAGAGGGAAGAAATATATGGGAAAATGGATGAAAAGTATAATTATTGTAGAAACAAAATGTTAGAGACCATGCATGTCCATGGTATGCGATGTCCATCAAAACAGACCAACAGTCTTTAAAAGTCCAGCTAACATCGGTTATCATTTAGCTAGTATCCTGAAAATCATATAGAACAACCCCCCCCAAAAAAAAAAAAAAATAGTAATAAAATAATAATAATAAATAATAATAAATAAATGAATATGCAGATAAATTTTTAAAAAATAATGATAATAAATAAATGAATTGAAATAAAGTAAATTAATAATAAGTCAATAGAATAGAATAAAATGAATAAATTAATGAATAAATGAATATATAAATCTTTAAAAAAGGAAAACATTCCATATTTTGAGTAAAAATGCAGTACTTAACTCTTGAAAATCAAAAATTGTTGCTGATTTACGAATATGGATGGGAATGTTGCATGTTATCACCCCACTGCGCGGAATCCAACTGCAATCTTCTTCTTCTTCTTCTTCTTTTTTTTCTTAAACACACATGTACACGCTGGCATCAATTTGCCTATAGCACTTCATTTATATGATGTACGATAAAAGAGCAATGCAGATGAAATGCCTTGCTCAAGGGCATAGTGCCGTGCCGGGAATCGAACGCCCGATCCTCGCATCTCCAGTCAAGCGTCTTAAGGCCACCGCACACCTTACGATCGGTCTGCGATCCGATTTCAGAAGAAAATGTAATATCATTTGACAAATCATTCAAAAACGAAAAATATTTTTGTTTGAGGGTCTGAATAGTCGTACAGATAGTAAAATCGATAATACGGCCTTTGCCGAGTTTTCTAGTCAGTGGAATGGCCAAATCGGCTCCGAGTCGTAGTGGCGTCACAAAAATCGTAGGACTGCCTACGATTTGAAACTAATTTTGCCCTTATTCCCTGTAGAAAGCTGACAGCTCACCCAAACCCTATGCTTAGTATTCATATTACTTTTCTGAACCTGAATAAGGTAGATTTCATTTGTTAAAATGCTAATATTTAATGCCATAGCGATTTATTTCACAAATCGGATCGCAGACCGATCGTAAGGTGTGCGGTGGCCTTTAAACCACTGGACCCGGCACCTCCACCTCCAGACCGGGCGATCTGATTTTGTAAGAAATTGCAATAATCGTTTTGGCTACCACCCCTCCCCCCCCCCCCCCCTTGCCGTTGACCAACCTACCCTTTTTCTCAAAATTGAATTATTAGTTTCTCCCATTTTTTGTGCTTTCTAAAAGAAGCTTGATATGCCTTTTAGAGTGGACTTCCCCTGTCATGCCTGTAATCACTGGCGTAGCCAGGGGGGCACAAGGGGGCCATGGCCCCCCCTGTTGATCGGAGAGCAAAAAAAAACAAAAAAAACAAAAAACAACAAAAAACAACTAATTTCCTTTTCACATGCTGGTCTTACTAGGACTTACCCTACCCCTACCTTACAATCGAAATAAGGAAAAATAAAATGGAAATATTACCAAAAAAGTAAACAAAATAAACACTGCTTTCATTTCCAGCAAAAACTGTTCCTTTCCAAATCATAACCCCGAAACTTTGTTAACAACATTGACTAAGTAGATTGGTAACAGAACATTTATATTTCTTTTAGTTTGTCGAGAGTTGAAAGAAATTGTACTCAGAATGATGAAGAGGCGTATCAGTTATTCTTGCCGAATATAAACCTCTCTTTGTGAATGGGTATATGTCCGATGGAGGCAATAACCATTTTCTTCGTTTTGTAAATCTTGAGTTTGTTTAAGAGTTATCATTGTGGTAGCCAACATTGCTTTTATACGAAAACAATGTCACCGTTATATCATTTTTATGGTCTTCATCCGAGGAGAAGCAAAACACTGTTTTTCAAGGTAGAGTTCGATTTTATAGAGGAATATTCAAAAAAGATACAATTTCATTCTTTGTTCAAGTCGTATTTTATATACTAGTAAGTCATCGGACGAGATGCTTTCTGCTTTGATGTTTACAGTTTTGAGTCAAATCTATTATCACTAAATTGAATGACAAAAACGGCCTTCACATGTGGCAAATCATGTGCGCTTGACTTGGTTGTATGAAGACTTTGTTTAGCCCGTTCTCTATGTGTAATTACATTATTTCCATATGTTTTTATTACAAATTGTGATCTCTATACTCTTTACACGATGTAATTCTAATATTTTTCCGTGCTAAATACTCACATTGATGTTCATTTTGGTTACAAAAATTAATCAAACTATATAATTCCTCAGTACTTAAATGAAGGAGTACGTAGCTGGATTCGTGTAGTATATACGAATTAGGCAACTAATGAACAACCTCTAACCGAGAAAATGAGATAAAGAGCTAAACAAGGCAGCTAAATAAATTGCTAAAGTCTTTTACATACACCTAATAAAGATGTTGCATGTGTTTTCAAATGAGACTACCGCTTGAGATGAGATATAAATTCCACTCCATGAGAAAGGGCGTCCTCTTAGTCATATGTTAGTCAATAGTCAGTGTGTCTGTGTGTGGGTTTTTGGTTGTTAGTCTGTATATTTTCCTATCCGAAAACACGGGTTTCAACGTTTCGTATGTACACTGGTACAGCTATTTATACACACCAACTACATGTAATTTTGCGTATTGCTTGGAATTCTGGAGCCCCAAGGAGTGGTAATCCTTCCACTACAATTCATTCCAGCGGAGTAGAGAAAAAAAAAAATCCTATTTCATCTGTCACTTCTCAAGTAGGTTACACCAGAATAGAATTTTAGGGTGCAGAAAATGCCATTTTCATGACCTGGTTTTAAAAAATTTTCCTACCGTGGGAGGGGGATACCCCCTCCCACACCCTCCCCCGCTCGGTCGCTTCGCTCCCTCGCCTTGGCCCCCCCCCCTCTTGAAAAATCCTGGCTACGCCAGTGCCTGTAATTAAGTAAATGTATGAGACCACTAACAAACGTACTCTCTTGATTTCCTTTGACTGCTCCCCAATCTGCAAACGACAGGCGTACGTCTTCGTACTTCACATCAGCTTGGGCAAAGAGCAGACGTGACACTTCTGCGCGTCCATGCAGGTTGAAGTACTCGAGCTTGTAGGTTTTAGACATCTGAAGAACAAAGTGAGTAGTGTGATTTTAGTGGCATTAAACTGGTAAAACTTGAACAGCGCCATCTTACAGTGACTGCTGAATAAAGACTGTAATTTGAAAATTAATTTAAACAACTTTTTTGGATAAAAGGCACATTTTGTATTTCAAACTATTATTTTTGACTTTGCAAATGTGGAAAATTGCCTACATGTATAAGCTTCTACAGACTAGAGTGGGGCATGGTGGGAAAATGAGAGGCACAGACACTTTTCAAATCCTGTTAAAAGATAGCGCCTTTGATTTCAGAAAATGTGGAATCTTAAGCAAGGTTCCCACTTAGCCGAGTTGGAGTCTCGAGTTGTGCCGAGCTGCGCGAGCTTGAACTCGCGTGAACTCGCGCGAAATTTGCCTATTTTATGAGACTTGCATGAGTGATATACGACGCAACATCGAGTTTACTACGATAGCTGTACGAGTGAACCGAGCGCGAAACGAGTCACACCGAGCTTGGCATGAGTTGTGATGACCTGTGTACGACTTATACCGATCTATCAACGAGTTATCAAGATCTTGTTACGAATGATAAGAGCTTTCTACGAGTTTCATACGATCCAGGGGGGGGGGGGTGCATATTTGTTGGCGCTCTGCAAAATAAAGATGGATGCCAGAAGCGTTTTCGCTCTGCTTGAGGGAGAAAGACCTTGATCTTCTGCACAATTTGTGTGACCCTGTCGTCAAGGAGGCGCCGCAGAAAAACGGATGTTCAGGAGGAGACCAAAGTGATGCAAAGGGGCCATTCTTAGTCTCGTGTATGACAAAAACCCCAGGCAACTGGGCTATTGTGAGCTCTATATAATGTTAAAAACCTTCCAAGTGTGTTGGTTTTTCCTCTATATATATACAGTAAATACAGACATAGGTACATGGATTAAATAACAAAAAAATTGTCAATGATGATACCTGTTCTACGTCAGAGGTCAACACGTTCAGGTCACGTGCGTGACCTCGCACAGAAGCAGGTTTTTGAAACTTACATTTTATCTTTAAATCTCTCTGAATTTTCAGAAGCTTCAATGTTCATATTAATGGTAGTTATATTTCATGGTACTATTTCTTAGAAAATAGCATTAATTTTGTTCGAAGTTGCATAAAATTTTTGTTTTGTAATATTTTGTATCATGATGTATGGTCACATGTGTGACATACCATAGGTAATGTGTACAGATTTGGTGAACTATTGAAAAAATCATAATATTTAGTATTTTTAATTCATTTTGCATTAGCTCTAAATGAATTATCATCAATACGGTAGAAAGTGATTCTCAGATCTTTTCTTTATGAAAAATACACAGGGAACACACAATTTATTTTCGTTTTCATTTTTATACATTTATGGATATCATTTATTGATATATTTATTGAGATACCGTGGAGGTGTTTTGGTCTAGTACCCCTGTTCTTAAAGTGCGGCCCACGGGCCACTTGTGGCCCGCGAAACAATTTCATGCGGCCCGCCAAAAATATCTGAGTAAGAAGAAAAAAATCTTGTTTTAAGAACTATGTTGATACATAATATATCATCCCAACTATTGGTAATTAAAGTATCAAATTTTTTGCTCGCTCGCAAATAGCGTATCATATTTATCTGTTCCCTGCCCTACCACATATTATTATAGTTTGGGTTTGTTTGTATTTTAAATCAAACAAAGAAAAAATAAGGAGGGTGTATTCTAAAATCGTTTAACCGTCCTTAGATGAGCCATTCGGGTATTTATGCATTAACGTCAGTGGCGGGGGATGGGGCCTGGAGCCCTCTCCCCCGAGAATATCAAAAATTGTCCTGCATTCGGGCACCCACCATTTCATTTTTGGGCAGTGAAATGGTCTCTTTGTAATTTTTTTATATCTAATTTAGATTAGCACATTTTGACGACGAAATTACATTTTCACAATTCTAAAGTGTCAATTTTTTTTGCTCGCAAGCTTCGCTCGCTCGCGGAATGATAATAATAATAATAACAAAACAAACAAACAAACAAACAAAAAAGAAAGCTAATACACAATGTATTCGGACAAGATTCGTGAGTCCCATGCGTCTTTGTATGTATATATCATACTCTGTGGCCCGCGACGTAATTTCAAGAATATTTCTGGCCCTCGTAACAAAATAATTAAGAACCCAGGGTCTAGTAGATAAGTAACCGTGTAACCCTACTGCAGATCACAAGGTATGGGGTTAAATTTAATTGCCATTGCACTAACGTCCTTTGGCAAGACATTTTATCTGCATTTGCCATGCTCGATCCAGGTGTAAAGTGAGTACCTGTAGGATTTATTTCTTGAATGCACTGAGCGCTACGGTTGTCGTGCTAAAACCAGGGTAATATTATGCTTGTAGGGCCCTTAGGATGAGCAATATTTAGTATTGATGAGGCTACCCTGGGTAAACAAGACATATAATTATTATTATTATTAATTCTTATTATTGTTATTGTAATTATTATAATTATTATATATAATTATCATTAATATCTTCTATTACCATTATCATTAATGTTCAGACCAAAGAATCAAAGTAAACAAATCAAAAGTTTTCATGCTGATATACAAGTATATTCATCTTCAGCTTGTTTTCTAAACTTAATTGTATAGGGTTACGCAATCAATTCAGAGGATTAAACAAGAGGAATACAAAAAGTGAAAACAGAATTAATAGGTCAAGAAACTCAACAATAATAGATGAAACAGACTGTACAAATGACTTGCCCAGTACATATGCACTTGACCCTTTGCACTCAGGTCACGTGTGTGACAAAGTTAGTTGGGCGATATTTAAAGAACGAGAATCATACTTGGAATAATATTTGGTGAGATGGAGGACATATACAAGTTAGCTTATGACAGGAAAATATAGATTATCCAAATTGTATTTTTCAAATAGCATAAACTTTACATGTTTTGGGGTCACGTGAGTGACATTAGAATGCATAGACAAATTTCCTTTGTCCTTCAACTTAATTACTTGCAAAGGACCTAGGAAGGGTATCATTTCACTATATAGTGACAACTATTAAAGCTGATATTGCGAGATGACTATTATATGGTGAAAAGGGGATTTTTTTTTTTTTTAACTTTAACTTATGCCAATGTAATTGTATGAAAATTAGCATAATTGGGTCTTCAATTAATGAAAAAAATGTGATCCATTTAACTTTACACATTACTCTTCAAGAATATACTATTCAAAAACAGCAAGAATTAACTTCTTTTTTGTCAAAAAAAAAGTTTCACTTTACAAAGAATGGCCCACTACCGCAATGTCCACTACAGCAATGTCCATTATCGCAATGTCCACCACTCTTGGATTTCTTGAGCCGTGGCATTTTTCTTGCCTTGTTTGTTGGTAGTTGTGGAAATGGAATGGCGATGGCCTATTTTTCTGTGTACACGTGCGTTTAGGGTTGAATAAATTACCCATTATGATTGGACAATAGGCCTATTTTGAAGCATGCAAACCAGACTATTTCTTTTAGCACCGATCATATTAATTTATTCAACAGTATATAAGTCATATTGTAAAAACTTTATATTTTTTCACATCCACTACCCACTTTCTTTATCCCACCATCGATATTCTTTGAATAAGGTGTACCTATTGATTTGTTATGAATGTACTATTTTTAATGTCTTTTTAATACTTTTGTTTTTTGTGCAGTATGCTTGTGTCATTATTAATGTAAATTGTATTCAATTCAGCCGCAAGGCTGCCATGTACAATGTCTCTTTATACCACAATAAATAAAATAAAAAATAAATTCTATCTTGAAAATACTTTTGGGAAAATGTAAATCGCTGCATAGTTATAGGCCAGCTGAAATATAATGGTGCGCTTGCAATGCACTCTGAATAAGCTCATACGAAACTCGCTGTAAGTCGCCTTGCTCGATCTAAACTCGCTGTAAGTCGCCGTACTCGATCTAAACTCGTGCTAATCTCGTGGGCAACTCCGCCTGATTCGTAACACAATCGTAGTGCTCGTATCCCACTCTTGGAAACTCGAATAGCACTCGGGTATACTTGAAGGTGGCGAGTTATGAAGAGTGCATCTCGAGCTTCTTACGAGTAATGCGAGTATGTTGCGAGTATTGCGAGTATATTACGAGTTAAAACGAGTTCAGCACGAGTTACAACGAGTTAGTGAAAATTTTGAACATGTTCAAAAATTTTGGAACTGCTTGCGACTTCAAGGAGAGTTGTGCAGAGTTCCAACGAGTTACGCCGAGCCGTGCCGAGTTGTTGCGAGTTATCCCGAGTTACATGAAGAGCTTTACGCGAGTTATCGCGAGTGCCTCCTTGAGGCAACTCGCCACAACTCTCCATAACTCGCCACTATAACTCGGCTAAGTGGGAACCCTGCTTTAGGAAGGAAACAGCTATGTTATATCTACTTGGCATGAAAACAATCATTTTCCTTGATTACACGTAAAAACAGTATGACCTAATTGATTCATAAAAGATGATAGTGCATTTATGATGTTAAGCAAGAGAGGAGTGGTATGAAATGTTTATTTGTGATGTCAATATTTCAGTCAGGTTTTGTAGGTACCCCATTTCAAAGGCATTCTTTTTAGCGACACGCCCATTCCCTCTTTTGAAAACGTTTCACCTCCTCTCAAACTCTGTAACGTGTTTTGTGCACTACCTGCACGCGGCGCGGACGAGAAGTTATAGAGTATCGAAGTGCTGACATCATATTCGCTCGTCGTCCGGGATACTGGTTCCAAACAACAGGGCCCGTGCATGAGGTTCACCGTGAAACCATTCAAGCAGCAACGGGCTGGAGCAGGGCCAATTCAGTTTTTGGCCCTGTTGTAATCACCACGCCATTGTTTGGAACCAGCAACCTTGACAACTTGACAGGTATGACGTCACACTTCGGTACTCTATACAGGATGGTGCTCAGATATATTCCCTTTTTAATTTTTTTATAGTCGGAGGGGGTCCTCAAAGTATAAGTTATGTGCCTAAATAATATGTGTTTAAAAAAATACTCATAAGGTATACCTCATATCAGACTGAGGTTTTAACATTGTAAAGTTGAAGGATGTGAAATTTATTGGGAGCAATTTTTATTACATTTCTCTGAATACTTTTCTGAAAAGTAATATTGCTCTGAATATGTGATTAGATTTTTCACTTTTTGGAAAATCAAGGCCACAAAATCTGTGTGTGTCAGTAATTAATTCAGAAAATAACAACTGCTATTGTGCGTTGCAGCTGTCATTTCTGCCATACTTTTGCTGCCCAGTTCATTAATGATTCATGACTATGGGTTTAAAAGATGTTCTGGAATTTCAGCTGCAATGCACAAAGGCAGTTGTTGTATTCTGAATTAGTTACAGATACACAGAGATTTTGTGGCCTTGATTTTTCAAAAACTGAAAAATCTAACTACATTTTCATTTTGGGGCCTTGAATTTTCAAAAACTGAAAAATATTACTAAATATTCAAAGCAATATTTTAAGAGAAATATTCAGAGAAATGTCATTGAACTTCCTCCCAATAAATTTTACATCCTTCAGTTTTACCGTGCTGTAAAAACCCCAATCTGACTCGACGTATAATTTTTGAGTTATTAACGATCAAAAGTGTCCGTTTTTTTTTTGTTGTTGTTTTTTTTTTTTTTTTCGTTTTTTTTTTTGTGTGTGTGTTTTGTTTGTTTGTTTGTTGTTGTTGTTGTTTTTTTTTTTTTTTTTTTTTGTTTTTTTTTTTTTTTTTGGGGGGGGGGGTTTAAACACCTACTACGTGCAGTCCAATTTTATATGGGCGTTAGTTCAAAAGCGGGGATGCTCGATCCGTCTTTCTTCCCAAAGTCCTGTATTACAAATGATATGAGTTCTCTCTTGACGATCTAAACAGGCAATGCAATTCGCACTTATGAAAATATTCATACTGCATATCAATTTAGCAATTCTGAATAATCATTTCAGGATCAACATAGATATTGTTTACAACTGGTCATGTACGTCTTCACCAGTATATTAATTATAAGCAAATACTCCGATCAAATTGAGTCTGCGTCGGATGATCAATAAAACATAGGATATTCATACTGCATATTAATTTAGCAATTCTGAATAATCATTTCAGGATCAACGTAGATATTGTTTACAACTGGTCATGTATATCTTCACCAGTATATCATGATAATTATAAGCAAATACTCCGATCAAATTGAGTCGCTGCTCGTCGGATAATCAATAAAGCATATAGGGTATTGTCATAAAAGAATTTTTAACAGTCAGGAATTCACTGGCAGGAAATGTTCTTCTCAATTTGTGCATAAATTTACATTTAACATACAGAGTCAATCTGGTGCATAAATTTACATTTAATACACATAGGCAATCTAAATCAAACCTATAGAAATGTTATGTAATGAAATGTATGGTTTGGGTTGCCTACTGGATGTTACTTTTTGTTAAAAGATTCCGGCAACCTATTTATAGGCAGAAAAGTGAACAGATATGATATAGGGCTTGATGTGAGTAGTTCAGGGAGAACTCTTCAAGATAGAGCTAGGATGTAGAAGCTCTGCACCAGCTAGGTTTAGTTTAGCAGCAGAAAGGTTTTTTTCTGGGGGGTTTTCCACGTCGAGGCGAGACACGAGCCCAAGCTGCAACTTTTCGTTATAATTAATGGATCCTCGTCGAATAAGGTGCTCGATCTCGACCTACCCGTACGTTATCCGTTGTCGAGGAGGTAGCCCAGAAGAGAGAGAGGCTAGCATGTCAACCGTGGTCGAGGAGAGAGTCTGGTAGAAAGAGGCTACAGGACTGAGCTGCCAAGTTCTACCGAGAGACTGGCCAAGCGACCAGGGGCTGAGGCTGACCCTCCAGATAGAAGCTACCCACCCATTTCAGTTATGTACATGTAATATTTGAATATTTATTTTGTTACATAAATGTTGAACCAGAAATTGAAGACTTAAAGATTAAACATCTTTTGAACTTACATAACCGTTTAGATCTCATTTTGTTTGAGTCATAGTAGCAGTTTAGTTTTTTTTAAAGTCACTCACGTGACAGGTATTCATACTGCATATTATAGCAATTTTGAATAATCATTTCAGGATAAACATAGATATTGTTTACAACTGGTCATGTACATCTCCACCAGTATCATGATTAATTATAAGCAAATGCTCCGATTAAATTGAGTCGCTGCTCTCAAGACACAACGATTCTCTGATAAAGTATGTGCTTGACTAACCAAACATTATCACTAAAATAGAGCAGCAGGTGTTCACTCAGCTACAGTTCTGCATGTGGCATTCATTTTCAGGATAAAATTATGCTTGGGCATAAAGCCATGCAGCTACACACAATAGAACGCTTCGGTAATTTACGCAAATTTTATACATACCTTTCAAATAAAGGTTGTTCTTGACAACCTGAAAGCTTGCCGGACATAGCAACAGATAATGTATGCAAACTGGATTCCAAGCATTGAGGCTCATTTATAAAAAGCAGGTTAATGGAATAGCTCGTCACTAGGTGCTCAGAGAATTATGTGCATATATTTGTATACATTACAGAAGCGGTCTATTAGACAACATGGGCGAAATACTGCACAGTACTATGGTACAGTTAACTATATCATGACATTTTCCACGATTTCTGTGCAGAACTGCAAACTCCTTTCCAATTCTCACACTACACTAGCTACCACGGATTTCATAAATGCCTGAATATGAGATGAAAAGAATCATATTATATTACCTTTGTTGGTATGTTTTATATGGTGATCAAGATCAAGAGGAGAGGGCAGAGAGTAGATCGGCTAGACTGCCTTGCACGGATCAAAGAGATGTGAGGCTCGAATGCTGTTGATGATGGAAGATATGAGCTCTATTTATAGGTAGTGTTTGTGAATCTGAGGTGAAGGTCATCCAGGGTAATTCCAGCTCTCAGTGAGTCATTTTGTATTGCTGAAGCCAACCGTTCGTGATATATTATTGTTGCCGGTGACCCAGTTTATTTTTTTATTTTTTCACCTAGCTTCAAGTAATATTTCCATAAGCAGCTAGTGAATTTGTTATTTGTGCTGGTGACGCTTACGGAAATGGTGTATCCTTGGTGTATGAGTCATTAATTGTATTGGACAGCAGGCCTTGATGTCACATTTGCCGCCATAGAAAAATAAATGTGATGACCCCAAAAAAAATTATTTTTTTTAATCATTAAAGCGTATTACTTCATAATGAATACAAAATACAAATACAAACTAGACAATTAGGTACGTAGCGGGAACGTCCATTAGAATGCGCAACTTTTTATTTTCCATTGTACAGTATTAATCTTACTTTGTATTTCACTACACACGCATATATATATATATATATATATATATATATATATATATATATATATATATATATATATAGGCAAAGACACAGTTAATGCATTGTAGCCAGTAAGTTTGATGTTTTATTTTCTCAAATTTTCGACGCTCCCTGGCGTCTTCTTCAGGAGAACGATAATTGATAATTTATTGTTCTCCTGATGAAGAAGACGCCAGGGAGCGTCGAAAATTTGAGAAAAGAAAACATCTAACTTAGTGGCTATAATGCATTAACTGTGTCTTTGTCTTTGCCTACGTCAATACCAGTACGTGAAATATCAAAATATTACATGTTAATATATGTATGTGTGTATATATATATATATATATATATATATATATATACACACACACATATATATATATATATATATATATATATATATATATATATATACCAGACGACAGTAGTGGGCTACTTCGCCCAGACCCACGCAACAATGTAAATGAATTGCAATAAAAGCGGCAAAAAGCCTATATTGCAGTAAGGCTTAAGAGAAAAACAACAAACAAACAAAACAATAATAATAAACAAACTAATCGCCTACTCTATTCGCATTATATCAAAAGAGATCTATCAATTCAATACAAACTTATAATCTGTCTCCTGAGTTTATATTTTTCATTTGTAAAATTTGTTACAAAGCGATGAAATAATTATAGTCGCTATATGTAAAAGAGGAAGAGAGAAGAAATATGAGATAAAAATAGAAAAGACAAGCGTGAAGAGGTTTGGATAAAAGGGAATAGGCCGTTAACAAGAAATGAAAAAAAGAAAACGATGGGGAAAAAGAGATCCGATTTTAAAGAGGGAAAAGAGAAAAGTGGGATAAAAATAGGATTGCAAGAACTTATGTGTTCACATCTGGAAAATGAAAGTATTAATCATACATCGCATTACTATACAAATACAGTACCGGTACTGTAATACTGTTTCTCAACATCATCACTTACAATTTACCATTCTTTAAAAAGAATTGATCATTGTAAAGTATAAACATAATATTTGGATTATTTTAAAACAAAAAAACTTATCAATATTTTACAGCTGACCGGACCTATAACATCTCAGCTTGAGACGATCATGCTATGCTTCAAATGCATGTATTTATTGTATTACTCCGCTACTATACGGAGCAAGTAGTTTGTTTTCCCCATTTTTGAATTATGCCTTTGCAAAACACATGGTTGGTCAAGTTTAAACGGAAGGTTGAGTTCTAGGAAAATAATTTTTGAGCTTTCTCATTCTTTTTATGTCAGTTTGGAAGATTATCATAGTAGAAATGTCCCTTGAAAAGGGTTGCTCCTCAAATGCCCTCATATTCAAAGAAACAACTGAAATGTTCTGGCCGAACATTTGTGTGTAGTCCCATAGACACATTTCTGTGTGCAGTGCATGTGACTCTCAGCAGGATTGAGTCAATTTCTTATTATTTGGGGGGATTCCAAAACGTTACAGCACGCACCAATTCTTATGTGGCTATATAATCAACCTTTCCCAGTTACTTTGAGACAGTTTCTTTCACAATTCAATATCATGACCAGAACTCAACTTAATTTTTAAAATGCATGCATGAATTGAGTAAAAATTTGTTCTTTCTTGATGCATCTAACTGGTCTAAAACCAACTCTGTAAACGGTGTTTTCAGTTAGTCAGTCATTAGGTCATTACACTCCTTTGACGTGACGTCAGCTCAGGAGGTAACATAATGGAGGAGAATTGACAATAGAGGTCGCGAGAAGAACGTCACATCTAGAGCCCTTCATACGGCTCTGGTCACATCTAGAGTACCTACATAAAGAGAGTAGCGACAACTCTCGATTTGAACGCCATTTTGTATCCTCTGCTATGCAACATTTCTATTCAATTCCGATGAGCACCTGGGTGTTCTCAATAGAAAGAATTCAAACGCCATTGTGTTTCCCGAAAAGTCAGATGTCCATGTCGCTACTCTCTATATAAAGGTACTCTAGTCACATCACTCAAATATCATTACAGGTCTAGGTACATAATAACTACAATTGTATGGTCGTTGACGTAACATGTTCTTGTATTAAGTGTTGTTGTATTAATGGGTAAGAAGGCCTCTTCTATATACTGATCGAGTTGGGAACTTCTTTTGGATGGAGATAGGTGTATGGGACCTCTCTTGTTCTGTTTCGCTCGTCAATTATCTCTCCTGCTGTCTCCAAATCTTCACGGAACCTAAAAAAATAAGGATAAAATGAATTATCTTAATTATACTTATTAGTACAAAATGATTTTACAACAAAAACAAAAAACAAAAGGGATCAAGAGGTAATCCAAATAATTTTCTGCACTTCAATTTAAAAAAAATCTTGAAGATTGGGGGGGGGGGGGGATAAATAACAAGAGATAGGATGTAATTGTTATCATTATTATTGTTATTATTATCATCATCATGGTGATGATGATGATTATTATTATTATTATTATTATCATAATCGTTATTCTTCTAATTATTATCATCATTTTTATCATCATCAGTATTATTATTATCAATATTATTATTATCAATATTATTATTATCATTGTTATTTATTCGGCACTTTCACAAATCAAATACAACTATATGAACAAAAGTAACCCCCAAAATATAAATGCATATTTCTTTGTAGCAGTCTTCTGACTCTGAGCGCAGGGGCGACGATTTTATGGTGACGGGGGGGGGGGGGGGGGCAGTTGCCCCCCCCCCAAAAAAAAAAAAAAAAAAAAAATATATATATATATATATATATTATTGCACAGAACACCTACCCATTACACACGAGAGTACATATACATTTGCTTCGACCTTAAAAGTCAGCAAATAAACTTGAAGAAGGCCAGGAGCCGAAAGCTTGCAAATACACCGAGTGACCTGCTTCATTCTGTACCATTATATTCTCTCTTCACATATCTAAATTTAACATGGTTCAACCGATTGGTACACACATCCACACCTCTCTCGCTATATATATATATATATATATATATATATATATATATATATATATATTGGGAGGGCAAACATATCGTGTTGTCCCACCAATAAATCCGGAGGTGTAAGATCAAAACAAGGAATTATGATGCAAAACTCGGGAAATTAATGAAACCTTCCAAATGAAATATAAAAGGTATTACACGATCAGACTTCAATTTTGCAGCACGCTCCGCGCAAATTCTCTAATTTTCCCTGCTTCAATAACCGTAGAGAAGTCGGTAATTAAGAGACATTAATAAAATTTCATGAAGGGTACTATATTTTAGGCTGTCTTGCCCCCTCCCCTTCCCCCATCTGGAAAACGGATCGACGCTCCTGTCTGAGCGCATTAGTTTTAGTTAGGGTGGGTTGTAAAATGTCTGAATAGACCCTATATCATAGGGTATATGTATATATAGAAAATGATTGACCTGGGCCCCGTTGCACAAAATTTGTGTTTGAACGCAACTCAGGAAAATCAAACGCAACTTTCTTTTCAGCCAATCAGAAGTGCGCATTAAGGACTTGCGTTTGATTTTTAAGAGTTGCGATTAAACGCAAGTTTTGTGCAACAGGCCCCAGATCTTACTTGTCCAATGCCTCTAATCCCACGGGATGGTAGATGTACTGAAGCTCGAAGTCGCCGAGAGGTTTGGTACCTCGCTCGCTCAATACCTTAGCGAGGGTCATCCATTGGACAATGTCGTGTTTGGTTGGGAGCTGAGAGAATACGTCTTGTTCACTAACGGGTGACTGAGGAAATCAAAAAATTGAAATATTCATTAATTTACACAGATCATCATATTAAATTCAGAAATCATTCGGTCTTGAACTTCGATGTCGGTACTTAAATTGATCACCTTTCCAAAATACCAATCAAAATAGAGCTATAAATTTCATAGGGAGCGGAAAGCGTATTCCACATGCTGAGCTATGATTCATTGTAAATTTAAGAGAGAGTTTTGTAATCATTCTTCGAACCTCCAGATTTTTTTTTTATTAAGTGCAATATCAATGCAGACAGTACAGCATACTATCAATTCATTTACCCTATTTTGAAAGGAATCTAAAATTATTACTCTTATTTTATGCTGAAAACTATAACTTTCAATAAGAACAGCACTTCCGTCAGTGGCGGATCTACATAGGAGAGAACCGGCCCGTGCCCCCTCCCCCTTTTGAAACCCAACTGGCATACCTTAAGTACACAATCAAAAAGAATTGCCCCTTTTATTGTGTATCCTTACGGCACTGTGCTCCCTCTTTTACAAAATCCCGGATCCGCCCCTGACTTCCGTAATATCTTAGAAAGCAGGTTCACACTTTGGCGCGTAATTTACCTTGGATGTCGGTGGATCACCATGCAGCCAACCAGGATAGCTTGGCGGGAAAGCATATTGATCGTACATACCGAAGTTGACAGCGGCATGAGTGACGCTACAGATGAAGATGAAACTGGTGACGACTTCTGCAACATCTTCCGCCGTCCGAAAGTTCCCATCGTTGGGGACGCCCTGTTTAATAATTCATTTCAAATTTCCATGGAAAATTCAATACTGGGTATAATGTAACATTAAACAAAACAATTACTGAAGACTAAACACATGGGCAGTCGTCTTAATAGATTCCCCTAAATTTGATGACACAACCACTAATTCCGCGTTTGCAATAGACCAGATCGGTAATGTATTCAAATTTTATACATACCTTTCAAACAAAGGTTGTTCTTGACAACCTGATAGCTTGCCCGAGGCTTGTCGGTCATATCAACAAGTAATGTATGCAAACTGCATTCCAAGCATTGAGTCTCATTTTTAAAAAGCAGGTTAAGAATAGCTCGTCACTAGGTGCTCAGAGAAGAAATGTGCATAAATTTGAAACATTACAGAACCGGTCTATTGCAAAGCCGTCGACGCCATTTTGTACACTCCTATACCGATATCTATAATCAGAATCCGTAAGTAAGTGAAGAAGGTATCATTCATCATCATCACCTCTTGTACATTTTACACCATTATATCACAGATTGTCTATAGACGTACTCCATTCATTAAATATTATGCAATAACGTTTGTTATTATTTCTCTGTAGTTTGGATACAGCATTTTATGTATTTTAAAGATAATTTTGTGGGAAACACATAAATCATGTAAATATCCCGGGACAAACAGAAATTTGACCTTTATTCATAACTGCTAACTCACTGTCTTGTTCTTCAGTTCTTACCTTCATTGTGACATTGATTTCTCCTGACTTGGAGCCCGATCCAGAGAGAAATCTACCCCAGTCTTGAAGTTCATGGTCTCCTTCGATCTTAGTGGGTGAATCTACAGTCATAGAAGAAAAAAAAAACAGTTTTAAATTCAAACTAGGTGACATTGGAATGACATTTTTCCTAATTCATTTCACATGAACCTGGCAGTTGATTAATCATTTACTTGCAGCATTTACTCTGTGAGACACTTTACAGCATGCATTTGCTGCAGCTGCAGTTACTTTTCGTGTTACTTTTTCATTACATTATTTCTGAAAGCATATTTTTAATGCATTTTGCACGACAGAGATGGGGTTTTGGAGTATTTTAGCTGCATTGTGTAATAATGATAATAATAATAATAATAATAATAATAATAATAACAATAATAATAATAATAATAATAATAATAATAAAAATAATAATAATAACAATAATAATAATAATAATAATAATAATAATAATAATAATAATAACAATAATAATAATAATAATAATAATAATAATAATAATAATAATAATAATTAATATTTCCTACTTTTATGGTGCATATTACATTATGATAATCGTTTCTATGCGCTTCCAAAGGGCTTTGGATATTATTAGCCCGGTTATAGCTCCGGTAATTGTAGCGCTCAGTGCATTCAAGGAATTAATGCAACCGTGTACCCAGTGGCGGATCCAGGATTTCTTGAGGGAGGGGGCCCAATATTCAAAAAAATTTCTGACAAGCAAAAAAAAAAAAAAAAAATAGGTCCTCAGCATTTTGGGGGCCCTTTTTTGGTCCCAGGGGATGGGGCCCGGGCCCCCGGCCCCCCCCCCCCTCCTGGATCCGCCACTGCGTGTACCCACATACTACACTTGGGTCGAGTGTGGCAAATGTAGATTAACATCTTGCTAAAGGACGGAGGTTAGTGCTGCGGCAGGGATTCGACTGACCAACGAGACCACAACACTTCCACCTTGTCAATGTGGCATTTATTTATGTTGGTAAAGACAACAACTTTACATTGATCTCATTTTCAATATTAACCAATACACCATTGCTCATCGATCGAGTAACATGAAAGTAGGGAAAATATGTGAAGGGAGCGTAAACCCTAAACCAGGATACGGGTCAACAACCGAATCAAGACCAAACTGGCAAGAGAAACAAAATGAAGACCTAAAAATAACGTTTTAAAAATCTCACCATAGAAATGATCGACGATCGTCCTCACATACTTTCCAATGGCATTGTGGATGAGAAGGGCGTCGTCCCGGTAGTGATAATTAGGAAGCACATCCGGGTCATCCACACCCCTCTCCTGGAGGTCACGTATGAAGGAGCCTTGCTGGTCAAGGCGCCAATCTTTCCAGGTCCGGTTGATGATTTCGGACACTCCCACACTTCCCGTGACCATCAGGGTGTCCGACACGCTACCTTTACCCATTAGGAGGTCCAGGCCTTTGCTGTATAGCGAGAAACAAACAAACAGAGACATGAAAAAACACCAATAGTAATAATAATGGGTATAATGATAATATGGAGTTAATTGCCCAGGAAAGTCTTTAGTTTGCAGTATTACTTCCTTCCCAAGGGCTCTGGATGATTATTGTTTTACCCCAGCATTGCCACATACGCATTTAATGCACCTGGGGGTGTTTCATAAAGCTGTTCGTAAAGTTACGCATGACTTTACGAACGACTTGAATATGAAGTGCCAGACAGAATGCCCAAGTTTTTTCTGACGTTTTAACAAAGTGTGACTGTATTTCCAATAACCTCAATTAAATTATTGCAAAAAATGTACTTTGCATTAAAAATGTTTGTTATAATAAGAATGTTAATCTACATGTGCTCAGTTCAACTTTAGTTGATGCAGTTAAAAGTGATTGAGCATCCCATTTGGCTTGTCATATTCAAGTCATTCGTAAAGTCATGCGTAACTTTACGAACAGCTTTAAGAAACACCCCCCTGGATCGAGAGGGACAGGTGTGTGTAAAACATCTTGTCTAAGTATATAAGCACCGAGCAAGGATCGACCCAATGACCTTTCGTGTGAGAGCCAAGAACTTTAAGGAATACAGTTTACTGGTCATGGCTGGGGAGTTTGGGATTTTTCTCAACTGGCCGCACGATAATTATATTGGCTGGAGGGCCGGTAGATTTGTGGTCTGAGGACCGGTTGATACTGGTCGATTGGACCGAATTTCCGCTCCTGACCAAAGTGCTTCAATCTCATGTTCCCAAAGCATGACATGGGTTCATATCCTACCGCTGCCACCATTATAAATCAAATAATAGACTTTTTACGGTTGGAGATTCACATGTGACAGGGGCTTTATTATACAGTACTTCTTCACCATCTTCCGTAGATGGCAACATGCATGTATTTTGACAAAGAGATTCGATCATACATTGTATTTTTATGGGTTTAACACTGCAAGACATTATGGCTGTAACTATATGAAAATGAATATTATCCAAAGAAAGTCTAGGCTACATGTTTGTGAACTCGGTTATTAAAATGACACTACGCGGACAAAATAGGCATAGAGGTTTAAACAATCTCAAAGTTATCAATTGATGGCACATTATTCTGGGGATCTGGGCTAACTCTGTCCAGATTTTTTTTTTTCAAACAGACTCCTTTGATACTTCTCTTGTTCGGACACATAGCCCTAATACAGTGGAACAAATGTAAGGTCCAGTTTGTAGTCTGTACTTTTACTTCTTAATACCTAATCGCCACGCGTTACCGACTTAGAATCTGGGAAGAGTTCGACTGAACTGAAGCCTGGCTAAAACATTACGTGGATGTCGAGATGAAATATGACAGTTTCAAATGTTTCAGTTGCAACTTACTTGTTGATTGCAATGATGTTGAGGAAATGAGGAGCGAGAAGACGAAATATAGGATGAGATGGCGACAAACAATGATGCGTTGCTATGGCAGCCGACTCCATGACGATGTGCGTCATTCCAAAATGCGACGCTGCTTGGTGCACACTAGCGTCTGCGTTGCAGAAGTGCATTTTTGCAAGAAGCCATGTGTACTCCGGGTCGGTGGGGTAGAAAACCTGGTAGATGTAGTTTTTTTTTAAAGAAAACAAAGTAGTAGATCGTTCGTTTAAACATCAAGGGATCTTAGTCTATTGAGAGCAAAAAGGGCGTTAACTCATATTCTTCAACGCCGAGTAAACGCCCTTCTGGCACTCTCGCCAATAAAAAAAATGAAAAGGGAGGTAACGAGATTGTCATTTCGAAGCAGAAAGAAGCACAACAGGATTATTGATTCTACGATATCTTTATTAAAATCATGAATACATAGCAACTCACATGCCCATCTAGTTTTAACTGAAACAAAGGCACACGTGAAATAACCCTTTTTTATAATTGTGAAAATGCTCATTGAAGTTATGTTATTACCGGGTTATCGTCAGCCGGATCTGGGAAGAGCTGAATTGCGACTGGCATCAGATATTTTTCGCTGTTCACAAAGAACAAAGCTTTCGGCGCGCAGATCTGCGGAATGAAATTATTACAATTAACAGATTAGTTGGGCGTTGGTTTACAAATACATACTTGACATATCCATTGTCAAATTAATGGCGTGTGTCTCAGAAAATTGATACTGGTATAAAATCCTGAAAGGGGTAATCATGATACGATGAAGATTACGTTAAATTACATCACTATCAGACAAGCAATTGCATGAAGAGAAAAGAGAAAAGGGTGAACGACAATTAATAGAGAAGAACAAATATATTGCCTTCTAAGAAAGTCAGATAGATCGACTTATTTACTTAATTTAAAAAAACAACAACAAACCAAAACAAAACAAAAACAAAACAAAAACAGTCGGCATATTCAAACTAGGAAATTACAAAACAAGGATCAAAATGCTTAATGTGTATAAAAAGTTAACACATAAAATACTGTTTCATTATTTTCTATTCATTTTTTTTGTTTTTGTTTTTGTTTTTTGTTTTGGTAATTGCGAAGTCCTAATGTTACCTAAGTCCTGTACAAAAAGCAAACTGGAATGAACATTTTCTATTTTACATAATGTTAACGTAACTTTCTTTTTACGTATAATAGTAATGGGAGTTAAAATCAAAATAATTTCAATACTAAACATACCCTTTGTCCTTCATGGCAAGGGAGGTCACGTAAGAACTCAAAGTTGATGATAAAAAGTCGTTTCCTTTCCATCGTTTCCCCGATCGTCAGACCTTCGAGTATGGGCTTCAGATCATCTTCACTGACTGTAAAGCTAAACACGAAACAAGTTCTCTGTTTGAAAACCGAAAGGAATAGAATCTCTCTGTCTGGTTACCGTTTTGGTCAAGGCATCTAACGCGTGTATATATTTTGCATTATGATAAAGAAACTTTGTATCTCTCTTTCTCCCCTCCTTCTATTTTTTTTTCTCTCTCTCTTCCCCATTACCTCCTCTCTTTTTTTTTTCTTTCTCTCTCCCTCTCTCTCCATATATTTCTGACTTATTTACTAAAAATGGACTCTCCTGTTTCACCACAAGTAAATAAACAAAACATTGTTTTCATACACCGAGTTAAGAAGGCAGTCCCATGTTAGTCCGGTATTCCATTTTAAAACGTGAACAACTGAAATCTACAAACGTCATAAAAATTTCGGTAATATTTCAAAATCTACTCGGACATACCTATCGGGTATTTGGCTGCACAGTCGGATATGACTTGGATTACATCCATTCATTCGGTTATACCCGAACTCCTTGTCACATTTCCAATTAGTAACCGCCTGTATATTTATGAGAGAAAGAGAGAAAGTCAGTCGGGGAGGATGGAAGAAGGATTTAGAATTAGAATAAGATGAAAATGAATATTGTTTATCTATGAAAGAAATGAGTCAACGTTGTCAAGTAAATTAACGAAAAAAAGAAGAATCTTTAGACCGCAGTACTTGACGTTATTTTGCTCTGCGGCCCCTGGACATGCCGGATCCTTTACTCTTGAGGTGGTCCGTGGCGTAGCTACGGGTGCCTATGATCACGTTTCTCCAAAATGATTGGCAAAAAGCAACGGAAAAGGGAAGGAAGGGATAGGATAGGATATTTTAGGATATTTATTTTCCTTTCAGATGATACCATACATCCTTACAGTATTTAATTTCAGGCATTAACATTATTGTGAAATAAAAACGAGTTTCCATTTAGTCCTTTACGTTCCTGTTTCTCATTTGTTCACTATTTTTTAATGCCATAAAGTGAAAAGAGGCTCCTTACAAATTCTGCAATTTTCTCCCAAATTTCCTATGGTAGCATATAATAATTATGAGATATTCAGAATGCTTCATCAATGCTCTAAACATCGATATACATGTATATTGATCATATATATATATATATATATATATATATATATATATATATATATATTGCTTGGAAGAGCAATGTGTGATTGGAAATACCCAGTATGTTTGTCAAATAAACGTGACATGATCGTCACAGTAAGAGGTGAAAGGACTTACCAATGGTTTCGGGAGAATTGGTGGTCGATACAGGCCCTCGACGTCATCGAGGGAATGCAGTCGTTCCGTCGTGAATTCACGAATCTTTGCCGCGATCCCGACTTTGAGTGCAATGCCTCGAATGTCCCACTACAGTGCGAGTCAGAAAAAAAAAATACACACTTTTCATAATGCCCATTGTTTCAACCTTTCAATGTAGAACCGAATAAGAAGACATCTTAGAATAAAGGAATCACCTTATATAATTCACTTGGTTGAGCGGTAGATTCAGAGAAAAAAAAATACTTTAAGTACTCACATTATTATTTAATTGTTTAAGGGAGGCAAAAATAACAAGACCGAGAGGGGGGGGGGGGTGTAAAGGTGATCTTATTAACAAGAAGCCTTCAATATACTTAGTAGAGAACAACACCTAGCTCTTAGTCTAGCTCTTTTTAAACCATAGGTATTATAAAGCAAAAAATAAATTTAAAAAAATTTAAAAAAAACAATAATACTAATAATATATGTAATATGTTCTTCTTAACCCAGGCCGGGCAGGCTCAGCAGTACTAATACTGTTCTCCACGACGGCCCTGTTTATTATTACCCCGGCTTTAGCACGGCAACCGTAGCGCTCTGTGTATTCAAGGAATAAATCCTACCAGGGGGTGTTTCATAAAGCTGCTCGTAAAGTTACGCATGACTTTACGAACGACTTGAATATGAAGTGCCAGATGGAATGCCCAAAGTTTTTCCTGATGTTTTAACAAAGTGTGACTGTATTTCCAAAAACCTCAGTTAAATTATGGCAAAAAGTATACTTTCCATTAAAAATGTTTGTTATAATAAGAATGTTAATCTACATCTGCACAGTTCAACTTTAGTTGATGCAGGTAAAAATGATGGAGCATCCCATTATGGCTTGTCGTATTTAAGTCATTCGTAAAGTCATGCGTAACTTTACGAAGCTTTATGAAACACCCCCAGGTACCTACTTAACTACACCTGGGTCTTGTCGAAGGACGTTAGTGCTGTGGCAGGGAATTGAACCCCGTACCTTGTGATCTACGGTCCGGTGACTTATCCACTAGACCCATGGGTGTCGATCCCGGGGGGGGATGAGGGTATATATTTAAAAAAATTGAGGCGGGGGGGGGGGGGGGGATGGCCTGTAGGCCTATTATCATCCCCCAATATTTTTGGATAAAATTATGATACATTAACTTAAAACTAATAATCATCCAAACTCATTATGTTTGATCTTGAAATACCATCACATTCTTTAATGATTAGAAGTAAGGAAATAAGAAATGCCCTAATTTCAATGCGAAAATATCGAAGAAAATTCGTCCACTCGCATTGTTATTCTCAGTTAAGGGGTTCCGTCTATCGGTGTAGATCCATGCATTCCTTCTTTTTGATTATAACCATTTTGGGATGCTCTAAAATCCAAGTTTTATAGACAGATTTTTGAAAAAGTCCCTGGCGTGGGAAGGGAGATACCCTCCTCCCACACCCTCCCCCGCTCGGTCGCTTCGCTCCCTCGCCGGTCATCCCCCAATCATGCTTGAATACGGATCGACACCCCTGACTAGACCACAACACCTCTAAAATGAATTAAGATTTTTCATATACCTATATATGTCTTATGTGATTCATGTGACAGCAAATAGGTGTCATATTTCTCAGTCTTTTGCAACCCTAACAGCACAGTAACGGTACAAAATGTAAAGTTTCGTGAAATGAAATAATTCTTTTAAGATGAATTGTTCTTACCTTGTAATCTTCAGAGAAAGCCTCATCACGAGGAAAATATTTTATCTAAATCAAGTGAGAAAATTTTGATTGAGACAAAAGTTCAATGATTAGGCGGTTTACACACGGCGAATCTATTTCAGATTGCATTAAAGCAATTATAAAGTATCTATGGCATATCATGAGACATAATTCACATGATTCAACAATCGGAAGGCTTTAGAAAGAAAATAAACCAAATAATTTGTTTCACGAGGACCTATATCTGAAATATATACTTGCAAAAGATCCCCAATTAATAAGAAAGTTGATTCACAGTATAATATGAAATGTCTTTCGCGTTTGCATGAAATATGATATAATTTACAGGTAATTTATGTCCCACAAAATAAGGTAAATATAAAATTTACATCTTCCGGTTTACAATATTTTTCATAATACCTTACCCTGGGTATATCAATGTTCTGAATGTGAGCCAACTGATAGATGCGCTTCTTAGCTGCCAACTCGTCCCGACGCTGATCGGCCTTTTCATCGTCCTGAGGCAGAGCCATGTCGTACTGCTGCAGGTGGAAGACTTTGTGAGGCAGGATCCATCGGTGGACCGGGAAGATGTACTCTTTCTTGGTCCTGATGTCGACGACGGTGATGATTTCGCAGAACCAGTCATCGAAGAGGCCGGTCGTATCACGCCATATCTCGATGTACTTGAGATCAGCAAGCGATTCGACTCCAGAAGATATCCTAAGAAATAACATCATTATCATTAGGCCTACAAATATCTAAATGTTAATTTTGATCGAAAAACACAAAAGGGTCATTGATTCTTGAACAATAATGGATATCACCCCTCCCTCTATATAGCGACACCTACCATGTGATTTGTTCCTTGTTCATTATGGTTAATTAAAAAAGTAGATGGTTCCATACAGCAATAGTATATTTACAAAATTGTCAACAACAAGAACAACAGGAATAAGAAGGAAAAAAAATTAAATGTTATAATATTAGATCGTATGTAGATTTTCTAGTCGAGCTGATCAACCGTTCTTATTCCACAATGATAAATCAAAGCAAATTATCATACCATATTCGTTTAAGGAACTCCTCCTTATTAAGAAACTTACCGAAAATGGTCGGTCGACCCACGTCTGAAATTGTTCTGGAGTGTGTAGTTGAGTTCGACGTCGATGGACCTGTTTTCATCGACATCGTGCAGTGCGATGTAGATGTGAGAGTCGGTCCCCGAACCCTTACGATCGCCAGTGTTGACTGTGACGTCGAAATGATGAAGACAGCGCTTCTGGGAGCTCAAGAGTATCCCCATCTCGTACTAACAGATTTTTTTTCCTTCTTTCTTCTTAGAAATCAGATAACATAGAAATGGGGTGTATATACCTATTGACTTTTCTGTCTGCCTCTGTATATATATCTCTCTAGCTCTCTTATTTTTCTTCTTCGATCTTATTCTTATTATCCATCTCTCTCTTCTCTCCCTCGATCTCTCTCTCTCTCTCTCTTCTCTGACTCTTTGTCTTTGTCTCTCTCTTTCCTTTTCTATCTTTGTCTGTCTGTTAGACCGTCTGTTTCTTTCTTTCTCATTGTCCTTCAGCCTTTTCTGGAAGATCAGCTTTCAACTAATACTGTTTATACATGTAGTTTGATTTCCTTTACGCTGTCCTTCCTGTATTTTCCATTCGGTTCATTCTCAAGAGAGACCATTTGGCATGTCCTGCTGATGAAGTTGGACCACATGAGTTTGAAGCTTATCACACCATATTTCTCCACTCAAAAATATCAGGAGTTCCATTCCAAACACGCACAATTTGGGTCAAATCAAATGAAAAGTTAATGAAAGTCCAATTTGCTGAAGGCAACTCCAAAATGTTGCCTTCGAGAAATGTCGATTGCCCAAAGACCAACAACACCAAAGAAATAGATCAAGCCTTGTGTTTTATGCTTTCTTCATTCCCTCTTTTCTCCACTGTCTCCATGATCTAATTCTCAAGCGTTTGTAAGTAGGCCAATGGGAATATAAACTTTCAGTGCAGACTCATACAACACGGTGAAGAATCTAGTATCCCCCACTGTAATTTGACAAAGCTTAAAAGCTTACTGCATAAAAGAAAATCGTCACGGTTGCCACCCAAGCTCTATAACTGCAAAAACAACAATGCTCTATTGTACAGCTGTAGCCATCTGAAACTGTAGTCCTGAATCACGACTTTAAAAGGCCAGTTAACTTTATTACGTAATAACTTTCAAGAAAGTCACGAATCACAGATCTTTTTGCTTGGAGATACCACCACGCTAGCCTTTTTTTTTTGTTTTTTTGTTTTTTTTTTTTTTGTTGCTACTATAATAATCATAATACATTTTAAAATCAATTAAGCCTATGTCGATCCGGGTCTAGATTTAGTGAAAATAAAACGGATTGGTGCTTTTATCTCCCCTAGTAAGATGTTTATCGTTAAAGTTATGCGTATAGGCCTAGCTACCATGATTATGGCGCCTATCAGTCCAAAATGTTGTGGGTTGGAAACTAGGTATAAAAAAGGAATGGACGTAGAATTATTATCGTAAAAAAAGGGCCAAACTCGTTGAAACTCCTACATCGTGTAATGTATTTGCTGAACGAACGAATAAGAAAACAAGGTAAAGAGATGAAATTACTCCTTGACCTTGTAATCATTTTAATGAGATATTACACATTGATCAGTTCTATCCATACCAGATCCCTTGGTTTAATGTGTTACTTCGCATGCCAGGGTCTTTTATGTTCTACTAAGATAAAGTATTTTCCCTGCCCCGCTCTTATATACACACAATTTATGATAGAAAAAAGGTATATGAGACAGGGCTATAAAAGAGAAGCAAGACTGCCAGCGGGATTATACTACAGTTACTTTCCCGACGGGGGGGGGGGGGGGGGGGGGGGGGGGGGGGGGGGGGGGGGGGTTGCACAGCGAGGGGAAACCCTCATCTCCAATGCTTGAGCATTAACTGCCATAACAGAACTTATCATTTTTAACTACCCCCCCCCCCGAAGTTTGTGAGGATCAAAACATTAAAGACAGGATTCTCGTTTTGTTCGCTATCTCTCTCTCCTAGAGGGTGTGTGTGTGGGGGGGGGGGGGGGGTCACACGTCCCCACTAAAAAATGCTGTCGGCAAAGAGGGGAAAAGGGAGAGGTAAGAGGAAAGTGAAAAGCGAAAGGAGAAAAGCGAAAGGAGAAAGGAGAAAAAAGGGAAACAAAAGGAAAACAAAAAAAGAAAGAAAAGGGAAGGAAAATGGAACGAAAAAGAAGAGATAACTGGCCATTAACATTTTTTTTTGCTCACTCGCTTCGCTCGCTCACAAAAACACTGGAAAGTTAATATTCGGGCAAAAGGCATCAGCCCCCTTCGCGAAAATGTGCCCGTATGCCTATGATGAAAAGAAATACAGTCATGCGGAAGAAAAATATGAGAATGAGAAAGATAATAAATGGTGAGGAGAGAATTAGAAAAACAGTAACGGAAAAGAAAAAGAATACGATTTCATGCGGCCCGTCAAAGTGCTTATAGTAGAGAGAGAGAGAGAGAGAGAGAGAGAGAGAGAGAGAGAGAGAGAGAGAGAGAAAATCGGTTGTTCAGTTCTTGTTTTATGCAATATGTGACCTGGATGCATAATACATCATCCTAACTATTTGTAGGAATTAGAATATCAAAAATTTTCGACGGTAGCTTCGCTCGCTCGCTCGCAAATAGCATACTAGTATCACAATCCGTTACCCTGCATCCTATGAATATGAAACTGGAGAGGTATCTTAATCTCCTTAGGTGAGCCATTCGGGAATCGGGTATATATGCATAGGCGTATGAAGCGGCGGGGGGGGGGGGGTGAAAGGGCTGCAGCCCCCCCCCCCCCCCCCCCCCCCCCCCCCCCCCCCCCCCCCCGAGGATTTTCAGATTTCCGATTTTCAGGCAACCACAACCATATTCGGGCAGCAAGGTTCCCGGATAATAATGTAACTTCTGCACATTTTCACAACGAAAAGTTTTTACAAATTTTGCTTTAGAAATTGAAAAGTTGATATTCGCGGGCGAAAGGTGTCAGCCCCCCCCCCCTTGTGAAAATGGGCCCGTATGATCAAGATCTCTACATTTGCGATTTTCTTTTATTATTATTTATGGGGGCCGAGATTACGGGTGTTACACTTCCCCCCCTACCCCAATTCAAAATGTTCTAGCGACGTCCCTGACCGCATCCCCATGAACAATCTGGTACCCCCTTTTTTATCCTAGAAAATCCTATGCATGCACCTCTGGAGCATGCTGCTTTATTGGAAATTTTTAACATACATAAACACACGACTTTCAAGCTCCTGTTTCACGGGTCTATAGTTTCACTTATAACACACATACCACGCAGGCCCGCAACTATATGGGGTGGGGGTGCTGCCGAAGGGTACATGCGCACCCCCCCCCCTCAGTAAATTAAACTCTAGTTACTGGCTTGCTTCCATTGTTGACATTTGTAATTCTTTTTATTACATTAAACGAGCACATTTATAAAAAAGGGAAACAGAATCAGGGAGCAGGGGCACTTCATTGGAAGTAATTTAATTAGTTATCGGACGTGAAATGCGGGTGAAATGTAAGTGGAACCTCTCGTAACGCCTTGTGTGCCCCTTCCTCACCCCGACCCGGAGCGCCGCCTGCGATGACGATGAGTTCAAAGAAAGTCTCAGAGCAGGAGAAGAGGGAGGAATTTTCTCGTATGTTTTTTCCATCTATCCACCCCTATCTTTCTTTGTTTTATTCATGTAAAGTCGATGTTATAGGCCTATACTCATTTTTATTGCAAGCATAGTGCGTTGTCATCATCGAGCATTTAGAGCATTTAGAGCCTACATGTGCGTGCGCGTGTGCGTCAATATGGTCAATATACTTGAAAAACGCGCACGTCATCTACAAAATGGCGAAATCACGCAACTGAATGAATGAACGACCTTATCGTCTGAAATTTTGATATTTTCCAGCCGCACCCTGCCTTTTTCGAACTTGCTTTTGAAGGGGAACAGTATTGCAACGAACACCGTGGAAATGAGTGAACTTACGCCAGATGAGGTATTGGCATATTCCGATATTAAATAGCGGAAGCTTTGTTTACTTCTTTGTTCCGCACAACAACAAGCTTTGTCATTTGTGTTATGTCTAATATCCCCTGCAGTACTATGGAGTCCCACCCGTTAAATATTGTGTTATCTGTAACATATTATAGAATAAATGCACTTTGGCACACGATCACGACGCACGTACGCTCATATCATGCATATTTGAATTTGATTATGCAGATAAAACTTAAAACTTAAAAGATATGATGGTGGTATGGGGTTAATTAGCGGCCTTCTCGTGAAATAAGCCACCAGTCATGCCAGTCATCGAGTGTGTGTACACACACACTGTCACTGGTGGTATAGTTTCATGGCCGTGTAAATTTGTAATGGAGGATGTGGGCCCTCATGTAGAGACACCAAGACGTCGCAGAGTGCTGGCTACGCTTTTAGCCACTCATTCTCGCTCGGCCGAGCTCGGCTTGAACTGAAAATTTACGTTCGGATTTATGTAGGCAATGAGTTTGAAAATCGCGCGATCGATTGCGCAATGCGCTTGCCTAGACTAGACTCACTTATACATGTACAAGCTTATCTGAAGATAACCTTGTATTCAGACTAGCTCTTTTATGGGTGAATAGGCTTCAGTAGCTATTGTGTGTATCAGCAGGCCCTTTTCCAGGCTAGATCATTCATACAGGAGAGGAAAATAATTATTTAAAATTTCACTTTCAATTCTGAATCCCCTAATTTGTGGCACAGTAAGAGTGGAAGAGTCCATGAATCAGGTAATCTAGCAAATTTAATAAAATTAAATCTTGCTTAGAGCAATTTTGTTGTCTGTTTTTGACTGCTGCAACAGTGAATGTCGGACACAGTCCCACATAGGCAAGGGCCCATGAGTGGCCTAGACTTGTATTAGTTGTACACAGGTGCGATACACACAGAACGAACGACGGAACGTTAGCGCAAAGCAATCTCTCTCTCCCTCTCTCCATCATATCAACACACATGCGACCATGTCACCAAAAGCACATGTGTTCATAAAAACAAGGAGCTTCAAAAACCCCTAAATCTCTTTCACTCTCTCCTCACACTCACAAAAGTCCATTCATAATATAGTAGTAGTCATGACCACGTCCAATGTACTTCTACTTCTTCTACGTCGGTACTTGACAGGATCCATCAGTCAGGATATAGCGTCAAGGAGGAAATGTTCGGCAAGGTGCATGCGTGCAGTGCAGTCAGTTGGTGCTTATATACATGTACAAACGTGCAAGTAAAAGCATCTCTCAGCCATTAGTGGCTTTTTTTGAACAAGGCTCCCTGGAAGGCTCCTGCTGTAGCAGAAACCAGGATGTCAGGAGGGAGTGTGTTCCATGCCACAACTGTTCGTGGAAATGTACACACAGTGTATCATTCATTTCTCTTTCTTGCACTCTCTAACTCTCGATCTCATATCATGCATGTTTTGTACATGTGATCGATTCGTGACAGAAGAGAGATATCTAACTTTTGATTCGTTGAGAAAATTCTACCTCTAGAATATACCCTAGTCGTTTTTACTAAATAATCTTCCAAAAGGTTCGAATGTACATGTATGAATCTCAATGCCTAGCATGTGGGTGCATAGTGTGTGTCCGCAGCTGTGTGCAAAAATTTGTAAAAACGACTGCGCAACACCTCTAGCTGCACGGTGGTGACGCTCGCGTCCTATTATATATTCATGAGCCACGAGGAGAAATGACGTCATTTTGGTAGTTTTTTTGATGTAGAGGTGAGGCCTGTTTAAGGATTAAGTCCAAACCAACATTTAAATGTTTGTAAAATTATGTTTTACCTATGTATGTCTGTCAAAGAAAATATATTTTGAAATAAAAAATATATTACAATTTTTTTCGATATTTTTTTTTCAAAAAAAGTACACATGACTGACACCTAATAAAACAATCTCTATCAAAATGTCTATGGATGAACATAGTCGACAGATTTTTCGCATGTACCCGTTGCCAAATAGAAAGAATTTTAGCGACCGAAACCTCACGCCCTCTGGAATTTCCGAAGCTTGTTATTCCTATGAATTCTAGCGATAAAATGTCGGCTGCTGCCTCGATCTTTCGATCGAAATTCGCCAATTTCGAAAGAATTGTGCTTCAAGCAAGTAAGTCTAGATAGGAATTGTGATTATTGGTAATATTTTTTTACTGTGATTATATTTTTTTAAAAGATAATCACGAGAATGTATTTTTTTTCAAATGTTGAAAATTTGATGCCAAGGTGAAGTCACAAAACGTCGAAATTGTAGCTGAACCGCGCGTATTTAATGGAAAATTACACTTTTGGCAAAGGAGGTCAGATCGAGCTATTGGTATGCCTTTGATTTGGAAGTTTTTTCCTGTCGTATTTTCCTACTATTTAGCTATTATCAGTCCTGACATGTGAATTCGAAAATCGGGTTGGTGTCTCTAGCTCATAGACTAGTGAATGCGGGGTGGCTTATTTCACGAGAATGCCGGGTTAGCCACACCACTGAACTCTACACTACGTGGAATGGGCGTCATGGTTAAGTGCACGACCCCGCTGCCATGTTGTTTCCCTCAAGAAGCGCAGTCGCTTTTATTTTTACCGTGGCGACGTAAAGGAACCAGGCATAGGCCACTTGTGTGTCTGAACCACTCAGTCCCACTTGAAACTATGCAGCTCCAACCTGCTGTAATATATCCAGCCAAAATACCAAATCAAAAGAATATTACTTACCAGCAAGTTGTCTGGGGTCGGGCTAACTTGGCACGAGGGCGAACTTGGCACTGCGCGGTGACTATGTTTCAAGAGTTGAAGTCCACGCTACGCACCGTACCCTTTTTTAGCCTTAAATTTCATGTTTTGCATAATTTTACTTCTTGAAATTGTCAACATCACTTCTTTGCTAATCATTTTACTCATTGATATCAAATAATTTGAATTTAAGTGTTTTGAAATGTGTAATTAAATGCGAAATTCAACACAAGTGTTTGCGATCACTTTAACTCTCTGGGCTCACTCCGCAGCGATTTTCCGCCAAGGCCGAGTTCGCCCTAGTGCCGAGGTTAGCCCGCATCCAGTTGTCTGTGGAAGTCCCTCTTGTTTGGTGACCAGCTAAACCACTGATTCAGGGAATATGGAATTTTAAGCATTAAATTGTGTGTTCATTTTATATTTCTGCTAAGACTGATTGATCCTTCTGTACTGCTGCCCTCTCTGTGTGGAGAGAGGAAATCTGCATTTGTTTATTATTGTTGGCAGTAGTACAGCAGTAGAGGGCACTCAGGGCAGCCCATATGTGTTTTCACCACTGAACTCTATGACTGGAATGGGCGTCACGGTTGAGCGCACGACCCCAGCGCCGTATACTGGCCGCCATGTTTCCCCAAGAAGCACAGCCGCGTGCACTGTGGAGATGTAAAGGACACAGGCTTTATGTGTTATGAAGTGCATGATTTCTTCTTGTTTTTCTTCCTTCTTCTTTGTTGGGGGGGGGGGGGATGTGGAAATGTCATGATGTAAGTTTATTGTTTTAATTTTGAATAAATTGTAATAATTCTTTCATATCATGTGTCAATATTCATCTGTGAATCTTGTACATTTTAAACTTTTTTTCTCATAAACCAATCTGCATTGCTTATAAATTACCATTGTCTTTTCTAAAATCTTTGCATAAACTTATCGTTGCCATTACTGTCATTGGTTTAATGAGAAAATATTTTAGTCCAGCAAAGGCAAAATTTATTCAGTAAATCCCAATAACTCAGACAATCATAAAAAAGATGGTCACACACACACACACACATCACTATAATCATGTTGTGTTTGAGTGTACCAGCCTATAATTTTGGATATTCCCATTTTTCACGTGCTCTGTATTTTCACATTACAAACAATCATGCACCACTTTTGAATGTGTTTGAGAGAAACATAGCACCACACACATCATACATACAAATCATTGTCATATACACAAAGACATGGTCACACAAACAGAAATTTCAAAAATCAACTTGTCCATCTGCCACAATTTTACATGGAAATTCACATTAAATATAAAGACTAAGAGACAATTGTATACTCAGTTACATTGTCTTTAATTTAACACTACATGTATTTTTCAATATGGTGCAAAAAGGGAACAATATTGTACAGTATAGCATTGCACAGTAAAAAAAAAAAAAAAAAAAAAAAAAAAACACTGGCTAGAAAATATTATGAAAAGTATTTCCTGTATCATTCCAAATGGGTGGCAATGTAAAGGCTTACATGTAACTTGACAAAACAGTAAATGCAAAAAATGATCTTTAAAAACATCAAGAAAATATTACGAAAAGTATTTCATGTGTCATTATAAATGTGCATGGGGGCAGATCGCCCCTCCCCCAAATAAAACACCAATTAAAAATTAAAAAAGAAAAAGCAAGAGCGAAAAAGCGGTGGGATGTGACAGATAAAAGCCTAAAGAGGTGCTACGAGCCGTTATCTTTCTCTCAAAATTTGCTAAAACATCAAAGTTTTCATGCGGGAAGGGGGAAACTCCCCCTCCCTGCACCCATCTGTTACATACAGTGCAGTATTGCGTCCAAATAATTGAAAAGCAGTCCGGGCGTCAAATTAACTTTCCGCCTAAAAAAAGGTACTACGAGTCATTATCTTTCAAATTTGCTATAAAACATCAGAGCAAATCCCCCCCCCCTGGGGAGCACGCTTCGCATGCTCATCACCCCCCCCCCCCCCCCCCCAAAAAAAAAAAAAAAAATAAAAAAATAAAAATTAAAAAAAATTTAAAAAAAATAAAAAAATGAAATCCTGGCTACGCGGTTGTAGGGATCCACCTGTCTCTCCGCATGTTGACCACCTATTTCCCAAGATGTTCTGCACTGCTGTGTGGAAACCTGAAGGAAAGAAAAGAAGGGAGACTAAATGACAGCTATTTAAACTGAAGCCTAGTCATGTTAGTTTCCCTACTAGTCTAAAGTTTAAAGACAAAGTCTGGAGTTGTCTTTATGAAATTGCTTTTCAATTTCAGTTTATTCAATAATTGGCAATTTACTTGCTGCAACCATGGTAACTAAGTAGAAAATTACACGTAGACCTACTGATGCACTCATTCCCCATCTTAAAATATGCTGTACAGCAAAGTCACCAACAAAATCGATAAAGAAATAAGTTGATTTTAACTTTTCATGTGAAATACATGTAGAATAAAATCCTCTTATAAACACATGCCCAAGGTTATTTGAAATAACCACTTTGACCACTCATAAATAGGCGAGGTAAATATTCATATTTTGAATGACAGCACCATAAAAACCAAAAACAACAACAACAACAACCTCATAGTCACTTATACATGTACAAGCTTATCTGAAGTCATACCCATACACCCATAAACTAACATGAAAGCGTATGAATGGGACTGTTACTTCATACCTGTGATTCTGTGAAATATAAGTCCTTTCTCGCGACTTTCATGAACATCACTATTCGTGCAGTTGATTGCAGCGCAAGACATCATCTTGAACTACTCTCAGTTCATCTTTGAAGGGCATATGATGATTATATGAGTGAAAATAGTCCTTCAAATTTGGTCAAGTGTTACACACAAAGTTGATGCAATGGCGAATTTCCGGTATAGTTTTGGGGGAAACAAGATGGCGCTGGCGAGCTGCCGGTTGCGTCATGCTGCCTATGGCCAATCAGCATGCAGCGAGTGATCGAGCCCATTCCAGTCATAGAGTTCAGTGGTTTTCACCATGACCATATTGGTTTGGGAGGACAAGGTTATATGTGACCCTCCACCACAAAACGACCAATAAGTCGCAATAGGAGTTTTAGAGTAAACAGCTGAAAAAGGTTGTTGGGGTGGAAATTTTTACATAAAGTTTTTTGTATTTTCTGAAAGTTAATTTATTAATCTACCATCTGACAAAATTTGGGGGTAAAATACCATGTTGAAATATGTTTTTACTGTCATTCAAAATAATCTTTTTTTCCTGGACATTCAAACTTTGTGATTCAGCTTGCTGGGATCGTACTTCACATCGCTTTTCTAATATAGCTCAAAAACTGTGCGCTGTCTGTTATTCAAAATCTACAGAAACAAATATATCTATTCTAAAGATATGGAAAGTTTCAACCCAGTCCAATTAGTACTTCTTAGTGTAGGCTAGGGAGCTTTTATCAACCTTTTGTGCAACAAACAATAGGACACAGATTAGGCGCTCTTAAATGGTCACTCTTCTTTAGAGCCCGTTTTCTCTGTTGTTTTGGTCATTAGCCTGTCTGACACTCTGACATTCTCATTGTAATTTATAAGGGTTTGCTAAGTCTATACAATACACGTTATACATCATTTTAAAGCTTAGATTCTAAGCTTTCAAACTGTGCTGAAATTTTAAAACCCCAAATTTCCGACTTATTGTTCGTTTTGTTGGTGGAGGGTCACATATATTATAACCTTGTTCATTGGATAAGTGGCATAGGCTACATGTGTGTATGTCTGTATGTATTATGAAGTGCATGATTTCTGTTTTCCTCTTCAATTTGTTTTGTTTTGTTTGGGGGGGGGGGATATGAGGTAAAGTAACAATTCTGTGTCAGTATGATTTTTGTACATTTTGTGCGGCAGCATTTTTTTTGGTATTTTTTTTTTTTCTTTTAAAAAAACCAACTAGATCTATATTGCTTAATATTACCATTGTCTTTATCTAAAATCTTTGCATCAACTTATGGCTGTCATTACTGTCATTGTTTGTTTAATGAGAATATAGTTTATTTCTGCAGTGGGTGGCAAATTCATACAAAAGGTAGTCACACAAAAGTCAAAATACTAGCCTGTAATTTAATTTGGATGATTCCATTTTCAGAGGCTTGGTATAAATTACATCACAAACAATCGTGCATCACTTTTTGCATACTGTGTTCAAGAGAAATATAGCACCATGACCACAACATACTTAATATATACAAATCATTGTGATATACACAGAGAGACAGTCACACAGACATAAATTTCAAAATCAAGCCCATCTGCCACAACAGCGTCAGAAATACACGGGGGCGACGGGCGATTTTGCCCTCGTCGGCCCCCATGTCGCCCCAATAAATGCTGGAAAACCTGTATTTGGGGGCGACCGTTTTCATATGAGTCACCCCCATCGATGATTCGAAAGAAAATCACTACTATGCTCAAAAAGCAGCTAAATTCAACCTTTTCTCGTTGTTGACTCGGAGCTTAGTACATCGCGAATGTGTAGCATCGTGAGCGCTAGACCAAATGACAATTATAGCTAGATACACGGAAACTGAAGATAGTGCTTTTTTCACGCACAATACAGTAACTACACGCATTCTATATCAGGGTTGTATAAATTCATCGAGAGCTTCATTTCACTTAGTCTTTGTGCGACACCTTTTGTGAAAATTTCCTTTCCAAAACGCAATATAACTGTTACAATGATAGGTCTAAAATTACCATCATCCGTGTAATAAGACTATCACTAGATCTACGACCGGATACACCACACAGAGATATTGTCCCTTACCATATTAAGTCCGTAGTCACGTCAAAAAATCAATCTGTAAAGCCAAAGCCTGCCTAAAAAATGCGGAATTAGTGCCATTTTTTCGAAGCACGCTGCACTTAAGTCGGGTTGTGAGAAACAGAGTCACAGAAAACGCTCTACAAATTAAGATATCGGTGGATTTATGAGGGGGTTTTTGACTTATCGCGCGTGAGATCGATGCTCATCGAGTGAGATGGTATCCGCGAAAAACAAATTGGAAAAGAAAAATCGCCCGGAACTGTGCGCATTCACAGTGTATATGTACGTACGTACGTCCTAGCGGATTTAGGAGTATTATGTGCGAGAGAGAGAAAAAAAAAAAAAAAAAAAAAAAAACACACACACAACCCGCCTTTTCGCGTAAAATAAACATCTCCGCGGGAAATACGCCTAATGACAGCAAATTCGGGTGAAATTGACCTATTGTTGATTTATTCCTTCAGATTTTGAAAAAAAAAAAAAAAAAAAATCTGATGGGGGGGGGGGGGGGGTGAAGTTAAAATTTTTAAAATCTATATTTTAAAATTAAATTGGGCAGCATGACGTAAATTAAACCTGTGCATGAGATAGTACGATTAGTACCAATGTAACAGCAATCGCAATATCACAAAAAACCCAAATTGACAACCAATCTGCACTTTCCATTAAAATGGTAGCCCCAATAATATATGAAATAGCCCCATAAAATTCAAAAGTAGCCCCAAGGAAAAAAAAAAGTAGCCCCTAAAAAAAAAATTATTTCCTAGGCTGTGCCACAATGTTACATCGAAATTCACATTAAATATATGAGACAATTTATACTCAGTTGATTGTCTTTAATTAAACAGTACATGTATTTTTCAGTCTGGTGTCAAAAGCGAATTGTACACTGTAGCATCCATCGCATAGTAAACGCAAAAAAATTATCTTGAATATGGGTCATTCCATAGGGTTGGGGCAATTTTTGTGACATGGAAGCTCAAAAATAAAAGTGTTTCAATTGAGATAAAATACTAATTGAAAGTTACCTACATTACCACTTCAATAAATTCCATTTGCATTTTGTAAATAGACCTCTTCATTGTAGAGTAATCAGAGTTACCAGATGTAATAAAATACCACCGTTACAGTGGACATTTTTTTCATCCTTTGCTTCATTTCTCTCTCACAGCATCAATTTCAAGTCCCATTTCTTCATCATCTCACACAAGCATAATCCATACAATATTTCTACTAACTTTAATGGTCATTTTTGATAATTCAAAGATGATTATGAAAGCGAAGTGTATGTTAATGGATTCCAAAATTGTTTCTATCCCTCCATGTTATGACCTCCCATTTTTACTTTTTCTCTGAATTCTTGAAAATGAGTTTACTGAAATGATTGCAACTGGGAAAGGAAGGGAAAGGATGTCTTTTCATATTAAAATTGATTTTAGTTGGAATCTTCAACCATTTCTGTTGAAGGGAGCCCCTTCTTAAAAGAGTACCTCCGTTACAGGGACATGATGTCCCTGTAACGGAGGTACAGTATGATCTAATATACCATTTAACTCAGAAACCATTATAATTTGTTGAAAATATTATATAGGTTTGTGAAAACCTGTCTTCTTTAATAAACTGTATGAAAGCAGATACATGTTTCCCAATTGTATATTGCTTTTTGCGGGTAAAATGTGTATGTAAATGGTTCAAGAATTGTTTGTTTCCTCTTATTGCGATTTATCCTATTGTTATAATTTCCCTGAATTCTTCACAGTAAGTTTACTGAGCTGATTGCAACGGGAAAAGGAAGAGGTCTTTTTTTTTTTTCAAGTGGAAGTTGATTTCAATTGTAATCTTCAACAATACCTGTTGGACATAGCCCCCTTCTTAAAATAATACCTCCATTACTAGGACATCATGTCCCTGTAACAGAGGTAATGTACTGTTTGATCTATACATGTACCTTTTAACGTAAAAGTCATCCTAATTCTGGGGAAATACTGTTTTGTGAAAATGTTTTATGCAGACTACCATCTACATGTATTCAATAAAGGTATGGTTTCCTAGCACATTTCCTTTTCTACACTTGACATCTCTTACAGACAAATTTTAAGGAGCCCAGTTTTGTATTTTTTTTAATCACATGTGATACAAGATAAAAAGTTAAAATACTCAAATAATTACTCTAGAGTAAGTCTTTTTTTAACTATAACCTGACTCACATCTCCAACTGAAATCAGTCATACAGTGCATATCAATAAAAATGTTGCACTTAAATTGAAAAATCTGTCAAAAATACATTTCAAAGGATATATAAGATTTTTTCATGTTAATAGATCTTCTATATATTTTGAAATGTAGTTCTGACAGCTTTGTCAAAAGTGTAACGATTTTTTTTTTTTTGGTATATGCACATGTATATGTATAATCTACAGCAACACTTGGGAACCTGAAACTTGAATTTATGCCACAAAAATAACTACATGTACATGTACATGTGTACGTATCAGTCTAAAAGTTTTCCAGAGTAGATAGGCTTACATGTAAGCAATGAAGAAGTTGATAATTCTGTTTTAAATCTTTCCATTATATGAAAATTAAGCCCTTGAATACACAAATACAACTGTTTAACTTAGTTGTTTAACTTATGTACATTTTTACATAAAAGACAAAAAGCAGCATTTGAAATCATGCAGCAATACAAGAAGAAATTCCTGGGGGGGGGGGGGATCGCAAACCTCGCAAGTGGAAATTAATTCATAATGCATTTTAAAAAAATATTACAATCAAGTTTCTCTGAAGAAATGAAAAATGAAATGCCTAAATGTCAGCTTGCAACCACCTTGAAGGCACAGAAGCAATATGAAAAATAGAAATAAATATTGATATGTACATGTTTATGTTATTTATATATTATATTTACATGTATGTTCTGAAATAAAAATCTCTGAAAGTATGCTTGTCTTTTATTTCTGTGTATGTGAGAAATGTGTGAAAGCAGTTCAAATGATCTGATCATCCATTAATGCTTTATTAAGAATAATTTTTTCATTACAAAAAGATGGATTGATTTTATTTGACCCCCCCCCACCTAAAAAATAAAAAATAAAAAATTGTCAAGTCCTCAAAAAAGTCGCTCAGTGGGGGGGGGGGGGGGGGGGGGGGAGGTATCAGATGTTTTGCTCCATGATTCTCCGACAAGCAAAAAAAATTTAAAAATGGTAAAAAAAAATTTTCCTGTCAAAAGTTGTCAGGGGAGGGGGGCATTTTGCCCCCCACCCTGGGTACACTATTGCCCTCCCCTCTACTCATTCATCCCCACCAACCACCATGTAGCTGAATAATCTGTTAAGTTTTTTTTAAATGAGGGACAGTAACCAGAGACCATCCCCGGAAGTATTAAGGCATGAAACCTACCGCATGCATCCAGTTTGATACTTATTCAAGTCATTGAAAGAAGTTTATCGTAGGACACGACTTCACATCTAAAAATTACAGAATTTGGATCATAGAACTGTTTAAAAACGGGACAGAGATGACTCATAAGTGTTTCCATTAGTACTGGATAATAAATATAGTTTTGATACTGACGAGGGCCCCGTAGGAGAAATGCTAACCGTTGTTTTTTTCATCACCGATCATGAAATGTTGTCATTCCAACACGAAAATGAGTATATGGGACCGTAGTGTAAATTAAATGCCCGATTCGCCATTACTTTGACAATAAAATCAATCAAGATCGATATTGTATCACAGCGAGTCAATAGGGTAATTACACGGACTTATTTCTTCAAAATATGAATAAATCACGGTGCTCACGCTATTACTAAGGAGGAAATCGTCTCATAGTTTGTACCACCGTTACGGTGGACAACGCCGGTAAAATGCTCCTAAATCGTTGCGAAGAGTGCCGACTTAAATTTGTGTGGTTCCCCGCAAAGATGTTTCACTCACGTGACCTTCACTCCCCCCGAAGGGCTGCTGATTTCTTTTATTTTCGAGATCATCGAAGGAGTTACAACCACCGTTACAAAATGCACAGGGACATCGCGATCAAATTTTAGGAGTGAAACATATTTTTCTTGTCCTTGTTATATTTATCAAACCAAGATTTTCTATGAAAATATTTCCATCACCAATCCCTTTATTTTCCCGACTGCAGCATGAGATTAGTGCATTCTATTTTTGAACAAAATGTAACTTTACCACCGTTACGATAAATCTGGATAGTGGACAATTCTTGTAACGGTGGTATGGCCGAACTTTGGATTTAATTTTTACAACTACTGTTAGCTTTTGCCAAAAAACATTCTACACTTTTAAACATCATATATTGCTTGGTAAAAAACAACTACAGATTTGTGGCTAAGTCATTCAGTTTTGCTGATAATTATATCTGAAAAAGACATGTTTTCATGTCACACTTGGTACCCCCAAAAAAGGAGTGGACATCGGCAAACAAAGATACACCAACACTTATTACTTTTTTTTTTAACATTGAATTTATTCATCATAAGATCAAATAACCACTTGCCTTCAATTAAAACCTCATTACAATAAAATTCATCAAACAACAAATTCAGGATAATATAAGATATGTGGGATGTACACAAAAACATGCTGTTGCCCCAACCCGGTGGAATGACCCATAAAATATGGCAAGGAAATTTTACGAAAAGTATTTCATGCACAGTGTATCTTTGTAAATTTATGTGTGCAAACTGAGTGTTTTTCCCTATTTCAACAAGTAGTGAGGCAAATGAAATTCATAAAACCTTAAAATATTCTATTCAAAAACTTTATATAGATTTTTGTTACATGTATTTACATTTGAATAGAAACAGTCATATTATCATTGTATTCAACCTCTGTGGAATCAAGGTTAGAGGCTCGTATTGTGCTAAATTAAGAAGAAGAGCTATGTACAGAAAAAAAATTCCTACGATCAAAAATAGTAAAGAAGTGATTAAGTGAATGAACTGCAACAGAAAGACCAAATTGCTGTGTAGAAATCTGAAGGAAAGAAAAGAAGGTAGACCAAAATGACAATAGCCAAATCTGGATTTGTCTTTACAAAATTGCTTTCCATTTCAATTATCAATAGTTGGACATTTACTTACTGTTACCATCGTAACCTTAAGCCCACGGCACACTACATGTATACGATCAGTCTGCGATCCGATTTTGGAAATAAATCGCAATATCATTAAATATAGGCAGTTTAACAAGTGAAAGCTACCTGATTCAGGTTCTGAACAATAATATGAATACTCAACATAGGAATTTGGTGCAATGTCAGCCTTATATCCGGAATAAGGGCTAAATGAGTTTCAAATCGTAGACAATTGCAGGACTGCTCTGACGTCACTACGATTCAGAGCTGATTTGACCTTTCCTCCGACTAGAAGGCTCGTAGAAGGCCGTCATTTCGATTTTATTATCTATGTAACTATTCAGAACCTCAAACATATTTTATCTGTTTAACTGTTTATATCTAAGGCTATAACATTTTCTTTCAAAATCGGATCGTAGACCGATCTTATAGTGTGCATTGGGCTTTACATGTACTGATGCATCAATACACATGTGATATTATACCCACATGTACTACAGCAAAGTCACAACTCACATGACATAAAAATAAAGTAACAGGCCAAATCTATATTTTGTAATTCTTCTTCCTGGGGAAGCAACCGCAATCAACACTTTCAGTATTTGATTATTATGTCACTTTCAAATGAGGTCGGCATGGCCTCCGGCACTTCTTGTACATTGCAGTCATGTATTTTGTTTCTTGGACTTGGTGAGGTCAAATAAATGAATAAATTTTTAATCTTATGTTGAGCATGGCCTTAAGTTGAGCGTACCTGAAATAAATAAGTAACTTGATTGTTTAAGTGTAAAACTAAAAGTAAAATACTCTTATATACATGTATGTGTATGTAACCCATATACCCAATGAATTACATGAAGGCATATGAATATGAGACCATGTAACTTGTTAAAATGTTTCATAGTGTGAAATATAATTCCTTTTTCGTGACTTCTACGAACATCACGATTCACTCACTTGATTGCAGCGCAAGATGCAATCTTGAACTACAAGTACTCTCAATTCATCTTTGAAGGACATAAAATTATTACAATGAGTAAAAGTAGTCCTTCAAATTTGGTCAAATGTAACGGTAAACTCAGTGCAGAAGCGACATTCCAGGATTGTTTTGAGGGAAACGGATGGCGCTAGCGAGCTGCCGGTGGCGTCATGCTACCTATGGCCAATCAGTGTGCTGCGAGCGATCGAGCCCATTCCACGTAGTGTAGAGTTCAGTGAGCCTCACAGGCTTGATGTTTTATAAAATATGACATTGAACTACATGTAGTCTAGGGACAATCACGAAAAAACAAAAAATCAACTAAAAATCCTGCCGATATCATGTGTCTGTACTATAGCTAGACTAATTCTTTTTAGTAATCATTTGTGTCATGTAAAACTATTTATAAAACTGCAAAAATGCTAAAATTATTTGGAAAAGGGTGAATATTTTGTGGCCATATTTACACTATACAACTTGTGCCAACCATACCCAGTTGATATTGATTTATTGTTTATATTTCAATTACGTGCCCGTTACGCGCTCTGAATTGCCAGTTGGCTAGTGTCGGCTGCTATGCTCTGTGGAGAGCGACCCCACAAGATTGCTACCAATTCAAAGTGCGATATGTACGGGACCGGTGGCGTACGTAGACGCCCGTACATCACTGCTCGCTGCCACTTTGATGAATCTTGCTCACTGATATTTTTTGTTTACTTGTCTCTCCATAGGGGAGATTGCCTCCCATGTATGGCTTGATGTTCAGGGTCATATTTCATAAAACATCAAACCTGTATGGCTAGGGGAAGTAGTCTCCTGCACATAAAGTAAACACACATACCTGACATAGCCACTCATAGTGCCATTATCTACTCTGTACGTAGAAAGTGCGAGTAGCCACACAGGCTTGATGTTTTATAAAATTTGACATTGAACATCAAGCCACACGGGGGAAGCAGTCTCCCATGCGTAGAGACAAGTAAACAAAAAAAAATCAGTGGGCAAGATTTGTCCATTTCCACGTACGCAAAACCTTGGAAACCACCTTCGGAGTTTGCTAAACTCTTCCTCTTCGTGCCCATCCAAACACTTCAACGATCGGATCATGAGAAACATGAAAAAATTAATATTTATGGCGACGCCGATGTCGATTTACTTACCGTTTATGTGTAGCTTTTGCTGTGCAATTAGCATTACAAAGACGGCAAGATCAGCACGGAATGTGTGCTGTAGGTGAACGGAGTACAAGGCAGTGCAACGCTGAGCGGTTCCGATGTGGCATGCTAAATTTAATTGTGGTAATATCTCGCACTGTCGCACGCATACATGTAGTACGGCAGTATGTAACCAATAGGGGCTGTACTTTCCCAAGAACAACATAGGGGTGTAGACTATTAAAATCCAGTTTTTACGACAGATACATCAATTAATTTGCCATCTCTAGGAATCTCTGTTCATTCAAATAATCTCTTGGAAGATGTTCCATGAGTTTTGATTTTGAAGAAGTGATGCGTCAAATAATATACCCCAAATATAATTTTTATTAAATTTGGAAAATGGGCTCATGAATTGTGACTTTTTATACCATAAATCTCTGTTTTTAATCTTGTATCATTATGAACAGAAAAAGAACCAATCATTATAACAAAAGATTTGCTTCAATGTTGTAATGTTTGGAAACTTGATAACAAGTCAGTAGCCACTGGTAACACAGAGATCAGGCAATTTTGCTCTGGGTGACGGGATGAAACATGTTGATAAGTACTGCTAAAATTGGGTGTAAGAACTTTCATCCGAATGCATGAAGAACAACATCCATATTCATAGAACTTCCATCTGTTTGGTTCCATCAGCGGTATATCATAGAACAATACGTTTTTGGTTTTCGTTGGCAGATTCGACGAAGGCGTCTAGCTCGACTAGATAGAAGTCCTGCAGGGGCAGCAGTGAGGACGACACCAAGCCAGGAAGCCAGTTCAGAGCAGCTGGCGCCCCCTATCTCCCCGACACAGTTAGGAGCAAGCCCAATAAGAGCACCAAGGCCTCCACTGGGTATTGATGTTGCAGGTGATATACATGTAGAATGTTTGATTTATTTTTATCCACCTCAGAGCATCTTCATGATTTCTGTATCATTACTATGTGCAGTCAAGATATTAATAAAACTTATTTGCAGTATATTGTTATTATTAGCATACTCAGCTTTTAGGTAGAATTAATGCAGAGTTACATGTACAGGAGAATTAGAAAAACTCTTTTGTTTTCCCACAATAAAACCAGCTAGCTATGAGAACATGTACAGTATTTTTACTATGCTTTAAGAGGACGAATCATACAGTCAGGTATTTTGCTCTGAAACACCAAACATACATGTACTATTAGTACTGTGTACTTTTTATATTTTGGGTTTTATGCTACTTTATTTATCAGCTTAAAGTATTGCTTCCGTAAAGCAATATTGCAAGTTTGAATACTGAAATGACACTCGAAATGGCCTTGATAAGAAATTATTTTCACCCTTATATCTCTTAATAACCACATACAATATACAATACAATTTGTGACCAGGCACCACAAAACCACCAAAAAGTCATCAGATATGAATTTTTAGTTAAGGTCTGATTCTGAAAGAGGATATTCTCAGCTTTAAAATGATATATAACTCATTAGCATTGGATGTTCCTAACCCACTGTACAAAGAGTAGAATGCCTAGTCCCACAGAATGTTACTTTTGAGAAATAATGGCAGTCTATTGCAGTACTCTGACTTGCGAGGTATTGTGCAAAGGTGACAAAAGGAGGATTAGAACTCAAAAGAAATTTCAAAGAAGGGATTATCAGATCGTCTTAAAACTTGGCATACTAATTAAGCACATCCTGCTCATCATAGTAGACCAATATCAATACAAGAACTTACTCTGTTTTAAAGTTATGGAAGATCGAAATGAGACAAGTATTCAGGGTTGTAAAAAAGAAAACTAAACAAAATCCAGAAAAGACAAACATACATGTAGGACCACTAAGAACGGTCAAAAATACCACTTTTGTTTGGTGCCTCCAAAATTTGATATTACTTAGAAAAAAATATACTCTTTCAGGATGTAGCCAGAACTAAAATTTGACCGTGCCATAAAAAAACACCTTTATTGAGCTCTAACTGAAAATCACATAGTGCAACTTTTTGGTGGTTTTGTGGTGCCTGGTCACATATGCAATATTCTGTAAATGTGAATATTTCGCAGTGTGGAAATTAATTGCCTGAAAATTTCCAATTTTACTGTACACAATATTTAAGTGAATGATTGGTCCCCCTTGAGAGCTTTGATACCAGCATTATCACATTTGTAGATTCTTCAGGTACCTGCAGTGATCTTGGACGAGGAAGCTCTGTAGAGGGCGCTCAGAGCAATGCTAGCAGCCAGTCACCCGTCTCAGAGGAACCAATGCCAAGCTTGGATAGCAGTGGGGTGGGGAGCCTGGACCCCGACCAACCACAAAGCATGGACATGGACTGTCAGTCTGCCTGTGATGTAGGGTATGTAACACCCAGGGTCCTCGACAGGAATTTATTTACCCTCGGTCCAAATTGAGTGAAATATGGCCTTTCAGCATCCCAGGGGGTGGTTTGTGAGGGCCAAAGAGATCTTGCATGTCGAAAGTGTGCATTGACATTACTTGTTGTTACCCTTTGTCAGGGAGAATGTGCCGTTGGTATATTTTTTCTGAATTTCCCTATGCTTGGGATTAGCAACAAGGGTGTTATGCACTGGGAAGAACCCTGGTAATACCATCAACATACATATAATTTGAATTACTACTATATCAAATCAATGTAGGACTGTCAGTAACTTGTTTGAAAATGTGAAAAATCAGTATCTAAATGAAGATTGGTCATTCCAAATCAAATCATCATTCAAACCTTTTCATGTTAAAAACAAAATAAGAGAATTTAAACTTTTAAAAGTTACATGCTCTCTGTGAAAGCAATGTCAGCTTTTGAGCCTAGAATACAGTAGGTGACAGATTGGAAAACCTCAGCTTGCTTGTTCACATTTCTTTTTCTGACTCTAATTGAATTCCGTTAGGTCTCTGTCCCAGATGGATGTGGATTCTGGGATTGAGACAACAGAAGTGGAAGAGATCTCCTTGGCCAAGAAGAAATCTCCACCTCGAGTAAGAATCTTTTTCTTTATACTTGTATTTCATCAATCAACTTGGCCCCTTGGCATGAAATACATTATTATAATCTATTCTCTTCATCACATACGGCAAAAATCTGCCCATAATGCATTGCAGGATTAGTGTTTGGCATGATCGGGTAGGTTTAGAGGCCCACATGCCCAGATAGGCTGTTTGTTATTTATATTTCAGATTTTGGCTAAACGATAAATTTTGCAGAGTACGAGAACATACAACTAGAAGTCCTTATTTACTGCTTCTCAATATATATGCAAGTGCAATGAAATATAAAGGTAAAATGATTCCATAGATTATGGAGTTTCATTTGTCTTCACATTTGTACTTTCTCTTATAAATGTGGAATGAGTGAACATTGATGTTCATATTGAAAGTATTTCATATATCACGGAGGGATAGTCATTAGAGTCATTTATCTGTACGTTTATAGTTACTCTTATGTAGAGTGAATGAATGTACTCTATTAATGGTCATGTTGAAAGTATTTCATATATCATGAAGGGATAGTCATTAGAGTCATTTATCTTTACATGTATATTTACTCTTATGTGGAGTGAGTGAACACACTTGATGATGGTCATGTCTAAAGTGTTTCATATATCTGGAAGGGATAATCATTAGTATCATTTATCTTTACGTTTATAGTTTCTTTTACGTGGAGTGAGTGAACACACCTTGTTAATGGTCATGTCTAAAGTGTTTAATATATCATGAAGGGATGATATTTAGTATTGTTTATATTAACATTTATAGTTACTCTTATGTGGAGTGAGTGAACACACCCTGTTGATGGTCATGTCTAAAGTGTTTCATATATCATGGAGGGAGCAAGGTCCTGGTGTTTTGTACCTTAAGGAGCTTGCAGCAGAGTTTGCTGAGGATCCATCAAAAGGTAAGAAAAGACAAAAAGGTACATGTATAGTTTTCATGAGCCCTGTAAACCTTTTTTTTTCGTTTTTTTTTTGGTCAGATTTCTTGAGATTTTAGTGAAAAGAGAGAAAGATGCTAAGAAATATTCTAAACTGCTTGTCCAAATTTCTCCCAAAATGGAATATGAAGAAACCATGAAAAGTGAAAATTGTTTAGATGGTGGCTAGGAACTATGTACATGTAATGAACCTTGCAGTCAGCTGGATGACAGCTATAATTTGTGAGTCAACCCTCTCCCGGATATATAGACCCATGATAGCTTTAAAGAGTGATGAGCACAAGAACAAATAATATTTTATTTCTTAGGTGCTGCCCTACATGGCTGACTGATAGAAACATCCATCCAGTGATTATAACATTTGGAAAACTGGAAAATGGCCACATGACTAATATACCACCAGGCAAAGGCACTGAACAGTGTTATATTCTCCATCAAAAGTACCTTAAACTTGATTTACACCGAAATTCAACAAGTAATTAATGACCCTTCTTGTATTTCTGTGTCAGTATTTGGGAGTATGGAAGACCTGGTGTGTTTGGTGCTGATGGAGGTTCTCACATTACATTCATCAAGTGGCAATCCATACTCCAATTTACCAGAATCTCAGGCAGCAAGTACATCAAGGTGAGTTGAGAGGATCAGAAGAGAATGAGAGAGTGATGGGGAAAGGGGAAAGGAAAAGGGGGGGGGGGGGGGGGGGCAGAGAGGGGGAGGCCTGTGGCACTCATAGAAACACAACAGAGTGGGAAGTAGTGAAGAAAGGAAAGTAAGAAAATTATTCTGAAAGAGTGATGAGAGTTATTTTTAATGTGAATAAGCAACTTGAAGATGAGAGAAGAAGTGGGAAAGCAGAGATGATAGCCATAAATTTAAAGGGGGTTAGAGATAGACAAAGAGTAAGATTGAAGTAAAGAAGAAGAGAGAGGGGAAAAGAAAATGTAAAATCCTTTAGACATCATGCATACATATATATATATCAAATTTGTGAGAGGGAAATAGAGAAAGGCACATGGGCAAGGAGTAAACAAATAAATATGCTTGAATATAGACATACAAGCATATTTGAAGAGAGAGAGAGAGAAAGATTGATAATTAGCTATTCTTCATACATAAAAACACAAACTTTTCTATTACAAAAGACTATAAAGGAGAGATGTAGAGGTGTTGTGGTCTAGTGGATAAGTCCCTGGACTGTGAACCACAAGGTACGTAGCCTTTTGACAAGGCCCTCGTGACTTTGCTATTTTTCTCGGCAAGTAAGCTAGTAGTGGTTGCATAACAAGACTAGCCGCCCAGCCCGGTGAATGCGCGATCGAGCGACGTGAGTCGCGAGGGCCTTTTGGAACCTGGCCTGTATTTATTATGCTATCCCTTGTTCCTAGAGAGGATCTGCTACCTTATAGGTAGGAGCCAATCAGCAAACGTATCTTCGCATGACGTCAGCATAAATTTGGTATGCAAATTCGCCTTCATCTCGGGAACCCGTGCAAGCTACATCAATCATGGCGTCCGAAGAAGAATTGTTGCTGAAAAGCACGGAATTTGCCTCGCAAATGCTGAAAATTTCAGCTTTCAAGGACTTACAACTGAGGGCAATTCTTTCAGTCCTCAAAGGACAGGATGAATTTGTGAGCCTTCCCACGGGATATGGCAAAAGCGCTATTTACCAGGCGATCCCGTTGTGTAAGGATTATCTTCGATCTTTTGTATTTTCTTACATATCACGATAATGAACGAATCACATGGAAAGCAAGCCCCGCAGATACCGTTGTGATTGGTCGATAATCCTCGGTAGGCGTGTTAGCATACGAATGTCAACTCGTGAATAATTCATATCGGACGATGGAAACCCAGGTTCCAAAAGGCCTCGCGACTAAAGTCGCTCGATCGCGCGTTCACCCTGGCCGTGTTGATTCTTTTCGTTGCCGGCTAGTCTCATCTCAGGCACAGCATGACGAGGAAAATAGCCAAGTCACGAGGCCTTGTCAAAAGGCTACAAGGTACGGGGATCGAATCCCTGGTGCAGCACTAGTGTCTTTTGGCAAGACATTAATCTACATTTGCCACACTCGACCAAGGTGAGGTAAATGGGTACCTGGCAGGAATTAATTCCTTGAAATGCTAGCGCGCTGTTAGAGCAACCATACTAAAACCGGGGTAATAATTGTGGAGCGCCAGGAGTGTCAAGTCTGACAGACATGTGCGCTATGCAAGAACCCACTATTATTATTATTATTAAGTCTAAAGAACATATTTTATGGATCTCATGTTTCTTATCTTTATCATTTCTTCAAAGATTTAATTTCCTCTTCTCACTATAATCTGCTGTCATTTTTTCACCCTTAGTGGGCCGTCCTCACCTGCATCACCTACAGTCCAGCGTGAGGCTGAGATGTTGACATACCTCGTGCAATGTGTACAGAGAGCTGCAGCAGAGGAGCGGTCAGCTTCAGATGTATGTATAACAGCAACTATGGTCATTTAAATTGCGAACATATAGCCCCTAATGCCTCGTTCCCAGAAGACACTTGTTCGGTTTACTCTGGTTATTTACTGCGTATAGCACTCTTGATTGACTTTGTAGCTAAAACAACGACAACGACAACCAGTCCAATATTCAACCACTATTTTTTTCACTTGAAAATGGTAAGTGATACTGTACCTACATAATGTTTATTTGTTTGTTTGTTTGTTTATTTGTTTGCTTTTCATCCAGACTTACAGACAGTATCCAGCCATGAGAGAGCTCTTACAGGCCACCAGACATCAGTGTGTCTGCCATGCTGCCCTCTTACTACAAGGAGTCTTCACTCAGCCTAGGTAGGGTTAGAAACAAAGCTTCAGCCCCTGTTTGAACGAAACCTGTTAAGCTCATTTACAGTTTTGGTAGCAAAAGGGAAATTGGAATGAAACGTGTTGAATATAGTCTCATGTTGTTCTCCTTATATCAAAAGAAGTTGCAGATGTTTTGATAGTCCATCCATGATTTCCAATGAATTTTAGCGTAAATATCTGAAATGTACCAGAGATCACTGCTAACCTGTGCCAAATGCTAGGACCCTACCAAACCCCAACAGCTCCCCATACAGCCATCTCTGAGGTTCGCTTGGAGATGGAGTTGTGTGTTACAACTCTTACAGGTTTTACAAGTGTGTGTGCATATAGTGCACATTAACGTTGTTCTGTTGTTGTTTTTTTTTACCCAGGCCGGGTATCTCATTTATTTTTCTCCTTGCATTTGTTTAATATTCCACTTGAGGAGGCAAAATCTTTACAGCAACTTAGTAATGTTAGTATCCTGCTGTTTATCAATGAAAATTCATGTAATCTGGTGAAAAGGTTTTGAGGGCTTACCAAAACTATACATTCCCATATGTAACTACTGCCATATTTCTTTACCAAATTTGCTCAAAGCCAACTAAGTAGACTGATTTTTGTACTCTATTTAGACCCTTGTAAGGTTAATGATGACAAGGTTAATAATACTCAGCCCCTGATGCTGTAGTGATGAAAGTTGCCAGTACCATATCAATGTCTAGCATTCTGTATAATTATGCAATAATCGTCTGGTTGAATGGAATGACAATTGATATTCCTTGCATTAATTTGGGAGGCTGTGAGGCAAGTATTCTATTACAGTAGAACCTCGTTATAACAAAGTCCCTGGGACCATGGAAATTATACCTCTTTATATTGAAACCTTGTTATATCAGGTCTAGGAAACAAGAGAATATAAAGAAGCTTGACTCGCAAAAGTACCTTGTTGTACCGAGAGTTTGTAGTAACAGTGTTCTTTATAACAAGGTTTGACTGCATAGACAAATCTTGCAGCTGCATGTATAGGCTTATCAGAGGATGAAGAAATCAAGCAAATTTATCTTTCGAGCCTTAGTATCTGTACTTGTGCTGTTGGTAAGCATTGATTGTCCCATATTTTATTTGTTTTTAGGTCCCCTACCGATCAGTCACCTCTGTTACCTATGATAAATGAATTCAGTCTGCCAGCCAGCTTTCTACAAGAGCTTGTTTTGCAGAGTCACTATGATCCACAAGGATTCAAGACTGTAAGTATTCGTGGTAAAGATGATGGTGATGATGATGATGATGATGTTGTACATTGTGATGATCAAGACAAAAGATGATGATGATGATAATGACAATGATGGTGATAGTGATGATGATGGTGATGTTGATGATGATGGTGTTGGTGATGGTGATGATGATGGTGATGGTGATGATGATGGTGATGGTGATGATGATGTTAATGATGATGATGATAATGATGGTGGTGGTAGTGGTGATGGTGATGATGGTGATGATGATGATAATGGCGATGGTGGTGGTGATGTTGATATGATGATGATAGTTGCCATGATGATGTTGTACATTGTGATGATCAAGTCAAAAAATGATGATGATGATGATAATGACGATGATGGTGGTAATGGTGTTGGTGGTGGTGATGGTGTTGGTGATGGTTGAATTGAATTGAATTGAATTGAAATGGTTTATTAAAAACAACAGCACGTTCAGCCCTAAGGCAGATACTGTTTGCTGTACTAAACAAATACATAGATAGTAAAATCAACATTTCATATAAAAACTGAATCATATTACAACACAATATAACACAGCATATCTTAAAAAGTTACAAAATTACATATTGGCAATTTCAACGACTCTAGTGCATTTTGCAAATGTCCAATAATAGCAATTGGGGTATTGATGCAATAATTCGTAATCGCTGCAAAAATTTAACTGATAATGAAAATTTGTACTCTCCCAAAATATATTTGTATGTAAAATTGTGAAATTTTACTGAAAATAAATTGAGTGATGGTGATTGTGATGGTGATGGTGATGATGATGGTGATGATGATGGTGATGATGATGTTGTTGATAATGCTGATGAGGTGGAGGAGGGGAGGAAGGCAATGATGACGATGGTGGTGATGAAAAAAAGATATAGTAATGATGATAATGGTGATTATGATGGTGATGATGATTAGGAGTATTATGGGTAAAATGATATTCATGATCATGATGATAGATGTGATGATAATAGTAATATTAATCTTGACTTATATAGCTCCAATTGCAAAAGTCTCTTTAAAATGCTATACAGTGATAATGATTTTTCATACTTTGAATGAGTGAGGGCAATTAGTTTGTCATCAAGAATTTGCAAAGACATGAAGATCTGAATTCAGAGCAGTGAGTGACAAAGCTGTATTAGTAATAGTGATGATACTGTAAAACGTAATAAAGCTTGCTCAAGGGAGACAAGAACAGTAGTCTTTACAGATAGATGGTTATTTTAGTACAGGTGCCATTAGTTCAGATTTCAATGAGAAAAGATTTTCTAGGGAAATAAAAATTGTAGTCTCTATAAACAGGTGGTCTTTCTATACAGGTGGTTGCTGAAGCAGGGTTGACTTTAGAATTGGTATCTGTATCTGTATCATTTATTTTCAATTCCGATTAAAATCATAAGCATTAGTGATAAAACTGTTATATCTTTTTTGTTATTCCAGATTTTCCTACCTGTCATCATGGGGCTTATACAAAAACTGCAACGAAGCTCCCTATCAGCAGATGAATACAGAACACCGCTCATGGTACGATTAACCTAGACCCATTCTCGGTTAAAAGACACTGGGTCTATAGTCAAGTTTTAGCAAAGGAAGTTAGACCGAATTCTAAATATTCCTTTGTTAAACATGACTTGAGAACAAGCATCAGGTTTAACTAGATTTAGCGGAATTAGTAGAGTACCAACCACAGGATTTTGGATGATGATAATGAAAGACAAGCCCAATGACATACTATGGCAAGCTAATGTTCAAGTTGATCAAGAATTGTGAACATATTTTGTTTCAAACATGTTCTGTTAGGATTAATGGTCTGTATTGATAAGGAACAAGCATAATTCTGTTGTTGGCATGATGAAGATTTACCAAAATTACAGAATTTGCTCAAACATCAGTATCTGTGCCAGGCAAAATCATTTCTGTGATCATAATAGTTTCCTTTATATATGCAAGGGAAAATTAAGTTGTAGCCTGAACTTGTAACACAGTTTTTCATACCCAAGTGATATGTTGAAAAGTATACTTGTATAAAGGGCTCTATACTAAAATGCATATTTCCTTAAACAAAGTATGGCATAAGATATTCCCGTTTTCATGTTTTTAAGAGCAGCAGGTAGGTGCATTATACATCAGTTTTCTTGTGTTTTTTTTTAATTAATTTGTTTTCATATACACATATGAGGGAATAGACTCCTTTCTGCATATATATGTGTTTGTCATCAGCTTTTGATGGTAGAATATTTTTAATAGACCATTAACACTCATGAAATTAAGCCAATCTTTAAAAACTTGATTGCCCATAATAGTGCTCTTATTTGGGAGTTTTAATATAGTCATATTCATTGCAAATAACTTCCTTGCTATACTGAACCATGTTCATAATTTTCTGTATTGTAATTACCTGTGTTTTTGTCCCCGCCGAACGAAGTTCGCGAGGGGACTATGAAACGGGCTCCGTACGTGTGTGCGTGTGTGTGTGCGTGTGTGTGTGTGTGTGTGTGTCCGTCCGTCCGTCTGTCCGTGTGTGCTCAAATGTTAGAAAATGCTACTTCTCCGTCATTTCTTGGCCGATTTTGATTCCGATTGTTTTATCTGATAGGGCTGGGTGGGGGCTTCCAAACTTCTACACAGAATTTTGAAATTCATTAATTATGCAAATTTATGCAAGTTTATTCAAAATCGACGAAAAATGCTACTTCTCCTCTATTTCACATTGGATTTTGATTCCGATTGTTTTATCTGATAGGGCTGGGTTGGGGCTTCCAAACTTCTACACAGAATTTTGAAATTCAATAATTATGCAAATTTATGCAAATTTATTCAAAATTGACGAAAAATGCTACTTCTCCTCTATTTCACATCGGATTTTGATTCCGATTGTTTTATCTGATAGGGCTGGGTGGGGGTTTCCAAACTTCTACAAAGAATTTTGAAATTCATTAATTATGCAAATTTATGCAAATTTATTCAAAATCGACGAAAAATGCTACTTCTCTATTTCACATCGGATTTTGATTCCGATTTTTTTATCTGATAGGGCTGGGTGGGGGCTTCCAAACTTCTACACAGAATTTTGAAATTCATTAATTATGCAAATTTATGCAAATTTATTCAAAATTGACGAAAAATGCTACTTCTCCTCTATTTCACATCGGATTTTGATTCCGATTGTTTTATCTGATAGGGCTGGGTGGGGGCTTCCAAACTTCTACACAGAATTTTGAAATTCATTATTCATGCAAATTTATGCAAATTTATTCAAAATGGCTGAAGGTTCATAATGTTTTCATGTTTTATATTTCAGTTGTATACATGCATTGTTGGTATTCTCTTCTTTTGCATGCAGTAACATTATTATTTTATTCACTAAAGTTTTTCACTGAAGTTTTAAGGTTCAGGCTAGTTAATTTCCACAGATCTGCACTTCCGGCGGGGACATTTATTACGCATTGCGTAATTTACTCATTCACTTGTTTAATATTATTTTGTGTTTGTTTATTTGTTGTTTTTTTCCAGATTTTAAGTGAACTATGCAGAATAAAAGATGGCAATTCAAGACCTATATGTAGCCTTGTAAGTATTCCATCATTGTTAGCATTTTTGATAATTCAGCATGGGACAAATTTCGATTTCAGAGCGGGTTTCCAGCCCGTACGGTATTCTGTGATAGAGCGAGGTATGCCAACCGTAAGAGTTCTTTAGGGTTTGGTGTACTCTATCCCGACATCAATGTTCAATCGTAAATATCTTGATATATAAACGACCGATCAGCTTATAAAACTCAGGCGATTCCTGTCTGAGCTAAAGGTTTGCAATTATGATTACAGCATTAGCTGGAACAGTGATTTTTTTTTTTTCAATCCTGGGCAAAGTTAATCAATGCCTTTAATTCCTGTATGTATTTCTTATGCCTGTAGCTTGCCACGTCACCTTTATGGTTACCTGAGCCTGTCAGCAGTGCCGCTGGTCGGGAACTTGAACAACTATCTCTTCTAGGTGCATGCTTGAGGCTCTCTGTGTTTGCTGAAGATGATGTAAGTCTTCTCACTTTTCTTTTTCGATCAGTTGCAGCAAGAGTGGAAGCCCTGTGGTACAGTGATGCAAGCTCTTATCTCTCATGCAAGAGGTCCTGGGTGCGATCTGTATTTTGCGCGAATGGATGCATAAATTTCGGGAAAACTCTTCCAAAGTTTAGGCTATTCTATAACTGCATCTGCACCGCATATTTCAGTCTGTAAATCATCCAAATTGTGAAAAGTTATATTTCTACTTCATTCCAAGCCGTGCAGTTTAGATATTTGTCTAAAAATTGTGTTTGCGCTTGCCCTTCTGCTGGGCACATAACAAAATGTGCCCAGACACCTCAGATCTACCAAAAATTCACAAATCCGGCAACAGAGCAAACAGTAGGAAAGGGAGCTTTCTCTTAAAGGGTACCAATCACCAAAACATATTTTGCTCCTTATGTTAGAGGTTCCATGTCGTTATACTATATTGAAAATATGGGCTTCAAATATTATTCTACGAAGAGATATTGCAATTTTGATTACACTCTCTAAAAGCATAAAAGTTCACTCGTATGTGCTCGCCAAGATAAGGGCTCGTGGGGAACTAAACTTGGAGTTCGGTTCCGTGCGAGCATTTTCATTTTATCCTTTATTTCCTTCATATTCCTTAACTGTTGACCGATAGGATGCCAGATAAAGTTCTTCAAGATTGATTTTATACTTTCTAGCTATACACAAATTATTTTTTCAGGTGACTGGTACACTTTAATAGATGTCATTAATTTTTTAGTACAGTGGAACCCCATTATAACGAACTTCTTGGGATCAAGGAAATTACCTCTTCATATCGCAACCTTGTTGTATCAGGGCTTTAAAAAAAAATAGAATACAAAGAAGTGGGACCAGCGAAATTTGTAACTTTGTAAGTTTGTTATAACAGTGATCTTTATAACAAAGTTCCAAACCTTCAAGTGATGTATTTCATTGGAAAGCTTCGAATTTTGAGTTTCAGCATGGGAATCCAGCATATATTTTTCCTCACATTCTCTCCTCTTACTATATGTAAAATGTCCCCCTCATTTCCTTCTCTTACTGTATGTAAAATCACCCCCTTATTTCCTTCTCTTACTGTATGTAAAATCACCCCCTTATTTCCTTCTCTTACTGTATGTAAAATCTCCCCCTTATTTCCTTCTCTTACTGTATGTAAAATCTCCCCCTTATTTCCTTCTCTTACTGTATGTAAAATCACCCCCTTATTTCCTTCTCTTACTGTATGTAAAATCACCCCCTTATTTCCTTCTCTTACTGTATGTAAAATTTCCCTCCTCATTTACTTCTCTAATACTGTATGTATTTCTCTTTTCTACTATGTTACTGTGTGTCCTGCAGCAAAGAGTAGGAGATAAATACTTTTCCACAACCACAGACAGGCTAGTAATTGATACACTCCAAAGATTACTAGATCAAGTCAGGGTAAGATAACTGTTTTCCTGAAATTGAATGGCCTTTAAAGATGAAGTTGAGTTCTGGTCATGCAATTAAATTGTGCATCAAACTGTCTCAAAACAATTGGGAAAGGTTAATTATATAGTACATAAGAATTTGTGTATGCTGTCTGGTTTTGGAAACATGGAAATGAGAAGAAATTGACTCAATCCTGCTGAGAATCACATGTACTGCACACAGAAATGTGTATATGGGACTACACACACATGTTCAGCCCAATATTTCAGCTGTTTCTTGTCATATTTTGAATGTTCTGGCATTTGAAGAGCAATCCTTTTCAGGGGACATTTCTACTAAGATAATCTTCCAAACTGACATAAGGGCATGAGAAAGCTCACAAATTATTTTTGACCTTTTCCGGAACTCACCCTTCTCTTTAACCCATAATGTGCCAAAATAGCACCATGACCAGTGCCAACCTGATGCTATATTTTCACTGGTCTTCTGAGTGCAATACTTGGTCGGGAAGTAGGACCTTTTGGTTTTTTTATACAGTAATTAAGTTTGCTCTCTTCTTCGGCAGCCAGCTGTTGCACTCAGGAGACTGCTATAACAAAACTTGCATTCATGATTCTATTTGTACTTTATCACCTTTGTGATGTGAAATTACCAAATAGATAATGATTATAAAAATTATAAACACTTACCCCTGTTGTGTCTGGTTCAGTGTACATAGACTAGAAGAAAACAAAATATAAAATGTCTGCAGAACTGCCGAATAAATCTTAAAAAACAAGTTCCATCTGGGATGCTATGAAGAACATAAAATGGTGCGGGTCATTCCATGAGATAAATGTTGGTCTGCTCTTGTAGAAATATTGAAACCTGAAATTATTTTTTTTAATATGTCCAATGATATGCATAAGACATATATGCAGTTCCTGTTGGTAATAAATTATGACTTGCATTCTGGAAGCATTATTACACATGATACAAAACTGGAAAAAAAAAATTACTATTAGAATCAGCTCTAAAAGTTTGATTTCCCCCAATTTTGCCAAGTTGTGTTTGTTACCAAGTGCCAGTCTTGAGTTTGATGGTGTGTTTTCTGTATGCTTTGTTTGAACGTTGAACAACATCACATTGTACATTCTGGAAGCATTATTACACATGATACAAAACTGGAAAGAAAAAAAAATTACTATTAGAATTAGCTCTAAAAGTTTGATTTCCCCCAATTTTGCTAAGTTGTGTTTGTTACTAAGTGCCAGTCTTGAGTTTGATGGTGTGTTTTGTGTATGCTTTGATTGAAGGTTGAACAACATCACATTGTACATTCTGGAAGCATTATTACACATGATACAAAACTGGAAAGAAAAAAAAATTACTATTAGAATTAGCTCTAAAAGTTTGATTTCCCCCAATTTTGCTAAGTTGTGTTTGTTACTAAGTGCCAGTCTTGAGTTTGATGGTGTGTTTTGTGTATGCTTTGATTGAAGGTTAAACAACATCACATTGTACATTCTGGAAGCAAGTTGTGTTTGTTACTAAGTGCCAGTCTTGAGTTTGATGGTCACACGTGTGTTTTCTGTATGCTTTGATTGAAGGTTGAACAACATCACATTGTACATTCTGTAAGCAAGTTGTGTTTGTTACTAAGTGCCAGTCTTGAGTTTGATGGTCACACGTGTGTTTTCTGTATGCTTTGATTGAAGGTTGAACAACATCACATTGTACATAGCGTACTGGTGAACAGTGAAACCAGGGAAGCTATGCTAAACTTCTTGAGCAATGTCTTATCGAGAAACAACAAAAGAGCACAAATGCAGGTAAGAAAATTTACTCTATTTAACCCTTTCGAGACTATTGACCATATTTTGTGGTTTTGCTCAATAACTGTTGATTTAGAGCTCTCAAAAATATAATAGATACATGAGTAGAAAGAGCAAAAATTTCGGCACACACTGTGTCCATTTTTGTTGCATGAGCATATTGTATTTGATGCCAGGAATTTTAAAAAGGAGAATAAGCTTTGAAATCCTTAAATTGGCAACACATTGAGAGGTTCAAAGTCATTGTTTTTTTCTCAAAATTGGCAATATTTTCAAATATTGACAGAATTCCTAACTATGTATATCATTTTCAAAGACATTACACCTTAGAACCATGTGGCACTAAAAAAGAAATCTTATTGTTGCCAATTTGAAGAACAAAATGTGATCAATTTAGCCCTTAAATAATTCCTGTCCTGAAAGGGTTAAGTGATGCTACTTTCAGCCATTTCCCCTCTGCCTCAGCACACTAAAATTTTGCAAAGTAAAATCCAGAGCTTCCCATCATTCTAGATGTTATGTGAGGTGAACCATGAAGAAAAGTTTGGAGCTAAAAGAACATTGAATATGTATCTTTCGGTATTCTTGTCAGTCATTTGTGATTGATTGATTTGGTTTAGTGGTCCACTGTCTGTTCCTCCTATATAGTTTCTGTCGATGATTATTCTTTTTCACTTTTTTCACTTTTTATTACAAAATATAGCAATGTATGAAAAAATACCAGTGTTGCCAATTGTAGGAGGAAAGCTGGTCAATTTAACCCTTTAAAAATTTCTGTTCTGAATTAGTTAGCATAACATGTTCTTGATAAAAAGTTTTATGTTTAATAAAACTTTTTACGTTACATCAGGCATCCTTTTATGATAGAAAGAGAAAGTGTTATTTATATTAAAGTGATACTCAGAAAATTTGCATTTTTTTCCATGTACAGGTTGATGAGAGCCAGGTTGCTGGAGATGGGTTCATGCTCAACCTCCTTGCCATCTTCCATCGTCTGAGTCAAAAGATACAGCTTGGCAAGGTGGATGTACGCTACACCCACCATCCAAAGTCTAGGGTGGACATCTCTCAGGAAACTAAGATGAATATGACGGAACAGGAGGCGCAGGAGTGGCTCAAAGGCATTAGTGAGTAGTGGAGGGGGGGGGGGGGGGGTGGGATGGAGGGCAGGGGCAGGCGGAGAGGAAGAAGAGCGGATTAGAACTACATGTACACCCACCACCCTAGGTCTAGGTTAGTCATCTCGCAGAAAACTGATGAATATGACAGAACAGGAGGCTCACGAATGGCTCAAAGGTTTCAGTGAGTAGGGGAGAGGGGAGGGGGGCAGGCGGAGAGGAATGAGAGGGGATTAGAACTACACCCACCACCCTAGATCTAGGTTAGATATCTCACAGGAAATTGTGATGAAATGACAGAACAAGAGGCTCACGAATGGCTCATAGGCTTCAGTGAGTAGGCAGGGAGAGGGAGAGGGGAGGGAGGGGAATGTTTGGGCATTAGGGCTTCATCCACCTCCATAAGTCTAGGTTTGATGTCTCTCAGGAAACAAAGATGAATATGACAGAATAGGAAGCTCAGGAGTGACTCAAAGGCATCATTGAACAAGGGAGGAGGGAGGGCAGGCATTAGTTAGTGATGCAGGAGGGTCTTGAAAGAATGAGTAGTCAGAATTCATGTTGTTCTCTCGATCACATGTTCATATGGTATCCTCAAAAAATAAAAGATAGATTTTTGATCATCTATTATAATTGCCTCTTTCAGAGCCAGAGACATGGATAGAGCCGAAATTCCCGACAGAGTGCTACTTTATGACCCTCCACTGCCAGCACCTTGCCCTGTTACCGGCCTGCAGGCACTACTCCCAGCGTATCCGAACGCTGAGGGAGCTGTCCCGGCTGACGGATGATCTAGAGAACCAGGAGCCACAGTGGAAGGGTACTCCGCCGGAGCGAAGAAACCGCCAGCTCCTGGAGAGATGGAAATCACAAACTAAGGTGGGTTAGGGATGTGCATTTGAAGGGGCAAGAGTTTGAATGCAAAGTTTGAATAACTGTGGCACTAACATCCTTTTGCAAGACATTAAGCTACATATTCCACCTAGGTTTAATAAATTGGTACCTGATGCTGAGAAATTTCTTTAATGTTTGAATACCTCATGGCAGCTAGTCTAAAATTGAGGTAATAATGATATTCAGCACTTTGTATCCTATGGAAGAGCTTCTTTGGAAATGCAATAAATAATTTGTTAGTGTTATTATTATTAGGAATAGTATAAGTAGGAGTATTAGTAGAAGTAGTAGTAGTAATAGCAGCAGTAGCAGTAACATCTGTAGCGGTAACAGCAGTAGCAGTATAGTAGCAGCAACAGCAGTAGCAGAAGTAGAAGTCGTAGCAGATGCAGTAGCAGTAGCAGTAGCAGTAGTATTAGTGTATCTACCATTAGACAGAAGGGTTTTTAACCATATACAAACACATACCAATACAGCAGTTACTATAAAGTAAAAGCAATCTTTATGTTCGTAGACTTTTTGAAAATAGCATATTAACCCACTCATTTGATACAAGAAACAGTTTATCGTGCCATACTGTCGTAATTCTGTAACTTATAAATGTGTACTCTGGAATACTCTTGATTGTCATCTTAAAAACATAAAATCGAATGGTTTAAAAAATCTATCATAAATGCCTACTAGTTTATACACATAACTTCCGTTTGTCATTTATACAATCATTATATTTCATTGTATCTATATCATATGTACTTATATCGTATGTATTTATATCGTATGTATATTCTTTATAGTTTTTACAGGCCTTTGGCCTTTGCGAGTTATGTAATTACTTATTTGTATTTTATGAAATTAATTCTGAATTGAAATTGAAATTGAAGAAGTTTATATTTTCTTTGCAGTTATGCATTTCAATTTGAAATTACACCAAGTACGTTTCTACTCTTCTCCCAACAGAAAATCGAGAAGGCTAAAGTGTGTGCTGATGCTGGTCTCCTCCATGAGAACCTGCTGAGAGGCTGCTTCCAATTTTACGGCACTGTCATGTCTCTACTAGTGGGACTCGTCAGTCCAAAGGGACCAGCGTAAGTGTCTGTATGCTGCAGTATATTTCATATTTGATGAATAGATGTGGAACAAAATTGGAGAACCAACAAAATGGAATTTTTTAGTGAAATGAAGTTTAAAAAAAAAAATTCTTTAGATTCATAAATTTGCATATTAAGTGTTGTCAGTTTGTAAAATATTATTTATATTGTCCATTTACACAGACTGGAATATTTAATTCAAAAGTTAAATATTACCATCAGTTATTTGGAAAACACTGAAGTTACATAAGTGGCAAATGATTTGATAGTGTAATAATGATTGTTTAAAGATGTATTTATTGCTGTTTAAGTTACATTAAAGCACCTTGGAATAGTTTTACAAGTAGATGACATGTGCATTGTAGTATTATTCATGATTTCACTTTGACCTTCCCCTCTTTCTTTATTTCAGACTGCCTTTACCTACAGACATTCCACCAGCTTTTGCTGCCCTGCCTGAATACTACATAGAAGACATTGCTGAATTTCTTCTCTTTGTCGTTCAGTAAGTCTACTATTGATTTAGAATTTATGTTGTTGTTGTTGTTGATTATTACTTGGAGACGTGACAACAACAACAAACAAGCTGTCATATTTAGGAATGCTTCTACCCCTAGGCCTTGGTAATGAATGATTGCATGCATCTGTTGCGGGTTCAGGGAGCGAGTTGTATGCATTGGTTGCTCTTATGTCAGACAGTCATGGTAACTATTGTTGAGAGGCATGCATTAAATTCCTTCTGTGAAGGGGCCTTTGATTGATAAGTAATATGGTTGTTCATATCATACGGAAAGCGAGTCAACGATTGCTTTCAAATTGAACTTTTGGTTCATTAGTTTATTTGATGTTTGACTTAACATTTCAGTTTTGTAATGAGACACTAACCAAAGAATCCATTCCTTATTGCTGTCTTTGATATCTTCTTAACGTCCTTTTACCAGGCACAGTCCTCAGATCTTAGAAGACACTGCCCAACATTACATGGTAACGTTCCTGCTTAACTTCATGTGCTCTAAGCCTTGTCACTAATGTCTTTATTATCTTCTTAATATCCTTTTACCAGGCACAGTCCTCAGATCTTAGAAGACACTGCCCAACACGACATGGTACCGTTCCTACTAACCTTCATGTGCTCTGGTCATTACCTGAAGAATCCATACCTTGTTGCAAAGCTTGTTGAGGTAAGTGTGGAGCGTCTTGATCTTGCTTTTTACATCATTGATATTTATGAAGTCTTTGGCATCACCTATGCCTAGGAGGGGGAAAAGCAAAATGAATCACTGTGACCCTGGGGTCTCTACTCCAGGTATACCTGATTGGGTTCCATGACATTTGCTCCTGCGACAATTGCTCCGGTCTAACTCTGCCATGTTAATCTTAAACCTAAACCTAACCCTCACCCTAACCCTAACCCTAATCCTGATCTTCACATTGTCCTTAACAAAAAACCAAATCATGAACTTGACCTTAACCTTTGACCTTACGAGATATGGACGGAGGAGCAAATGTCGCAGGAGCATATGTCGTATCACCACAGACTGGGATGTGCTGGTGTACCACTACACAGGGGTTCCCCCTTCTCTTATACAAAGAGTGCAGTGGATTCTTCACATGTGGCCTCTATTTCACATCCTATTCGAGGGACGCAGTGTTTTACTTTCTAAGTTACAGTGTACCTAGCCTGCATCTATGAAACAAATTGCTCTCATTACTCCTAGGTGTTCTTTGTGCTGAGTCCTGCCGTCCAGCCCAAGACTGCCAAGCTCTTTGAGGCCATTCAACTCCACTCACTGTCCATTCCGCATCTTGTTCCTGCACTCATGAAATTCTACACAGGTAAGTCCCACATTTGTTCTTTCATGTCAGAGGGGAAGCCGAGTATAATGTTTGACAGGTTAGTCCCACTTAAGTTGATTTGTGTTGGAAGGGAAACTGAGTATACTCTTTCACAAGTCATTCCCATGTACATTGCTTTGTGTTGGGGGAGCAACTAGGCAGGGGAAGCAATTACATGTAGGCAGGCTTAATATTGTCCTTGAATGCAGCAAAATTTGTCTTGGGAACAAACCATTTTCACTAGTAACAAAGATTTCAAGTCGCTCTCTACTGTATTTATTTTCTTAGCCATTTCCATGCTGTTGGTTTCGATATATAATGAATTTGAGGGATTGACAATAGCTGATAGACATTTGCCGCTTTATTTGGCACTTTATTAAGCTTGTTGTGAAGCCTACTTTCGGTACTTCTGGTACAGGCATTATTAGTTTTCCTATTGATCAGCTGATGTGCCTTAGTCAGGAAGGAGTCTGAAACGCTATTTAAAAAGTAAATTAAACATTCACAAAAGTGTTTTGGTAGGTATGGGGCTCTGTTGCAAAGAACAATTGTGCTGATCGGAGGAAAATAAGAGTAGGGCTGTATCATGGCTGTCGATGCAAGACTGACACTCCCCACTCTTCATTTACCATTGCATGTTATGCCTATCTCTGTTAAGAACATACACAGTTGTGGAAAAGTCAACTTCTAAATATCTTTGTTCTCAGAACCGTCAATTATGATGGATGAAATGATAAAATATATTGGCAAAACTTGATGAATGCTTCAATTAGCTGAAGTAAGTGGATGATCGTGCATATATAGAAATTTTACTGTATGCGAAAAGAGCGGAAGTGGGCAACACAACTGAAAACTGGACCCACTGCTCCTGCACCGTGTGTCAACCAATCAAAAGCAAGCAGTTGATAAATATCTGTTGATGCCCTCTAGCGGCCAAATAGTTTTATCTATTGTTGATCCCCTGAATTGGTTTCAATTTCTTAATCTGTCCTGCATAGTCAAACACAATATAAGAAATGTACCTTGCCCAAAGCTCTTGATTTGATAGACATGAAAGTAGTTTTATAGGCAAAAATATTTTTTGTAGGACAGGAGAATTAAGTTGAGAGAGCTATTCTTTGACCTGTTACATAACACTAGTTATCAATATCATCTGCCACAATTCTGACTGTTCTCATAGTCAGTCAACTGCAACAATTTCAGTAGCCGTCTATGATTGTTGTTATTGATAGCATTTTTGTTTTAAACAGGACCCTGATAAATATTCTGCAGATGGTGCTGCTGTTCCTTCTATTTTTTCCACCAATGTGAATGAGTTTAAAGTCTTGGAATTTTACAACGATACAGCATTTGTTGCAGCAGTGTTACTCCAGGCTTAGTTTTGCCAAAATAAATATCAGGCAGTGGTTGGGGTTGCAAGTGGGTTTTCGATTGGGTTTCAACCATTTCAGGACAGGAATTATTTAAGGGCTAAATTGATCGCATTTGCTTCTTTAAATTGGCAACAATAATATTTTTCTTTTAGTTCTACATGGTTCTAATAAGGTGTAATGTTTTTGAAAACAATGTACATGGTTAAAAATTCTGCCGAAAAGTTGAAAAAAATTGCCAATTTTGATAAAAATCAGTGATTTTGAACTTCTCAATGTGTTGCCATTTTAAGGATTTTAAAGCTTATTTTCCTTTTTCAACTTCCTGGCATCAAACGCAATATGGTCATGCAACAAAAATGGACACAGTGTGTGCCGAAATTTTTGCTCTTTCTACTCATGTATCTGGTATATTTTTTTAGGGCTCTAATAGAAAGTTATTGAGCCAAACCACATAATGTGGTCAATTGTCCTGAAAGGGTTAAGTTAGGTTTAGGATTTGGCTTACTGTCGGGGGATGGGCGCTTACGGTCGGTTATTGGATCATGCTTGAACTTAAGAATTCTGTTAGTGTGTGAAATTAATTGTGTGTCTCATCTTCCACCTTGCAGACATTGAGACCACAGGAGCGAGCAGTGAGTTCTACGACAAATTTAGTATTCGCTATCACATCAGTATCATCTTCAAAGCGCTCTGGAAGATTCCTCTACACCAAGACGTCTTTGTCAAAACCAGCGAGTGAGTTCATCTTTCCTTGTAAATGTTGCCATTTATTCTCACCATCAATTTTTTTTGTTTTGTTGATAGACCGTTAGAAAATTTAGAGAATGTATTCTTAGGGAAAATTGTTGTTGTTCATTCAATACATCAAAATAGAATGGTTTTTTAAAGAAAGTCTAGGGAATCAATTAATGTTTATGCAGTCATGTTTTTCTAAGAGGTGTGGATTTTAGTCTCTTGAAAACTAGTAAGCTGATTGCTTTAAAAAAATCTGTAGCACCTTTATAGGATCACACGATATGTAGGATTTAGATTTATGTTTCCTGTGACAGCGAAATGCAAATTCAGTTATAGACCAACCCTTTCACTTAATGTGTAGTCATCCTCAATTCCCCAAATTTTGATGTTTGTATGCAATGGTTTTAGGCAAAGAAAAAGATGTCTTTCTTCTTGAAATTCCAGGCTCATGAATTATATTGTTCGATATCCTCGTACAATGTTTTTATCAAGATGAACAATGTTCAAAGCCCCTATGACTGAAAACTTAGAATATGTCATGCATGTTTGCAAACTTGGTGACTTGAAAGGGTTGAATTAATACATTTTGCTCTTCAACTGGCATGATTAGTCCAAGTGTTTTCTATCTATCTGGATTAAAGTAAGTGCTTGCTCAAACAATTCAGCAGTGTGTTTGCTTTTCTGTTTCACCTCTCAGGGTCCAGGATTCCAACTTTGTCCGGTTCATCAACATGCTGATGAATGACACCACGTTCCTCCTGGATGAGAGCATTGGTTGCTTGAAGCGCATTCATGAGGTACAAGAGGCCATGAAAGATCAGCAGAAGTGGAAGGAACTCTCTCAGGTAACTCATACTTGGATTTACATGGATTGATTTCCTAGAGTTCTTTAGGCTCAGTCCTGTATGGGATGATAGGTTGAGGTCCAAGAGGCCTTGAAAGTGGAGGGAATTTTCCCAAGTAACTCAAGCTTGGGTTTACATTGATTACATGTAGATCATATCAATCAAAATTCAAACCCTAGGGTTTCTTGAGGCTCGGTCCTTTAAGGGGTTGATAGGTTGAGGTCCGAGAGGCCTTGAAAGATCAGAAAAAGTGGAGGGAACTCTCTCAGGTAACTCATGCTTGGGTTTTCTCCCCAAGGTCCATATTGTACTAAAAAGTTAAACTCGTCACTGGGTTAAAGCTCGGTCATAAGGTCACTAAACCTAAACATGTCTTTGGATAGATCGCACTTACTGATGATGTTTTGACATCCATAACGGCTTTTAATTGCTTACCTTCTTTGATATTAACTTAAGTTTTTTCCCTTCGTGTGATAGGATGAACAGCAGACTAGGAATCGTCAACTGTCTTCAGACCAGCGTCAATGTCGGTCCTACCTCACGCTTGCCAATGAGACTCTAGAGATGTTTAACTACCTCACAATACACATCAAGAAACCCTTCCTTAGACCAGTAAGTGAAATGACAAAAAAGGGACATTTTGTTGCCTTTTGCATTAACAACTGTATCAGAAACCTGATTTTACTTTCTTTTCATTGATTGTAGTCAGATATCAGATCAGTTGGTCGAATTTTTCAAGATTATAATGTTACTCAATATTTTACCAATAGTTTTGTTATGCACCTATCCTCCATGAATTTACATGGATGTAGTAGTAGTAGTAATGGTATTTATTGATTAAAAATCTCTCTTTAGCAGCCCAAAGGCTGAATTACAGAGGAATTTACATAAATAACTTTGGAAATACAAAAAGAAATACACATCTACAGACACCATAATTAAAGTGTGGTGTACGGCGGGCCACATCTGCACAGTGCCGAGAATAATACTGCGCTATGGTCCCCCACCGCCAGAGAGGGAAAGCCACGGGGAGACGCCACGCCAATTCTGGGGAGGGTCCGCTGCGACAGGATGGGTAAACTACACAAACATTCATTCATGCTAACACCACTGGGATGCCCATCCGCTCACGGTCCGTGCACAACAGACACCACACACACCACCCGGCTAGGCTGAATAAAGTCAACCCAACCTAATGATATGCGCAGCGCACACCGCGCACAGACCATGCATGGATGGGCACACCAGTGCTTACACCAGCAGACTGAGGCGTACATACACTCACGCTCGTACACACACGGACACATAGACACCACGCACACATACATACAACAAACAAAAAAAAAACAAAAAAACACACACACACGCACACTTTTTTTCTCTCTCTCTCTCTTTCTCTCTCTACCTCACACACACACACGCACACACACTCACTCGCACATAAACTAGTGCAGCTCAACCACCCCATCAAAGCCATCCCTCCCCGAAAAGGCAGAGCCAGCCACCCCAGGGCCGCCCCCATCGACTGCCTACCCATGGTCCTCTAGTCGGGGGGGGGGGGGGGTGTTTATACCTTTTTTCATCGCACTCTGTAGGATCTCCAGTTCAAAATTCTTCCATCTTCATTAATGTAATATATCCATCTTTTTTTTTGGGGGGGGGGGTGGGTGGGCTCTTTTTTCCTGCCTTCTCCCCTTTTGCTCTGCAGCCCATCTATTCATTTTATCCTGTGCTCTCTACTTGTCTGAATTATCTGAGCCTGCTTTATCTGATATAGATGTACATGTAACACTTCTATTGTATAATCTCTCTTGACCCAGGAGCTGTGTGGACGTCTGGCTGTCATGCTCAACTCCAACCTCCAGCAGCTCTGCGGCCCAAGGTGCAATGACCTGCGTGTTGAGAACCGTGAGAAGTACGGGTTTGAACCACGTAAGATGCTTGACCAACTGACCACTATCTATCTCAACCTGGATAGCAAAGAACTTGTTGAGGGCATCGCAGCTGATGAGGTCAGTTGGAGATAGGGATAGAAATGTACATACAAGGGGCATAGAGTCCAGTAGCACAGCAAATACAAACTTATATGTAGTTGTAAAGGGAATATCATACATTAGCCAAGTTACAAAGAAAACATTATTTTTAGAGGGAGTGGGGAGTGAGCAGGGTTGTGTTGGCAAATTCATGCTATTACACATTTGTGCCTTTTCAAATCTATCTGTTGTGGTATCTTCTCCAGGTTCAGAGGTTGATATACAACATTTTCCACACATCTCTGTTCTGTGCCATTCCAGTGCACTCTTGCAGTGTTTTTCCACGCCAGGTCTTATGTTTAGAATGGTATATATTAACTTTTGAAGATAATTTCATTTCCATTGTAGAATTTTCAAGTATACTGTATCCTAAAGGTTAAATGTCAGTAACCCAGCAGAAGCCGAAACCCATCTAACATTTTGTGCTTTGTTTCATTCCAACAGCGGTCTTTCTGTCAGGACATCTTTGCTGAAGCCATCCGCATCATGAAACGGAACGGGATCAAATCATCATCTCAGATCCAGCAGTTTGCTGATCTGTCTCAGAGGGCCCATAAGATGGCCGAGATGAACAGACAGACCGATCTGGATCTGGAAGATGCCCCTGATGAATTCAGAGGTGGGTCTTAACCCATTGCATATTGGAACCATGTAGTCCCTGTATTAAAACCTACAGGAAGGAGAGAATTTAGTAGTTGATGGGTTAACCCTTTGAATTCACCACAAATCACCCCAAACCATCTTTCATGTTACCTTTTACACAGCCCCAAATTGCCCGTTTTATTTCACTGGAGGTACATGCAGCAGTAGAAGTATGGAGCTCTTATGTGATGATAACATTTCTTTTGTGTGGTTTCTTCAGAATTTCCAGTTTCATTCTCTATGAAAAAAAAATGTGATACAGTGGAAAGTTGTTTCAATTTTATCTATTCTATCATGTATTTTATGGAATCGGCCATAACACAGGATATATATCAAACCCCAAAACTGTAACATTCAAGATGTGATATTTTTTAAATGCAGGTTTACCACAGCAAACTTTTCAGGGGGTCATTTTCTACCTTCTGAACCATGTCGTACATCAGGAAAATTCAGGGGGAATTTTTTATTTTGACCCTTTCTGCATTTTGCCATAACTTTGCCTTACCTTTAACAACACAAAAGACTGTAGACCTTTATCTAATGTTGACATTTTATGCTCATTTACATCTTTGCTGAAGCCATCCGCATCAGAGATAGCTGGACAACAAGTTTAATCTGCAAAGTTGAAGTCATTTTAGTATCTTGATTGAGTTTCTACACAAATAGCCGTTTTAATGCGATGAAATTTTAGTCACTTTTTTTTTTTTTTTTTTCCTGTTCACCATTACAGATCCACTGATGGCAACATTGATGGTTGACCCGGTAATCCTCCCGTCAGGCAATGTCATGGATCGTTCAGTTATAGAGCGCCATCTGTTGAACTCACAGACCGATCCCTTCAACCGTAGTCCACTTAGTAGTGATATGCTGGAAGCAGGTATGGAATGGAGCATTTGTAGCTTTGTTTCACAGTGCATGAAATAGTCATGCGCAGGATTTGTTCTTTATCAAACTAAAAAGAAAAAAATGGACCAAAATTTGTTTTCATGCTCCTCTGTCAGACACACACAGGGATATACACACTGAAGCTATGAGAGCTACTGGGGAAAATTGAAATCATAACCTCCTTATCAGATTCCAGTGGGAATGGATTGTTCTTCAAGCATAATTATTCTACATCTTGCTCATATGCTCCTGCTTTAAGATTAATATGTACGCAATATCTGGTGAAGATTCCAAGGATAAAATTTGCTTGTAGCAAAAGAGAATTCTCAGCTGTGGCAACCGTTTTATAAACAAATTACCAGTGGAGTTGAGAACTACAGTGTCCTTAGATTCAAATCAAAGTTGAAAACTTTTATATCTCAGTAATGCTTGATGCACTGATACAGCATGCATTTTTAAAAACTATCTTTCCTCCCATGCTATGGATTACAAGTTCCACATGGTCGGACCTATGTAGAGATACCTGCTTTTGTCAAATATTTTTACTCATTCTTCTATCATTTCAACAGCCACTGATCTGAAGCAGAGGATATATGAATGGATCCAGTCCAAGAAACAGAAAGAATGATGCCCCAGGGATAGTCATCCCAGAAGTCCTACAACTCACAGAAGCCTCAGTAGTAAAAACCAAACAAACGTCAAAACAGTCCTTTTTCAGCTAAAGAATCAGTCATCCTTCCTTGTCCCACGGCATTGTAATGTTAGGTGCTTAGAATGAATGAAATATAAGACTACAAATTCAAATCCTAAAGATTATTTCGAAGCAGAGAAGAAAAGAAGTGAGATTATACGAACATGTCAGCGGTCTTTAAACTCGCCATATTTTCTTTGTAGTGTCCGAACAGACATTTTAGAAATATATAATATTGACGAAAAGGTGATCTTCTCTGTTTGTTGCTTGCCCATATTGAAAGGAACAAAAAGTCCTTTGTGTCAGTTAAGCAAGGTTAATGTTCAAATATACCAAAAGAAGAAAAGTCAATATCCATAAAAGAAGAGAATGCTATTATAAACACAATTTAAACATTTTATTTCAGCCTCATAAAAGTACATTTTTTGTGTTTTGCAGTATACTAGACTTTAAACCAGACATTGCTTTCATGATTTTTTTTGTAAAGTAAAGTTGTTACAAAGATACTGTTTCACATTTGCAGTATTTGGAAGAAAAATGCACAAAAAAAGTTTGAATGTGTCTTCAACAGACCACCTATCCATAAAAATGGGTTACATTTATTCCACCATTGTTTACATTTTTCAAATCACTTAATAGTCCAACTTTGCTCCAAATTGCCCCATTTCTAAATGCGATTTAGCATTTGAGGTCCAATTTAGATTGTCCATAGAGCAAATGGTTGTTCCCCCCCCCCCCCCCCGAAAGAAACCCCAAACTAACAAACAAAACAACCACAACACAAACAAACAGGAACCCCCCCAAAAAAAAAAAAAAAAAAAAAATGTAAAATTTATATCAAAACTATTACCAATAACTGAAAACATTCAACCAAACCCTTTGTTTTAATGTGCATATATCAGATTAAAAACATTCTCAACTTTTTTGTAAAAGATACATGAAGGATATGAATATATTGTCTACTTAATACCAAAAGGGCATTAACTTAAAAACTTTAAACTAGTAAACACCCTTGTTGCTTTCAACAGCAAGATGCAGTGTTGAAGACTGCCTTTGCTCAATGTTAATTCATTTTTATTTTATGGTTGCTTGTGTGATTTTGTTTGTCCTTCATCCACACATGCAACTTTTCCATTTTGTCTTGTTTTGTTCCACATTTTAGACTCACTTTTTAAAGGTAGTGGATGAGAGGGAGAAAAGTATGATGTGTTCTAGTCTCTATGCAACAGTGCAATGATAACTCTCACCAAAGAAGGGAGAAAGTATCTCATATAGAAATGTTTTGTTTTGTACATCTCTAGGAGTCCCGAACTGACTGTAAACTAAGTATTAAGTAATTTCCTTGGAGAATGCTATCCTAATCGATTTTGTAATGTAAATCAAATCAATCCAAAAGAATTCGCTTGGGGTAAAATTTTGATGGAATTGTTGAAAGCTTGGTGTACTAGAAATGTAAAAAATATTAAGTAAAGAGTAAGTACATGAAATGAGAGGTTATAGGATAAAGGTTATTGAATTATTTTCTTTCCTTCCCTCTTAAGAATCTGAATAAAAAGGTTTCTCCATGTATTTGTATGTTGTTATATGTTGGGCAGAGAGTAACTTAAATGTTCATTAGTTAGTGTTGCAGTCCAGTGCAAATATCTCGTCTCATAATTTTAAGAAAAACATCGTATCTAATGAGACATTTGAGCATAGATATTGCAGGTGCATGGAGAATGGTACTGCTAAACATATATAAGAGAGACGAATATGGATGTTGATATACCATAAGATCTCTTCTGGTGATTTAGAGAATTTAGGCCATCAATCAAAAGGCAAAACTACCATTGCTGTTTTAAGTTCATTAACCCTTTCAGGACAGGAATTATTTGAGGGCTAGATTGATCACATTTGGTTCTTCAAATTGGCAACATTAATATTTTCTTTTAGTGCTACATGGTTTTAATAAGATGCAATGTCTTTGAAAACAAGATACATGGTTAGAGATTCTGGCGAAAAGTTGAAAAAATTGCCAATTTCGATAAAAAAATGATTTTGACATCTCAATGTGTTGCCAATCTAAGGATTTTAAAGCTTATTCTCGTTTTTAAAATTCCTGGCATCAAACGCAGCATGGCCATGCAACCAAAAATAGACATAGTGTGTGCAGAAATTTTCGCTCCTTCTACTCCTGCATCTGGTATATATTTTAGAGCGCTGAATCAAAAGTTGTTGAGCCAAACCACAAAATGTGGTTAATTGTCTCAAAAGTGTTAATTCACTTGTTTTATAGAGCAGCAGTCTCAAACTCCTTGTACGCCTCTGATCTCATTTTGGAAGAAATTTCAATGTCATTGAATAAGAGAATGGGAACATGTCAAAATACATGTATCTTTCTGATTGCATCAACTTGCAAATGATGTTGCTATTCTGGTACCCTTGGTAAAACATATATCCTCAATTATCTGATTTTGTGTCAGAATCTCATAATTATATAGGCTAACCCCTACATTATCCCCATGTGCCTATGAGTGCACTAGCATCACATATTTTCATAAGGCCACAAAAAAAAATTGGTTGTTCTCGAGTGACATTTTTTTTAAAAGAGGGTCGGTCGGTCAGATTTTTTTTTTTTTTTTTTTTTTTTTAACAACACTGAGAAAATAAAGGAGGCAAAGCAAGTTTCAATATTTAACGTTTTTACATGGTATTTACATTTATTAATTATCACCCAGAAACATAAAAGAGTTGTTATTTCTCTTACACTGTTTAAGTCTTGTATATTAAACAATTTATGTAATACAAACTGTTGTTGAAATTAATTTCGCTTTTCCATGTAAGTTTTGCCGTGGTTGGGTTTAAAAAAAAAAAAAAAAAAAAAAAAATTGGGTCGGCCCCATTTCAGAGGGTCGGTCGGTCGAGGACAACCAAACAATTTTTTTTGGGGGGGGGGGGGGCCTAAACATCACATTTGATATTTATATTTGATTTGTAAGAAATAAGTTATTTTTTTATAGACTCTCTGCACAATGGCATTAGATGCATATAACCTTGAATTGTTTCCCGATGTATAATTTTCCTTCATGTGGCGTTTTGTTTTCAGCAGTTCCTCTTACTATATTGGACATGTACATGTATGCCATAAGTGTTTCATTTTGGCTATGTGCAAAGAGATTGTAGCTCTAGGGAGCTATGGAATATCATGCAATGGTAGCATAAGCCTTGAAGTTTTCTCATATGCTTTGTGTGCATGTAGACTGTGAAGAGAGGAAGTCATTATAAAACAATCGCTTTCATCACCTATTGAAAAGTGTGAGTATATACAATTATTTAATTTATGTATTCCATAATCTGAACATGATTTCTATAGGCTCTATAATATGGTATTGAAATTGTGAGTTAATTTCTTGAAAGTCAATCGTTTATTAAAACCTTCAGGTTTAATGATATTTATACAGGATTTAAATTATGATAATGAATATAATTTCCAAGTTATTAGGTGGTTCATGACATTCTTTTTAACAGGAGATGCAAGATTTATTCCCCCCCCCCCCCATACTTATCCTACATTTATATTGACTGGAAAGCACATGAAATGAAATGAAAGTATCCTCAGAGAGATGGGGCTATGGGAATGTTTGCTTTAGAAAGAGAACTGTTGAATTGTAGAATTTGAAGATAGGAAGAAGTGATGGTAGGATTTGAGATTGAAAAGGAAAAAAAAACGGTGATTCAAATGCAGATTCTGATTAAAAATATGTCATTAGAAATTACAAGAAGTAAAAGAAGTCTGTGTTATATATCATATGTTCTTACGTCTACATAGATATTGCATTTGGATACAGGGTATAGGAACAGAAGAGGGAAAGAGAGGAGGAGAAAATTGTACGCTTTGTTTTTTTTTTTTCCTCCTGCAATTTTCTTTCTTTATGAATTTGTTCTCTACATTTTTTACCAAGGGTACGGTGATAATTTAAAGTATTCTTTCTTCTAGATGCAAATCTTTGACAATTACAGTGAGCAGGTTATAGAAATGAAGCAATTTTGTAAAGGGCTCTGTCCCTTATTTCAGTATTAGCTTGAGTATGAAACAAACAATCCTTTTTTTTTTCTTCAGTGCTCTCAAATTATTATCTTTCAGAATTAAAAATTCTCTGTTTCCATTCTGTCTTCTTTTATTCCCTTGCAGTCAGATTCAGAGGTATATTCCAGGCTTATGTAAATTTCGCAATGCATCATTATTTAGGATTGTTTTTGCCTTTGTTATTTTTTTATTTTATTTTTATTTTTTTAGTGGAGCAGCAGCACAAAGTATCATTCATTGTCAATAAGAGAGGACACCCTGTGTGTGTGTGTGGATATATTTATTTGTGTATTTAGACAATGTCTTCAAAGAGTATTTAACCAAGTGTTGTTATTTCATCCACTAATGCATGTTTATGATGTAAATGAGTAGTCAGATGCTGTGCTCCTTTGACTCATGATTTCTTCTTTTTTTTTTTTTTGTAATATAATCCAGCCTGTCAGAAAACAGAATGCTTTAAATTCAACATCCTTTGATCAGTAGTTCTGGGCCCTGTTTCATAAAACGTATTATCAATAACAAGTTACAATAAGTTGTTATAAGCTAGTGAAATCCTTGAATTCGATTGGCTGAGAGGAAATTTTTCATAGAAGTTTGGCAGTCGTTGGTTATGAATTTTATGAAACAAGACTCTGTTGTGCAGGCTCGTACGTGGTATTGAAAATTTAATTGGCTTTTCTTGATGTGTAAAAGTCTCTCTGCATGAGGGATTTAAGGACAGTTTTACTTTTTTTTTTTTTTATAATTAAATGGGTCTAAATATTGTGAATTTCAGGGTCTGTTTAATTAGCTAAAAGTTTTCAAATCTTGACCTTCAAATCTTGACCTTCAAATCGGTCTTTAAAAAGAGATCTACTCAGAACTGAAAGAATATACTTTTTATTTCCCCATAGAGGAAGAGTTTGTTTTTTTTTAATTCGGGATGAGAGCACAAAGGGCTTTAACTCATTCAAGGTTTGGGAACCCTGTGCATCAACCATTAAATATTCAATACATATTCTTGTTCTTTATGCAGAAGAAATTCCATGCTTTATATATAAAAAAAAAAGAAAAATTAATTAAGTTGGCACAAAAACTACCATGTCATAGGGAGTTAGGAACTCATATTTATATATATATGTGAATATTAGTGATATTAAATGGTGGAAAAGAGGAAGTGAATACCACAGCCTGTTATTAAGTCTCTCTCTCTCTCTCTTTGTCTTAATGAGATTTCAATGACTCATTGGCATTTTGATTGAGAAATTACATGATTTTGTGCAATGTGTCCCATAAGACATATGACTTTTATCCATTTATTTCATCCAAAAATAAACGATCTCTTGACATGACCATTGGCTGATGGTTATTTCGGTATCACTGCCGTAACTCAGTGGGCACTCCAAGAGATTTTTTCACGTTTGGATGAAATAATGGATGAAATAGTGGATGAAATTCATAATGTTGTATGGGACACAATGCACGGAATCGACCTTTAGGAGTTATATCAAACTTTGTAAATCACTTAAATATTTATATGCAAACAGGACAGTTTACAATGTTTTTAGACCTCATTATAAATGTTTTCCAGTGATACGACTTGTGGTAAATATTGTGCTTTTTTCTAATCACTAATTTAATGCTTATTTGTAAATTTCATAAAGAATTAGAGTAAGAAATATAAGGTTGGCTAGAAATTAAATTCAAGTTTTTAAATTATCTAAGGAGGAAGTGGAACATGTATGTGAATGATCAAATATATAAATGCAATAATATTTGACAGTATGTAGTTGTGAGTGGCAGAGCATTAAATTAGCTCAAGTGGCTGTAAACCAAATGACAACAGACTTGTGTCTTTGCTGGTTATATCTATTTCATGTCTGAGCTGGGTTGAATTAGATGTTTTTTAAAAATTATTCTTATGCCTCCGCCCACTGAAGGTGGTGCCGAAGGCATTAAGTTTTCGGGTTGTCCGTCCATCCGTCCTTCCCGCTTTCTTGTTCTAGCGATAACTCAAGAACCACATGAAGTATGAACTTCAAACTTTGTACTAGTATGTATCACAATAGGAGGACGATCTGATTAGATTTTGGGGTACGTAGTTCAAAGGTCAAGGTCACAAAGGCCAATTTTTCTGAAATTTCAGGTGTTTAGGTTCGTTCTAGCAATAACTCAAGAACCATTTGAGGTATGAACTTCAAACTTAGTGCTAGTATGTATCACCATAGGAAGATGATCTGATTAGATTTTGGGGTTTGTAGGTCATACACCTTTTTTTTTTTTGGGGGGGGGTTGTTGTTTTTTTTCAGGGGGGGGGGGGGAGGTTGTGCAGTGGTTGTGTTAAGAATGTGTAATGTGTTAAGTATTTGGTTGTGTTGAGCATGTGTAACTACTGCAAACCCCATCATATGTGCAGCCCCCAAACTGGAACAACTTACCGTTAGAAATCAGGAAATTACCAACTTTAAATAATTTCCAATCAAAACTAAAATCTCATCTTTCCATTTTTACTCATCGTTGTTTTAAGCACATCAGGAGCTCTTGCAAGGCAGTAGAATATACATACATAAGTTTCTGCGCTTCATAATTTTTTATCATTAATAATAACATAACTTCAGAAATGAAGAGGACGACATATCCTTCATCAAGTGAAGCAAAATACATTGTAGAAAGGTGACATTCTATCATGACGTTTGAGTAATTGGGTTTTTACAGACGTGTATCAATCAGATGTGATTATTTACGTCTGGGGACTGACCTATAACGTCACCATCCGAAGGACGCCATTCAGTTTCGAACCTGGGACGTCCGATCAGAGCCGGTTTGTAGGCGAAGACAGAGAGGTTACCGAGGACATTACCGCTAGACCAACTCACATCTCCATTCATTGAAATCAAATCTGAAATATCCTCAAACATACGAATATTTAGCAGACTATAGGCATGGATTACAAATGCTTCAGAAACTGTCAGTAAGAACGATGTCATCAACTTGATGTTTACTCGCTCGATTCGATCGTTTTCTCGCAAATAACTCAAAGGAATTAATTGCATCATATACGGATACTGCTAGAAAAGTTAAAGTATTTACAGATCAAACTAAATATGGATAAATGAATCTCGTCTGACAAGTTTTTAAGCTCCCCTACCCCTCGTCAAATGTGAACACGTACGTCATGTACCCGACATATATTTTTTCCCAAAAAAAACTTGAAGGTTGAAATAAATAGATCGCCGTAAGCTCAGATATTTTCTTATTACCCCCACCGTTCCTCACTGAAGCCAATTTCTAGATATGCCGCTGGCTTTGTATAACCGTTCTTCTATTCTTATTGTTAATATCATTATTTACGCCTCGATTCTTCCATTTCTGTTCCTTTTTAATCCCCTCAATCCGACATCTCCCTTTACTCTCAATAGTCTAAAAGAAATACAGCATTAGAAGACATCGTCATTTTGCAACAAGTCATGTATGAAACAATTTCGAGATATTGAAATATTTCTATTGAGAAATCAAAACAATCCGATTAACATCATATAATGATGCCATAATGAGGGCATTCTGGTCGACCAATGGTGATTTACATTGGGCATGATACGGAGCAATGCAGAATAGATCGAAGATAATAATCATCTAATAATTCGGATGATAGAATTTCATAAATGCGACCTGCATAATAGAGCAAGCAATGGAGCAAATGAAAACTCTGACAAAAACATTTTCCTCTCCATATTCCGGGTCCAATTTTTTTTACTTACAAGTGATTATGGCTTCTTTATCATCCTTTTTTTAATGATAAACAGTTTCTATTTAATCTCATTACTAGATGAAGGTCGTGCATATGACCACCGTATTATACTGTGTTTTATAATCTTCAACATGATACTAAGATAAGGTCAGAATGAATAGATAAATAGACACACAAAAAACGCTGATGACCTTCTTTTCTTTTTTTTTTCTTGTGCTTACGCTCGTGTGTACAATTTCAATACCTAATCCTTGATATAAACGCTGTATATACAATGTAGATGTTTATATCCTGGCAGCTCAAATGTTGTTTTTTCTGAATCTATTCATTTTGTATCTAAAGTTTATTTTGAGAGGGGATGTAATGAGAAAAAAAAACCCTCTCGAAATCCTCTTTGGACAGGGGGTGCACCGGTGTCAAATGAGGTAGTTGAACGAAATAATGTCGATGTGCCTTATCAAATACAAAGAGTGCCTGGTCAGTCGAGTCATGAGTGGTCCCCCCTCCCCCCGGGAGGGGGGCACTCGACCAAAAAAGTGGCAGGTATGTGCCGCTGGCAAGACAAAAAAAAGGGGCTTCGGAACGAGCGTATCATGAACAGGATGGTCTTCGGAACTACAAACATTTTGGAAAAAGGGGGTCTTTGGAACTGGATTACAGTATAAATATGATGCTACGGAACTGGTTGTTATTGAAATATAAGGATTATTGGAACTCGTTTTCAACTTTTCACCGAAAATGATATTCTTCGAAACGGGCTGGGGCGGGCCAGAACGGCCGGAACGACGGAATGAAAAAAGAAGCGGTGCTTTGGAACGGTTTTCTCTCGTTTTTCTCATTCAGAAAAAAATGCTATGCTTTGGAACGGAAATTTGAGTATAAGAATTGGGGTCTTCTCTGCTGCACATACCCATCGCACACTATATACTGAGTGCCCCCCCCCCCCCGGGCGTGGTCCCTCCATTATGATTACTGTTTTATATTGATGATGAGAATGAAAGCTTTTCATTTATGTGTATTTATAATAATGAATATCCCAAATCATTTAATGTCTTTTCACAACCAAATTTAGCAGCCATCCACTTATTTCGGACAATTTTGGTTTCTGACCATGCTGACAGTGCCACTTCAGACTAACTCAAATCAATCATTCGTGATGTATTGATCATGGTTTTTCGAGTCGTATGACAGAATAGAAAATTAGCTTTGTAATGATGTATATGAAAACATGATTTGGATTATTGAGTAATTAACCCTTAAACTTGGGTTTCTTTTTTCTGGGACACCTTAGAGAGAGAGAGAGAGAGAGAGAGAGGGAGTGAGAGAGAGAGAGACACACACACACACACGCACACACACAACGAATAAATCACTCCGTTAAACACAAATTTTCAATATTTCGCCTTTAAGGCTTCTTCAAGAAATGATACTTCATTACAAAAATATTCTGCTTGTATTCTCTGTTTAAAATTTCGGTCGCAGAACTTTTTAATTTTATACCACAATATGTGCTCTATGACAATAATAATCTATTTTCCATAAACTAACCGTATTATGCTTTTAAATGATACCTTGATGGCGTCCATCAGTACATGCTTTACTGAGCAGCAGCATTTTGAAACTGACATGTAAAACTCAATTGTGCCGGATTTGGATAAAACTCTGAAAACGTTAGGATCACATGCGAACATGACCCAAATGTAGCATGACTTTCAAAACCCTATGAGAAGACTGTTTTCATCGGCTTCTTTCAATAATGAGGGCGAGGATGATGCCCTCATCATAAAATAAAGGATGTTCAATGTATTGTCGATGTTGGGAGTAAAGAAAGGGCATCTTTTTTTTTTTTTATTGAAATGGTACCTGCAATCGAAATGAAAAGCATTTTGGGGGATTTTTCTAAACTGAAGATTCATTTAAAAACAAAGCGGACAGAAGGGTGATATTTTTCATAAAAGTAAAGTTAGTGGCACTTTCCATTGCCATCAGATGGAAATACAGGGTAAAAAGGGCACATAAGGCAGAAAAATATCAAGATTGGGGCAATTTCCCACCTCAGGAGGGGCACCTTTTCTATCACACGAAGGGCACTTTTTCATATTTTGAGGGATATTTATTGATTTTGGAAATTTTGGGGGCCTATGCCCCTTCCACTATTGGAAATTGGTATTGACCTGTGTTTCATGAATTTCTGATTGAATGCCTGCCATCACACAAGGGAATTTCACGTACAATATCTCTTAAAGCTGATATTTCCTTTTAGTCATTTTTGCATGTGATACTCACGTCTTCACGGTTTAACCCAAATCCGGCACAACTGAGGTTTTACATGTCATTTTCAAAATGCTACTACTCGGTAAAGCATGTATAGATGGATGCCATTAAGGTATAATTTAAAAGCATAATACTGTTCTTTGCTTTGCATCTTTATAGGATGTATAAAACAGCATTTGAACATTTCAACATTTGAAAGAAATCTCAACTTTAGGTCGCCTTGCTAAATTTCTCGACTATTTCTCAAGGGTTTTCGTTAGTTTTGATCCTGATTGTAGAAGTGAGTAAATAGAAAACCGTTTATCAATGTACAAAATTCGAACTTCTCTATCGCTCAATTGCGGTGGTCAGTTGCAAAATTTCCTGGGTTAATTGCACAAGAAATTTGCGTTATTTAGGGTTAAAAGTGGAAAGATTTGCCGCTCGGTCGCTTTGCTCCCTCGTTTGTACCATAACGCAAATAAGTGTGGGTACTCGGGGGAGGGGGGGGGGGGCATAACTTCATTGTTTGCCCCGGACGCCATAATCCCTACATACGCCACTGCATGTGTGCCCTCGGGGGAAAAAAATTAATTACCTTTTACATTTTTTCTCTCTTTTATATATTTTAATGCTGGTGGGCTGAAAGGGATTATAAGATATTTTCTATGGTGCCCCATTTTATCTTATCAGGACCAAGATTTAAAACAGATTTCTTGTTTATATCTTATCCTTGTCATCATGAATAAATATATTTTCAATAAAACTTTTAAAAATAATGAAATTCCTCTGACCAGTCTATTCTTAAAGTAATCCTTGATCCGCCACTAAACGCTATCAATTTCGCTTTCGCATAATGACTTTTAATTGGTCGACAAAAAAAACTATTAAAGTCGTGTCACTAAAAATAGTCATCATTCACGAGCATATATATACGAACTCTTTTAGATAGCTCCCGGTATACCCATTCATAGTCTTGTATGTGACAATGAACAGAGCAAATTTGTGTTAACGTTTCTTTCCTTTAACTGAATTCATCGTTTATGGAAGCACGACTGACAGGAGATAGAACGGCAAGAACCTAGGTGAAGACGAATCTACAAGAAGAGAATTTTAAGATAAAAAAAGACTGACATGGTAGCATTTTGATAATTTTTTTTTTTCAACCCCCAAATGTGATGTGTTAGCAGTTGGTGATCAACCAGAACATAGAGTGAGAGGGAAGAGAGAGAGAGAGAGAGGAGGAGGAGGAAGAGGAGGAGAAGAGGATAATGTCATATACAATAAGCGAGCTGGCTACTCAACCGCTGGTTCGTGTCGACTCCACGTCAGATTCGGGGGTCGAGCCTCATTCTACAACGCTCTTCATGGAGACCACCAACGCACCCTTCACGTCCATCGACGACCATGATTACAATTTAACACTCGAATCGACGACATATATTGACGACGACGACGCGTACATTACGGCTGGGAAGGCGACTTTCGAGGTTCCTTTCTTCGTTACTCTGCTCATATTTGGTGGGATCGGCAACCTAATGGTGGTTGCTGTTTACACGCAGAAGAAATACAAGAATTCTAATGCTGCTTTGCACATACTTAACCTGGCTGCTGGTAGGTATATGATTGAAGTACATGTATTTCAATAGTTAGGATGGGGAAAACGAAAATAAATTAACCCCCCCCCCCCCCCAAGAAAACAAAAGAAGAAAGAAAAAAGAAAGAAAGAAAGAAAGAAAAAAGAAAAGGAGGAGAGAAGAAGGGAGAAAAGCATTATAAAGTCCTGGTTCGGAGGTTAGGCGGTATATTTTTAACACTAATAATAATGCTAACTGTTTAATTACGTTTTGCAAATTTACTTCTCATGTCACATTTTGGACCAACCATTTCCTAAACTGATAGCAATGCTTAAATTGTTTATTTTTCTACATTATTTATCAACAGTTCATAACTCCAGATCATCTGTTCAACCATTTTTTTTTTTTAATTAGAAAAAAATATCATTGTTATGTTACCAAAACGTCTTGTCAGGACTGCGTTTCATACTTTTTGGCAACTTACAAAGAAGGGGGAATTTGGGTTACCTTCATAATGATTACAATAATAATGTAATAATTATTGGATATTTATATAGCGCTCATATTCAATGATGAAAAATGATGTGTATTTCAAACGACGATGATTTAATAGGCTATAACGTTTCTTATATGAAGTCGTGCTCAATGTCTTTTTCGTTTATATACATCACAGGGGATCTATTTCTCTTGATAGTGGTGGTTGGTCTCCACATATCCGAGTATTACTATCAGACTTGGTTCATTATCTGGAGGTCCGACGCTCAGTGCATCCTGCATCGATTTGCTCGATTTGTTGGTTTTAATCTCACAGTCTTTGAGATGATGGCCATCGCCATAGACAGGTAAAGACATTACATTTTCATTACTTCTGCGGAGAGCCGTAAGGGCGTTATCTCTTTGTTATTTCTTATAACATATTACTTCTGGCCAGTGGCGTATCTACGGGGGGGGGGCATAGGGGGCACGTGCCCCGGGCGGCACTTGAAGGGGGGCGCAAAAAACGCAAAAGAGAGAAAGAAAAGGGGGATAAATACATTGACAAAATGCATAAGAAATTGTTTTATAGGGTTTGAAATGCAAAATTTTCTATAGCTCGATCGCTTTGCTCCTCGCATAATTATGTTCAAAATCTAATTATTTCGCTCCCCAATGGCGTTTTTAGACCATTAATTGACTCTAGTTGCATTGCCCCCCCCCCCCCCGCATAAGGTAGGAGCTTATTAAATTTTGCGCCCCCTGATGGGATATAAGTGCATAAAAAGCACTTTCAAAGTGTAGAACATTCGAAAGAAATAATAAATTTGCCTTGCAATTGCCTTAGTAAATTCCTAAAATATATTTCTTCAGGGTTTTCATTCATTTCGCGCCCCCAAAATAGGAATGTTCAAAATAAAAATAAAATATTCTATTACTAGGTCGCTGCATTCCCTCGGATTTTTTTTTTTTTTAGTAATGGTAAAATACATAAGAAATTTCAGTTTGAGGGGTGATAAGGGGGGAAAAATCTGCCGCTCGGTCGCGTTGCTCCCTCGCTTATACAATATCTCATCAAATTTGGGCTAACAACCCCGGGGCATATGTGCATCAAAACTCATTTTCACGTAGTGCCATCATTTCTAACTTAAAAACGCTCATTAATCTGAGTTTGGGCATGGGGGGGGGGGGGGGGGGGGGGGGGGGGGGGGGGCGCAGATTTGATAGTTTGCCCCGGGCGCCAGAATACATAGAAACGCCACTGCTTCTGGCTCTGAGCAGACGGTAATGCCGTAGATAAAAATAGGTACTGAATGTAAACAGTAAAGGGGTATCAAAAACAAGGAGGTTTGATTTGTTTCGACTGCAATGTTTAGAGAAAATACACTTTTGTAAAAAACAAAAAGAAAATAAAGAAAAATAAATCAAACAAGAGAAGAGAAAGGGAAAGGGGGAGAGAAATACAGAGAGAGAGAGAGAGAGAGAGAGAGAGAAAGAGAGAGATGGGGCATGATGTGTTAAAGAAACTGGGGGGGGGGGGGGGAGAATGGTGCTTAAATTTTCGAACTATATGAACAAAGATGAAGAATCAAAGAGCTATATGAAGCAAAGGTGAACAGTATTACGATGAATCTGATGCCATTTTTCACGTTCCAGTAGTGGAAAGTGGGGTAAGACGAGCACAGCTGGTAAGACGGCCGGACCACCCCCTCTAACTCCTTAATTAATTGCGCGCGTGGCTAATCATTGCCATGTCATTATTGCACAATCCAAGCAAGGAGTTCAGCAAAAATTTCAACTTAAAACCTTCACATCCCAGAAAAACAATTCACAGAATATGATCAAAGCATCACCTGATGTAAGGTAAGTGCCTGCACATCGTAAGGGTTCATATAAATATCACTTGGACAAATCGTGTTATTAGATTAGGATGGATTATGTGGGCATTGTTGATCACATTGTACAGTAAAAGAATTGTCTTTCTCGCAAGCTTCTGTTGTATCATATCTTAATACGTTTGAATGTCCTTGTGGGGTAAGATGGCCCTCCTGTGAGTGTCCAAAACGGTCCATGGGCCGTCTTACCCCATGTACTGATTTTGTATACAAATTTCATTGTCCAGTAGATTGTGACATTTGCTTATATCTTTTTTCTGAATTTGAAGGAAATAATGCCTCGAGATTATGTGAGAAAAACAACGAGAAACTCATGGAGTTCAGACTTATGGGCACACCAAACATGACGGATGGATTCAGTGTCAGTTATGTAAGGAGTGGGCACATGATGCCTGTGCGGGCATAGATAGCGATGATGACGAATTCACATGCGAAATCTGCATGTGAGCCAATCCCACACAGATGTTTTTTAAGCTCTGGACACGCACCTGTTTCATGAGGAAATCTTTTGTGATAGCATACAGAATTACAAATGATACAATTTAGGATCATGGAATTTCTGAAAATGCCTTGTGTCATTTTGTAAAAACGACATTATTTAGTCGCAGGTCATAACAATTTCTCATATTAAACTGGCAATATAATCATGGAGTAATTCCCGGAAGCATTTAGAGTAAATATTTCACTAAAGAATGTCTGGTGTTAAAATTTGTACCGTGACGTTTACCGGTACCTGTTTTACCAGTTACACATACTAATTATGTAATTGTTTTTCCACAAAAGGTTTTTGAAGAAAGAGAAAAACTGTTAGACATGAAGTTGATCGTGTTCATGGGAGCGGAATCAAGTCGTTGGTATAGGGCCTACAAGTGTTCAGTTCTGCAGGGTTCAGTGAATCTACGTTTAAGACGGTGTTAAAGATGTTCGATGTTAAACTGTTAAAAATGTGGGCAAAATTGTCGTGTTTTATGGAGTTTGGCTATGTTAAGGTATTCTCAGGTTGCTCAAACTGAGCTTTAAATGCTTGCCAGATAGTTGTTCATACCAGTGTTTTCTATTTAAACCTTTAAAAAAAAGAACACGAAGAAACGAACGATTGTATTTTTCACTATTTGTTTCAGAACTGCCTGGGGCGGAAGTTTCCAATTCAGTGAAGTTTTGAATCAAAATATGGTGTTATCATATCATTGCTTTACCATAAAAAGAATTTTAGAGAAAGAAATGAAAATAAGCGTGACGTTTGTTATGATGACTAGCAGGATTGACAAGTCTCCATTTCAGTGAATCTACGCATGACGTCTTTTATGTTGATTAGCAAGTCTCCAGTTCAGTGAATCTACGTTTAAGACGATGTTTAAGATGTTCGGTGTTAAACTGTTAAAGATGTGGGCACAATTGTCTTGTTTTATGGAGTTTGGCTATTTTAAGGTGTTCTCAGGTTGCTCAAACTGAGCTTAGAATGCTTGCCAAATAGTTGTTTGCAAGTTTTTTTCAATTAAAACTTTTGTAAGAACACAAAGAAACGAACGTGTGTTTTTTTTTAATTGTTTGTTTCTGAACTGTCTGGGGCAAGACGGACCTAGGGGTCCGTTTTGCCACCCCCATATGGCCCATTTTACCCGAGGCCCTGGGTAAAACGGCCCGTGTCAATAAAAATATAATATTTAATTTTATTCCAATCTCAAAGGAATTTGTTAGATTTAGTCAACATAGCTGGGTAGCAATATGCGACCACAACCTGTACACCAAAGATGAATTTCCATATACCACTAGGTAAAGAATGACGTGGCTCTAAAGTTAAGGGGTCCGTCTTACCCCACTTTCCCCCTACCTAATTCTTTTTGAAGGAATAGATGATCACTATGTATTGTTTGACAGAAAATATCATGGTAGAAAATGAAAGAATCATTAATTTCTATGGCTAAAGGATGCTTTAATTGATAGTTGCATCAGGATATTAAATTATTAGGTTACATCTTGTTTTATGTCCTTATTTAGATATCTAGCCGTGTGTTTCCCCCTGAAGTTTAAGATACATTGCAGCCCTGTAAAGACAAGGTGGAAAATCGTCTTGCTGTGGGTTCTAGCTCTGCTGACAGCTATCCCAGTCGTCCTCAATTTTGCCGTAAGTCTACGCTCTTTCAGATCATTAGCGACCACTATTGTAGTTTTATAAGGGCAAGGGACATTTTGCTCTCAACCCCCTCGCACACACACGCACGCACACACACACACACACACACACACACACACACACACACACACACACACACACACAACTACACAAGCGCGCACACATCCATCCAACTTCCAACCAAGGAAAAATAATAACTTCCTCACTTTAGTTAAGTAAGGATATTATTGCAACTGAATGTAGATAATCATTGAAAACCGGATAAAGTATTGTAATTTTCTCAGAAATTAAATTGCACGTGGTTTTAACATGGTTACACATGTCTATAAGGCCTAAAAACTAAAATAAATAAATAAATAAATAAATAAAAAGAAAAGGAAACGAGGTACAAGTATATCATCAAATAAATGAAACCAAAACAGATCAAATTTAAACGCCGTTCTCACTGAAATCAAATAAAAAATATTCTTAATCTCTTTGACAGTAGGCTAACTTTATGCTACCTCTAGCATACTTCCACCATGCAGCCTATCTGAAGGACATCATCTGGAGACGCCTGGGACTGTATATCTCAGTTGTTAAAAATAATATGTGCTGAGATGTTTCCTGTTATCTTTCCGCAGACGAAGTATGGTATACCACTTTTCGATGTCAACTACGTTGGGAAAACCCCGTTCGCTTGTCGTGTGGCACCAGGCTTTCCGGTCTTTTACTATGACTTTAAGATCATCTATGTCAGCATCATTCTTTTCTTCATCCCCATCATCATTACGGCAATCATCTACGTCGTCATCGTCGCTTACGTGCGCAGTAACAACCAGAAATTTACCAAGGTAATGAGCCAGTGATTATAGGATAAAAAGATTCAGTTATGTGCCTAAACTAGAAAACATTGAGAACTTATACTCCGTTTGCTGTAATATTTCAGAGATAGTAAGTCGTTGAATATTCTAGAGAAGATATTACAAAGAATAATTTTTTGTTGTTGCTTTATTTTTATATATATATATATATATATATATAGGGTTATATTATTGGCGCTCTCAGCCGGGGGGGGGGGGGGGGGGGTGGATTCCACACCCCAGTAATAACACCCTCTATCATCTTCAACCGTACCCTCAACTCTCCCCCCCCCCTCTCTCTCTTTCTCTCTCATCCCCCCCCCCCCCCCCCCCCCCCCCCCCCACCACACACCACCAACAGATCTCAAGCTCAAGAGACACCAATAGACTGCGTTCCCACTGGAAGACGGCTAGAACTCTACTGGCTGTGTTCTCATTCTATGCAGCCTGCTATGTCCTGTTAGCTACCTACACTTTGGTCCAGCAGTATTCCCCTGCTGCTATCACACCAACCATGAAGAACATAGGTAGGTAACCATACAGAAAGACTTTTTTGGTTATGCACAGTGGCGTAGTCATGGGAGTATAGGGTCCCCCCACCCCTCCACCACCACCGTCGAGTGGCGAAAAAAAAGGAGAGATTACTGATAGAAAGAAGGGGGTGGGGAAAGGAAGAAGGTGATACGACCGCTCAAATTTTCCTTCTTCAGAGTCTCGTTCATTTGCATTTCAAATACTAGTCTCGCCCCTCCCTGATACCCGTACACCCCCCCCCCCCCCCACAATGGCCCGGCCCACGCTACGCTAAAGGCCTACTGCATGTCGTCACACTACAAAATTACAAACTTGTAGTTATGTAATACATATTATTTAATTGTTATGGATTATAATTGTTGTTTGGCGTATCATTATAAACTCATCATCAAAACTGCATCTTTCAGCTAAAAATCGCCTCCTATAGGAAAAACAAAACAACAGTTACACGATTCATAAAACGTGTAACTGCTGTTCAGTTCCTGAGAGGAAAGCCTACTGTTTTACGAATCGATGACAACGAGACTGTTGACGAAATAAATGTTCAGCGACTGATGGTGAAACTTCAAATATTCAACATACATTGTAATTATTTCGAATGTAACATCCATTTATGGTACCAAGATTTAAAGGAGATGGTTAAGTGGGAAGGGAGGGGGCGTAACCAGGGGGCACATGTCTTATACAGAAGGTGATTGGATCAATGTGTGTATGTGGGGGACGGGGGGCATGATTCTCTTTTCCCTAGTCCCCCATTTTCTCCCGATGTCGTCTTTAATTTGTAATATGCCTATTGGCTCGTCTCCATTAATTCAGTTTTTTTTCTGCTTGACTAGAAATTGGTTAAACTTCTTGCTTTCGTCGTTTTCGTTCCCATTTTGCTTTAAGAGTCATTTGCAAAATCTTGTGGATACCTCTGTCACTGGGCTAACAATATCATTTCATCAGATGATTAAATGATATGTATACAGGCGCGCCGGAAGCAGTTTGGGATTGGGGGGGGGGGCAAACATTCAAAGGGGCTCACCTTTCAAGGGCTCATGTCTTCTCACCCCTAAAAAAACAAACACGCTTTCCCACCCTCTCACAATACAGATCCTACTGCTAAATCAAAATTTTACTCAAAAATTCTCTGACAAGCATTTTTGGGGTGTATTTTTACTCGAAAATTCTCTGACAAGGATTAAAAAAAAAATTAAAAAAAAGAAGGTTATCAGCATTTTTGAGGTGTATTTTTACTGGAAAATTCTCTGACAAGCAAAAAAAACAAAAAACACCAGAATTATGCTAAAATTATGCTAAATTTTGTCAAATTATGCTAAAGCGGTCAAAATTCTGCCAGAAAGCAGAATTCTGCCAACTCTGGCAACCTTGCGTCTAATACAAAACCTCCACTACGTTAAAGTTTAAAGTTTGAATGCTTTATCTTTCTTCAGTGATCTCCATGAATACGAAAAATGAATATAAAGGCTTACAATTACGTAATAAAGCAATCATGCTTTTTTAATATACACACGATTTTTACTCCTTTACTACTGATTTTTCTTTTTTTTATGGGGGGGGCTTTTTTTTTTGGGGGGGGGCGAAAATGCATTTTGCCCCCCCCCCCCCCCCACTTTTTCGTTGGGGGGGGCGACCGCCCCCCTGCCCCCCCCCCCCCTCCACTTCCGGCGCCTATGTATGTACATGTATATTGCATTGGTACATATCATCAGAGTATTGCTATAATCCCATTAGAACTATTATTGTTATTATTATTTTGACAAAGGCAGGTCTTTTATTGTAATGTAGACAATGAAAGGGAATATCTCATTGGAATTTTCTATCTCCAGGTTTGCTTCTGCCCTACGCCAATAGCTGCATGAACCCCGTGGTATACTCCGTCGTCAACCGTCAGTTTCGCCGTGATTTCAGCGCCCTGTTCCCTTGCATCAAAGGGTCCTCCACCAGGAACAACAGGATGGACAGGGACACCAACGGGGACACCAACGACTCCTCCAATGTCGGCCCTGATGACTCGTTTAACACTAGCGGTAACACAACCCTCTCCTCACTGCAAACTCGCAGCACAGTTGATCTGACGTGCCTCTCAATCTCTTACGATGTATCTACGAAGGAGCCTATCTCGCACGATAATAAGGTGTAATCAACATTATCATTGGTAGAAATTTGCGGGTCATCCCAGTAGACCGATAGCCCACGAGACCGAGCCCATCGAGATCGTCAATAATGTCGGTCTGGTGAAACCTTGGAGAGGTATAAGAGCCTCGAGACCAACATGTCGGTCTCGTGGGCTGTAGCCACAAATTTGATTTCCGGACCATTACAGATGATTCGGGTAGCTCAACAAATAAAGTCGACAGACATCAAGCAGCATGATTTAGGTTACCACTCCCGGTAGCCTACACATGCTAGGTATACTGGTAGTCCTCCTCCGAGTCCCCTCATAATTTCTGTCATCTGCAATCTGATACAGGCAAATCTAATCTTTAATTGTCACCGGATTGGAAAATTTGATAATTATTTTATGGAGAATCTGACAAAATATGCCAGAACCTGGAGAGGGGTTAGTAAGCCTACTTTGGCAAAGGCCAGGAGCGTCGCTAAAATATTCTCAGTATGGGTTTTGTCCTACCAAGATTACCGACAACACTGCCGAAAATTATCCAACGAGAAAAGTTTTCGGAAAAGGATGTTATTCGGTGAAATGTGAATGGTCCAAAAGCAAATAGGCAATGTTTACAGAAAAGTGCATGTTTCAAAAGGTTGTTTCGGGGCTGTGGGGTAATTGTTGAAGGTCCATGCTTTTATTAAGGGAGACAACCCCTTTGGTTTTAAATACGCAGTTTTTAACGTTTAAAACAGTCCATAGTAATATATGTGGAAGAGAGAGAGAGAGAGAAAAAAAAATGGAACATAAGCATGATAAGGATGCACCTCTATAGCACTATGAAAAGAAAAGGAAAAAGAAAAAACGATTCGAAGAGGGTGTCTTTGGGGGTAAATGGGGTAAAGTTTCATCGCACATGTTTGATTACAGGAGTACAGTCTGGAAGAAGAAGAAGAAGAAGAAGAAGAAGAAGAAGAAGAAGAAGAAGAAGAAGAAGAAGAAGAAGAAGAAGAAGAAGAAGAAGAAGAAGAAGAAGAAGAAGAAGAAGAAGAAGAAGAAGAAGAAGAAGAAGAAGAAGGAGGAGGAGGAGGAGGAGGAAGAGAAGAAGGAGAAGAAGGAGAAGAACAGAAAGAAGGAGAGGGAGAAGTAGAAGGAGATGAAGAAGAAGGAGAAGAAGGGGGTGGGGGACGTGAAAAAATAAGTAACCAATACGTTTTCTTCATTGCCCACCATACATGATTATATAGGGAGTATATGTATTTCAAAATTTGAACCTCTCGTCGCAAAGATACTGGACGTTATTATTTTTATAAGAGGCTTATCTTTCCTTCATAATTCTACAAAATTCTCAGCCATTCATATTAGATTCTTTCTCTAATCTCCCATAGCTTTCTTCTCGTTCTCTACCTCATCGCTTTTCCATCATCACATTTTCCATCTCTTTCTCCCTCTATTTGTTTTCCCTTCCATTTCCCTCTTCCCTTCTATATATTTCTCCCATGCACTCACTAATATGCAGTACGTTACTCTCACCCCTCTTTCTTTTTCTTTCTTTCTCTCTCTTCCTTGTTATATATTTCTCTCTCCCTCACCGCTTCCCCTCATTTTCCCCACTCTCCCTCTTCTTTCTGCACTGTTCTTACCCAATAATTATGTTCAATTTTTCTTTTATGTGTATTGATTGTGACATAATTATTGTCGCTCTCATTCGGTACTACGACATAATTATCCTCCGCCGACAATAATTGCTCCGTGATCAATTTTTCCGACACGAAACCGAAATCCTTACTTCATTTTAACACTGGACCAAACACTATCACCGTTTATAGGCCCAACCTGAAAACATAATTGCAAAACATAACCCACATCCCCAGGGGCGGATCCAGGATTTCGTATAAGGGGGGGGGGGCACACAAATGCAGGATTGTCAACTTTGGGAAACTGCTTGGAGGGAGACCGGGGGGGGGCGAGCAAAAAAAAAAAATTTTTCGCCAGCCCTCCAAAAGTCGCTCAGTGGGGGGGGGGGGGTATTGGGGTCCAGTTCCCCTCCATAATTCTCTGACAAGCAAAAAAAAAAAAAAAAAAAAAAAAAAAAAAAAAAAAAAAAAAAAAAAAAAAAAAAAAAAAAAAGGTTTTCTGCTCGAAAAGGGGGGGGGGGGGGGGGGGGGGGGCACAATCGCAAATAGGGGGGGGGGCACATTGCATTGTTTTCCCTCAAAAGGGGGGGGGGCACGGGCCGGGATTGCCCCCCCCCCCCCCTGGATCCGCCACTGCACATCCCTAACGAAACAAAGCCCGGAGCAAAATTAATGTCGCGGAGGAAATTAATGCCGGATCAACTCCTCACAAACATTGACAATGTCAATACAGCACACATACTTTGCAGATAAAGTTGTACTTTTATTTTATATCATGTCAATATAAAGAACAATAATTTTTGAATCCCGCAGTAGAACTCCTTATTCACGTGCACATAAGTTGTCCAGCTGGACAGATAATCCCGACCTTCTTGTCCTCTAGCTTTTAGGGCAATTTAATGGACATTGATTCTGGTTTTCGTCTTGGATCATCTATACAGATGTATATGCACAAAGAAAACATATTTTCACCAAATCGATAATAAACATTGACCAAAACTGTGTATTGGTTCCTTTAACATGTTTAGAACTTATCCTAACGAGAGACTTATTTACATAGTATTTCATATGAAAGAAATGTATCATATATATCATGAGTTTTATCATATTTTGCATTATGTATATGTATAATAACCAAGTTTGTTTTGTTTTTTTTCAAAGTAAATGTTGGTAAATTATACTTCAGTACTGAACTAATTTGACTCTTGTTACCATTACTATCAAACAAAATTACAATTACATTTCGATGAATAATTCTAAATTTCTTAAAGAAATTTTCTTCAAATAATTACAATACATTACTATGACTTTGTAATTACACGAGACATAACTGTCTTGGTGGACCGTTTGAGCTTATATTGTAGTGCAAAGCAGTCGAAGAAGAGCATGAGTAATAATGTGATATGGTCTGAGCACTTGATAAAGTGGCAGATCGGGGCGGGGGGACATTACCCCGGCTAAACCCATTCTGGCATACCTTAAGTATATACATCAACTTTACACAAAAAACAACAAACAAAAACAAAAAAACAAAAAAACAAAACAATGAGCCCCTCAATATTGTGCCCCCTTCTGGAAGCCGGAAGGGGGCGGATGATTCTTTTCTCCGAACTTTAGCCCTTATAAGTTGTTTAGACCTTTTTTTTTTTTTTTTTTTTTTTTTTTTACTTGATTGAGTGGGAGAGGTATTCCACCACCCCATCCCATTCGATTTGCCTACAATCATTTCAAGTCAAATCAAATCTAATCATTCACTGTAAGAAAATCAAGACATGACAACATTACCATTAAAAAGGCAACACTGTGAAGGCATGTCTAAAGCAAAACAAAACATAAGCAAATATCAAAACAAATACAGTTAAATATCAGATGAGTGAACCGATGTCACACACTCACTTTTCCTTATGTATTTTATCATATGAAATATATATTTCAATTTTTTGCTTCAATAATGTAAAACATGGGTTGACTACTTATGGAACATGTAAAATCATCATTATTGTAACTTATTTTGATACAAGGGAGAGATTCTTTATTATCACATCCATAAAAACTGAAATATTTGAAATTTCATATAATAAAATACCTAAGGAAAAGTGAGTGTGTGACATCATCGGTTCGCTCATGTTATGCATAATCACTGTTTCATGAAAAAATGCAAAACTTCAAAATGCTGTAACTTTCTTATTTTACATCCAATTTCAGTGAATTTTTCACTGTTATGCTTGTTTAATTTTACTCTATTTATTCAAATCAACTTGATGTTAGTGTGGACTTGGCCTTTAATAGGAAGATGTGCATTCTACCTCCGACGACCCCCTGTGACTTCTCTGTAGATTGTAATGTGAATATCAAGTTGTTATCTTCTAAGTAATAAAGGCCTCATGGAAAAGTATGATACCAAACATGTCAATGAGGAAATCTCTCCTCTCTGGTAGACTATGACCCCTGTTACACCGAAATCCTAAGGAGTCTCGGGGCGCCCCGAGACTGGCCTCGGGTAGGTTTCAAATCCAGTGTAAACGGACGAAACCTACCCGAGACCACTTCTGAGCAAACCAGTCTCGGACTACCTAGCGATGTGGTCCGAGACTGGTTCGGGGACTCCCGAGCTTCCTTAGGATCCGGTGTAAACGCTAACCTACCCGAGACTGGTTTGTGCGCTGCTAGCACGTGCGTTAAATTCAGTCCGCCCACGCCAACGTCCGCAAACAGAAAGTCTCACTCGAAACCTGTCTCGGGTAGCTTTGCATAAGTCGGTGTAAACGCACAAAAAGCAGTCTCGGGGCGCCCCGAGACTCCTTACGATTTCGGTGTAACAGGGATCCAAAAATTTGGGTCAGCTTTTTGGAAACCAGTCTCGGGGCGCCCAAGACTGGTCTCGGGTAGGTATTTTGGTGTAACAGGGGTCTATGTTTACATTGGTCAGAACAGATTCATACGCACACTGAAAGCCCTTGCCTTTTGACGGCTCATAGATGCTTAGTCTCTGTCCTTGTACGTAAATGATCCCCAGGTATTAACTAGGTAATGTGCTATTGATCCTAGCTCAAGGTCACCTTGATGTTCAAAACCAAGAACACAAGATAATACTTGAAATCCGCCATCCACCATTTCTTTATGAAACGAATCTCTTGGAAAACGTGCTATAGATTGGTAAAGATACATCCTCTTGAGATTTGGGAGAAATTGCCTTTCCCCGACCAAAAATGTATGGGCCACTGTGGCAACTACAGATTGCTCGATTGACTGATTTCCTCTTGAGCGTGGCATTCCTTCAGGGAGAGCTTAGAGAAACACATGGCAATATCCAATGTCTCTGTTTGGATTTTTGGAAGATTTGCATCTCGGATATCGTTCGAGAGAAAGAGTGAATAGTGTCTTTAAATTGGGTCTCTCTTCCAGAGTAGTTTGCGACACTCGCAGTATTTCATAGACATTGATCTTGACCTCCAAAGGAATATCATTCATAGACAAGATTTCAACGAAATCCATCAGCAGCTACGGGGAGGACGCACTCCATCCACCTAGGTTGCCTAGGTTGTCCTGAACAACTAGTGCCCCACAACTTAAAAGAAGTTTGATTATTACAACCTTGGCAGTTATCAATCTAATAGAATTTTGATATGTTGCAGACAAGACAATCCTCTTCTGCCCGTTGTTCTAAAATGCATGCATAATACATAGGGGTGTTGCCCTCTTTTAAGCTCTCAGAGTTGGAGTTATTTGCTAATAAGAAATTTATAGTATCTGTAAGACCATGTAAGCAAGGAAGCATCAATGGTGTTTGACCATCATTGTCTGGTACATCAATTTGACCCTTTTCACTCACTGTCATTTTCATCCACTGCCCCCTTCACAATCAAAGTGGCCAAGTTACCTGTTGGGTCTGAAGGTGTTTCCCCAATGGTATCAGTGTGGCCAGCGAAAAAAATACTATTCTGCTTGGGAGCAGCGAAAATTCTGCAAAATCAAAAATTTTACTGCTAAATCAAAATTTTACTCAAAAATAATTCTCTGACAAGCAAAAAAAAAAAAAAAAAAAAAAAAAAGGTTATCAGCATTTTTGGGGGTGTATTTTTACCGTATTTTTACCGGAAAATTCTCTGACAAGCGAAAAAAAAAAAAAAAGGTTATCAGCATTTTTGGGGTGTATTTTTACTGGAAAATTCTCTGACAAGCAACAAAAAAAAAAAAACACCACTATTATGCTAAAATTCTGCTAAATTTTGTCATTATGCCTAGCATAATGCCAGATGCTAAAGCGGTCAAAATTCTGCCAGAAAGCAGAATTCTGCCAACTCTGGCAACCTTGGATGCTATAGTCCTTATATCTCAGCTCAAAAAACAACAACAACAACAAAAAAGGGGGAGGGGGGGGGGCTAAATTCTACATCCATTGGTTGTCTCCTGTCAGGAACAAGAACACACAATTAGATCTTAAATAAAACAACTTCTGTACGATCTTTTTAAAACTAATGTCCAGATTAATCAGGAGGGCAGAATGAAAACAAAAAAAAAATCCCGACATGAACAATTTTGGTGGAATATGATTTTAAGAATGACAAGGATGGGGGGCCTGAGCAAATTCAAGTCCAAAGGGGGCCGGAGAATTCGGTCCCCCCCCCCCTCCCTAAAGCCCTAAAATTTGTTTAGCCCTTTTAATGTTCATTTTATTCGGTGGAGGGGCGTATTCCACTCTATCCTCCAGAATGAAATGAAATTGAATACAATCTGTTTACTTATATAAAATCATGACATACTATGTTTATCATAATACATGTACATGTAACAAAAATATGACTTAAGTATAGCAAAGCCCCCCCCCAAAAAAACCCAAAAAATTAAAAAATAATAAAAAATAAAATAAATAAATAAATAAATAAATAAATGAAATAAATGAATAAATAAAAATAAAATGAAAAATAAAAAAAAAATTAAAAAATAAAATAAAACATAGTAAATATAAAATGGCACTTATAAAAAATATTGACAACGAAAAGCATAGAGAACTGATGGGATCACAGTAATGTTATCATGATGGTTGAAAGCATATGGCTGTATATTTTTAAAGTAGAAAAGGAACAAATATGGGTTCTACTGCCATCTCCTTTTTTACATTAACTAATTCTCATTTTGCATTGAGTACAAACATGATACAAAGATGTGTTGACTTCTTTCAAGTGTTACAGCAGTGTTATTAGCATTATTTATCATCATTTTTTTGTAAAACTAATACATGTCTTCAGTACCCATTAAATGGCATTATCAAAGCTGAGAATTGCGGTCTTTGAATTAAAATCATGACATCATGCATATCGAAATATCTTCCTAATACATCAAATCTTTCCACACATCAGTGTTGTAGTCAAGGCACAAACCCTCAAGGCCAAGGCCAAGGCCAAGGCATTGAATAGCAAGGCCAAGGCCAAGGCCAAGGCTTTGACCCTCAAGGCCAAGGCTAAGGCCAAGGCCATGGCATTACTAAATAATAGAGGGGAAAAGGAACATACAACGACGGAGGCTCTCTCTTTCATACACACATACAAACACAATCACACAAACACAAAGAAAGTACGCACTGCCTTCAAAAACTAACTGACAGCAGGGGTGGCTGAACAGTTTTAAGGGGGGGGGGGTCATTACAAAAGGACACCTTAAAAAAAAAGTGGCAGCTACAAAGACCTGGTGGAAAAATATATATATTAATTTTCATAACCCCCTTTCCATGACCTACTCTTTGTACATTAATTAGTATTATCTTCCTGGACATAAATAGCTTGTAATTAACTGGTTATTTTTTGTGAGCAAGGAAAGTAAGCTAGCTAATAAAGAGGGAGTGTTCTTCCTTAAAATATCAGGACTTTATCTTTAACAAAGCTTGATTGGGAGCTTGAATGTGGTTAATAAGTCATGCAAGGCTCTATGAATGTATTTTTAATGACGACTTTACCAAGAGATATTTCACTGCTCTCAAACCCACAATGCCCCTTTTCTACAGTTGATTTTTCTGTTAGGCCCAATTCACAATTTTAGGTCTCTTGCCAAAATAGTGAATGTAAAGTCTCCATCGAGGCGTGTCTTGGTTTTATGGAGCTCAGAGCAAACAATGAAATTACCCCCAACCCCAGAGGAAAAGAAAGAAAAAAAAAAAATATATATATATATATACATGTTTATATATATATATATATATATATGTGTGTGTGTGTGTGTGTGTGTGTGTGTGTGTGTGCGTGTGTGTGTGTGTGCGTAACTTATATATGTCTCTTCTGTATTATTGGTACCAACTTGGGTTTATAAAGAAGTTGAAAAAATTAGTTTTGATTTCATATGGAGAGGTCATGATAAGATTAAAAGAAATATCCTTTATTTGACTTATAATCACGGAGGTTTAAAAATGATGAATTTTAGAGATATGATTAAGGCACAAAGAATAATGTGGATTAAGAGACTAATCTATGAAGACAGTAATATGAAATGGAAAAAATATTTTGACTATATATTCCAGTCAATTGGAGGAAGATTTATATTTTTATGTGACTATGATATGAAAAATTTTCATATTCAGGCGCCTCCATTGTACTTGGAATATTTGAATATTTGGCATGACTTAAGAGAGAACAGAATTATTACTAGTAACTTAGGAAATCAAATGATTTTTAATAATACTTTAATCCGTTTTGGCCGGAAAACGCTATTTAATAGGAAACTATTTGAGGCTAATATATATCAAATTAAGCATGTTGTAGATAAAGAAGGCCATTTAAGGCCAGTTAGCTATTTTTTACAAAAAGGTCTTGATGCCAACGATTTATTCTACATTAGTAGCATTTATTCTGCATTGCCGATGAATATGAAAGAGAAAAGGAAAAAAGACGAAAAGATAAATGACACGATCGATTACTCGGAATTAATGTATAAAGTAAGCGATAGAATAATACCATATGAAGGACTGACTTCTAAATTATGTTATAAAATCTTTATAGATAATATAAAGGAAAAATTTGCGTTTAGACACGCGGAAATAGCACATTTTATTGCGACTTCCTTTTTGACCCCGAGATTATGCCCTTTAGATGGTAAATTACGTGAATTTCAGTTTAGATTATTACACAGTATCCTATATTGCAATGATAAACTGTATCAGTTTGGCTATATATCATCTAACTTATGTTCTTTCTGTGGAAAGGAAATTGAGGTATACAACCACTTATTTATGAATTGTCAATTTGTTAAAAAATTGTGGCAAGAAATAGGGGAACAAATGAAATTGATGCACTTCGATACTTTAAAATGGGAGGAGATTTTGGTTGGGTTAGATGGAAAATCAGAAAAGCACATGTATATCAACCACTTGATTATGCTCATAAAGTATATGATATACAATGCGAGATCAAAAGGAACGCCCCCAACAAAGAAAGAAATCTATAATGCACTTTTAGAAAGTAAGGATAATGAACATAAAAAGGCAATAGCTCGAAATAAGTTAAGTCTACATCTAAAGAAATGGAATTATTTTGAATGTTGGACGGAAGGAGGACATACACGATAATATCACAAACAGTTTTAAAGAAATTATATTCATTATTACAATTGCCCTATATACTTTGAATTTGCACCTATCAGGTTTTAATCTATACCTTGTTCAGTTAAATTGTACTATTGTTGTTTATTTATGGATGGCACGTTATGGAAATATATAATTTGTATTGTGTTTATTGCCATGTTGAATTATATTGTGTAATTAATGCTTAATTTGTAATTATTCGTTTTGAAAAACTGAATCAAGGAATAAAAAAATTATGAAAAGAAAAAAAAAAAAAAAAAACTTTACAAGCGAGGGAGCAAAGCAACCGAGCAGTAGATTTTTTTTTTTTTTTTTTTGCACTTTTAATCCTCAAAAGTTCAATTTCTATTCGCTTTGAGAAAATTTCCAAAGGAGTACTGCAATCAAGCGATATACACTTTTGAATTATGTACACTGATTAACATTTTGTCAAATGGGGCGTCAAATTCATGAAAATCCAGAATTCTTGTCAAGGAATTTAGTCAAGGTCAAACAAAAGTTGAGATTTCTTACAACCTTTGCAAGTGCTATTTTAGCTTTAAACCTATATTAGGGGCAAAATACTCAAAAAGAGGGTGATGAACTTTAAAAGCCTTCACGTATATTAGGGAGAAAGGCAACCATGGCAACAAGAGTTACACTTCTTCTCTTTAAAATTAGTTTGAACATTTTGAAAAGCCGTTTCTAACCTCTATCATAATATATATGTATATTTGGGCATGAAATTAAAACGCTATGTGAAGGAGCAAAGCGAATAGGCTTTATAAAATCACTTGCATCTTATGTCCTAAAAAATATAATCCAAAATAAAATCATACATTTTTTCCTGTTCTACCTTTCCTCTTTCTTAAATTGTTTTTGCTCCCCATTCAAGTGCACCCTGACAAAAAAGTACACAGAAACATATGTAGGCCTATAGCTGAAACTTAGTACCAGTTTTTGCATAAGACAAGGGAATTAATTATAGGAGAAGTCATTGACCAAATTCACTAAAGTTGCAAATACTTTGTTCTAACTTACAAAATGTTCACAGAAAGACCAGAAATTTATGCAAGTACATTTCATTAAAATCTGCTCCTGTATTTCATACAGTATTACTGTTATCATCATCATCATCATGTAGTATCCTCATTATTATCATTATCATCATCATCAAGTTTATTATTATTATTATTATTACTGTCTTAGTGTTATTATTATTAATATTATTATTATTATTATTATTATTATTATTGTCATCATTATCACCATCATCATGATCATCATTCTGTCATATTTATCATTAAGTTGTAAAACATGTAGATCTTTTATTAGCTACATGATATAGTGTTAATGCTCAAAATAACCAAAATCATTATTTTTTTTAAAAGATTTACTTCCAAAAATAGGAAAGTTCCAAATGCCTTGAAAATGCCTTGAAATTTTATAGAAATTATCAAGGCTTGGTCCCCTCAAGGCCAAGGCCAAAGCATGCCAAAGGCCAAGGCATCAAAGTCCAAGGCCAAGGCATTGAAAAAAAACACGCATTAAGGTGCCTTAAGGCCATGCAAGGCCGCGCATCAAGGCACTACAACACTGCCACACATATGAATATTCAGAATCAATAATTAAGGTTGTCATCATGGCTTTATAGCAATCCCGTGATCATAGCAATACAGTGTCTTTTCCCGGCCAATACTGAAACTCTCAGATGCCCCTTACTGGCTCAATTTTAGTTTAGGGTACAAAAAGCATAGCAATTGTCTGGGACAATAGAGATTTCCAATAGGAGAGAGAGGGAGAGGGAGGGGGAGGGAGGGGGAGGGGGACAAACCACAAGTCACAAAGCAACATAACTTTCAAAATTTAATTTTTTTTATCAAAGCCATGAAATGGCAGGAAGAATGTGGTAAGCTAACAGCGCAGTTAATCCAAGTTGCCAAATGCATCTTCCATGAATTCATGTGACACGGAGTGGAATCAGTCCTCGTCCTCACTACCTGAACCATCACCACCTAAGTCCTCACTATCTGAGTCCTCACTACCGGAGTCCTCACTACTTCTTTCCAAGTCACTACCACTATGCAAGTCCTCATCACCACTTTCCAAGTCCCCACTACCTCCTTCCAAGTCTTCACTACATGCACCTAATTCGAAGTCAAAGTCCCTAAATCCACCTTCTATTACGTCAATTATGCTTGCAGGTAGCGTCTGGTAGGGGATATTGTGTCGCAAGATTGCTCTGGAAGCTATCTCTTCCAGTCGTAGTAATGTGGTTGGTGGACTCACCAATGTCAGAAGTAATGGGTCACTCTCATGGTCATACATCACATCCTTTTCTAACATATCACTGGCAGTTTCACCAGCTTCATTCACCACATCTATCGGACATCCATGCCGAACAAAGGCCCTTGCCAGAGCTTGGAGATAGTCTAGGTCTACTGCGGAAACACAGCATGCCACCAAATGGAGTACTGTTTTGCCACTGCTATCCTTATATGAAACACTATCAGAGAATAGGGCATTCAGAATTACATACTTTATTCTAAGAAGGGACGTGAAGTCTACATCAGCACTCAAGTTGCCTACAAGAAGCTTCATGATTTTGAACGTCGCTGATGACAACTTAGGATACTCGTAAGGGTTCTCCCTACGAATTCTACCTCGGATGACCCTCAATGACTTCTCTTCTGCTTGAAGTGTGGATTTTAAGAAGTCGCCAGTTGAGCAGTGGAAGGCCTCATCGAATAATATTCTAACAAAGCTTTCTATTAGGGACTTACTACTGTCTGTTAGATAGTTTATTTCTACATTGGTAAGAACTGGTTCATACGCACACAACAAATCCCTTGCGCAATGAAGGTTTATAGGTCTTAATTTCTTGTCCATTTTTGCAAATGCTCTCCATTTATTGGCTAGGAAAGATGCTACTAATCCCAGCTTCAGGTAGTCTTTATTTTCAAAACCAAGAGCGCAAGATAATACTCCAAAGCCTCCTTCCAACATTTCTGCATTGAACATATCTTCGGCCAAACTAACCAGAGAGGGATAGAGACACGTCTTCTTGAGACTTCGGGGAAATAGTCTTTCCCCGACCAAAAAAGCATGGACCTTCAAAGCAACTTCAGAATCCTCGATCGACTCAATTTCTCTTTTTGTGTGGCATTCTTTCCAGGAGACCTTTGAGAAACAAACTGCTAGTGCTGATTCCTCAGATTGTACATTTTGAAAACTTGCATCTTCTTTAAAGGATAGAGCCCTAGAGAAAGAGCAAAATGCATCTTCAAAATTGGGATCCTCACATAGGGTAGCTTGTGATACTCCAAGTATTTCCATGGCTTTGATCTTGAATTTCTCAGGAATACGGTCATTATCCAAGAAGAATTCAACAACATCCGTCAACCTGCAGAGGGCAGCTACACAGAGTGGACTCGATCCATCAAAGTTGTCCGTGTAAGCAGGTGCCCCGTATCTTAAAAGAAGTTTGATGATATGGATCTTATCCGTAATCACACTATAATCAGGCCTATGTCTGACACATATCATATCATTCAGATCCCCTTCAATCAGTTCTTCTCTCATGCACGCATAATGCATGGGTGTGTTGCCCTTCAAGCAAGTAGAAAAGGGGTCAGCTCCATTTTCTAATAAGAATTTTGCTTCATCCCTAAGACCTAACACGCAGGCAATCATCAATGGTGTTTGATCACAATAGTTCGTTTCATCAATTTGACCTCTTGAAGCATACAGTCTCAACACTTCTTCACTCACTTGCCCGTTCATAATCAAAGTGGCCAAGTCAACCCCTGGGTCTGAAGGAGAGTCCTCACTGCTGCAAGTAAATGTAGCCATCATTGTCTTTTTCTCTCAGCTTCAACAAGGGCTACAGGCTGCATCTTCAGAGTGTTTCCTGCCACACAGATACATAAAAAAGAAAACGATTAGAACAACTTCTTTAAAAACCAAATCACAATAACTGAAGAGGTGTATGACATGTACTACTTAATTTTATTTATATATTACCACCCCAATTTTAAGGTATGAATATGAAAGCCACATGTAGGCCACTGAAATAAAAAGGCCTATATCCTCGTGATGTTGATGACGAATCTTTCTTGTCTAGCACCGGTACCCGTCTTTTGCTTTGAAATGTCGCACACAATGCAACGTTTTTGTTCAGTGTTTCAAGCAAGAATGTTGACTCAGTTTTTATTCCCAGTAATGTGGGCGACGAACAGCAGAGTTCCCCCTTGATCTAGTGATAAGGACCGCTAGTCATAGAGGACTGCTATTCAGAACGTGTAGGCCTAAGTTCCTATATCTGAAGGTCTGCTATTCATAGAACAGAAAGGGGGTTACTATTCATAGTCATAAGGACCATTATTCATAAAGACCGCTATTCATAATGTGAGATGAGGGTCGCTATTCCTTAGTCAAAATGAGGGTAATTACTAACAAGGACCACTATTCATAATACGAGAAGAGGGTCACTATTCATAATAGAAGAGGGTCGCTATTTATAATAGAAGAGGGTCCCTATTTATAACAGAAGGTCACTACTCATAATAGAAGGGGGTCGCTATTCACAACACAAAATGAGGGTCACTATACCCTCATACCGTATTATGAATAGCAACCCTCTTCTATTATGAATAGCAGTTTTTATGAATAATGACCCTTATGAATGAGCCCTTTCTCCATTATGAATAGCAGTCCTTATGAATAGCTGTCATTATGAATAGCGGTCCTTATGAATAGCTGTCATTATGAATAGCGGTCCTAATATGACTAGCAAACAGACCCCCCCTGATCCAGCTTTGATGCCATGAACTGTGCTCGGGGTGGGAACTTCAGATGACCTTTCTCCACATATGAATAGATTCTGTCCCCATGCCATTTATGACCAAATGACCAACTGATGTACATGTATCACTCAAATTATAGTTCTCACACACTCTTTCTCTCAATATCTTGATTCTGTCTCTCGTACCCTTCTCTTTTAGTACACTTTCCCTCTTCTTAATTCTTTGGGTTTCTTTGGGTTTCTTTGTGTGTTACCGGTATGTACCGAGGAACCTCATTCTGAAGAACACTACACGTATTAGAACAAACTCTTTGTCAAGATTAAAAGGTACCAATCACCAAAAATAATTTTCCTCTGTATGTTAGAGGTTGCATGTCATTATACTATATTCAAAATATGGGCTTCAAATATTAATTCTATAAAGAGATATTGCAATTTTAATTACACTCTCTATAAGCGTAAAAGCGACTCGTGAGTAGACTACTCGACGCACCCATACGCGCTCATCAAGGTAAAGGCTCGAGCGGAACCAAACTCTGAGTTCAGTTCCGCGCGAGCATTTTCATGTTATCTTTTATTTCCTTCATACTCATTAACTGTGGACCTATAGAATACCAGACAAAGTTCTTTGAGGTTGACTTTATACTTTCTAGCTGTACACAAATTATTTTTTCAGATGATTGGTACACTTTAATATGCCGGTTTCAAACTTCTTTGGTTTCTACTGTTCTTTAGCCCTGATATAAACCTGATATAAACCAAGATTTCAAGACAACAAGGTAATTTCCTTTGTCCTAGGGAGGTTCTTACATGTATAATGAGGTTCCACTGTACATACGAAATATAATCTGTCAACTGTGGCTCTCAATCAATGAACAATCACGCATACATCTACATAAGATTCTAGACAAAACCTGATGTTACCACTCCTTAAATGATGCCCGCCCCCCCCCCCTCCCCGCCAACTCCGTTCTAAGGAAACAAATCCCCGTCGAACTACCCCTATCAAGGAGTAGTGACAAGTGGGTTAATGCTTTAAAGAGGTGTAAAAAGCATTTGTTGTTCGGCGTGGTAGTCCGACGTTGTTGTCAAGGTACATTTGCAATAGGCATGCCCATCAGGCCCTTTGTAGCTAAAATTTTGTAGATTTTTCCCACACAATAAGCACAGAAATGATCTTTCTTAAAATCTGATTGTCAACGTCATTTATTTAGTTCTTTCATTTGAAATGCTGAATAGAACTTTGATCACAGTATTCTTACTGAGAAAAAACGAAGCTCTTTCTATAAGTTAGAAATGCTTTATTTTTTCAAAAGAAAATAACAAGTGAAAAAGAGTTGTAGAACTTGATTTGAAACGTGTTGATTTCTTTTTACACAGAAAGTTATTTTTAGAAATTAAAAAAAATCAGATATTGTGCAGAATGCACCCATGTAATTGCGAATGCTGTATGCATTGTTAAAACATGTCATATTGCAATTCAAATGTAGCTGCACCAAATGCAAAAATAAATAATGCCAATTCAATTGTCTATAAGATGTATTGTACATGTAAATGTCTGTGATTTTAGAGCCTCTGCCTTTATATCACAATAATCGACTTCAGTCATTTTGGTATATTGATAGTAATGGAAATAAACTTTTCACTGTAATGACGCGTTGATTTTACTCCAGTTTGCATAGGACCAACTCCAATTCACAAAAATTATTTCTCTTCTACTACTACTAGCAAAATATACACACTGAATATTGATTAAAAGGAAAAAAATCCATAATTGAGAGCTTCCACAAAATTTAGGATACAAGAAGCATTTCTGTAATTGTACTTATGAAAGAATTTTTTTCTTCCCCGACATTTATTTGTTAGCCCTTTAACCCTTTCAATACAATTGACCACATTTTGTGGTTTGGCTCAATAACTTTTGATTCAAAGCTCTAAAAAATTTACCAGATGCATGAGTAGAAAGAGCAAAATTTTTGGCACACACTATGTCATTTTTTATTGCATGACCATATTACGTTTGATGCCAGGAATTTTAAAAACCAGATTAAGCTTTTACATCCTTAAATTGGCAACATATTGAGAGGTTAAAAATCATTGTTTTTTCATCAAAATTGGTAATTTTTAAAAACTTTTCGATAAATTCCTAACCATGCATATTTCAAAGACATTACACCTTATTAGAACCATGTAGCACTAAAAGAAAAATATTATTGTTGCCAATTTGAAGAATGAAATGTGATCAATTTAGCCCTTGAATAATTCCTGTCCTGAAAGGGTTAATGTTCATTTTACTCAAGAGGAGGTGGGGGGGGGGGGGGGTGGGGATTCCACCCCCCCCCCCCCCCCCCCCCCCCCGTCTGATCTGCCTAAAATCAAATAAAGTCAAATCAAATTAAATGTATATTGAAGCAAAATCATGACGTACAAATTGTATGTCATGATTTTGCTTCAATATACATTTAATGTACAATGTATGAGCATCATAAAAAAGGAAACCTTCAGGATAGCATACATCAAAGCGAAACAAAACAGAAGCAAATCGTATTGACACAACGGTAAATATCAAATGATACTTGAAAAAAGATACAGAAAATGAAAAACAAAAAGAGCATTAAAGGGAGTGTTATACATGTATGGCATAAAGGCATGAAGCATGACTTAAAGGGGAATTAACCTCAAAATATAAATGTGCTTATATTCAAAGATGTAGTCTATTCCTTATTGTTGTCCTACGTAGTTTTGCATTAAAATATACGAGAGGGTATAAATCAAGATTTTCTCAGCAAAATTTATCGTCTGCTAGCGATACCTGAGGGCTGCCATTTTCTTGATGTGTACATAAAGATATTTTTAATCCGAATGCAAAATTGTCTTCCTTCCTAATACAAAATCCTATTTGAGATTTAAAATATTTAACAGATATATACATATATTCTAAAAACAAAAATGTGTTATACATTTCTTTGAAAATTACTATTTTACTAAATATAAATCTATTTTCTTGATACTATGACGTATGCAACGGAGCAAATTAATTCAAATTTATGGATGATAACTTTCCCAAGCGTCAATAGTGACAAACTATGCATTCACCTGCTTTGAGATAATGGACTTCAATAGTCAGAATGCGCGTTGTATAAATTATGTTCTGCTCTGCCATGCAAGCCCAAGAAATCGATTTCTATTTAGAAAAACCAGAGAATATAAAGAGAAATCTATAAATTTCAAATTTTAGAATATATGTATACACCTGTTATGTATTTTCCATCATATATGGAGATTTTTTTTCAATGAAGAGAAGCAATTTAGCTCTAGGATTAAAAATATCTTCCTGACCGGAACGATTTCCAATGGTTCATGTACAACTCCATATCATCAAGAAAATGGCAGCCCCCATGTAAAGTGTTAGCAGATGATACCATGTGCTAGAATGTCTTGATTTAAACCCTTTTCTGATATTTTATTTCTAAAGTGATACAGGCCAATGATTAAAAATATATTACACCTTTGAACATAAGTACATTTATATTCTGGAGTTAATTCTCCTTTAAAAGGGAACCAATCACCAAAAAACATAATTGAGTGGAGCTACATGGATAAAATAAATCCCCAAACTTTACTTGACAATCTGTTGACAGACTTTAAGAGTTAGAAGAAATTTTAGCATATAAACACTCAACACAAGTAGGGCTTGGGTTCCATGTGCAGCACTTTCTATGCAACACTTTCTATGCAACACTTTATATGCAACACTTTCTACGCATACAGGTATGATGTTTACATGTTGCTTTCACATTTATTGAGAGAGTACATGTATTTCAATATTCAATAGGTCTTGAAAACACAAGTACCATTTTAAGCTCATATTTTGAATATAGTATGGTGGCATGGAACCCCTTACATACAGAGGTACATGTATATACATGTACATGCATATTGTATACTATTTTAGACAATCAAGATCATCCATTCCATCCTCTCATAAAACCATTCTGTACCAATCAAGGCTTTCATCACCGCTTTTGATAGTAATTTCCTGATCCCAGTAACACACGCCTTTTCTTGAATTACATTGAAATTTGTCTTTAACACACTAATATTGGTTAAGGGTTCAAAAAAGGGTGACACTTTGTCCAGATATGTCTAAATTCCAGGCAGTGGAAAAACACTTACAAAAAGCAACATAAATATCAAATGTAAAGCTTTTGATCAAGGTTCTGAAATGGTGGCAAGCATATTACTTAGTATACCACAATTGCATAGTTTATTCAAAATTGAAATGGCAAAATGTATCATCCCAAGAATTCATGTGACATGGAATGGAATCAATCTCCATCCTCACTCCCTGAGCTCTCACTATCTGAGTCATTGATTCCAGAGCCCTCACTCCCTCTATCCGAGTCATCACCCCCCTTTTCCGAGTCCTCACTACCTCTTTCCAAATCAGATTCCTTAACTCCATCTTCTATCATCTCACATAAACTTGGAGGAAGTTTATCCTGGTAGTAGATGTGTTCTCGCAAGACTGCTCTGATAGATAATTCCTCCAGGGGTAGTACTGAGGTTGGTGGACTCACCAACATCAGAAATGTTGGATCACTCTCGTGGTCGTACATCTCATCCTCTTCCAAGATACCTCTGGCAGTTTCACCATCTTTATTCACCACATCTATTGGACATCCATGTCGTACAAACGCCCTGGCAAGATCTTCAAGGTAGTCAAAGTCTCTAGCGGAAGAGACAAAGTATGCCACCAAGTGGAGTATGTTGCTGCCACTGCTATCCTTATATGAAGCATTGTCAAAGAATAGGACCTTGAATATTACAAACTTTACTCTGAGAAGGTTCCTGAAGTGTATTCCCGAATACATATTGTCGACAAATGCTTCTCCCAGAAGTTCCATGATTCTGAATGTCACTGATGATAATTCGGGATACTTTTCAGGGTTCTCATTACAAATTCTACCTCGGATGACCCTTACTGACTTCTCTATGGCCTGCAATGTGGATTTCAAGATATCAACTTTTGAACAATAGAAGGCCTCATTAAATAATATTTCACCAAAGCTTTCCATGAGGGAACTATTATTGTCCGATAGAGAGTCGATAGGAACATGAGTGAGAACTGATTCGTATGCACACATCAAATCCCTTGTGCACTGAAGGTACTGAGAATTTGGTCCTTTGTCCTCATTCCAAAATAATCCACATTTTTCAGCTAGGCTCCCTCCTACTAATCCTAACTTCAATTCACCTTGACGCTCAAAGCCAAGGGCACAAGACATTATTTGAAAGCCTTCTTCAAACATTTTTTCATCAAACATCAAATCGCTTGCAAATCTAGTAAGTGATGGATACAGATATCTTTGCTTGAGATTCTCGGGCAATATTCTTTCCCCAACCAAAAATGCATGAGCCTTTAAAGCAACTTTGGATTGCTTGACAGACTCAATTTCCTCTTGTGTGTGGCATTCTTTCAGGGAGGCCTTGGAGAAACATGCTGCAAGTTCAGATATTTCAGTCTGTGACTTTGTAAGACATGCATCTTGTTGAAAGGATATGGCTTGAGAGAAAGATTGAAATACATTTTTACATCTGGTTTTGTGATCCAGAGTAGCCTGAGACACTCCAAATATTTCAGCAGCTTTGATCTTGACCTCCAAAGGAATGTCGTCCATAGATAAGAAAAGTTCAACAGCATCCTTCAGCATGTACAGAGAAGCTACATAGGGTGGGCTCCATCCATCTAGGTTGTACTGAAAAGCTAGTGCTCCGTAACTTATAAGAAGCTTAATAATAGCAAGCTTGGAACTCATCCATTTATACGGGTAATAATATCTTCCAGATAAGGAATCCTCTTCTTCTGGTTGTTGTACCATGCATGCATAATGCATAGGGGTGTTACCCTCCTTTAAGCTCTTAGAGTTTGGGTTAGCTCCATTTGCTAACAGGAACTTTACTGTGTCCTGCAGACCTTTCAAACATGCAAACATCAATGGCGTTTTACCATCCTCGTCAGATACATCAATTTGACCCTTTTCAGCATACAGCTTCACCACTTCTTCACCCACTGTCCCTTTACAAATCAAAGAGGCCAAGTCACCTGTTAGGTCTGAAGGTGTTTCCCCACTGCTACATGAAGATGCCATAGTCTGCTTTGCCTCAGCTCAAATGAAGGTAGAAGGCTACATCCTCTGGGTGTGTCCTGTCAAATAGAGACAGAAAGATACTCACAATAAGGTCAAGAAAATCTTTGTTCAAATTCCCAAATTAAAAAAAAAAGGAAGAAATAGGGCAAATACTCAGTGTAAGGCTACATATCTATGAGAACTCCTGGCCCTATATTCTTCCCTTGTGTGTTTTCCAACACTATCGCATTACCATACTGGCTTTCGCTAAATTGTTGGATCTTTGCATGGTGGGCTGGGTCAAAGTTTTCGAACATTTTTTTTAGCAATTTTATGTGTGGTTTCTTTTATTTTCAGCAGAAAGAAAAACAGGAAATACAATGTGGCCTGATGAGAGCATGAACAAATTATTATCTTTATCCTTCTATCATTTCTCTATCTTTCATTATATTCTTTTTTATCCTTATATATCTTCTTCTTTTTTTTTGCTTTCAAAAAAAAAAAAGGCAAACAAAAGTTGACCTGATGGGAGCATGAATTATCTTTATCCTTCTATCATTTCTCTATCTTTCATTATGCTATTCTTTATTTTTATCCTTCAACCATTTTTTGCTTTCCATCTTTCCATTCGTTATTATTCTGTTCCTTTTCATCATCTTCTCTTCCACCACTTGTGTTGATCTTTATCCTATTCCATCATTTCTCTACATGTATCTCTTTGTTACATTATTCCTTTTTCATCCAATCATTTGTCTCCCTATCTTTCTTTAGGTTATTTTTTTTTCCTTTTATCATTTTCTGCTTTCCATTTTACTTTCTTTGTTATTCTTTGTTTCCTTTCATCTTTTTTCCATCTTTCCTTATAAATGTTAATCTTTATCCTCCTATCACTTCGCTATTTCCTAAACCTTTTATCCTATCATTTTTTTCTTTCGATCATTCCTTTCGTTATGTTATTCTTTGATCAATTTATCATCTTCTCTTCTATCTTTCCTTATGTCACTCTAAATATACATATCCTACCATTTACATGTATGTCTCTAACTCTATATTTCTTTATGTTATTCTTTATTTTTATCCCCTCATTTTTTACTTTCCACCTTTCCTTTTGTTGTTCTTTGATTCCTTTCATAATCCTCTCTTCCATCTTTCCTACCCTTCTATCATCTCTCCGTTGTGCGTTATGTTTTTCTTTGCATTATCGGATTTTATCCATCATTTCTCTTTCTTTTTTCATTACGTTACATGACACTTGTTATCCTTCTTTCATTTCTCTCTGTATCTTTTGATATGATTTGTGTCTCCCCTTGTTTGTTTTTAGCCAGAAATCGAGGAAAATTATACTAAGATGGACCCTTTTCCAATTTTTCCCCTTGAAGATACCATACAATTTTTTATTTTTTATTTTTTTTTTTTGGGGGGGGCTAATTTAGACCAAGTACCACATCGTGCCAAGACAGACTGTTAGTAAAAGCCATCATACTCTTGGGAACACAAAGCCACATGAATTAGTGAGAAGGGGATTTACATAGACCTTAATATATTTAATGCATTTTGGGGTCTTCAATGGTTTCGTTTTCTGCATCATTGGTAAGACTGAAAATTGAGAGCCTACCAATTACACCCTTCCCCCTCCCCTTATACACTGACCACAATTGTTCCATTGGTAAGACTGAAAATTGAGAGCCTACCAATTACACCCTTCCCCCTCCCCTTATACACTGACCACAATTGTTCATAATGTAAACTGACACAAAGTTATTTATTCATTTCCTTTTTTTCCCATTAGATTTTTAAAAAAATCATATTACTTGTAGCTTAATTAATACGCTTAACCTTTTAGCCTGACGTAAATGAGAGATCAGAGTAAAGGAAAAGAGCTTTGAATCTCTTTGCCCTGAGTCAACACACAAGACGTCAATTATTAGCCTTCGAGTAGACTGACCAAGCAGTCTGGGTAATCTATCGTAATATGACTTAGCATACCTAAAAGAGCAAGATTCATAAGTCAACATGCATTGTAATATTGCTCAAGGTATTGAATATGTATCGAATTAAAAGACATTTTTTTTTTGCTCATTATAGAGGAGATATCGTTATAAGAAAATATTGGTCGTGTAATTAGAAATTCACCCTCTTTTTGGCAGCATTTTCTGTCAAAATATATGCATAATGTTAATCAATTTTGTAACAAGCATGTAATACATGTATCCTAGTATCCATATCATACTAAGATTAAACTTCAATAAGTTATAGGAGGAAAATAATCTATGTAATAGACTCTAGTATCATCAATGAATAAATGATTCATATTTTTGTAAAGCATTCTAAAGTTTGATCTTTTTGACAATCTGTGTAATAGTTATGAGATACATCATATGACATGGCATGAATGAAGGACTTGATTTATTCATTATCAAGCATTTTGATTTGTTTAACCATTTCCAAACAGAACTGAAATTTCAGGAGTTTTAATTTTGGACAAAGATTTTTGCTAATAGCAGAGGATTGCTAAGTAAGGTGTTCACGTCAGTGTTGTCGCGACTCACTGGACCGGTTGACTGACGTCATCAAAATATTTACGAGAAAGCAAGAGTGAGGGAAAAATACTTAAAATATCCAGAATTTATTAAGAGCATAAACATCAAACTATCTGGATTTATCAAAACTATGTTTTATAACACCTCTGACCAGACAAATTTTTCTGTTTATTTTTTGTAACTTGGAATCTGACTATTAAAGGGAAATCCAACCTTACTAGCAAGTTGCTTTGGAAGAAAGAGGAAAAATCAGAGAAGCAGATTGGAGAAAGTTTGAACAAAATTGGACAAGCAATAAGAAAGTTATGAATTTTTGAAAGTTGTAATTACATGTGCTATACATATGGGAATTTCAAATTGGCCGAATAGGTAATGTCCCTGTGATGTAGCTGTGGACAACTCTCCCATTCGTTCCAACTCACAAAATGACTAAAATGTCACTTTTTTCAAAATGTATTACTCAGTAGGATCTTTTTCTTTCATGAGGACCTATAACAATATGCTATTTCCAATATATTTTGAGTACTGCCCCGAGGGTAAAAGCGCCTCGAAGAAAACCGCAAATTAATGATATTTTTATATACGACAAATGGGAGAGCTGTCCACAAAAATGTCAAAATTGAATCACCAAATTGCCAATTTGAGATTTGCAAAAATGTAGTGATCTCATTTTTCAAACATCCATAACTTTCTTATTCCTTGTCTGATTTCTTTCAAACTTTCACTATCCTGTTTTTCTTATTTTCTGCTTTCACACAAATCATCTAATTACCAAGGTTGGATTGCCCTTTAATAATGTACAAGTAGTACTCAAAATACAAGCGTAAGGCCTGTGGAACTTGGACTTTAGAGTTACTGAAATGGGCCCCATACTTTTATATGATCAAGGGGACACTTATGCGTGGGCAATGGCACATATGCCATAGAGTTACATAGTGCGTATGTAACTCTATTATATTCTTGCACAATAGAATCCCCGCACTAAGTGCCGTAGTTCCTTAGACCATATTTTTTCGCTCAGCTGGGTATGGATCCACCATTCCAAAGACCGTGTTTTTCGCTTCTAGTCTGTTCCTTAGACCACCGTTTCAAGGGTGGCTGCGGCACACTCCCGTCAGTGCCCCCCCCCCCCGGGCTTACATGTACACCTAGCACCTAGCTAAGTTTCACCATCCTCACACCCTTTGAAGCACAGGCTCTACCTTTCATTCCTAGACTGAATATATATGAAAACAAAGGTTCACAGCCTAAAGTTATATCTGGGCCATAAGCTAATACATGTAGTCAAAAATAGGCTTAATCAGATCGTATCACTATCAATATTCTTTGATTTTGTAACTAACACTCGGAAGTGGATCTACTGACTCCCTTAAAGGCCCAGAGTGAATGTCACACTTTATATTATTTGTTGATTCTTTTTTTATAACAGATTGGGAAAAATAAGTCAAATTCAGGGAGAAAAAGGTGCTTCAAAACATATTTTTGTTCCCTCAATTCTTTTGATCATTGTGATTTTTTTTTTTCATTTTGAGCCCAAATAAAATTTATGTCACAGTAAAGCTGTAAGTCTATTTTCAGAAAACACCATTCCTAACATGGGGAACCCTTTAACCCTTTCGAGACAATTGACCACATTTTGTGGTTTGGCTCAATAACTTTTGATTCAGAGCTGTAAAAAATATACCAGATGCATGAGTAGGAGGAGCAAAAATTTCTACACACATTGTTTCCATTTTTGTTGCATGACCATATTGCGTTTGATGCCAGGAATTATATAAAGGTGAATAAGCTTCAAAATCCTTAAATTGGAAACACATTGAGAGGTTCAAAATCACTGTTTTTTAAATCAAAATTGGCATTATTTTCAACTTTTGACTAAGTTTCTAATGATGTATATTGTTTTCAAAGACATTACATTTTGTTAGAACCATGTAGCGCTAAAAGAAAAATATCAGTGTTGCCAATTTGAAGAGCAAAATGTGATCAATTTACCCCTCAAATAATTCCTGTCCTGAAAGGGTTAATCTGGTCAAGAACACACTTTTAAGCACCAAGGTACAGGACGAGATTTCTTGATTTTCTGAAAGCTCCAAATCCAGTCTTCTGATTGAATAAGGCCAAAAACAAGCCAGTGTGGTTGTTTCGAACAGAATACCACATGGGGAGAATGACATTCACTGACCCAGGGGGAAAACAGCTGTGGAATGTTGAGATTCCTTGGTGGGTGGGCAGTCTATCTGGCCAATCACAGTGCAGTATTCTTAATTTTAGGCTGATATTTTGCACTTGGCTTAGGAAAAGTGTGTTCTTGACCAGATTAAAAGGTGTCCTTCATTATAAATGATATTTTCATGAAGCATAGCCCACGGCCACCTTTCCCTTTTCTTGTGAAAATGGTATCTTCTTGATCTCATCTGCCTCTGATTTTGAAGAGATTTTTTGTATTGGATAAGTGGCCTTTGGCTTTGGCCTGTGTTCTGTAATGTATGATGCCTTGATGGGGGGGGGGGGGGGACGATTGGGGCGCTCGAATTTTTTTTCAGATGGGGGTGTACCACAGCCGCCCTCGAAACGGGGGTCAAAGGAACGGACCAGAAGCGAAAAACATAGGGTCTTTGGAACAGTTGATTATTCCCAGCCGAGCAAGAAAAAAAAAAACAGGGTCTACAGCACTGCACTTTGTGTGGGAATTCTACAATGCATACATACACATGTTATTGTGTACGCAAGTGAATAGACATGATACGTAAGTGAGAGCTAGGGCTATGAGCTAGGGAACGGGGTGCGACGAATTTTTTTCAGATGGGGGTGTACCACAGCCGCCCTCGAAACGGGGGTCTAAGGAACGGACCAGAAGCGAAAAACATAGGGTCTTTGGAACAGTTGATTATACCCAGCCGAGCAAGAAAAAAAAAAACAGGGTCTACAGCACTGCACTTTGTGTGGGAATTCTACAATGCATACATACACATGTTATTGTGTACGCAAGTGAATAGACATGATACGTAAGTGAGAGCTAGGGCTATGAGCTAGGGAACGGGGTGCGACGAGGAGACCAGCGCTTATTGTTCCCGCCGGGTATCTTGAGAACGCGTGAGAAGGGTGAGAAGGGTGAAAACGGCAGTTTATGGAAATTCGGGTATCTTGAGAATGGCGATCGGCCGTTGAAAAAGGTGGTCGTCAAAGCGGCACATACCCATCTGTCCAATATGTTGAATGCCCTCCCCCCCCCCCCCGGGCCCTATTGATTTGAAACAGAATTTCTTTTATATTCCTCTAATGCCTAATCACATATTATTTCTGTTATTCAAAAGACAGCACAAAGACTAACTTGTTAAGTACACTTAACAAGTGATTAATGCCTAATCACATATTATTCCTGTTATTCGAAAGACGGTACACTTAACAAGTTAGTCTTCGTGCCGTCTTTCGAATAACAGGAATAATATGTATTATGTGATTAGGCATTAGAGGAATATAAAAGAAATTCTGTTTCAAGTCAAATCTTAAGTGCGCAGACATAGGGCTCCCCCCATCAAGACATCATACATATTACAGGACAAAGGCCAAAGCCACTTATACATGTACAAGCTTATCTGAAGATAACCTTGTACTCAAAACTAGCTTTTACGTGTGAATAGGCTTCAATAGCTTTTGTGTGTATCAGCAGGCCTTTTTCCAGTCTAGATCATTCATACATGAGAGGAAAATAATTATTTAAAATTTCACTTTCAATTCTGAATCCCCAAATTTGTGGCACAGTAAAAGTTGAAGAGTCCCTGAATCAGGTAATTTAGCAAATTTAAGAAAATTAAATCATGCTTAGAGCAATTTTGTTGTCTGTTTTTGACTGCTGCAACAGTGAATGTTGGACACAGTCCCACATAGGCAAGGGCCTATGAGTGGGCCAAAGCCAAACTCAAAGGCCACTTATACAATGAACAAGGGTATAAGTTTGGCTTTGCCCACTTATACATGTACAAGATTATCTGAGGGCAAAGCCAAAGGACAGCTCCACACATACCGTACATATTAGTCATGTAAGTGTGCCCATTTGGGCCTTCTCATGAAATAAGCCTATAGTCTGGGAGACACGCACACACACGTGCTCATGAATTATGCGGTCTTAATAATTGTCATAATTCTTGAGCACCTGCGTGCAAACAAGAGTTTGCACCACTCACACTTATGCGAGGATATTGGAGTTTGCGCACCATATTATGGTGGTGGATCCAGTTTCCGAACACTTTTCAGAAAATCAACTATAGCAAATAAAATATCAAACGAATATCTGTCAAACTTACATAATGAATGTTCAAAGTCCTACAGAAAAAGAAGTTGATGGAATTTTAAAAAGACAATGTAGATTTAATACGATATTCCCTTCCGAGTGAACCCCTTCCCAACGACGCGGCGTTTTGGTCCCTTGAAAAAGGTACTGTATTTCCGAACGTGTGAAACCTATGGGAAAAAGACACAACCTTTGTTTCAATAGTGTGGTTTTCATACGCGTAGTCCCACGTGTATGAAAACCCATTTTTAGGCGCTTAACTGTACACGTTCGGTAATACAATCTGTTCGGAAATACAATCCATGACTAGATCTATACCACTCTTGTGCTGTGCATAATTGAGTATCACATTGGGTGATTTCAAGTTCGGTGTTGGTGTTGGTGTTGGTGTTGAGAGCGTGAATTGGGCTGCTGATTCTAGCCCCAACACCGAATTTGGGTTTATAAAAATAATACCAATCACATTATTGATAGCTCAACACCTAGTGAAGTCAATCCAAGCACCAGCTTCATTTCAGGTTCAGTGTTGTGGCTGGTGCTAGTTTTGCCCCAACACCAAAACCAGCTTTCAACACCGAACTTGAATTCACCCATTGCATGTGTTATTTGACTGGTGTTGCACTCCGCAGGAGCATTGGCTTTAATTTACAGTATTAAATTTGTTTACAAATTAAAGTGAAGATGCATGGTATGCATGTGTGGGCCACTTATACATGTACAAGCTTATCTGAAGATAACCTTGTACTCCAGAATAGCTTTTACGTGTGAATAGGCTTCAATAGCTTTTGTGTGTATCAGCAGGCCTTTTTCCAATTCCAGTCTAGATCATTCATACATGAGAGAAAAATAATTATTTAAAATTTCACTTTTAATTCTGAATCCCCAAATTTGTGGCAAAGTAAGAGTTGAAGAGTCCCTGAATCAGGTAATCTAGCAAATTTAAGAAAATTAAATCTTGCTTGGTGCAATTTTGTTGTCTGTTTTCGACTGCTGCAACAGTGAATGTTGGACACAGTCACAGTCCCACATAGGCAAGCTAGGCTAAGGGCGCGGCCTATGAGTGTGTGTGGGCGTGTCTCCTTAAAATACCAGTCATCGAGTGTATACACAGTGAACACACACACTGCCGTGTAAAGTAAATGTAGGCATTACACGCAATATAAACTACAAAGTACATGTACAAAGTGAATGTGGGGTGGCTTATTTCACGAGAATGCCAAAAAAATATTAAGTAATTTTCTGCAAGGGTATTTACCAACTATCGTGCTGTTGATTTCTGTGGTCATTTCGTGTTCAAGACAATAGAGTTCGTGGTGTTCGTCGCGGCGTAAGCATCCGGCCGGTCCTCTAACCAAAGAGTATAAATACGAAGAGTGCTCAGTACAGAAATAAAGCACGCGTATATATTGTGGTACGTGTCGATGTGTGCGTGTGTGTGTGTGTGTATTTGGGTTTTTACAGACGTGTATCAATCAGATATGATTATTTACGTCTGGGGACCGACCTTTAAAGCTCATTTACAGTATTGGTAGCAAAAAGGAAATTGAAAAGAAACATGTTAAATATAGTCTCATTTTGTTCTCCTTGTATCAAAAGATGTCTGTAAGAGATCATTTGGTATTCCATCTATGATTTCTGGTGAATTTCAGTGTAAATATCTGTCAGGAATGCTTGATCACTGCCATTATGCTAGGACCCTTCCACCCCGACGGCTCCCCGCCCAGCAATCTTGGGGCTTCGCATAGAGACAGCGTGTGTGCACTGTGTGTAGCTACTCATTATTGGTTTTACACGTGTGTGTACAGTGTATAGCACATCATGCTGCCTTTGTTGGGATTTTACGTGCCTGTCCCGGCACATAAATTAGTTTTTGCCTCTTATTTGTTTAATAATAAATTTTAGGAGGCGAAATCTTCACAGTGTCTTAGTATTGCTAGTATCTTGCTATTTATCAACAAAAATTGAAGAAATCTGACGAACAGTTTTTGAGGGCTTACCAAAACTTTACATGACCTTTAACGTCACCATCCGAAAGACGTTTAAAGGAAAAAATATTGGTCGGGAAAGGATGTAATTTTGAGGAATGGTGAAAATAAAACTAAGAAGATAAAGACTACGTTTTTGATGCCGACAATAAATTAAAATACCAAAACAAAAGAAATTCCCTTTTTTCCTTTTTTATTATAAGAATCTAGATCTGGCGAAATGAATAAAATGATACAAGGTGGAATTAAAAGTCCGTGAAAAAATTGCTGCTGATTTAGACTAGAGTTCTGAGTTCAGATTAAAGTTCAAGATCTAAAAGAAATGCTGGCTGCAAGTGACTTACGCGAGAAGACTTGGTGATGTCGTTGAATGAAAAGATGTAGTCTAAAGCTCGAAAAAGTTTAATGAAGTGCAATAATGCTGAATCGACGAAGGTTGGTGAAAAGGCTACAAAACTTAAAAGCTCGATGTTGATGTCGAATGGCGATGAAAGTTCGATGACGCTGAATTCGAAGTCGAAGTGACGAAGTGGATAAAGTTCAGTTCGATGACGAAATAAATGCTGATGTAGGGATGCTAAATTGTTCTAGTGGCTGATAATGCAGAAACGTAAGTCTAAGGTGAAAAGGCTACAAAGGTTCGAAGTTGGTGTCGATGTTGATGTCGATGAAGGTTCGATGACGTAATAAACGCTGATAATAGAGATGCTAAATTGTTCTAGTGGCTGATAATGCAGAAACGTAAGTCTAAGATGAAAAGGTTACCAAAGTCGATGTTGATGTCGATGGCGATGAAAGTTCGATGACGTTGAATTTGCAGTGACGAAAATAGACCAGTAAAGTTCAGTTCGATGACGAAATAAACGCTGATAAAAATCTAGGGATGTTAAATCGTTCTAGCAGCTGATAATGTAGAGACGTAATAAGTCTAAGTCTCGAATGGCTCGAAAGCAGATAGAATCTAGGCCAGAAATTCGATCCCGAATTAAAATATATAAAATTCCTTATAAATCCAATAAGGTGATAGATAAATCGATCGTGGGAGTAACGGAAAAAAAAACTGAAAGGTCCGCACTCTCCGGTGGTTAAGAGGCGACTGACTAAAGTTCCCTAACAAGCTTGACTTCTACCCAATCAAATTGTTCTAATACGCACCAATAAGAACACTATAAAACTGACCAATCACGGCTAATCCCTTAAGAAGAGAAAAAATGTCCCAGTAGGACAAAATTGTGCTAAAATAGAGACCAAAAATCTATTTACACAAGAAATTGGATTACCACCAAAAATATCTACAATAAGATTAAGAACAAATAATAAAAATTCTTTATACACATTAGAATACTTTCCAATGCAATGAAATGATTATTGAATAAAAAGCATAAAATTATCACAAAAACTGATTAAAAACACCAAGGAATCGTATCGCTAATGCACAAGCCAAAGAAAAAAGCAGGATACGCGCATCCGTTATGACGCACTAGGCGAAAACAAAAGGGCGTGACCAAAAACGCACGTGGACCTCCACGGTCGACGCGTGCCCGTGGGAAAAATTTAATGTTTACAAACAAGGTGGCGGCTGCCGCGAAACGATTCCCTGGGGAAAATGATACGCACTTTTCTGAAAAAGTTTATGGAGACGAAAAAAAATGATTAAAATACCAGATGAAGTAGAGCTGCTACAGACGTGACTCAGTCTCGAACCTGGGTCCGCTGAATCAGTTTATAACTTCCACTGCACTGTTAGCTAGCTGGGGCCAGTTTCTCGAAACCGTCATATGTCTAAGTTCTTGACTAAGTCAGCGCTAGTTCTCTAGTTGTCCGCTACGTGTTTCACGAAGCCGTCTTTACCAAGATGCGCGACAACTTCCTGACTAAGGACTTATGACGCCTCCAAACCTGTCATATCTTTTTTAGTCGACGTACAGTTGTTGTTGATTAGTGTTTTATGGCAATCAGTCAATTTTGACTATTATCACCAACTATATATATATATATATATATTTTTTTTTTTTAAACAAAATTTAATCATTTGAATAATATAATTGACTTCTCTCTTCTTTTTTTGTATTTTTTAAAAAGTTATTATATTATATATATTTATATATATATATATTTTTTTTTTCTTTAAAGATAAAATAGTATCATGCCAGGTTACCGAGTCCTGTCGGTTCTAAATTGGCACCGTCCTGACAAACCTGCTCGTGTTTTGTACGAAGGTTTCTCGGAAACAAGTTTCCTATGTCTCTCGGGTGCAGACAGGGGGCTCCCTTTGGGATACCTCAATATCTTGAAACTCGAAAGGAAAAGAATAAACAAAATCAAGGAAATCAAAGAAGGTTCTTTTCCGAGAAAATTGGTTTCGCGCAATCTCGCATTTCTATCAAAAGGAATTTAATAACAAACATTTATAACAAGTGCACTGATCTTTACTTTTACATAATTTACTGAAAAAAAAACATAAGCAAACAAAATATGGGCTTTTAATGAACTTGGTGCTGTTAATCTTAATAAGATACTGATAGAAATAAAAACTACTCAACAAACCAAAATGTTTTCAAGACAAGCCTGAAACATGGAAAAGACTTATTTTCCATAATTATGATATGCCTGTCATAGGTAACAGACTTATAATACACATACCCTGTACGCGTAAAATACTCCTGATCCTTTTAAAAGAAAAGGGTCTATTAATATATGGAATTCTATATCTGTAATGTCCCTTTCAGTGGGATATTACTGTCAATACTTGAAAAGGAAATCAAGTTAAAAAGGGTTTGCAATTGTTTTCTATATTCCTCATAGATGACCGTTTTGGGGTCAAAAATTTCTTGTGATGAGACAAAACATACAGCGCCATCACATGTTATTTATTGGGTAGATTATGGTCGGCAAAAAGGGACACTACTTACTTCTATGCAACTCTTTCTACGCACTCACTTTATCTGGAATTTATCCATGTTTATATTATGAAAATTATATGAAAATACATAGTGTTTTTGTTCAAGGCTTGTCTCCACTTAACTCTGGTGAATCAACACTCTTTCCACATTCTAATGGATAAAAATACAAAAACAACAATAGTCTAATTGAGGTCATTTCAATATGAAAGGAACTTTTTTTTTTCAAATGAAAAAGAAAACCATAATAAAAACGATAACAATAAAAGACTGACAGGAGATAAGAAAGTTAAACCAAAACTTGTCAAATTAATCCCATCATTGGAAACTGGAGAAAAAAAAAACAACTATTGACAAATAAACATTGGGCAAGAAAAAAATACAAGCCTTATTGATAAGCAATGGGAAGTATTATAATCTAAAAATATATATAAATTCATAACTGTTGCCAGGTATGTTTTATGTCAAAATGAATTTAGTAAGTCTCTTAACTTCTGATTGCAAAGCTATTTTACGATATGGGTCCTTTATATCTGATCAATTAGCATGAAAAATTACGTGCTACCATAATAAACTTGAAAATCACATGTTACTTCTTATATAATAATTACAAGAGTGCTTTTTGTATGAAAACAAATAATTGGGCAATCTTCGTAAATGATTTCTATAAAAGATTTCTTTGGTGAACTGTAATATGACACCGTAGGCCAGCCATAGTCAACGGCATATTCTCTGGTTTTCAGACCCATATCAGTGTAAACATAGATTATATCGACGATTTTTAAAATGAATACTTTGAAATATACGTGTTTAAACTTATAACATGAATATTTTTGTAATTTCCATATCATACTCAAGCCCCAAAACATTATGTAAAACATTCAAAGCATATTATTATTACAATGAAAATATATGGGTTTATTTTTATAAACTATCAAATCACGACATCCGGGGGGTACCTATCCAACGTAAAACTGGCTCACCGATCCTGAAATAAATCACTCATATTTTTCATTTTACAAGCGAATCCATCATGTAATTTACATAATTAAAAACTTATTTGGCATCTATTATACCGTTCTACATTTTCTATTTTCTTTTATTCCCTAATTCATTCAAATATTTGCAGTTGAGTTAAATTAAGCTTTTAAAAACTATAGTGTAATTGCAACCAAGGCTACGTGTCGGCTCCTATTCTCGCCGATAGTATCGATATCACGAGATGTCTAGCTAGTTAGCTCTTCGTGAAACAGTTTAGGAAGATCATGGACATGCATCTCCGTAGTTGGCGGATAAAGTTATGACTGTCTTGTCGTTGGTTTCGAGAAACAGGCCCGTTTGTCGGTCGCTATTCAGCTCAGCTATTGCATGCTGCTTGCATGATCTAACATCAATCATTTGGCTTGGCTTAATTCGGTGACAGGACATTCATTATATGAATTTATGAATTTAATACATTGAATTTTGCCTCTGGTACATTAGAAATATAATAGTGAACTAGAATTTAGTTAGAGTTTCTTCTAATACCGGCTTGGCTGGTCTTGCCTTCGGGCGGGCGTACGTATACATGGTCGTCTGCTAGCGCACGATCTCATTGGATGTCGTCGATCTCACGTGATCGATACTACACGCCCACGTGGAGGTGCCGTGGTCCAGTGGTTTAAGGCGCTTGACTGGAGATGCAAGGATCGGGCGTTCGATCCCCGGCAATGCACTTATGCCCTTGAGCAAGGCATTTTGTCTACATTGCTCTTTTATCGTACATCAAATAAATGAAGTGCTATAGGCATATTGATACCAGCGTGTACATGTGTGTCATTAAAAAAAAAAAAAAAAAAAAAAAAAAAATTACGTCATCAATAACTACAAACGGTTTCACGTGTTATATGACAAATTATGTTTTTTTAGTCAAAAGCATGCATATTCCCGGGGATTATGGGGGGTTTATTGGACTCATGGAACTTTAATTATACCCTTTCATAGCTTTAAATTTCATGTAAATTACATTTTTCATAATTTCAAATAAATACTAGGGGAATTAAAATCATTTCAAAATCCCTCTTTTCATTGTGTTAACCTATGGGAGCTGGAAGGCCAAAAGCATGTATATTCCCGGGGATTTATGCGGGGTTTACTGGACTCATCAAGCCTTAACTATACCTTTTCAGAGCTTTAAATTTCATGAAAATCACATTTTTTATATTTTCAAATAAAAACAAAGGGAGTTATAATCATCCTAAAACTCCTTGTTTTCGCGTGTAAACCTATGGCAGGCGAGACGTTTTTGGTCAAAAGCATGCATATTCCCTGGGATTTATGTGGGGTCTTTTCAATTTTTTGAGCCTTCACTAAGCTTTTTCAAAGCCTCAAATTACATGTAAATCACATTTTTTATATTTTCAAATAAAAACTATGGGAATTATAATCATCCAAAATTCCTTGTTTTCGCGTGTAAACCTATATGGCAGGCGAGACTTTTTTTGGGGTCAAAAGCATGCATATTCCCTGGGATTCATGCGGGGTCTATTCGACTAGTTGAGTCTTGATTATAAATTTTCAGAGCTTTAAATTTTATGTAAATCACATTTTTCAAAATTTTAATTTAATTCTGTAGGAATTATTATCATTCAAAAATCCCTGTTTTTGCGTGTTAACCTATGGGAGCTGGAAGGCCAAAAGCATGCATATTCCCGGGGATTTATGCGGGGTCCCTTCCACTTTTTGATCCTTCATTAAGCTTTTTCAGAGTCTCAAATTACATATAAGCCACATTTACACTAAATTCAAGGAAATACTAGAGGAACTATAATCATTCTTAAAATCCATGTTTTCACGTGTTAAAGGGCAATCCAACCTTGGTAATGAGATGATTTGTGTGAAAGCAGAAAATAAGAAAAACAGGATGGTGAAAGTTTGAAAAAAATCGGACAAGGAATAAGAAAGTTATGGATGTTTGAAAAATGAGATCATTACATCTATGTGAATCTCAAATTGGCAATTTGGTGATTCGATTGTAACATAGTTTGTGGGCAACTCTCCCATTTGTCGTACACAAAAATATCATTAATTTGCGGTTTTCTTCGAGGCGCTTTTACCCTCGGGGCAGTACTCAAAATATATTGGAGATAGCATATTGTTATAGGTCCTCATGTAAGAAAAAGATCCTACTGAGTAATACATTTTGAAGAAAGTGAAATTTTTGTCATTTTGTGTGTTGGGGCGAATGGGCGAGTTGTCCACAGCTACATCACAGTGACACTACCTATTCGGCCAATTTGAAATTCCCATATGTATAGTGATTACAACAGCTTTCAAAAATTCATAACTTTCTTATTGCTTGTCCGATTTCGTTTAAACTTTCACCAATCTGCTTCTCTGATTTTTCCTCTTTCTTTCAAAGCAACTTGCTATTAAGGTTGGATTTCCCTTTAACCCTATATGGAAGATGACTCTGTCAAAAAGCAGGCATGATCCCGGGGATTCATAGTGGCATTTATTGACAATAAAGGTTCAAGAAATGTTTTTTGAACTATCCATCCTTTCTCTCGTGCAAAAATCAGACTTGAAAAGATATGAAATATCAAGAAAAATGAGACATCTTTTCACGTGTTATACCTATGGCGAACGTATTTTTCCGAGTCTTTTTAACACAGCAATTTACGCCTGGCGAATGTACTACGGAAGTAGGTGAGAGTAATCTTTCTTGATACTATTAAAAGTCTTTGCTCTAACCTCCAACATTTTTTACCTCGGCCGTATACGCGTAGTATAGTAGTATAGTAGGGCACACATAAGTAATTCATCCGCTCGTAATACATGCCGGTGAGGCCTGGGCGCAGCTAGCTGACGTCTGGGCGCAGCTAGCTGAGGACTGTACGTCAGCTACACCCTCATTTTTTTTTTCACCATAACCCCCTGACTGCTTCCCCCGAAGCTTCCCCGTCTATTGTCACGTATTAGTAGCCCCCCCCCCCCCCCATATACCCAATATTTCATGATTTTTTTTCAATATATATTTTCCCCCTGAATTTAACTGGCGCTTTTGCAAAAGCATTTTCATAAGGAGATCCCCTCCCGTCCCGTTCAAATTTTATCGCCCATGCAGGTACAGAGATATATAGAGAGAAAAAATCGAAAGAAAGAAGGAGGGGGAGAAAGAAAGAGAGAGAGAGAGAGGGGGGGGGGGGGGGGGAGGGAGGGGAGGGGGGAAGAGGACATATAGGCCTACGCACAGAAACATGAATGTATCCCGCCATTCAGCCTACGCCGGCCCCTCCCTCAAATAGAATATAGTGATTCTCCACCTGAAAATCGGTTTAATGACTAACATCTCATTTGTCTTTTAAAATACGGCTCTGTTTGAGATCTTGCAAAGGTTTTCCCTTTTGACCCCGGTCTTACCACCCCCCGAATGAAAAGAAAACATGTTTTCCCGATTGAAGAAGAAGAAGAAGAAAAAGAAGTACTAGTAGTTGTAGTAGAAGAAGAAGAAGAAGAAGAAGAAGAAGAAGAAGAAGAAGAAGAAGAAGAAGAAGAAGAAGAAGAAGAAGAAGAAGAAGAAGAAGAAGAAGAAGAAGAAGAAGAAGAAGAAGAAGAAGAAGAAGAAGAAGAAGAAGAAAAAGAAGAAAAAGAAGAAAAAAAACCCCCAAAAATGATAATAATAATAATAATCTTAAAAGGTTGCAGGCGTGGGAACAACCATAGTACTATATATGTGCATGTTTTCATTTATACCTTCGGGAACCGGACGGTTCCTGTGTTAAACCTATGGGAATGAGATAATTCAGTCGTCAACGGGTTAACTTGGCGGAACTAAGCGAATCCGTGATTGTCCGAGTCAAAAGGGAGGCGCCATCTCGATCGCGTCGAAAATTTTTAAAGGCGACTAAAGGGCACACATAAGTAATTCATCCGCTCGTAATGCATGCCGGTGAAGCGGAGCAAAGATGATTTGAAATTAATTGATTAGAAATATTCATATAAAATGGATTCATTCTTCTCAGTAAATTTAAAAAGAGTAAATGGTGTTTAATAAACATACTCTTTCCACTTTGACACCTTAGCTGAAGTTGGCTAGCCTTTTATTATTTTTAAAGGATTTATTTCATCACTGGTGCACTTCCACTGTTTCAATGTGCGAATGGGTGGAAATTTCGGCTAGTCTTGTTTCAGCCTAAATATCTTTTTTAATCGCTGGGAAAGTGCCCAAATGAGGTACTTCATTTGGGAGATTTTGATATTTTGTCTCAGTTCTGTGAATTTAAACGATTTCTACTCAGGGGTTTTCAAAATATGATTTTTAGACAACCTTCGTTATAACACGTTAGTGAATGGGGCCGTGAATTACTTATGTTTAGCCCTATGGCTGGCGAAGCCTAGCCTAGCGTTGCAAGAGGGAAGGGTCGGCCGGAGCGTCGGCTGCTTGCGGAGCTTAGGGAATGCTCTAAAATTCCTAAATTATACAAATACCATGAAGTATAATTAGAATTCTATTAATAATAATGAAGTACAAGTCGAGGAGGGTTAGCATATTCCCAGGTGCTAGGCTGTGAGAACACACAAAAGAAATTCAAAGCAATTTGAAATTCAAATGAGGTATGTGCCCTTATAAATAGGGCTCGTGTGCTGTAGTAGTCATCTTTTCAAAGGAGAACAGGTGTTGAAATAAACAATGAATCCCCTTTCTTCTTAGGAAATTGTTATCAAATTCCATAAATGATTAAGTTCTTGGTTGTGAAGCGTACCTTCATGGACACTATGCACAGACTGAAATTCTTCCAAGGATATTTTCATGAACATTCAGTTACACTGGTAAACATCATCTACTGCGCATATTACTTTAATGGGTTAAAGAATACAGGTGTTAAAGATCAGGCAATATTGCTTCACTTCAGTATTACTTTTCACTCTATAATGTTTTAGTATTTGAAAGAGAAATGGAAAGCATATTCCATTTACCAAGCATGGCTTTCTTTAAGCCTGAATTATACTAATTAAGATGTGCAACCTTGACATAACAAGCCACGAGACGGGTTTCGTGATTACAAGTCATTTTTACACGAACAGTAGTATAGGGAGGGGATCTTCAGAGAAGATTCTTGAAGGGAGGGAACCCTCCTCGACTTGTACTTCATTATTATTAATAGAATTCTAATTATACTTCATGGTATTTGTATAATTTAGGAATTCTATTACATAACATTCGTACAAGTCTTCGGAGGGTTAGCATATCGTTCAAAGCCAAATCACGGAAACTGTCGCGTAAAAGTTTTATGAAAGACCAAGAAATGTAACTTTCAATCATAATTATGACTGTTTTAACAAACACATATACTCAAAGCCATAAAGCATCCCCAACAAGCAAGGAGATAAAGATTTTCTCACTGAAATGCAATAACATACCTTTATGAACAATATATTGTACCATAAAGGAAACATAATGGAGCTTAATATAAAAGCATACATAAAATAAATTATTTTGCTACAAGGCCCACATGGATTTCTTAGATATCATATCGATCACGAAAGTGCCACTTAATTTTTGTGGCACAATGATGTTGAAGTTATGAGCATGCTAAATAACTGAGGAGCTTTCCGTCTAGCATGAATTCATGAAGATGGACTTCTTTGAATGGTGGAAAACAAAAATTGTCATTCTTTAGATTGTTATCGACATGGTCCTCATGAGACATAAATTTGCGTGGTCGATATTCTTCATGATTAATACTGAATAAGGTTCACTGTTGGCTAGGTAGAAAAATACCTCACACCTCGTTCTCAATAGGAAGGGCTTGGAGCATTTGATAGAGATGAGGGTAACATTAAACTCGACCATTGATATTACAAACATTGAGTGTAAAAACAGAAGTCGAAACGTGATACAATACACCTGAAGTTTAAGTTGTTATTTTCATAATAAATATCTCATAACCTAGAAATACTGCTTGACTGATTGAATGAATTGGCTTATAATGTAAACTATTACTGAGTCATGTGACACAAATATTACATGCACACCAAATGCACGTTTTGACTAAAATGAGCTTAATCTGATGTTCAAAACAGACAACTGGCGTGGCAAGTTGATGTGAAACCGTTCACGTATCTACACTGATACCTTATCTTATGTGATGGTTAATATCCCTTTCATTTATCTAATTTCAAAAAAGAGTTTTTTCCCAACAGATAAATGAGAGTGGTCGGCTATATATAGTCATGATTAAAGGACTGACTTTACCCAAATTCTGATTGAAATGTTTGAGAATTTTTCTTAAACGGAAGGACTAAGGTGTGTGTGTATATACACCCAGCATGGTTATTACGTGCTGTCTCGTCACGAGATAACAATTAAGGAAAGATAACAATGAAGACTTCTTTTTTTTTTTTTTTTTTTTTTTTTAAAACAACACCAGCTATCGTTCATTGATAGTGCCAATAAAAAAGCTTTGACATGTGCTTATGGATCTGTCCAGTCTGTATTTATATTGAACTGCACATTGTACCAAGATTGAGAAGCTGCTTTAGGCTTGACTCGAAACAAACTGTAAAAGGATTGTGAGATTACATTGTGATCCTGAAAACTAATTTAGGAATGTCAATTACAACTAAAATGATAGGTCATTAATTAAACACTTCGTATAGCCAATGCTGTGCTTGCCACAACGCAAGCCTTATTAAATGAGACTAACTGTCTTCAGACTGTACTGCGCAGGACTCTAACTAGTATATGAGGACAAAACTGAAGGAAAACATACACTTTCAATTAACTTCATTCAAAACATGAAAATTCATTTTAATGCGGGAAAACGCCATTTCAAACACTTTGTGTAATAGCAGACTAGTAGATGATTCATTCATGAATGGCAGGTTATATCATGCTTTAATCACAAGCACATTTCTCGACATATGATGTAGTGTCTGGAATCACACCTATCTTGATTGGACAGATAGCCCAATACCGCACTAAAAGCAGTGTGACTGTAGAGAAAACAAAGTTCCAAAGATGAAAAAGGGAAATTCCATCATCAGTGGAAAATAATGCGGGCATCTGCTCAACTTCATGACTTGTCAGAATTCTTATGAATAATATGAATTATCAACAAGCACTGAATTCCAATGCTTTGATATTCAAATTAACACCAACACATCTCAAGAAATGAATTGTAAAAGAATTCCTGCAAAGTGCATCCATTATTTTGTTCTTTGCATTACATGCAGGTTAATTGAATGTTTCTCAACAGCGGCTTGAATAAAAACAGTGATTAATAAGCATTGCTAGCCGACATTTCATTGATATAAATCACTGGTATGTTTAACACTGAAGTGCTTTACTTTCGGTTAATTCGAAAAGATAATGAGATATCTTGCAAAAATGTTGAACGATGTGATGCTAAGTCCGAGGGACTTGCAAGCGCACCCATTTGAAGACGAAATTATTTAGGATTGTCACTTATCTTGCAATAAAGAAAGCTTATCTGATTCACGTTCTTGAATGCCCTAAAAAGGCGTGCATTCTAACGGAAATTAACAAGATATACAAAAGTTCGAGATGTGATATACTTCTAATCAAATGAACATCACAAAATCATATCCTAGATTCTTTAATCACCTTTATTACGAATAGAGGTATAATTGATACATGTAGTTCCATAACTAAAGCTCTCGGCTGCATTAAGGCAAATTGCCAAAGGGCAAATAAATTGAAGACAAGGTTTCTTCGAAACTGGCGGTAATTCTTTGAAGCATCTTGCTTCTCTGACATATTTCAGGTCCTGCTTCTGCTTGGTACTGCAGTCAAACTCAGCTTATGGACATTGTTGTTGTATATAGGGGCAATCATGGCTAGCGGAAGATTTATCATGTTCCTCCTGAGCTTTTGACTCTGTACATATATGTAGGAAAGCAGCAAGATTTTCCTACTCAGAGATCCTGATCTCCTGAAATATTTATGATTTATAAACATAGAAAGGTGGAGAAGAATAAATGCAAGAAACAATTTCTAAGTTCAGTAACTGACTCATTATTATTATAATTATAATAATGGAGGGGGAACTGACTTCCCTATATCGATCGCCTTTCCCTTTTTCCAGGAGAAAAATAATGAAGAAAAAACTGCTCAAAGAGCTAGGTTGATAAGAATGTACAAAATGACATTCATGCAGTGGCGGCACCAGGATTTTTAAAGTGGGGGGGGGGGCAAATGGGGGGCAAAAGAAAATGTTGGGGGGGGGCAAGGGCGGACAAAAAAATGTTTGACACTTTTTGTAGTGAAAATGTACAGAATATTCGGCTATAAACCTACCCAGATATGAGGACATTTTGAGCATCTAGCTGAACTGCCCGATTATTAAGAGGTGTTAGTTATATACTGCGAGCGAGCGAAGCGAGCGAGCAAAAATTTTGACATTTTTCGTAGTAAAAATGTACAGAAATTACATATTCGGCTATAAAACTACCCCAATATGCATGAGGACATTTGAGCATCTTGCTGCCCGATTATGAGGTGGTAGTTATTTATTGCGAACACTTTTTGTCGTGAAAATGTACAGAAATTATATTCGGCTATGAAACTACCCAGATATGAGGACATTTGAGCATCTTGCTGCCCGATAATAAGGTGGTAGTTATACATTGCAAACAGGCAAAAATTTTGAAACTTTTTGTGGTGAAAATGTACAGAAATGATTATTTGGCTATAAAACTACCCCAATATGAGGACATTTGATCATCTCGCGGCCTGATTATGTGGTGGGAGTTATAGGCCTGTATTGCGAGCGAGCGAGCAAAAATTTTGACACTATTATAGTAGAAATGTACAGAAATTATTCGGCTATAAAACTACCCAAATATGAGGATATTTACACGAGCTGAGCGAACAAATTTGCCCCATGCCCCCCCCCCCCACCTTGATGCCGCCACTGCTTTCCAAGCTTCCGTTTTCTTTCTTTTTCCTTCTTTTCTCCATTTCTTTTTCACTTTTTTCTTTCCTTTCCTTTTCTTTTTCATTTTCCACCCTTTTATTTTTTTTCACTCCGAAAATTATTGGGGGGGGGGGGCAACTGGGGGGGCAACTGGGGGGGGGGGGCAAAGCTTCTGACTCGGGGGGCAAATGCCCCCCCCCCATGCCCCCCCCCCCCCCTTGGTGCCGCCACTGCATTCATGGTGTCTAATCAGACATCTGAAGACGAAATAATTCCTCTCTACAGGTTCGAGTGTTACTTTGATGTTATTGTTGTGCTAAAATAAGAGTGAAAATGGGAGGCGAATGAAAATTCAGCTGCCGGAGGATGGTAATGTACTAGGCTGATCCCACTAAAGCGGGTGATGCTATAATAGCTGCCAAAAAACAGTAACATTGGCAACAAGTATCGTGGCCATTTCGGCCATTTCCGAACATAAAAAGGCTTGAATCTAAGCTATACAGGACCATTACCAACTGAATTCAGACGACACTGAAGTGTACGTAAAAATACCGTAAAAACACTCGTACGTGTAAAAAGGATAATTGCATTAATTTTCTATAATTATGCCAAAGTCGATCAGAATTACATTCTTGAGACTCCTATGTTTTGCAACAATTACATCCTCCTTGAACAAAGATAGAAAGAGTAATTTTCTCCTGTTGCCAAAAAGACTAAGACTCTCATAGTATATAACTATGAGGTATGGGGGAGCTGCCTTTCTTGGTAAAAGCTCCTCCCAGATCGCAGGGAATCTGGAAAAAGCACCGCTACTACGTTTGCCAGTGTAACTTTGTTGATGCTCTCAATCCTCCTGAACTTAGAAGTGGAGGGAAAGTTATACATAAGTCTTGGTCAACAACAGCCTAGCTTCTATACTGTGCTCTCACATGAGTCACATAATTTTCTTCCAAAAGGAAAAAACACTAACTAAAGATTATGTCCACTGCAGGGATCATAAATGTATAGATGTTCGAGCTTGAGATTATTGCAGCAACCAGGCCATATCCTAAGCATCAGTAAAATTTTCAGGAAGAAATTCACCTTCCTCCTGGTTAAATATACAACTCAGCAAAGCTGAAGGCGCCGCATGCTTCGCATGTCGGCTATATAAACGCAATATGTAGAAAACAAGTCCACGAAACTACCACTCAGGGAAATAGGCCGCATACTTCGTATGTCGGCTATACACAATTTGTGGAAAAAACACGTCCACAAAATGGAAAACTTGCTTGACGACTACTCTGCTCGAAGACTTCTCAGAGAAGCAGGCCGCATACTACGTATGTCGGCTATACACAATTTGTGGAACACGTCCTACAAATTGGAATACTGAACCAAAGCTGGTTCAGCAAGGCTGCTACACCAGACTTCAAGAACCTCAGCTCTCCGGGCTGCTGGTGGTTGCTGCAACTGTAAGCCGGTATAGGTAGACGGGTGATCTGCTGGACTACTGCTCACTGCCGTGACACACAGGAAAAGATGACTACTACAGCACACTACTACGGGCCCTATTTATAAGGGCACATACCTCATTTGAATTTCAAATTGCTTTGAATTTCTTTTGTGTGTTCTCACTGCCTAGCACCTGGGAATATGCTAACCCTCTGAAGACTTGTACGAATGTTATGTAATAGAATAACCTTTTAAATAGCTTGTAGGCAAGTCCTATTTTATGTAATTTGAGACAGTACTGCGTGAAATGTCGAATTAAGAGCGGTTTCTGTTCAATGCAATCTAGCAAACATGGACCCCCCCCCCCCCCCCCTCGTCCCGTTCCTCCAATCTCTCTCTCTCTCTCTCTCTCTCTCCCTTTCTCTCTCTCTCTCTCTCTCTCTCCCTTTCTCTTTCTCTTTCTCTCTCTCTCTCTTTCCCTCTATGATTTAGTTTTCTTTACCTGATCTCAATCAAGGAAAGTGGATTTTCATAATAAAGATGTAGGGCCTATATAGATTTTGGTTTAATTCAAAATTCTTAATGAAGCCTCTCTTTGACTGGACTGCATGTACAGCTGAATTAAACGCCAGCCCTGCCTTTACACAAGAAGGTAATTCTTAGTACCTGCAGGGATGAAGGAATCACTGAATAGCCTACAGCGACTAAAATATGTTAAAGACCATATGATTGTCCCCCAACCAAGTTGTATAGCTCTTCTAAAGGACAATGGGAAGGCTACCTATCATCGTTTGAATGTTGAAAAGAAGTTTTAAAACTGGAAAAAGCTAGGATCGGACTGCAGTGAATGATTAAGGCAAGAAAAGTAAACTAGAAGATATCTGATACGAAGAAATTCTTACAGAAATAAAGGGGAATGTTTAAAATATGTAAGACGGACATAGTTTTTGGGCTGTCGCTGCCGGCCGCAGGCTACGCTGACGTCTGGGCGCAGCTAGCTGAGGACTGTACGTCAGCTACACCCTCATTTTTTTTTCCCACCATAACCCCCTGACTGCTTCCCCCGAAGCTTCCCCGTCTATTGTCACGTATTAGTAGCCCTAACCTTGTACGCCCACCCCCACACGCCCCCCCCCCCCCCACATACCCAATATTTCATGATTTTTTTTCAATATATATTTTCCCCCTGAATTTAACTGGCGCTTTTGCAAAAGCATTTTCATAAGGAGACCCCCTCCCGTCCCGTTCAAATTTTATCGCCCATGCAGGTACAGAGATATAGAGAGAGAAAAAATCGAAAGAAAGAAGTAGGGGAGAAAGAAAGAGAGAGAGAGAGAGAGAGAAGGGGAGGGGAGGGGGAAGAGGACACCTTAGCTGAAGTTGGCTAGCCTTTTATTATTTTTAAAGGATTTATTTCATCACTGGTGCACTTCCACTGTTTCAATGTGCGAATGGGTGGAAATTTCGGCTAGCCTTGTTTCAGCCTAAATATCTTTTTTAATCGCTGGGAAAGTGCCCAAATGAGGTACTTCATTTGGGAGATTTTGATATTTTGTCTCAGTTCTGTGAATTTAAACGATTTCTACCCAGGGGTTTTCAAAATATGATTTTTAGACAACCTTCGTCATAACACGTAAGTGAATGGGGCCGTGAATTACTTATGTGAGCCCAGTAGATAGCTTTCGCGATGCTGCTGCATGTGCAATGTCAGTTCTCAGACAGCAATTTCAGAAGTCAGACAGTAGAGGGAGGCATTGCTCTGGGGGCAAGTGGAGTAAACAAAGAGGAGATATACTTTTCTTTCAGGAAACGTTTAGTACAAACGATGTGGAGGATCAATGGGAGAGGGAATGGAGTGGGGAGTGCTTTTTTAGTCACGGAAGCAACCACAGTCGAGGAGTTTGTATTCTGATTTCACATAACTTGAAGTTGAATGTATTGAGAAGTGAATGTGATTCAGAAGGGAGGTACATAATTTTAGAAGTGAACGTACAAAAAATAAGATATATTCTTTGTAATGTATATTTTCCAGTTCGAGATAAACAGCAGGAACAGATTGATTTTCTAAATCATTTAAGTGTCCGCCTTAATGACTTCAATGTAAACAAATCTCTTTTGATAGTTGGTGGGGATTTTAATATGATTCGGAATTTTGACTTAGATATCTCAAGTAAGGGGAGTATTAAAGGTCATACTTTCAATTTAGAATTTGAGGATTTCCTTGGAAGGTTTGATATAACGGATATTTGGAGGAAGAGAAACCCAGACAAGATTCAGTTTACCTACAGGCAAAATAACCCTTTAATTCAAAGTAGGTTAGACTATTGGATTATTTCAAATGAACTAGATAAACAAATTTCTGAGTGCAATATTATACCCTCTATAGCTCCTGATCACTCTGCTATTCTTCTAAGTCTGTTTTGGGTGATAAAGTTTTTCGAAAAATAGGTCCATCTTACTGGAAGTTTAATAATAGTCTGTGTCTAGATGTAGAATATGTTCAATATATGAAAGCAGAAATTAAATCTTTTGTAGATCAGGGGAAGAAAGACATTACAGATTCAAGAGTCCTGTGGGATTTCGTTAAAATGAATATTCGTGAAAAAACCAAGAAATATTCCAAAGCTAAGGCACAGGAAACGAAGGAAAAATTAAGAAAATTACAGATAGATATTCAGAAGCTGGAAGATTTACTGGTTATTTCTCCAAATGATGATATTTTACAGAATTTAGAGTTAAAGAGAAATGATTTAAAAAAGATATATAATCAGACAGTAGTAGGGTTAAAAGTTAGATCGCGTGCAAAATGGTTTGAAGAAAGTGAAATCAATGAAAATTACTTTAAACAGCTGTTGGCATCAAATCAGAGAAAAACATTTATAGACAAACTGAAATTAGAAGGCAGAAATGAGGAAATAACTGATCCGAAAGAAATTTTAACAGAAATTAGACATTTTTACCATAACTTATACTCAGAGCATGATGGAACGGGTAGGACGGATGGTTATTTTTGTGACATCTCCCCTTTGAAAATTAGTGAAGCTAGTAAGAAATTATGTGATGATAAAATTACGATTGGTGAATGTACTTCAATATTAAAAAAAATGTCTTTAAACAAATCTCCTGGAAATGACGGTCTGTCAGTGGAATTTTATCGCACCTTCTGGCCTGATATAGGGAACCTTGTTTTAGATTCATTTAATACCTCTTTTGAGAAAGGTGAACTGTCTACCACACAGAAACAGGGTGTTATAACTATAATTAAAAAAGAAGATAAAAACCCTTTATATATTCGTAATTACAGACCAATTACCCTTCTAAATGTTGACTATAAACTATTGTCTAAAGTTTTGGCTGAGAGAATAAAGAAGGTCATAGAAGAGGTGATACATGTAGATCAGGTGGGTTTTCTGCCTGGTAGGAATATTGGAGAAGCTGTAAGAATTATTGATGATGTTATATTTTACACAAAGATATACAATGTACAAGGGTTTTTTGTAACAATTGATTTTGAGAAAGCTTTCGACACCGTTTCACACTCATATATGAAAGTATTAATTAAAAAATATGGTCTTGGTTCATATTTTTGTAGATGGATAGAAATATTGTATAATAATGTAGTTAGCTGTGTCATGAATGGGGGTTTTTCCACAGGTTATTTTGAAATAGGTAGGGGTGTAAGACAAGGAGATCCTTTGTCTCCATATTTATTTTTGTTAATCATAGAAACATTAGCATCGGTTATTAGGAATGAACAAAACTTGAAGGGTATTACAATAGGCAATATAGAAATGAAGTTAGTAATGTATGCAGACGATTGCTCCATTTTTTTGAAAGATACAGAAGATATGAAAATCTTAGAAAAAATAATGGATTCCTTCTCCCAAGTATCTGGTTTGAAAATTAATAAGGACAAAACACATATTATGAAGTTGGGTTCTTCTGGTCAAAGTAATGATGATTTTTCCAGTATTACGTTGGGTAAGATGGTTTCATTTGTTAAAGTACTAGGGGTATACTTTTCCTTAGATATTAATGTTAAAGAAGAAATGAATTATAAAGAAATACTGAGCAAAATAAAAAGATTGTTAGGGTGGTGGAAGCAAAGAGATCTAACACTTTTTGGGAAAATTCAATTAGTAAAAGTTTTTGCAATTTCTAAATTATTATATGTGTCTTCTATAATGACAGTACCATCATGGGTTTTTAAGGAAATGGAGGTAATCTGTTTTAATTTTATATGGAATGGCCACGATAAAATAAAAAGGAATATTTTATATATGAACTATGACACCGGGGGTTTAAAAATGTTGAACTTTAAGTATATGGTTTGCGCTCAACGTGTAATGTGGATTAAGAGACTTCTTTATGGCAATAATAACATGAAATGGAAACAGTTTTTTGATTATACATTTAAAAAGGTAGGGGGAAGGTTGATATTTCTCTGCAATTACAATTGCAATTCCATTAATATTAAAGTACCCGATCTCTACTTGGAATTTTTGAATATCTGGAATTATTTACAAGAGAAACAATTTATTGTCAAAGAAACACATGATGAAAATCAAATTATCTTTAACAATACTCTTATTAAAGGTAGGATTTTTCATTTTAATGAAAAAATATTTGATGCTAACATTTTTCAAGTGAAACATCTGATTGACGCAGAAGGTAATATCAGATCAGGGGATTATTTTATAAGGAAAGGTCTAAATGTAGACGATATATTTTTCCTTAATGCTGTATATACTAAGTTACCAGTTTCTTGGAAGGTGAAAAGAAGAAAAGATGATACTTTGAATGACACTCTTGACTTTTCCAACATTTATTTTAATATTAACAAAAGAGTCTACTCCTTTGAGTCTCTGTCTTCCAAAATGCTCTACAACATTTTTATTGGTACATTACAGGATTCCTTTGTTTTTAAACATCCAGAGGTATTAGCTTTAAATCTGGATAAGTCAGCAGTAGCAACATGTTTTTCAATTCCCAGATTTTGTACTCTAGATTGGAAGTTAAGGGAATTTCAGTACAAGCTTTTACATAGCGTTGTATTTTGTAATGATAAACTATACGCATTTGGACTAACTCAATCAAATTTATGCTCATTTTGTAAAAAAGATATAGAAACATATTGCCATGTCTTCTTTAAATGTAAAGAAGTGTCAAGTATATGGAAGGAGGTGGGAAATGAATTAAAAATGTTTCAGCTACTTAATCTACAATGGATTGATGTGTTACTGGGCTTTAGAGTTGATATGAAAGACAATATATTACTTAATCATGTACTGATTATGGTCAAATATATGATTTACAATAGTCGTAAAAATGGAAGGGTTCCTACTAGTAAAGATATATGTAAGGCTGTAAAGAACTCCGAAAAAATTGAATATGAAAAGGCAAGAATAAAGGACAAACTAACACTACATTTTAAAAAATGGGAAAATTTCACTCCTTAAAAGGAGTGAGGCGTATTATATCAGACATATGCATGTTTGTGTATGTGTGTATGTATATGTATGTGTATATGTGTATATGTATATGTATATATATATATATATATATATATATGTATATATATATGTGTATGTGTATATGTGTATATGTATGTATATGTTTATTTAATTTAATATCTATATATCTACTTATATGATTATTTCTATATTTAAAAAAAAATAATTATTGGAATTATTATTATTACTATTATTGTTGTTGTTTTTGTTATTATTATTAATAATAATAGTAATAATAATGATAAATGTCTTCATTTATGTCTTCTTCTCCTCCTCACTCCCTCACTTTCTCATTGATCCAACCACTTAATTGTTAGTATTGTGTTTTTATTATTGCAACAGTATGGTTACAGAACTCCACTGATATAAGAAATACTATATAATAAATAATGTTAAATAAAATCGAAGAATTGAAAATGCACTGCATGTAGTTTATCCTATATATGTTAAGATGACAGTTTGACTTATCATGTATACTATGGGTTATAAAGCAGCACCTTCACCTTTTTTCTTATCTATCTTTTAAAATCTTTATTCAGATTGCAGATTTTGCATTGTATTATTTGTTTCGGATTGAATTATGTATTGTGTTTACAATGTATGAAAAAATAATGTATCTCTGTACAATTTTCTCGTCTGAATATCTGAATAAAGGCAAAAAAGCATTTAAAAAAAAAAAAAAAATCCATACATTCAAAACAAAAAAAAAATCCATACAGAGAGTCCTGACACTGGAGGTCGCTAGCGCTTCTGATTGGTCAGTCATTTCATAGAGCTTCAAAAAGTTCCCTCTCATAGAGAATGTACGTGAAAGGGAACTATTGGGAGCTCCATGATCCGCCATGTTTTAAACAAAGATCGCGTACGCGCATGGTTATTATGCGCGTGTCACAACTCTCGCTATCAACGCGCTCTGTCTGGGGGTTGCTCTGTCTGGGTTGGGCCACTTGGGCCGGTTGGGCTGTCGCTTCGATGCGACGATCGTGTTCCGTTATTTTTATTTTCGTTTAATTTTCACCGACATGTATTGAAGTACTTCTCCACATGATAAAGATGAGTTTATATCAATATTTTTCACAGAAACTGTGAAATTGAAAGAAAAAAAAGTATTTATTAATTAGGTATATTCAAGTTATAGATGACCAGTTTTTCAAGACCCCGATGTCATCGTTAGATGTAAGTTGGCCTATCAATTTGATATACTCATTAGGATACATATTCTTCCATACTCTGTACTTCCAATCAAATGCCTTTAAATCTATTTATTTATTTATCTATTGATCAATTCATTTATTTATTTACCTAATAGGGCCTATTTACTATTTAGAGCTCCCTGAAAAATAATCAATTTTAAATTTAAATTGTTTTCAATTAATCCTCATCCGCTTTCAAATGTGCCTCTAACTTAGACTTTTGAAATTGGAAATCATTCAGGGAATAGTTCTTTCCTAAAATATGAATGCATATAGCTATCACAATGTATTTTTATCAATACCAAGAAAAGAAGAAAATGTAGATAACCTTCGAGTACTCGAAAAACACCTTATAACTTTGAGAGTCATTTTCTTGATGTTGAGTTTGTAAAATATCAATCATCAAATATATATATTTATATATATATATATATATATATATATATATATATATATATATATACACACATGTATATACATTTCCACCTCTACCTCCTTTTTTTTTTATCCCTTCTATCAAAAGTTTACTTCATAAAATTAAACTGTGAAAATGTTAGTATCACCTTCCTTAGTATGTGAGAAAAATATTAATTACATTCATTTTTTGCTAGGCTTACCAGTAAAGTGCATTAATATTATATATTTCTTGAATGAATATATTACTTTGTGTTCTTGTTTTTTCCCCGTCAGCAGGGAATTTGAGAAAGCTGATTTAGCTGAAACATATCGTCAACATAAAAAAGCAACTTGCACGAAAGACAGGATGGAAAAAAGCAAAAAAGATGCAGCTTTAAGGAATGTTCAATTAAAATTCTGTTAATTTGTGTGAATTCCTTTTCAGGCCCATGCAGGCTATGAATAGAAAGTCATACTTCTTCGAATGAAATCATTATTATTTTTCACTCAGACTTGAATTTATCTAGCAGCATTGTATACAAAATTATTTTGCAAGTTGTCAAATATGAACCTACTTATGCAAATAATAATTTTCATAATAGTAATAACAAGATGAATGCGACTGCGTCTCCTATATGCCTCAGCCCAAATTCAGTTGATGGCTCAAACTGTTCTTGAAATATTGTGATAACCAGAATAAAAAGCCTCTAATTACAAGTTAATTGACCTCTTTGACATTTGACCTTACACCATATAACCCAAAAGTCTGATCACTTTATCTCCTCCTAGTCATGAATACAAAATAGTTGAGATATGGTGATAACATAGGGGAAAAAAACCCATCAATTTCACATGCACCTGTATAATGACCTCTATGACCTGTCACCTTGACCTACATGAACAAAAATCTAATCATTTCGTCTCATTATGGTGATGCATATTAGTTCCAAGTTTGAAGTTCATACCTCAAATGGTTCTTGAGATATCGCGTTAACAAGGCTAACACCTGCAATTTCAGAAATTGACCTGTGACCTTTGACCTACATACCCCAAAATCTAACCAGATCCTTTTCCTATGGTGATACATACTAGAACCAAGTTTTAAGTTCATACCTCAAATTGTTCTTGAGTTATCGCGAGAACGAGGCTAACACCTGAAATTTCAGAAATTGACCTTTGATCTACGTACCCCAAAATCTTATCAGATTGTCTTCCTATGGTGATACATACTAGCACCAAGTTTGAAGTTCATACCTCAAATGGTTCTTGAGTAATCGTGAAAGCGAGGCTAACACCTGAAATTTCAGAAATTGGCCTCTGTGACCTTGACCTTTGATCTACCTACCCCAAAATCTAATCAGATCGTCTTCCTATGGTGATACATACTAGCACTAGGTTTGAAGTTCATACCTCAAATGGGTTATCGCGAGAACGAGGCTAACACCTGAAATTTCAGAAATTGGCCTCGATCTGTTACCTTGACCTTTGACCTACGTACCCCCAAATCTAATCAGATCGTCTTCCTATGGTTATACATAGTTAGCACCAAGTTTGAAGTTCATACCTCATGTGGTTCTTGAGTTATCGTTAGAACGAGAAATTGAGAGGGACGGACGGACGGACGGACGGATAGACGGACAACCCGAAAACATCATGCCTCCGGCACCACCTTGGGTGGGCGGAGGCGGCATAAAAAGGGGAGATTTCAGTTGACTGACTGCCAAAAATGTCAGTCTTGCGAACAATCTGAAAAGTTTCAGAAGGTCGTTCAACTGACCTGTACTTGTATTATAATACCAATGAAGAGGTTACTAAGTTCTTTTTAAATAATAATAATAATAATACTCAGTTCTTTCATAGCGCTTAACACATTGCAGGATACCATGTCCTTATGCGCTTAAAATGAAAAAGAGAAGAAACCACGGATAAGAAAAATACAATTTAGAAAGTCCACTTAGAAGCAAAAAAGTAGTATATAGCGTTGGGCACTGAGTTCATGTGTACACACCTTAAAGGGGAATGAAATCCTGGAGAAAATCCATTTTAATAAAAAAAAAAAAAAAAAAGGAGAATATAGGGAAGCATTTTAAAAACAGTTCCATCAAAATCGGTTAAGAAATGAGAAAGTTATGAAAGTTTGAAAATTCTCAATTTACTTTCTATGGCGATCCTCAAATTGGCAATATTGCTTCAAAGTGACAGGTAGAATAGGGCAACTCTCCATCTGTTTTCTACACAAAATTTCATATTTTCTCCATTATCTCTAAAAATGATGCTTGTCTTTTTGTGAACTCAACATATTTTTGTGTCAAATACATTTCTCCATGATATATCTTGAGCTAAGAAGGAGACAAGCTGCACTTTGAGAGATAATGGAAAAAATATGAAATTTTGTGTACAAAACATATGGAGAGTTGTCCTTTTAAAAATTGATTCTCTCTATCCTCTCTTTTCATTAAAAATGATTTTTCCTCAGGGTTTCATTCTCCTTTAAGCATTAAATAAATGCTTTTTAATAGAAGCCTTAAACTTATCTAAATCATTAAGATTTCTCATAGAATTTGGAAGTGCATTCCATAAAACTGAGGAGGCGTGTGCAAAAGAACGCTCACCATAATATATTTTGGTTAAGATGGAAGGAACAACAAACAAACTCCTTGTGCGTAGGTTATAGGCCTATAATGTTAATAATTCAGTCAAATAGGACGGGGAAAATTCTTGAAAGCATTCAATCTAATAGTTAACAAAATATAATACGGGAATGGACAGGAAGCCAATGTAAATTTCGTAAGACAGGTCTGAGTGATTGCTTGATATTTTCGAGTTCGAGTCATTAATCTTGCTGCTGAATTTTGAATATTCTGTAGTTTTCTGATTATACTAAAATTAAAATAATGAAATATCACCTATTTTCTAACTGTCTCACTGAGCGTGGAATTCAATTTGCATGTGTTTAAAAAGAATTTAGCATTCATTATTTCCAATTCATCTTAGTACATTTTCTTCCAGTCTAAACTTATTACATCGTTTCCATTTTTTTTTTTTGGGGGGGGCAGATTTAACACATGATGGGATCCATCTCTGTTGAATTCACCATAATACCTTCATTGCTACTACTGTTATTGTTTGCTTGTCTTTTCAATTAGCAACAATAATGAAGTTTGTCGGAAAGGTGAACCAGTGTGTTAGTGAATGTTGATTGGTTTTGTCTTGTTGCTGTCTTAATTGGATTAATTGCTCCTGTAGGTGATGCTTACATATTTTGAACAAAAGAAGATTTTATGTGAGAAAATGTCTGCGACTTTCCTTACATTGCAATTTGTGTGGATGTTATTATATTATATTATCACAGATAGCATATATGCCAGTGAATAAATTCTTCAAATGTTATAGACACTAGCATACCGGGGGGGGGGGGGCAGACTTCCCCCTCACAGCTTTTGACCCCTCCCCCCCCCTCCCCCCCCCAAAAAAAAAAAAAAAAAAAAAAAAGGGTTATCGGGTTGCAGTGAAAACTTTTTTTGTTGTTGATATTTTTTAGTTGTCAGAGAATTATGAAAATGGAGGAAGACTGGACCCAATACTTACAACATACTTATAGATAATGTACCTCTAGAAAGGAAGAGACAAACAAAATTTTTGGGTGTCATTATCGATGAAAATTTAAATTGGAATGAACATATACGTCATATAACTACTTCTGTTTCTAGGAATGTTGGTATACTTTATAAAGTAAAGAGATTTGTCCCTTGTAAAACGCTCATTATACCTTATAATTCATTGATATTACCATATATAACATATTGCAATTTAGTATGGGCCACCACCAACAAAACAAAAATTAACTCTATTTACTTATTGCAAAAGAAAGCCCTTCGCATATGTACCGGTTCACCATATTTATCTCACACCAGATCAATATTTTACCAACTGAAAACTCTAACAGTATTTGACATCAATTCACTACAAAGTTTACTGTTCATATTTAAGTATTTAAATGACTTGCTCCCTCTTTCATTTCAAAACTTTTATAATTTAAATAACACTATTCACTCCTACCCTACTCGCAATTCCTCCACTTTTCATCTAGTCAACCCAAATTTACTGATTGCCCATAGATCAATAAGACACCATGGTCCAGACCTATGGAATTCTCTCCCAGAATTCATTAAATCCTGTTGTTCCCTTTACTCATTTAAAGCCAAAGTTAAAACGATGTTACTATCTGAATATACAAGGTAAAATTTCTGTGTCAACTCTTCATCATCATCATCATCATCATCACGTTATCATCTTCTTCCTCCTCTCCCTCTACCTCCCTCTTCTTCTTCTTCTTCTTCTTCTTCTTTCTCTTCTTCTTCTTCTTCTTTCTCTTCTTCTTCTTTCTCCTCCTTCTCCTCCTCTTCTTCTTCATTCACTCCTTCTTCTTCTTTGGATGAACTTGAGATAAGCAGAGGTGAAATATACCATTACTTAACTGCAGTCACAATCACCTTTACCATTGTCAATTTGCTTTATCATTAATTTTTAATGCATATATATTTTCGTGATTATGTTGTAATTTATGTTTGTTCTTCTTGAATGCATTTCCTTTTTATTTGTAAAAATTTGTACAATTCAGCCTATTGGCTGCCATACAGATTTTCAATAAATATACCATTCATATATCATATACCATTCATATCATCATCATCATCATCATCATTTCATCATCAACATCATCATTAATATGCTTTTAATTTAGGATTTCAATTATTTATCCATTCTGCTTATTTAAACATGTTTTAGCTATTTCATAATATTTGTCTGGGGCTGCCATATTCTCAAGCAAATTGCTTATAATGGTAGTCCTTCTTCCGCAAATGACTTTATATTTGATGAATTACAATAATTTGAAAATTTATCATTTCGTGTTTGTTTTTGAAAAATGATTGTTACATATACTTGCTATTTATGATTTATTGTCAAAAAGTACTTTTGTATTTTATTTTATATATGTTACCGAAAAATGTTGTACATATATGAATGCAGAAGAAAATAAATCAAATCAAATCAAATCAAATCTTATAGCCCCCCCCCCCCCCTCCCACTGAGCGTCTTTTGGAGGGCTGGTGGAAAAACAAAAACTTGCGAAACTGATAACCTTTAATTTTTTTTCCCGCTTGTCAGGAACCATAAAATCTGATCCCCCACTGAGTTTGTCATCACTGGTAACCTTTCCTTTTTTTTTTTTTTTTTTTTTTTTTTTTTTCACCTCTTGACGCCAAGGTCCAGTTACGCCACTGGTTATAGACATTAAAAGATCATTTCAATTTGTTTGGCAAATGAAAAAAAAAAGCAGCATATGCACCCCCTACAGTTTTTCTCCTTCAATTTTCTCTTTAATCAAATGAAATTCAAAGTAAGACTTAAAGAATACATAAACATGAGCAGGGGCGGATCCAGGATTTTGTAAAAGAGAGGGCCCAGAGCCGGAAAAGTACACCGTATGGAGGCAATTTTTATGCCAGTTGGGTTTCAAAAGGAGGGCTGCGGCCGATTCGCCCCCCCCCCCCCGGATCCGCCCCTGATGATTCTGATTAAAACGAAAGAAGTAAAATGGCGATTAATCTTTATTTGTAATTTCATTTTTAACAACTGTTATGGAAAACTAGTTTACATAAAAATATGAATTCCATGCATAGAAAGAAATGGATCATTCTTTTTTATTTTAATAAAGAAACGACTGATATGTATGACTAGGTAAAGTACCTTTATATGATATTTTAAATATTTAAGTAAATTATTTGATTGTGTTTCTTTTTTATTTTCTTATTTTGCGTTAATATTAATTTAATTCATTATAAACGACTGATCTGCAAGACTACGTAAAAACTAGTTTTGTTTAATTTTCAATCAGTTTCAATTTTGATTATTTCGATTTGCACAACTAATGTGTAAGACTAGTTAACGTTAATGATGGCTGAATTTCTATTCCTTAAATATATTATAAACGACTGATGTGGAAGACTATAGTTAACGCACCCCTTCGAGAAGAGCCCCCCCCCCCCCCCTCCCCTCCCCCGCTTGTTTCGAAAGGGTGCTTAACGCGCCACTCCGTTCTCAACGCACCCTTTCGAGACAAGCGGGAGGGGGCTTATCTCGAAAGGGTGCGGTGAAAGCTCCACACCGCACCCTTTCGAGATAAGCCTTTCAGGCTTAACCTCATGCATGCGTTTGCTATTCAGTACACAAAGACGGTATCATTTTGGTAAATTCGTTCAATCTGCTTTGGATACAAAATCACCATGAAGACGGACATATATCAGATCACTATTACTTTATTGTACATATATAGAAACATTTCGCAGGAAACCGACATAAATGAAATGTAACAAAAAATGAAATGAGAGATAAAAAAATAAATAAATAAATAATTTAAAAAAAACTAGAAGGATACTCTATAGTCTACCATCTAAAATGATATGATATACTACATGATTCAGAAACGAACAAAAAACATATCTACTTAAATAAAAGGGGAGGTTCATCCAGCATGCATGATAACAAGTTGGTTTTAATACAGTGTGTCCCAGAAAAAAGGGAAACTGGATTTCATGGCAGAAATATCTTGTCATAATAAATAATTTCCTTGATGAAATATATATGAAAAGCTGTATTTCTCCTCTTTCATTTGATGCACAACTCACTATTTATAATTCATGCATGATTGGATTAAAAGAATGGTAAGTGGTGCTACCTAATTTCATTTTCACGCAAAAATTGCAAATTTGAGTGAGTTTTTAGGGTAATAAACGTAATTAATTTGAAAGAAGATAAAACCTCACATACAAATTCACAATTTCCCCTTTTACATGACACCTCATGCATAAAAAAATGAATAATGTATGCCAGAGAACAAGTAAAATGAAAACATGATTGATTTCTGTCCAAATGAGTCTACACTAACAAAGAGTAAGAAGCCATTTAGCTTTCCTGACCTATCAGCTGATAATGGACTTAATGCTTGGGTGAAAAAAAGGGGAATGAAAAGGAACATTAGAGATGATTGGGGTATAAAAAGGCTGAATATTAAGCAAACAATCAGCTTGCCTGACAATGCAGCTGATCACAGAACAAAGGGTGTTCATTGTAACGTAATCCTCTTCCTAACTGGCAGTTCTTTTTCGACCAGATCGACCCATGTTGACACTGAGGCTTGTCCCTTCCTGCTGATATTCTGGATATCTCTCATGGAAGGCTGCAGAAACCTGATGCAGGCTCACAGAGCAAGTCCATTCCGTTACGATGAACACCCTTTGTCCTGTGGTCAGCTGCATGGTCAGGCAAGCTAATGATGTTTGTTTTTAATTTTCAGCCTTTTCATACTCATGTTCCTTTTTATTCCCCATGTTTGTGTAAATGCACCCAAGCATTAAGTCCATTGTCAGCTGATAGGTCAGGGCCCTCTTGCATAAAAAGTTGCGATTAAACGCAACTCAAAAAATTAAACGCAACTCGATTTTCAACCAATCAGGATTGCGTATTTGGGACTTGCAAGAGGACCCAGGAATGCTAAATAGCTTCTTACTCAAGTGTAGATTCATTTGGACAGAAATCAATCATGTTTTCATTTTACTTGTTCTCTGGCATACATTATTCATTATTTACGCATGAGGTGTCATGTAAAAGGGGAAATTGTGAATTTGTATGTGATATTTTTCTTTTTTACAAATTAATTACGTGTATTACCCTAAAAATTCACTCAAATTTGCAATTTTTGCGTGCAAATGAAATTTTGGTAGCACCACCTTCCGTTCTTTTAATCCAATCATGCGTGAATTATGAATAATAACTTGTGGATCAAAATGAAAGAAGAGAAGCAGAGCTTTTCATACATGTGTATCTCATCAAGGAAATTATTCAATATGGTAGAAAATTTCTGCCATGAAATCAGGTTTCCTTTTTTTTGGGACACACTGTAGTAGCAGAAAAGGTAAAGAAGCAGATGATTGAAAGTTTGAAGGAAAGAAAATCAGATAAAGGATAAGAAATTCATGAAATGCAGGCACATGTATACACAAATTGACAACTCTATATATGATTGCCCTAGCGAGTAGCTCTCAATTTGTTTTGTATCGACTATCGAGAATTATCATAATAAGTATCCCTCCCCCTTCTTGCTTGTTTATAAAGGAATAGATGTATTTCAAGAAGGGAACATGTCTGTGAAACATATAGAACTAGAGAACATATACATGTACGGCTAGAGTGCCCCAGTCTGTGCAGCGACCTTGTCTGCGCACACGCGTATAACTGCGCGATTCTAACGAAACAAAACAAGCAACGAAAACGAACTTTTCATCTTTATTATAGCATAGATATTCATTAAAAAAGACAAGTCAAAATATTGAAAAAAGGGTCTTATTTCAGACATTTTATACACAGGCCTCAAAACATTGTCTTTCTCGTTTCTCGTCATAACTCCCGAACTGCGTGTAAGGTGAATGAGTGCGCAGAGTCACAGGCACCATTATTTTTTCAATGTCAAAATGACAAGGCCGTCGTTTCTTGTGAAAATTGCATAGTTCTTGCTCTAATTTTGATGAGATTTTTCGCACACTTACTCTTTAAAATATCAGGAATAACATGAAATTAAGCATTAGAGGAATATTACAGAAATTCTTGTTAAATCTTAAGTAAAATCTTAGGTGCGCAGAGTCGCAGACATAGGGCTCCCCATCATACAAGATTTTTTTTTTCTTTTGTTGCTGTTGAGATAGATAGAAATTCATCAAAATAATATCGAGTACCGGTACAAAGCCAATGGATAGTATATCTAGAGTTGCTCTTTTGTGTTTGATCGATTATACTTTCCTGTCCTTTATCGAAATATCTTGAAACTTGAAAACTGATTTCATTTTTCATTTTTCCTGTTTTATCAAAGCCAATTTGATGTTCAGGATGAATGTCCCATTAAGATTCGTAGATGGTAACATTAAACAAAGTGGTAAAATATCAGACAGAGAGGTACAGTATATTTAACACAATAAAATACTTATCATTTGCTATGCTTGTCCTCCAAATCATCTCAGATTTGATTAAAGCAAAATCTGAAAACAAACACAATGAAAGGTGTTTTTTAATACTAATTACAACTATATCTTTTCAGTGATATACTAAAGCAAACCGCGTATCCCTCTACATGTATTATAATTATACAACATGCGCATTGAATAAACTATAGCAAAAAGTAAGTTAAAACATTAAGTATTCTGTTCAGTAGTGAGGTAATCACTAGTTGTTTTCATGCTGACTTAGCTATGAAGTTGACAGTAGCACATATCTATTCACCAATCTTTCATGACAAGTGACAACATATTCACAGGTTCTTTGAACAGAATGGGAATAGTTGCCTAATTCCAATCATAGATCATTATAATTTAATAGACTGTCAACCCAATAGTTTTCATGCTAAAAAACAAACAAAACAAAAACAAAAAGCAAAAAAAAAAAAAAAAAAAAATCCCTAATGATCATTGACCTACTTTCCCACTACATACTTCATTCATATATAATTTACGTATATTGTCAAAATGAAACTATTCAGACTGCCTTCTTGGAATATTACAGTTTTAATCAAATAAAACGACTTACACCATCCATGATATAAATACGACTGTAATTTGCCAATATGTTATAGGTAGGCTTAAGACTTAGGATGCCTGTGAAATCATGATTAAATAAGAAAACTGGTTAAAAAAAAAATCACATGCATAAATACAATAATTGTATAGTGTTTTTAAAGTAACACAAAAAAATCACTTATGACTTGATTTGCCGCATAAAAAATTGAAAGAATAGGGTTATTTTTACTCAAAAGTAGGGAATCTGAAAGATGAAGAAACATGTTTGGAGGGGGCGTTGAATGGTAGAGATCTGGATTTTTAATTTTAATGTTAAGAACATATTTACACTGACTATGTTACAAAATACAGATGTTCATGGTGGAGCAAACTCAGCTTGAAGTATAACTGAAATCTCAAAAGTTGGTTATGAAGACCCTCTGAACTCATACAATCTCTGTCATTGACATCTTCTCTTAAAAATGTTCATCGAGAGTTCAAGACATCTCTGAGAGATACATTGAAGAACATAATCTGCATTCAGTCAGAACACACCACCTGTCTGACTCCTATGAGTCGGTTAGATGGGTAAAGTGTTGGGTTATAATTTTCAACACTCAGAATGCATCGCCTTAACTATTAAACTTACGCCAAAGGGATCGCCTCGAGGAATAACAACTAGAAGCCTCCGAGTCATCACTATATATCCCATCCATAATCAGAAGACTCTTCATCCTCAGAAAAATATATGTCTGAATGAAGAAAATCAAAATCTGAATCATATTCTGAATCATAATCGGATTCATATTCTTCGTCATATTCCAAATCGTACTCTGAATCCTGATCGTGTCCATCGTTCAAGTCCGACTTGGAGTTGTCTGCTGGCCAAGTCTCTCCTGTGACGATGCGAGACAGATGCTTCGGCAGTATACCCTCGTGGGAGATGTTGTGACGAAGAATTGTCCTTGCTGCAAGCTCCTCCAAGGGTAGGACCGATTTTGCTTGGCGTGTGATTATTTCCTTGAGTTCTTTATATTCAGGACGCAAAGTGTAGGGCAGATACCGAATCTTACCTTCCCACGTCTCGTGACGATTGTTCCTCTTTTTGGGATCACAACCATTGCGAATGAGAATCAAGGCAACATCCTTGAGGAACTGAGGATGAGCAGTGAGGTGAGTTATCATCAAGGAATGGAGCATAGTGTCTCCTTTGGCATTGCAGTGTGTTGCATCTTCACACTGCACTAGCTTTGATATCAAGCGCTTCACACGGCTTAGCTTCCCAGATGACCTACTGCACAACACTCCATTGTCTCGGTAATATCCTTGACATTCTACAATGATATGGTGTGTGATTGATGTGACTCTTCGTCCCTTGTAAATTCCTCTGGTGGCTCTAATAACTTGCTCTCCAAATGGCAGCAGTGCTTCAAAAATATCTGATGATTTGTGGCAGCTGGACATGGCAAGCCTGAGCAAGAGTGAACCCAGTTTATGTATAAGTTGCTCCTGCACTTTTCGCACACGGCACTTTGAAGCTCCTTCAAATACCTGCAACCAGGAGTACATCACTGGAAGGCACCCTTTCACCTTGTCATGCAGTTGGAGATTTTCCCAAGATTTCATGTTAAAACCATCCAGTATACATCCCAGCACTGAACCGAGGTCAAGCTTTGATTTCAATTCCCACTGTAATGCATCCTCAAAGATCTGTATACCTTGGGACAGTCTGTTCTCGATGTTTCCAAATTGGAATATACCAACGCGAGCATGAGAGAGAAGATGTGGCAGCAGGTATGTCTGTCTAAGATCATGTTGTTCTGGTAGCACCCTTTCTGCTATCAGGAAGGCTTGGGTTCTTATAGCCCAGTCATCATTTTGAATCCCCTTCCATTCTTCACAATCGCACTCCTTTTCTGAAAAGATCGAGAAGACAGCCGCAAGGTCAGATTTTTTATTTTCCACAGAGCATGCATCGCTCTTCATTTTCTTCCGAATAGACCTAGCCCTGGAGAAATATCCAAGCGAGTCTTTGATCATGTATTTGTCCATGCTATCCAAAGCCGTCACCACCCCGATGATCTCAAGAACTCGTATCTGTTCTTCATCTGACAACTGCAGATATCTTGTGTTTCTTTGGACAAAAAAGTTCACCAAGTCCGATTGTTTGTATAGTGCTGCCAGACAAGCGGGATTTAGCCCTCCGGAATTATACATCGGTTGTGCCCCACGGCTGATGAGTAGTCTGAGGATGTCCACTCTTTTTTCCACTTTACCAATCTCAGGACGAACATCACGACTACATTTGCCCGCCTTCGCACGGGAGCAATAAGAATCAGAGACAGCATAGTGCATTGGTGTATTTCCCTGTTGACATTGTGCATTAGGGTCAGCTCCTTGGTCAAGCAAGAACTCGACCTTTTTCTTGTCAACTCTCCCACAAGCAAACATTAAAGCGGTCTTTCCATGTTTATTTCGAGCATTCACGTCAAAGTCTTGAGGATTGGAAGCAGCCAATGCCTTGATATCCTTCACACTCATCGATGGCATTTTTTCCATTCTTGATGCCAAATTGGCATCAGGTTGTTGATCCTTGCTAGTCGATGCCATTGATGATTTGTCTTGTTCCAGGCATCAATACACTTCTCTTTTGGGGTCTGTTCATAGGAATAAGACAAAGCAAAGATGAAACATATCGATTTAATGTTTCCGTCACCAAAGAGTTATTTTAAACTTATTTATGGGCGGATCAAGGACTGATTGCTGATTGTCAGACAAGGGGGCGGGGGAAATCTTCCTGAAATATGTTTTTTTTTTAATGGGCATTGCATTGTTCGACTTCGAGTTCGAGTTCGCTTTCATTTCATATTCACATTTCACATTCCATTTTAAATAAATATTGTCGGTTTGTTTACAAGAATTAATAACGATAAGAAAATAATACAGTACATAAAAATATATTGTATCAGTTTGGGTTACTTGTCGTAATTTAAAAGAATGACTAACAAAATTGGAAATGAGGATATGAAGGAGCCTAAAGTAAAAGCAGAGCTAGTTGGTTATAGGCTCCAGAGAATAATAAAAGTCTTACAGGGTTGTGTGAAAGAACAAGGAACAGTTGAATATAAGTTTCAGTAAAACAACTACATGTATTATTAAATGTTTCATCAAATGTGAATGGATAATCAGCGAAGGATACTTAAGTGCAAATAAGAAAAAGTATATGGATTTAAGCACGGAAGAGCATAAATATCGATATGAGATTGATAATTGTATAATCGCTATAACGAACATACTACCAGTGATGCTACAATAAAATAATATCATATCAAAATTAGAATAAATAAATAGAATGCACAAATCAAGAAAAGTTGGAAGGGGCGCGTCCATCCCACCGCCGCCCCCGTCCAGGCAAATTAGGACTGACAAAAATGATTTATTCCCCCCCCCCCCCTCCCCAATATATTGTTACGCTCTAACTCATAGAGTTAAGCATTTCTGCCCTCCTAGTTCTACTTGGGCATACAATTGTCCTTTTCATGAATATACACAGCCTGACAAGCAGCTGGCCAGTCTTAGTACAGAGTGGGTCATTATAGTGACATATGAACTTTGGTATGAACTATGGGTCAAGCCTAATGGGTTATCATAATGGAGTGTCATATACAGAGACCAGAATAAGCTGTCATTATAGATGTAAACAATATACATCATTTTAGGAGCAGTGATTCTATTTATAAGCACCTCTGGTTAGGATGGGAGTCAGTCAGTTAGTGATATGAGTTAGCTTGAAGTCGTAAGCAGCAGCATAATAAAGTCTTGACTAAGAAATATATGAAATGACTTCAGAGTCTTGATTCCCTTCGTCTTAAACGGCTTATACAAAGCCGTGACAATATGGATCAGTTGGCTGTGTTGCTTTACTTCCCAGACGCCAGTTAAGGTCTAGATACGCCACTTGATAGAGGTGACACGAAACTGTTAACATGTATTTCTTAAAAGGGTGCCGTGACTACAAAATAAAAAGGGTGAAAAACGTTATAATTATACAGTATGTCCCAGAAAAAAATACATTTGCGTATCGATTACGAAACAAATCTATTTGTAATATGGAAAGTCATATTGGATTATGAAAAAATAACTAATTCTCTACCAGGCAGTGAAGATCCCGTCCGATTTGGTTCAATAGTTACGAAGAAATAGGGATTTAGGTAAAGCAGGTCATGATCTGGTTCTTCCATCTTTTGTCACTTGGATGTTCTTGGCATCCACATGAACAGAAGTATTTTGTTTACAACAGACATGTTTACTAACATATTCAAATTATTTGCATTCCATTTTAAGTTAACACAGGTAAATCATTTGTTAAGAATATCTTCCTAAAAAAAATCAAGACAGGTCATTTTATAAAACAGGTTCATAATTATGTTTAATCACTCACTTTTAATTACAAATGATGGAACATCATGAATGCAAACCATTTTATTTTAGAGGAATGATTCCCAATTTTCTCCTTAAAACAATGCGAAGAGCCCTAGATTCTTCTCTTTTCATGAAAACTTCTGTGTGAATGCATACAATATACACTGTATTTCTAATTTTGCCTCGCATGATTCTCATTTTTCCCTATGGAAGGTTGGCAGGTATGCAACATGTTTAAAGTAGATATTCATTGATTTTTAAAACTGACTTAATTTTCATTTTTGCGTAGGTGAAGCTTAGACCGGACAAGTTTGTCAAAATTCGACGCTTGCAAACATTCGAAGTAATGATTATTATCAATTACAAATTGCTAAAATACAGCCCCGACATAGCACCTGAACAGCTCTCCGAAAGCCGCTGAAATGTGTGACGTCAAAGGGAGGACGTTAATTGCACAAGCAGACGATGTCCCATAACATCTCACATATTTTCAGTGCCTGTTTTGTCATCTTCTCCTCAGTTATTTCACTTCACTAGCATTAGTCTATTATGTTTAATCCATATATTGCCTCACTCTAAACCCCGTGCATGGGTTTATTTGGATGGAAAATGAAGCGTTACAAGAATAAAGGAATCAGTTGCTTGTAAACAAAATAGACGCCATTTCATTCACGGCTGCATACACCGCTGGACGTTCGGCGTTGAATGAGGGATAAATACCGTCCTTGCAATCATTCAGCGGGCATTTCAATTTGAAAGTGTGGTTTCTTTGATTGTTCATTAACCCTCATCCTATATATTTACAAACAAAAGATTTCAGTAATCAGAATCTGTTTCATTCCCATTTTAGAATGGTGTGAAATATGGGCACGTTTGAATACACTAAATTCTTTATAATTTGAGAAATAACTGCACTGCACTTATGTTCATTCTTTATGGGACGTCGTCTGCTTGGACAGGATTGTTCCCTTTATTGACGTCATTGAAACATTGTTATTTTTTTGGCGAAGCGCTTGTATATCGCAGATGCTGGGAGGTAGTTTTATTTGTATTATTGTTTAATTACCTGATATGTAGTTGACTTTAAACTGATACGATTGCTATCTGTTAACTTGCCAGTTTCTAGTGATACATTATTTATATTTGTGATTTTCTTTGAATGTGTACTTTAAGACTCTGAAAACTACTTATCCTTTGACATTCACGATTTATTTCGTTTTGCAAAAATTTTCCAAATGCCCTGAAAAAATAACAATAAGAACGATAATAATTATGATGATACATGAAGCACTGCTATAACAATTATAGCAGATAAAAACAAAACAGGAAGTTCCTTTTCGAACCATTTTAAAGGAGTGTGGAATTGTTAATTGTGCTTTATGCGTCTCCATTTTGTCAAAACTTGGATGGAAGGGACATAATAAAAATAATAATCCATATTTCTTCGTGACCACTGAAGCAAATCGGATGGGGTTTTTGCTAAGATACAGATAATTAGTTATAGTATCAAAATCCCGAAACATATTCTGTTTAATTCGCAATTTTGAAAGCTATTATGAAAAAGTCCGATTATAATTTTTTGTCACATACTGTAGTACATGGATGTACATGAATATAAAATCATAAGAAGACTTATCTACAGAATATCTAATAAGATACAGACAGATGTTTTAACCAGACTTTCCAAATTACTTTCTCTGTTACAAGCAGAAAGGGCTTATCAGACCTCACTTATAACGAAAACGAAAAAGATTTTAAATTAAAGATTCACCCCATATAACTATGTTTTGTGTACGTGTATGTTCGTGTTGGCCCCTAATGTTGAATAGTAAGGCAGCTGTAGAGCCCGGCCTTGAATGAAAAACTTGGTCATTGTTTTCGATATCGGTGAGGTTTGACCCGCACTATGAGCGTCATGGAAGCAGTGTGACCAGCGTTAAAAATGGACTTATGCTAGGGAGGAGCGAAAAATTCTGCTAAATCAAAAAAAAAAACAAACAAACAAAAAAAAGTTATCAGCAATTCTTTTTTTCTCTCTCTCTTTTTTTTTTTTTGGGGGGGGGGGATTATGCTAAATTTCTGCTAAATTGAGTCAAATTATGCCAAGAAGTAGAATTATGCTAGATCTGGCAACGTTGCATGGAAGCCTCATGAGAGCATGGGGCTTTGATTCTGGGGGAGGGGCAGTCGCATCCTCAAATAAATATCGGAGGGGCAAACATATCGTTTTGCCCCCCAATAAATCCGGAGGGATAAAATAAAATAAGGAAAAGTGATGCAAACCTCGGGAAATGTAACCTTCCAAACAATATAATACCACGATCATACACGATCAGACCTCAATTTCGCCCCGCGCAAATTCTTTAAATTTCCCTTAATTCTTAATGTAACCGTGGAGCTGGTAATAAAGAAGCGTTAAAAACTTTCATGAAGGATACTTTATACCTTCATTTGAAATGACGTCATTAAAAAACATTGCATTGTATGCCCAACATTGTATTTTGTATCATTGTATTTGAGTTCAGGAGTGCTGGAGCGATATCATATCTTTTTACCAAAAGAAAAAAAAAATCATGAGTATTATGATAGGGGCCTATACAATATTACATGTACATTGTTTCTCCCCGCCGTATTTAGCATTTCCAATACTGGAAACAAATTTATGTTATGATTTGTCCAGAAATTGAGTTCAAATAATTCAAAATAATCTGATCTTTACGGTTATTCTGCTTATGGTAATTTTATGTAAGTTTGTTTGGTCTGTTACATTTACCAAGGCGGTAAAGAAAATAAGCCTAAATCTTCAAGTCAATTTTGTTGTAGAACATTGAATCAGGAATCCAATCATCAAAGTGCCACAGAGACTACAATGAAACAGTAGGTTATGGGAATAATGGTAAAACTATACATCAAAGCAAAATATTTTTTGGCGCATGAATGCACTCCTAATAAAAATAGAAAATGTTGAATGAAATGAATCGAATTCAAATTTGTGTTGTGACATAAATTATTTGTAATTTTCACTAAATATTTAATCATGTAAGTGTAATCATCATTTCATTTATTTCCACAATAACAAAGACTTCAGTTTACAAAAATCATGAGCATTTAGAAAAACCATTAAGAATGAAATCTGGCACATAAATTCGGTTTTAAAACAAAATGAGATTTACGCTGTAATTGATAAGTAAATAAATGCTAGCTGCATTGTGGAGGAAACCTTGGAAAGCAAAGCTTGTAATTCAGGTTCCCTATAAGTATTATTTCTGAGAATAAATATTATTTCTGAGAATTGAACCTTACATGAGGTGCTTGCTCGCTGCGCTCGCATAAGAACAACAGCAACAATGGTATTAATAATAATAATGACTATTTCTTTGCTATTCTTGATATTTTTATTATTATTATCATTATCATCATTCTCATTGTTATTATCATTAAAATTATCGTTCTTATCATCTTTATCAATGCTATGATGATTGAATTGAGTGTGAAATGAACCAGTTACGTTAGGCCAGCGTTTTTCAACCTTTTTAAACTTAAAGTCACGGTACCCTTTTAAGAAATTTTCTCGTCATCCCCGTCCAGTGGCGTGTTTGGAACTTAATTGGCATGGGGGGGGGGGGGGGTAGGGAAAACATCTGAGCTGATGGTGATCCGTGTGTTTCAGCAAGAAAATCACTTTCTTTGCCCTTATTTATAAGGACTGCAGGAATGTAGGTCGACGGACATTTCTTTTCCATCTCTGAAATTATATACTGAAATTATTTGGATAAATATTACTTGCAAAAGTAGTAACAACGGGATCCAAAATCATGAATTTTTATGTATTTGCGAACGAGTGGAGAGAGTGATCAATTTTTTTTTCTCCAAATTCTATTTTGAATTTTAGTTTTAGAGCAGATGGATTATTCAGTTATTTATTTTGTAATACATGAATAACTGGTTTGTATGCATGTTTGAGGATTTTTCAGACTGATCTCAATTTCATCGTGAATTACGAACAGCTTTCAAGTTTTCTCTATCTAGGCTTTACATATGAGGAGATACGGAACATAAACCCAATTTCCCTCTCTCTTTATTTTCAAAGTTTGGCTTCATATATCACCTATACAAAATAACCATATTAACATATTAACCATAGAAACTTTTTGAGAATATGTTAATAATTTGTGAGGTTTTAATTGCTATTTGATGAATAATTTACCTTCTAATAGTGTCCTCACCTAGCTGACATACTTTTATCCCTTGGTCAAAAATTATCTAAAAGTATATTTTTCATTTGACTAAATTTCTCTTCACGGCACCCCGGTTGAAAAACGCTGCGTTATAGGCTGTCTTGCACCCCCCCCCCCCCCTCCTCCGAAAAACGGATCGACGCCCCTGCATGATAGGTGGGAAAATGTTCATCACAAACGGTTTATGGAAGGAGGTACAATGCCTAGTACCTCATTGGTTTATGGTAGAAAAACAAGTATAATGATTGAGAATGATGAATGACAGAAACACAGAATGATGTATAAGGAAGGAGGAGATAGGAGGAGATAGCAAGAAGTATAAAGTAAGATGAAGGAAACCAAATGAGATACAGATAGTTGTTTTGCATTCACAATGTAGGTCTGCAATTACCATGCATTTAAATGTCCTCTTAAAGGGGAGATCCATCCTGGTATTATTTGATTTGAATAAAAGCAGAAAGGGGGCGAAAAAGATTACTGAAAGTTTACAAACAAAAAGTTTTAAAAAATTTTGAAGTTGTAAACTTATAATCAATCAAACACAAATCGGCAACTCTGTCATGTATCTTGCGAGCTCCTCTCTGCCTTTTGTTCTGTACAGGAAGTTTCATAGATTTTACTTTTCTCAGTGATTGTTATATTTGTTTCATGCATGGTGTGTGTGATAACATATTTGCAATGTTTATGTCTAGGACTACTAGGGTGCATGTATGATGTAATATTTTCTTTAGAGAAAATGGAAATTCAAGATTTTCTATAGCACCGGGCAAATTGGAGAGGACCTCGCAAGAAACATCGAGGAGTTGCCAATTTGTGTTTGATTAATTACACCTCCTTTTTTTGGGGGGGGGGGGGGACTGGATCCACCACAAGATCCGCCGCTACAGACAGTCACACTTCAAAAAAAAGTAGAACCGGGGAGATGGAAGTACAATTAAAGGAGAATGAAACCCTGGGGAAAACCAATTTTAATGAAAAGAGGGGATAGAGAGAAGCAATTTAAAAAGTTCCATCAAAATAGGTTACGAAATGAGAAAGTTATGAAAGTTTGAAAAATCTCAATTTACTTTCTATGGCGATCCTCAAATTGGCAATGTTGCTTCAAAGTGACAGGTTTAGTAGTACAACTGTCCATATGTTTTGTACACAAAATTTCATATTTTCCCCATTATCTCTCAAGGTGCAGCTTGTCTCCTTCTTATAGCTCAAGATATATCATTGGAAAATGTGTCTGACACAACATATGTTGAGTTCACAAAAAGACAAGTGCTGCAGCATCTTTAGAGATAAAAGAGAAAATATGAAATTTTGTGTACAAAACATATTGAGAGTTGTACTACTAAACCTGCCATTTTGAAGCAACATTGCCAATTTGAGGATCGCCATAGAAGTAAATTGAGACTATTCAATTTCAAACTTTCATAAGTTTTTCATTTCGTAACCGATTTTGATGGAACTTTTAAAAATTGCTTCACTCTATCCTCTCTTTTCATTAAAATGAATATTCCCCAAAGGGCTTCATTCTCCTTTAATGCATGGAGTTTCAAAGCATACACAGTCCACATTACCACCATCCACATGACCCCCCCCCCCCCACCTCCTCCTCTCTCCTCTCTCTCTCTCTCTGTCTCTCTCTCTCTCTCTCTCTCTCTCTCTCTGTCTCTCTCCATCTTCTCTCTTCTAGTCTTTATTCTCATGCCCCCCCCCCCCCCCCCACTGTACCCTAGTTTGCAGGCACAAACCCTGGTCAGTCGTAAAAGAGTGTCTGCACTGTAAGGCTATACCACAGGCCCTGTCATTTGCCTGTAGGCCTACTATGCTGCTCCTGACTGACAGACCATGTTGCTGTTGTTGTTGTTGTTGTTGTTGTTGTTGTTGTTGTTGAGGATTGGTTTTAACGGCGCATGTCATTCAATTGTGAATATTTACGCCAGTAAGTAGCCGGGTTAGGCTTCTCTCAAGACACAATGATTTTAGGATAAATTAAGTGTCAAATTAGGGTCTGTGCTTACAGACTATTGCACCCCGACCTCGATCGCCTCTCTCTTCTCTATCTCTCGCACACGAAGCATTATGCAATCTCGCTCCCGCTCCACCATGCACTACAAGGTCTCATCACGAAGTCTGATAGTTGCTCTTGTTTTCGTATTAATATATGTACACTGCCTTTGAACGGAAAAATCACATGGTATCAAAATCTTATCTCACTAGTTTTTATAAAACAATATACCCCATTGCATGGAACTTGCTGAACTACATGTATATCGCTGTATCAGCAGTGCGTGAGAATTATTTTGTCAAAACACCTACCTAAAATCTCCATTCTCCTCTTTTTCTTTCCAAGTAACTTCTCATGACCATGCGGTGCACTCTCAATCACAGCAAAACTTCCATCTCCCTGATGGAACATTTATGATCTGTGGTATCCTGATATCAAGGCATTTACAATCGGACATCCAGACATCCATCAAAGGCTGAAGTAATCTCTATACTTTCACATACTATATAATATCAACAAAAGGAGACTTAAAAGTCGGAATCTCACCTGAAATAATGATGTGGGATCTTTATTGTGATGGGAGACGAGAGTCTAGTCCGTATCATACAATACAACATGCTTCTCTCAGCAGGCAGGTAGCATGACTCATGCATAAATACTGGCACTGGTAGATAAAACATGGACTTTTCCATTATATTGGAGGGGTGAGGAAGTCACAATTGAATTCATGTCAAATTTACCTTCAAATTTGGCTAATTACATATTTGGACGACCAAGGAACAACAGATCGAGATTGCTCCGCTCCCCTACTAAAACAAACGAGTCAAACAAGTGATGTCTTAAGTAAAAATTCTGATACAGCGGCAGAAAGAGGGGTCTCAACAATTTATTGTGATTTTTTTTTTCCATTTTGGGAGGAATTCTCTAAATATTGTTGAAATATCTTTTCAAAATGAGGAAAAGAAAAGAAAAAGAAGAAAAGAAGAGGAGGAGCGAAGAAGAAGAAGAAGAGGTGGAAAAGCGAAGGAAAGGCACAGTGAGGGCTAGACATAGAGAGTAAGAGAGAAAGAGAGAGGAGTGGAGGGCGCTGGAAAGTTGGAGGGCGGAAAACTGGCAAAGTCGAGTTCGAATCCAGTTTCCAGCAGTGAGATACACCTGATATAAAATTGGAACAGAGGTTAGGTACTCGAATTTTTTTAATAAGGAAGGATTTGTAGAGGACACTAGGGATGTATACCCTCTCCCAGAATATTGAGATGCCCCTCCCCGGTAGGCCTATATACCAATGCATTATTCCAAGCACCATGAGGCGAATTAAGGGCGCCGACCCCTACTGAAATTGCAAAAGAAAGAAAGAAGAAAAAGGAACGAGGAGAAAGAGAGAGATAATCATAAAGATCGAATAAGAAACCGGAGGAGGGAGGAAGAATTAGAGGGGACGGAGGAGGAGGATAAGAACTTAAAAAACGACGAAGTGCGAAGAAAAGGAATACAGTAAGAGAGAGAACGATTGAGGGGGATCGAGAGAGAGAGAGAGAGAGAGAGGGGGGGGGGGCCAGGGGAGGGCTGGAGGGGCATATCTCCGTTTTTTTCCTTCTCTCTCTCTCATATTTCATTTTTCCTTTTTTCCCTCTCTTTTCTTCTCACTTTTATCATTATACATTTTTCTTTCAGTGAAAAAAAAATATAAAAGGAATAGTTATATTTGAGGTATATTTTCAATTGTATAAATTCCTTGTGCGTCCATGAACGTATACATTTTTACAAAGAACGCAAAGGCATATTATTTTTCAGTTGTACATCTGTATAATTTCAAGTAAGCCGAGATATTAAGTGAATTAAAAGTAAATGTATGTGTAAATTCTTTGTTCTTCCATGAATGCATACATTTTTCCATATATATATATATATATATATATATATATATATATTTACTTGTAATTAATTGTATAAGTTTCTGTTTATACTCTATTTCATGATTGTAAAGTTTTTATATTTGTATATCTGTTTATTTCACTGAAAAGAAATGAATACAAAAATACTTAAAACAAAAATAAGTCGAGTTCGAATTAGCCAGTTACCCGCCTGCGCACTGAAAATGAGGACCAGAACTATGAAGACACTGAGCATGATGAGTATACAGTTTTGTATTGTATACTCAAAAAAATTTGATGAGGCACCGCCCCCCCCCCCCCCGCCCCCCATCCGAGAGGAAGGAGGGATGCATCCCCTGGAAAGTGGGAATGCCTCTCTCCCGATTAAAATTTCAAACAAAATATATCCATTAGGCCTAAAAGGTATGATCATATAGAAGAAAAAAAAATACACTTTTGTGTGATAACGACTAAAAAGTTAGTTAATTATCAGACTGAGGTTTTCGCATTGTAAAGTTGAAGGATGTCAAATTTATTTGGAGTAAATTTTATGACATCTCTGTGAATCTGTGAATACTATTTTAAAACAATGTACTTTTCGCATTGTTAAGTTCATTGGCGTAGACAGGTCCTCATAAGTGGGGGGGGGGGTATGATTTCCCTCAAGGACCATATATATATATATATATATATATATATATATATATATATATACAATTGTAAGGAAATAACATATACAACAGCTTTGGCAACTCTCGTGGAAATAATTATAATTGTGAGAAATGAAAATGAGAGAATAATGGTTGCGTAGCTTAAATCAAAGTTCCCCAGAGCTTTCCTCCCTTTTTGAAAATTTTTGCAAAGGTTGAAAAAATGTCTCCGCCGGGAATCGAACCCGGGTCGTTGGCTTAGAACGCCAGTGCATTAACCACTAGACCACGGAGACGGGCCAGTGGTTTCGGCGACACCAGATTCAATTGACCGACAGACTGACAAATCTTCAACCTTATTGATTATTCCTATGTCTGGGGCAAGTGAGTTTTGAACAAAGACAAGCCGCATGCCTCAGCTGGATCCAAGCGAATGCTTTGAGATACATGTATACATTAGAATAATATTATTATTAACAATTGTAAGGAAATAACATATACAACAGCTTTGGCAACTCTCGTGGAAATAATTATAATTGTGAGAAATGAAAAGGAGAGAATAATGGTTGCGTAGCTTAAATCAAAGTTCCCCAGAGCTGTCCTCCCTTTTGATTTTTTTTTCCAAAGGTTGCCCCCCCCCCCCCCCGTGACTTTCATTGTCCGAGCCCGACAATCCGCCACCTCTTGGGTAATTGTACATATATCATACTGTAGGTGTTAATGCATTTGAAATGAAATCACAAGAAATGAATGTGATTTTGTCTTTTAAAAATTGTTTGTAAAAAATACGTCACAATTCTTTTCAAATCACATGTAGTTGTCAATACAGTATCTACACGTGGAGTTTTGATTTCGTCGAAATTTGATTAATAATAATTTTTTTTTTAAAGTCTCTTGAGCCAGGGAAGAATTCGGGATTTCTAAGAGCTAGGGCATATTCTTTTAAAAAGGGTGCTAAATAATTTTTAGGTTCCTTTTGGGTCTTAAGATTTGAAAGGGGCACAATCTTTTGGGTGTAAATTTATGTACTTCAGGTTTCCCACATTGGGTTTTAATAGCGAGCATTGGAAGTTTGCGTCCCCCCCCCCCAAAAAAAAAAAAAAAAAATAATAATAATAAATCGGCCACTGTCATGGAATGGCAGTCTACTAGGATGTCTAGCGTCCTACAATCAAAATGGTAAAAAAAAAAAAAAAAAAACATCAAAAACACATTTTAATTACCTATTGTGCCTCAGGTTTGTTGACAAAATGTTGTCTTGGACGCATTTCTTCCATTTGATTTGCCCCCGCCCCCCCCCACCCTAATTAGGAAATCCTAGATTTTAGACTAAACATGCAGTGTAAAAATTAATATACTTTCCCCTTTATGCTACATTAAAAAAGAATAAAATCAGGGACATCAACATTTGACAAAATATTTAATGCAGGCTTTTCACTGTAAAGCTCGATCACAGTGGGTTTTTATTATTTTACTAATACTGTACAAACATATCAAAATAAACATGTACAAATTTTGATACTAAAACATAAGGACACGTTTTTTTTGGGTGAGAAAATGGGCAATCTCATTTCGGATATTGGGCCTAAGGCCAAACATTATATGTAATCACAGCGTGCATTATGCATCATCTTTAAACAAGCTTGGGACTGTTAGATATTGTTATAAGATGTAACTAAAGCGTGTGTAAAAGTAGTTATGAGATATCTCAGGACACATGGTAATTTGCACCGACTGTCATAGTGGTCTAAACCATTACAAACAGCAACATTAAAGTAGAACAAAAATAACAAAAACCATGGAAAATCATTCGCACAAAATTAAATTGCAGAAAATTGAATTATTTTCATTTGTCGCCAACCTTAAAAAAATCAGGATATAAAGCGGTTCCATATCTAGCCTCTCCTGATCTTTTGGCATTTTTAAAGCCTGCTGTATCAGACATAAATCTTGTTAAAACAGAGGTCACCTCACAACAGCTGTGACAAGCTGTAATGAGAACCATTCAGCTTTACGATAAAATTACGGTACCGCGCTTGTAATTCGATGTTTATTTTTTTGGACATTTTAGCCATTTCTAAACCATTTTTCTTCAAACAAAGTTAACAAACGTCACCAATGTTCGAAATTAATCATTTCACAACAGTATATGTAATAATTTCCATTCCAGCTGACAAAGTAGTTAAATATCCAAAGCGCCACCTTTCCCACTACTGTACGATACCTTTAAAGGGGAAGTTCACCCTGAAGATTACTTGAGTTTAAAAAATGCAGAAAAAATAAAGAAAAATATTGGCGAAGGTTTGATGAAAATCGGTCAAATAATAAAAGAGTTATGAGTATTTAAAGTTTTGGATTCGTGACGTCACATGCGAGCAGCTGCCCATTGGTCATGTAATAAATATTCCATATATTCGCATTTTTTTTACGTTCCACGATAAATTAATATTGTTTCTTTTCAGAATCTAGTATTGAATAACATTTCTGACAATATATCAAATGCACAGACGAAAATATTCTAAATTTTCTGAGAAAACTGTATTTTATGGAATATTTATCACATTACATAATGGAGGAGCTGCTCGCATGTGACGTCACAAAATCAAAACTTCAAAAGTCCATAACTCCGTTATTCTTTAACGGATTTTGTCCAAACTTTCGCCAATATTTTTCTTTATTTTTTCTGCATTTTTTAAACTCAAGTAATCTTCGGGGTGAACTTTCCCTTTAAGGTCAACCATGATTGAATATATATATATATATAAGAATTGCATGTGTATAAAGGAAATTATCTCCACACGTCTTGTTATGAGGTCATGCCAAACACATTCTTCCCCTTCAGGAACATATGAAATGTACAGAGGACAAGAACACACTGTAGTAAATGTACTTTGGAAAGAATCTGAGGCAATGCGCGAATAGCCTGTATCGGGCTATAAACATACTATACATAAGCAGACAGGATTACATGATATGAAACATGTATAGGTACATGTATTTAGATAAGTATTCAAAGAGATTTACACAAATCATTGCAGCATAATTGTGACTCTTGAATCGACTATGCTTTACGAAATTCGTCCCAAAGGAATAACTTTGGTGTCGTTATTGTAAACAAACTAAAAAGTAAGTTCCGAGCATGGGAAGTTTCATAGCGTTAAGGTTAAATGTTGGGATGATTTTTGCAGAAGAAAAATGACAATATCCAAAGAAGAATTTGCATTGCAAGAGCAAAAAATCATGAGAACTTAAATGATTGGCCCTTTTTCACAAGATAACTACTACAGGCACTTTCAGTCACATACATGATTACATGCAAGTGATGCAACGTAATCTAAGGCAGTACATAATTATATACATGTACATGTATACATACAGCTGTATGAAAATAACAAAAATGCATAAAGTTTATCGGATGATCCCCCGACTCACATTTCAAACGATAGACAAGTATGAAGCTTCTTAGCCAATCGTAATTACAAAGGGGCAATATGCTGAAGAAGAACACTTTGGGAATCTTATTCTAAATCTGGACCGAAGTCCTCTGACAGCTCAGAACATTTCATCCCATTCTGCAAACTCATCATACTCATCGTCATCATAGTACATGATGTACGAATCTGAGCTTGACTCACTTGGGGCATATGTTGGAAAAAGTTCTGAGTCTGGCTCAAGTTCTCCTCTGACAACTACTGATAGATGCTTCGGTAGTCTACCCTCATGCGGGATCTTGTGGCGAAGTATTGTTCTTGCTGCTATTTCCTCCAATCTCAAGACTGATGTTGGAGGTGAAATCAGGGTCTTCAGCTCTTTTTTCTCTGGCGTATTTGGATAGAAAAAAATTGGATCGCAAAGCATCTCTCTTACAGTCTCTCCACTGCGATTACGTGCTTCAATTTCACATCCATTACGAATCAGGATCAGAGAGGTATCTTTGATGAACTTCCCATCAGCATAGGAAACAACATCCAGTAAGGAGTGCAACATTGAATTGCCTTCACTGATCTGAGTTGCATCTTCACACTGCACTACCCTTGAAATCAGACGCTTCACACGGTTTTCTTTCATTCTTCCCTTGTTTTTGGAGTGCCAGAATAACTCATCAATCTTGGCCAAGATGTGATGTGTGACTGACGGAGTATTTCTTCCACATCTTCCTCGCACGATGCCTATCATTCTTTCACCAAACAGAAGAAGGGATTCAGACATCTCCTTTGATTTGCAAAAATCATAGAGAGCCAGATCATACAGGAAAGAACCAAGATTATCCACCAACTTCTCCTTGACCTTGTGTAGACTGGTCTTCGAGACCTCCCTGAGCTCCTGTAGACACAGATCCAGCAACTTATAGCATTCTTCAACTGCATCATCCTCTGGGCAAAGATCTGGAGATACTAAATGGATGCCGTTTAGTATCTCTTGAAGGACAAAGCCCGGCTTGACTTTAGATTGTAATTCCCATTGTATTGCTTCTCTAAAGATCAGAGAACCTTCCGTACGCCTTTTTTCTCCTTTTCCAAAGAAAAATAAGCCATCCTGTCCATGATTCAGAAGTCTAGGAAAGAGGTATCCGTTCTTCATTTTCTTTGGTAGTACTCTATCTGCAACAAGGAAGCACTGGATTCTTACAGCCCAAGGGTCTAACTTTATTTGTTTCCAGTCTTTTTGCGTCTTGCATTCCTTTGTTGAGAAAAGAGAGAAGTGAGCAGCTATCTCTGACCTTTCATGGTCTATGGGCAACATTGTACCACTCCCCTCACGAATAGACAGCGCTCTGCAAAGATATTCATACGGGGCCACGTCACCTGTACAATCATAAAAGCCAATGTGACAATTCAGGGCAAATGCCACTCCAAAGATTTCACATGCTCTCACCTTCTCTTCATCAGACAATTTCAGCCTACATGTACTCCTCTGGACGAAGAAGTCAACAATGTCATGGAGTTTGTGTAATGCTGCCAGACATGGGGGATCAAGTCCATCAGAATTACACTGCAGAGTTGCTCCATGACTGATGAGAAGTCTTAAAATGTCTATTCTGGTTTTTGATTTATCGAATTCACGATAAACAGAATAATTACAGGTATTTCCACGTAAGCAACCACAATAGTCGTCCAAGGAGGCATAGTGCATTGGGGTGTTTCCCCCTTTCGTAGAGACTGCATTTGGGTCAGCTCCATGATCAAGCAAAAATTTGACGATATCCTTCTCACCTTTAGCACAAGCTATCATTAAAGGAGACCATCCGAGCTTACTTCGAGCATTCACATTCACTTTGTGAGAAGCAAGGATTGACTTGATATCACTGACATTCCGTACTGTACCCTTCCTCATTCTTGAAGCCAAGTTGACACGGGTCTGTTGGTCCTTGCTGATTTGTGCCATGCTTGCATTGGTGAGGACCTCCAGACTGAAAGGAATCTGTGCTTTAAAATAAAATCCATATATAAAAAAACAGAGACTTGTGAATAAATTAATATACATGTATGGTACAGTGCAAAACATTCTTAAAAGGCTCACAGGAAAGTCGGCTACTAATTAAAGTGCAACACAAGATTCTCAGCTTGTCTTTTCCTCCAACAGTTCATAAGAGTGAAAGCCCATGATGAGACCAACAAAACAAAGAAAAGATCCTCTGAATAGTTGTTAGAAGGCCATTAATCTTTATGTGGGCTGCATGTACACTTCTTTAATGACCGTTATTCAATTTGGATGATATTTGGATGATTGTTGGGGGCCTCACGACCAAGGTAAACTTGAGGTAATGGGCATTTTGTTTCATAAGAATATACTAGATGATCTATTTATATGGTGGAAGCAGGACGTCTCTGCAATTGGCAGATTCAGTGGGGGGGGGGGGGGGGGGGGAGGGCACATGCAGAACTAATGTGTTTGTATTAAAATTGAATTTGAAATTGCTGAATGTCAACCTTCGATCCTCTACATGTACATGTATGTTATCCCGTATTTATCACATCATTTGTTCATCTACTGTGGATTATTTTCTCTGCCGTTAATAATTAACGGGTTCTTGTTAATAGCCGGTAACCGGCTATTTTTTCCGGCTGTAACGCCAATCGTAACCGGCTGTGGCCTCACACACAAAAAAAACAACAAAAAAAAAAAAATATATATATATATATTATATAAAATCAGTCTCGATTCAATTCAACAAGTCGCTATCTCAAATTTCAGTTTACACAAGCTTCACAGCGGTGTTGTGAAAGCGGTCGTAAAGAAACGGGAAGAAACAGCTACAGCTCTAAACACAGCCAATGAGCGAGAGATCGAGAAAGCAAGAAGAAACAAAACTAAACTGACTCGACGAGGGCCGGCTAGCGCGCGCGCTAGCGCGCGTGCGGAATAAGCATAAGTCGGGGTTGCGGGTAATACACGATGCTGGGCTTAAAAAAGCCCAAAACAAATGAAGAGTCATATATCACCAAAACTGACAATAATCTAGGGGGCTAAGGTCCTGTTTATATGATCAAAGAGAATTCATTTACTGTTTTGTAAGTCTAAATGCTACGACATATTTTTACAAATTAATTTTGATGTTAAAATCAACAGCCTAACTTGCGTATACATACAACCCACAAACAGGTTCATGCCGTGACACAAACCCGGCACAATTAAACCACGGTGGCAGCTTTACTCTCAATGAGGGCTACCCAAAATTCAAGTCCATTGACCAAGCAAGGAGTTATCACTGGACCAAGCAAGGCTTCGAGACGTAACGCTTGTCAAAGTAAAGATTTGTGATCGTATTATTAATCACCATCAAAATGAAAGAAAACATCACAAAACACACAATAACAATACAGATAAAGGCAAACTGATACCTTGCTTTAGAAAATATTCCTTGCTAAATCCAAGAACTATCACAAAAGTTTCATGTTTGAAGAGATTATGGCGCAAGGTTTTTCAACAAAATAATCGATCCCAAAACGTATGAAGTTTCCCCCCATTTCATACCCATGCAGAGGTAGGTTCGCTCCATAGGTTCGCTCCCCGTGCTCCAGCGGCCCAGAGAGTTTGCACATTCTGCTAAAATGAGAGAATAGTCTCTGCACATGGCTTCTGCATAAATTAATTTGCATACTAGCTCAACCAATGCGCATTGGTTGAGCTAGTATGCAAATTAATTTATGCAATAGCTATGTGCATGCAGAGACGTTTCTCTCATTTTAGCAGAACTTGCAAACTTGCTGGGCCGCTGGAGCAGGGGAGCAAACCTACCTCTGCATGGGTATGAAATGAGGGAAACTTCAAATGTTTTGGGATCGATTATTTTGTTGAAAAACCTTGCGCCACAGCTCTTCAAACATGAAACTTCTGTGATAGTTCTTGGATTTATCTAGAAATATTTTCTTAAGCAAGGTATCAGTTTGCCTTTATCTGTATTGTTAATGTGTGTTTTGTGATGTTTTCTTTCACTTTGATAATGATTAAGATACGATCACGAATCTGTACCGTATCTGTACTTTGATAAGGGCTTGTCACGTCTTTGGAGCAAGCCTTACTTTGGTCAACGACTCAGATTCGAAGAGTTCCCCGACTTTGAAAATGAGTTAAAAAACAGGAAACAACCAATTAAAGTACAATTTTGTTTTACACTTTTCTAAATCATTTCTTTATGCTTTTGCCTCTAGATTTTGCCGTTTTGATAAGAACATGACTTGAATTTATCATGATTTTTTTATTTATTTTTTTGCTCAGGGGGTCGAAAGTTGGGGGTGCGTTTAATTTAACGACAGCGGTTTATACGTTATTTACGGTAATCCTAGCCTTTTTGTAACGCTGCAGTGTGGTAAATTTGATCATAATCATGAGAGTTCATTGTGTTCATTCACTTGTGCATCCAAATAATTGAAAAGCAGTCAGGGCGTCGAACTATAACTTTCCGCCTAAAAAAATTGTTTGCTACGAGCAGGTATCTTTCTCTCATATTTGCTATAAAACGTCAGAGCTTTCGCACTTCGCGCGGGAAGGGGGAAACTCCCTCCTCCCTGCACCACCCCTGTTACATATAGTTCAGTATTGCGTCCAAACAACTGAAAAGCAGTCCGGACGTCGAACTAACTTTCCCGCCTAAAAAAAGGTGATACGAGCCGTTATCTTTCTCTCAAATTTGCTATAAAATGTCAGAGCTTTCGCACTTCGGGCAAGAGGGGAACCCCCCCCCCCCCCCTTCCCTGCACCAACCCCCCTGGGATGCACGCTTTGCGTGCTCACAACCACCACCTGAAATAAAATCCTGGCTACGCAGTTGGATCCTTCACGTCTGGCCCCCCATTTAAAAATCCTGGCTACGCCACTGATCCCCCTCCTCATGTTTCTCCCCCATCTCCCTCTCTTCTTCCTTCATCTGATCTTCTTCCTCACTTTCAATTCCATCTTTATCTCTCTCTTTATTCTCACTTTTCTCTCTTCTCTTCATTTTCAATCTGTTCCCCCTCTCTTTTTACCTTATGAATCCCTCTCCTCACTTTTCTCTCCCTATCTCTCTTCTTCCTTCATCTGATCTTCTTTCTCTCACTTTACCATCTTTATCTCATTCTCTTTAAACATCTCTCTCTCTTTTTCCTTCATCTTATTTTCTTTCTCTTCTATTTTGATACTTGACAGGATCCATCAGTCAGGATATTGCATCTCTCTCTCTTTCTCTCACTTTCTTTTACCATCTTTATCTCATTCTCTTTTAACCTAGTGAATCCCTCTCCTCAGGGGTGTCGCCAGTGGGGGGGGGGGGGACTCAAAATTGCTGTCAGCAAATGCGCCACCTCTGCAAAAAAAAAAAAAGGAAGGGGGAAGGAAGAGGAAGAAGAAGAGGAAAGGGAAAAGGAGAAAAGAGAAAAGAGAAGAAAACAAAAGAAAAGAAAAAAGAAACAGGAAAGGATAGGAAAACCAAAACAGAAAGAAAAGAAGGAAAGGAAAAGAAAGAAATTGGCCCATTTTTTACTCGCTTCGCTCGCTTGCAAAAACACTGGTAAGTTAACCCGTTGACTACTGAATTCTTCAATTCTTATAGGCTTAATACAGGAGCCACCCGGTTCCCGTAGTCTATGAGTTAATGTTTGGGCAAAAGGCACCTCCCCCTTCAGTAATAAGCTGCAGCCCCCCCCCCCCCCCCAACAGCATTTTCACAGTTTCGGTATTCGGGCAACCACCTCTTCATATTGGGGCAGCAAAGTGAGGTGCCAAAATATCCACATATTTTGGCAGCAAGGTTCCCTGATAATTATGTAACTTCTGTACATTTTCACTATGAAATTTTTTTTAAATGTGCTCGCTCGCTCGCTTCGCTCGTTCGCAAAAATTTAGAAATTGAAAAGTTGATATTCGGGCAAAAGGCATCCGCACCCTCCTTGTGAAAATGGGCCTGTATGCATCAAGATCCTTACATCTGTAATTTTCTTTTATTATTTGTGGGGGGGGGGGAATTAGGGTGCAGCATTTTTGTCAGAAAATTTGGGTGTCACACCCTAAAAATTTGTCAGCAAATTTGGGTGTCACACCCTAAAAATTTGTCAGCAAATTTGGGTGTCACACCCCCCCCCCCCCCCATTTAAAATGTTTTAGCAACGCCCCTGCCTTTCCTCACTTTTCTCCATCTCTCTCTTCTTCCTCGCTTTTACTTTCTATTACCATCTTTATCTCTCTTTCTATTAACAGCTCGTTTATCTTTTTTTCTCTCTAAATCTTATCAATCCCCCTCCTCATGTTTCTCCCCCATCTCCCTCTCTTCTTCCATCTGACCTTCTTCCTCGCTTTCACTTTCGATTCCATCTTTATTTCTCTTTATTCATACTTTTCTCTCTTAATTTTTCATGTTTCTCCTTTTTATCTTTATCTCATTCTCTTTATACCCTATGAATCCCTCTCCTCACTTTTTTTCTCCCCATCTCTCTCTCTCTTTCCTTCATCTGATCTTCTTTCTCTCTCACTTTCTTTTATCATCTTTATCTTATTCTCTTCAAACCTTGTGAACCCCTCTCCTCACTTTCTCTCCCAAACTCTCTTCCTTCATCTGATCTTCTTTCTATCTCTCACTTTCTTTTACCATCTTTATTGCATTCTCTTTAAAACTTGTGAATCCCTCTCCTCACTCTTCTCTCTTTCTTTCTCTCTCTCTCTCTCTCCAATCTCCCACGTCTCTCCTTGCTACTTAACTTACATTCTGACATCCGGTCTCTCATAGCTTTCACGTGGACGATAATTAATTTGGTCTTTGGTCAAAAATACCAAAGGCCCCAACTAAAGGGAAAAAACAAACAACAGGTCCATGAAACCAAAGGTGAAATGACCATTATTTCAAGTACAGTAAGACCCCTGTTTTGGTTTTGTATGTAGACCTTTTTGCTTTTGACTTGGTGTAAAGAAGGTCAGAGAGACCAAATATTGTGAACTTTCATCAGAAAAGCAGAGAGCTCACAACTCTGTATTTTCCTCAGTCTTGCGGGCATGGACCTTTGTTAAAGTGGGCTGTAGACTCAAGATGCACCAAGGCAGTAGCTAAAGTAACCCCCCCCCCCCCCCCCCAACGAATGGCAAATAAGAAAGAATACAATACAAATAGGCAAAGGGGAAGGTAACACAAAAGATGGTACCCCTTTCTAAATCCTCAGTACAGTTGGTGGCCTTGTCATTTGTATTTAATTCATTCATTTCAGGAAGACCGTTGCCCCCCCCCCCCCCCCCAATGCCTGTACCCCCAATGGCTGGATCAATGCTATACAACTGCACTAAGAAATAGATTTTCACTAAATCCATTTCCTTGACCACCAGTGTATTGCCACTAATTGCTTCAGTGTTACCCTGTACTATGCATGGATTCACTAAAAATGTGCATCATGATTTCCATAAAATTAGCATCAAGAGGGCCAGTCATAAGCTTAATCAGTACATTTCTAAAGTAATGTACACTTACTATAGAGATATTCCTTTCAGTTAATACTGGTACTCTAAAAGCTTTTATTCCAACAAGTCAATAATTACTACATGTACATGTACTGCATGTACTTTGAAGAATAAGAACACAACATGTTTAATTTATATAACTTTGTTGAAAAAGAGCAATGTTTCTCTATATCTAAAAGATACATGTAGGTATCCATATTTACATGTACATGTAGCCTATATGTAGTTTAAGTACAGATTCTAGTCATGCAATAAGAACAAAACATGTGTAAATTATATAACATAGTTGAAAAACAATATGTTTCCTTAGATCTAAAAGATACATGTAGGTATTCATATGTACATGTAGCCTATATGTAGTTTAAGTACAGATTCTAGTCATGCAATACGAACAAAACATTTGTAAATCATATAACATGGTTGAAAAGCAATATGTTTCTCTATGATCGATCTACATGTAAAAGACATGTTGGTATTCATATTTACACATAGTTTGAGTATAGATTCTGGTCACACAATAAGAACAAAAACATGTGGAAATTATATAACATAGTTGAAAAGCAATGTTTCTTTGTGATCTAAAATTTTTTTTTTTTAAATACATGACATGCAGCCTACATGTTGTTTAAGTACAGATTCTAGTCATGCGATAACATAACATTTGTAAATCATATTACATGGCTGAAAAGCAATATGTTTTGTTATGATCTGAAAAAACATACATGTAGATACACTGTATTCATATTTACATGTACATGTAGCCTACATGTTGTTTAAGTACAGATTCTAGTCATGCAATAAGAACATAACATTTGTAAATCATGTTACATGGTTGAAAAGCAAATATGTTATGTTATAATGTAAGATACATGTAGGTATTCATAATTACATACATGTACATTTAATACAATACCTACTCTCCTCTACAAAAAAAAATCATTTAAAGTTGAATTTGAACAAATTAAAAGTGATTGCTTAGCTGAACAAACTGTGGGTATAACACATACGCTGATCTTTATACCAACTAAAATCGACACATACAGGTATCAAATCTCTGCAAATGAGGTTAGAAATTTTTAAAAGCTGACAAGCAAAAAAAAAAAAAAAATCCCCTGTAAGAATCCAACTATGAACTTTGCCTCAGAAAATTGTACATATACACTACTTCTAGCATCAGTTTCATTTCTTATAATCCACCCTACACCAATCACGATTTACAATGCATTGATCTCCATCAAATTAAAGAGTGCTTCATCAAGAGACATAATGTCACATGTTTGCCTATATTTTGGCATGAATGATGCCAAGAACAAAGACAACATCCTACTACAAAACATTTAATGACATTCTAACATCAGGATTATCCTGCAAAAAAGGTTGCAAGGATTTTGTGAAGAGAAACATCTCCCATGGAATAGTTCTTTGCATATATACATTTTATCATCTTTGTCATCTTTTGGTAGCACGAGCGTAGACACGCATAATTATCCATTGTCAGGGGGGGGGATGATCTATTCATCATCCCCCCACTAACAATAGAAAGTGTGTGCGTATCTATGCCACTGTTTGGTAGTAGAGAATTATTGAAGGGAAAATAGACCAGTTTCCTGTAAGTTTACCTATATCAAAGTGGAAGGAGTAATAGAAATTCAAATTGCAACTTTACACTGGTGTTTCTTCAGATGTATTGAGGAAAGGCAGCCACCTCCAGTATGCTGGGTGGGTGACTGCAGCCTGCCTTGTGTGTTAATGTGCCTCTCCTGTTTCATAGATGCAGGCTATGTTAAAGTGGAAAACACTCCAGTAAATGGAGGCCCCATGTGAAGGAGAGTCACCACCTTTGCACATCAAAAATCCACTACACTATTCGATGAAGAGTAGGGGGAAACTTTGGTGTAGTGGTACACCTGCACATCCCAATCAGTTATATCAGGAGGAGAGACCCGAGGGTTACAGTGATTCAGTTCGCTTTTCCCTCCCAGGCACATGTGATGCAAATACTCAATAATACTAATAATAATATTGTTAAATCCATTGGGATAAGTTTTTGTATTTGCATTAATTACAGAAATACATGTATGGTGATTTGAGGATTAAAAAAAGGGAGACATTTGGCACTCCATAATTTGTTGGACTAAATCTACATCTAAATCTAAATCTGCACTAAGGCAGGGGTTGTGCCTGGCATAAACTTAGACCATTATGTCCAGTACGCTTCATAAGCTAATCCCCATTTCAACTAATTTCAAATCTATGATTCAAATAAACTGCAACAACAAACCTTTTTCTGTACAATTATCTAAGCTACAGTGGTATACTGAATAAATTAGTTGTATTTTTTAAGACAAAACAACAAACCTTGTGCATTTTCTTGGCAAATCAAAAAAGGAGAAAATAAAAATCAGGACGCGAAGAATCTGGATCTAAAGATGAATTACAGAATTCCCACAAAGCACCTTGAAAGATCCTCATACATGGAAGATCATTTCATCACTTGAGTCCACTCAAAAAATCTAACTTAACTCACAGGGGCTGTACAGTGGTAATAGTTGTAAGTCTTGCTCTCATCTAACAAAATGAGGTTCAGGATAATTTGGGTCTATACATACACTGCAGATTTCTTACAGAGCAACTTGAAAGAACCTCATACAAAGAAGATTAATCATCTGACACATCAATTGATTCTAGCTTCAAGTCTGAACTTGTTTCATAGGGGCTGTACAGTGGTTATAGTTCCAAGTTTAGCTCTCATCGTACAAAACGAGACTCGGGAGAATCTAGGTCTATACACAAATCGCAAATTTCTTACAGAGCAACTTGAAAGAACCTCATACAAAGAGAATTAATCATCTGACACATCACTGGAATCAAGCTCCGAGTCTGAACTTGACTCATAGGTGCTGTACAGTGGTAATAGTTCTGTGTCAGGCTCTCCTCTACTAATGACAGATAGATGTCTTGGTAGTATGCCTTCATGTGGGATCTTGTGGTGAAGGATTGTTCTTGCTGCTATTTCCTCTAGGGTCAAGACTGATGTTAGTGAAGAGATCAGACTCATAAGCTCTTGATTTTCTGGTGCATCTGGATTGAAAGCAGACTTATTCAAGATCACCTCTCTCACTCTCTTGCCGTAACAGTTTCAGGCTTCAATGTCACATCAATTCCGAATAAGGATAAGAGCAACATCTTTCAAGAATTACAGACCATTAGAGCAGTCCACATCCAGTAAAGAATGCAGCAATGAGTTCCCTTCACTTATTTGAGGTGCATCTTCACATTGCATCATCCTTGAAATCACCTTCATAAGATTCTCTTTCAATTTTTTATTCTCTGAGGAGCCCGATAATACACATATAGTTTCAATATCTTCTAAGATGAGGTGACATCTCCTTCATAAGACTCCTACCATTCTTCCACCAAACTGAAGCATAGATTCAAACATCTCCTTTGACTTGCAGATGCCGACTCAGCATCTACCAAGCAACAGCCAAGATCATGCAGCAGTTTCACAACATCCTTGTGCAGACGGCACTTGAGTTTTGACTGCAGCTCCCACTGAATTGCTTCTCTAAAGATTTGAGAACCTTCCTCTCTCTTCCCAAAGACAAATATGCCATCAAGCAAAGGGATGAGAAGTCAAGGTAGGAGGTATCTGTTTTTTAATTTCCTGTGGAACTAACCTTTCTGCAACTAGGAAGCGTTGTTTTCTCAGCCCAAGGGTCCCATTTCATGTCTCCCAAGTCATCCAGAGTCTTACATTCCTTTGAAGAAAAAAGAGAGAAATGTGCAGCTATCCCTGACTGTGCATAATTATCCCTTGATGAAATACCACTTTTCTCACAAAGTGACATTGCTATGTGAAAATACCAACAATCTCACTTCATTTGGTATCATAAGGACCACAATTGAGGCCAACTGATACTCCAAGGGTTTCCTTTGCCTTCACCTTTTCTGCAATAGATATTTGAAATCCACTCATATGTTCAATCTTCTGGGTGACAAATTTTACGATATTAGTGAGTCTCTGTAATCCTGCCAGACAAGGAGGATCAAGTCCATGAGAGTTACATTGCAAATTTGCTCCATGACTGATAAGTCTTAGGATGGCTCGTCTAGTAATGCTTTCACTATTTTTGTACAAAATAACTGCAATTTTTTTCCACGCAAGCAACAGCAATGGTCTTTCAAGGAGGTAAAGTGCATTTGCGTGCTTCCCCCTTCGGTAGATCTCACATTAGGGTCAGCCCCTTGATCAAGCAAGAACTTGACCATTTACTCATTACCTCTAGCACAAGCAATCATTAACAGTGACTATCCAACATTTCCAGCATCCAATTCAATCTTTTGGGAGTCAGCGATAACTTGGATTTCATCCAGAGTCAATGCATAAAGCCCCTTTCATATCATCTGAAGCTAAACATTCATTTATTCTTTATCAAATAACTTTTATCCTACTTAAGGGGTTCACATTTATTCCATCAAGATAGATAGACTCCATAATTGTCACTTCTTATAAATTCATTGGACTTTCAAAAAGCTGTAAGAAGTACATTCTACAGCCATATTGAATATGATATGACTTGTCAATCAAAAACCTCATTCACAATCCTCATCTTCATCTGATTCTATTAAAGAATCCAACTCTGAGGAGTCAGGATTCAAGTACATTTCCCCTTCTATTTTCTCAGAAAGCATAATTGGAAGCTTTTCTTTGTAATATATGTTGTTACGTAGAACTGCTCTTGTAGCCAGTTCCTCTAGACAGGGTGGTGTTGTTGGTGGGCTCAAAAGTGGCAACAATTCTACCACCTCCGGATATTCCTCGTCAGCTTGCTCAATGCAAACATCATCAGTCGGACAACCATACCGAATCAACACCCGAGCAAGTGGAATAATGAAATCCCTATCACGAGCAACAGCTACAATCTTAACAAGGGTATTAAGTAAAGATGCATCCGAATCTGGGTCAAAGCCATTGTAGTACAGGAGTCTAGAGATGGTAAACTTCAATCTATTCCTTGTCTTCTTGCTCTGACCACTGTACACATCATCCCACATGGCATTGGCCATGTTATCAAAGAAAACTGAATTTATTGATAATGTACGATTATCTGATATTTGACTTTGTTCTTCACCACACATCTTGATACAGTTAATGATACCTCCAACAAAAGGGAGGCTTTGTTCAAGATATTTTGATTCTGATTGGTAGTATGCAAGGTTGAACAACAGACCTCCCAACAGTTTGAGAGTCTCCCATCTTTTCCCTCCAAGATGCCTTCTATCTTCTTGGAAACCCTCTGCATATATCTTCAACAACTTGGGAACAAATTTCATCCCTGATGATCCAGAATGATGCAGTGGAGATTCTAAAACGCTCTTCATCATCTTGAGGACTGTACCAAGTGGGTATTCCATCAGCATCTCCTTCTTGATCATAGCGACAAGCAAGTCATATCCTGCTTCTGTAGCTCTCCCATTAAAGAAAGCTGGGTCAGTGTATCTAGATGTAGCATCCCAGAAGTTGTGCTTATCTTTGACCTGGTCAGGAACACACTGAATACCAATGGTGAAAGTCTTTTGCCTGACCTTGTGCTTATCAATTCTATTCACATTCTGTTTCTTCATCATATCAAAGAACCATGCATCAAGGTCTGAGGTGATGTGGCATGGTGTACATGTACCTTCACTATCATCTTCTGACTGCAAAGTTGCAGCAATGTGAAATGACTTGCATGCATCAATGGTATGGTGTATATCAAAGAATGCCTGTGAAACTCCCAACATTTCATATGCCTTCACCTTGTCAGTGAGTGACATTGCAATTTTGTTGCTTGATGCAAAGAATGTCACTACATCTTTATAACTGTTCAAAGCTGCTACAAAGGCTGGACTCAATCCATCTTCATTCATTTGCAATTTAGCCCTATGACTGGTAAGGAGGTCAACTATCTCGATAATTCTATGAAGCTTCTCTCCTGGGTAGTTAGGTTTTTGTCTACACAACAAAACTAAATCTTCGTCCCCTTGGCATGCATAATGGAGAGCGGTATTACCAAGGTTTGTACACGTCAAGTTAGGATTAGCTCCTGCTTCCAACAAAAACTTTACAATGTCCTTCTGTCCATTTCTACATGCGATCATCAAAGGTGTTTGTCCTATGCTGTTAGCTGTGTCTACGTCAGCAGAATCACCCAAAAAAGCCAGATATTGTTTCACACCATCCACATCTCTTATACCTCCTTGATCAAAGAGAGACGCCAAATCAACACCCTCTTCAGTCCACTGATTGATATTATCCTTTTGAAAAGGAGGATCTCCCAATTCCTGACAACCTCTCTCTGATTCTGAAGCCATCAGAGTGACAGTGTGGATCTAAGACCAATGTTTCAAGAATCTGAGGGAATAGAAATGGATAATGAATGTCTGAGTATTTTTTTTTATTACGAAAGGGAGATAAATGCTATTCAGATGCCATTCAAGTGTCCATGACAATGAAATGAACACCCTCTTCCACTTGGGTTCTGTCACAGAACTACTGTGTGCATCCTTTTTTAAGCACACTAACATAGAAAAGGGCACATATGGGACCCAAGCCTGACTTGGACTGAAAATACCAAGCCTTTAGTCAATCAGCATTCACATATGCAAAATATTTATGAATAAAGTAATTATTCCTTTGTTTATATATTGTTCACTTGGTAGAGAATAAGTCTTCACCTAAACTTTAAGAAGCAGTTTGCCAGCTTCAATGTGAGATTTTTCATTTAAAACTGATATAGGGCATGGAACAGTTTGCAAGAAGAGGTGGTCTACATGTAAGCCCCTTCACAGAATTCTTTATAAAGTGTGAATAACAATGCATCAAAAGAATCCAGCCACATTATATTACCTATGATTTCAAGTATTCTGTTCTCTGCCTTTAGAATCACACCCTTCCTTGCAACTACATGTAACAACTCAAACTGAATAGGGTGAAACATTCGATTTTATACCCAATGAGTGCACCATTTGGTTGGTTCAAGGTCTACTAGAACAAAAAATATGGTCTGATGGGCTTCACATTTCTTGAACTTTCTTCCTACTTGTCAAATAGTCATTCTGGGCCTTTAAAGGGTTAAGAACCATCTGACTAGTCAAGAAGAACATGACATACATGTACAACACTTCATTCTCAATGACCTTCAAAAAAAAAAAAAAAAAAAAAAAAAGGTTCCAGGCACATTAATCATGAAAATATCCACCAAACATTTATGCAACTCAAATTCTGTTTGTTGGATAATAAACAAACTAAACACATAATGTGCTTAACAATTACTTATCAAGACCAATTAATTTTCTACTGCAGGTATCCCTGTATATTAAACATTGAACATCTTATGTACCCAACAATGAATAACTGAACTTAAAAAATAAAATACCTTTAATATCAAACTGGTAAAAGAGAAATAATGTTCTTAATCTGCATCAGAGTCACTTGAAAAATCCAACTCAGAAGGATCTGCTGACATTTCACCCTCTATTTTCTCACATAGGATATCCGGAAGCCTCTCTCTGTAGGGTATCTTGTCGCGGAGTATCACTCTAGCAGCTAGTTCCTCAAGAGGGATTGGAGTTGTTGGCGGGCTTATGAGTGCAAGCAGTTCTTTTACTTCAGGGTCATCCTCATCAAGATCCTCAAGGGAAATATCTTCAGTTGGACAACCATAGCGAAGTAATACTCGTGTAACTGAAAGAATGAACTCCATATCATAGGCAACACGTACAACCTCAAGAAAAGTATCAAGTAAACACGAATCTGCACTTGGATCAAAGCCATTATAGTAGAGAAGTCTACAAATGGTAAACTTCAATCTATTCCTTGTCTTCTTGCTCTGACCACTGTAAATATCATCCCACATGGCTGCAGCCAACTTATCCATGAAGACTGCAGTGACTGATATTCCACTGTAATCTTGAATACCACTATATTCTTCTGAAATAAACTTCTTGATGGAGTCAGTAATGCTCACGACAGCCGGGAAACATAATATAAGATATTTTGATTTTGATGGGTAGTATGCAAAGTTGAACATCAATTCTCCCAGATATTCAACAATGTCCCTGTTTGCATATTTCAATGGGCTGCTATCTTCACTAAATTCTTCAGCATATGCCTCCAACAGTTTCAGAATAAACTTCAGTACTGATGGGCCACAAGCGCTCTGTGACGATTCCAAAGCCTTACTTATCATCCCCATGACAGTGCCTAGTGGGAATACCTCTAGCATTTCTTTCTTTATAAGAGCAACAAGCAGCTCATATCCTTCTTGAACAGCTTTACCATCAAACAAGGCAACCTTAGCACATTTACCCATAGCATTACAAAAGTTGCGTTCATTTTTGATCTCCTCAGGTAAACACTGGAGACCAATGGTGAAAGCCTTTATTTTAACCTCAAAATCTTCATTTTCACTGGCATTCTCCCTTTTCATCATATAAATAAACCATGCATCCAGGTCAGAACTGATAAGATATGACGTAACGTCCTCATTATCTTTACAATGCAAAGATGCAGCAATGTGAAACGACTCGCATGCATCGATGGCATGGTGTTTGTCAAAGACTGCCTGCGAAACTCCTAACAGTTCATATACCTTTACCTTCTCATCAAGTGGCATTGAAATTACATTGCTTGATGTAAAGAATGCCACTACATCTTTGAAACTGTTTAAAGCGGCTACACAGACTGGACTCAATCCATTCACATTCTTCTGCAGTGTAGCCCCATGATTGACTACGAGTTCAACAACCTTTGTGATTTCCAGGAGCCTCTCCTGTGGGTAGTTTGGTTTTTCTCTACACATCGAAACTAAATCTTTGTCCCCTTGGCATGCATAATGGAGAGCGGTATTACCAAGGTTTGTACATGTCAGGTTAGGGTTAGCTCCAGCTTCCAACAAAAACTTTACAATGTGCTTCTGTCCATTTCTACAAGCGATCATCAAAGGTGTTTGTCCTATGCTGTTAGCTCTGTCTATGCCAGCAGAATCACCTAAACAAGCAAGATATTGTTTCACACCATCCACATCTCTTATACCTCCTTGATCAAAGAGAGACGCCAAATCGACACCATCTTCAGTCCACTGATCAAAATTATCCTTTTGACAAGGAGGATCTCCAAATCCCTGACAACCTCTTTCTGATTCTGAAGCCATCAGGGTGACAGTGTGAATCTAAGTCCAATGTTTCAAGAATCTGAAGGAATAGAAATGGATAATAAATGTCTGAGTATTGTTTTTTTAATTATGAAAAAAGTGAGACAAATGCTATTCAGATGCCATTCAAGTGTTTACTTCATGTCCATGACAATGAAATGAACACCCTCTTTCACTTGGGTTCTGTCACAGAACTTCTGTGTGCACCCTTTTCTAAGCATACTAACATAAAAATGGGCACACACAGGACCCAAGTCTGACTTCGTTCAACAGTTTTCCAGATTGAATATGTCCTGTCTTATGATCTTTATTCCAATGAAGCTAGAGACTACAAGTTCAATGTTGACATAAGGAGGTTTGAGGGACTGAAAATACCACGCCTTTAGTCAATTAGCATTCACCCATGCAAAATATTTATGAATAAAGCAATTATTCCTTTGTTAATATATTGTTCACTTAGTAGACAAGTCTTCTTCACCTAAACCTTAAGAAGTAGTCTGCTGGCTTCAATATGAGATTTTTCATTTAAAATTGATATAGGACATAGAACAGTTTGCAAGAAGAGGTGGTCTACATGTGAGCCCCTTCACAGAATTCTTTATAAAGTGTAAATAACATTGCATCAAAAGAATCCAGCCACACTGCATTACCTATGATTTCCAGTATTCTGTTATCTGCCTTTAGAACCACATCACCCCTCCTGGCAACTCCATGTGTAAAAACTCAAGCTGAATAGGGTGAAGCATATTTTGATTTTATACCCAATGTGTGCACCATTCGGTTGGTTCAAGGTCTGCTAGAACAAGAAATATGGTCTTATGGGCTTTACATTTCTTGACCTTTCTTTCTACTTGTCAAATATTCCTCAAGACAGAAACCTTCAGCCTTCTGGGCCTCTAAAGGGTTAAGAACTATCTGACTAGTCAGGAAGCAAATGACATACATGTACATGTATAACACTTCACTCTCAATGACCTTCAGTCGTCACTCCAAACAATGTGTTAAGTAAACCCCTGTCATCTTCCTGTATACAATACGTTACTGAAATCGAGGCAACTTGAGTATCAAGGCAAACACCACAGAGTAGTCTAAACCAACATAGTCATAAAGAGTACAAATTTACAACAAAAACCACCACCCAAAAAAAAGGTTCCAGGTGCATTAATCATGAAAATATTCACTAAACATTTATGCAACTCAAATTCTATTGTTCGTTGGGTTGGGTAATAAACAACTAAACACTTAATGTGCTTAGCAGTTACTTATCAAGACCAATTAATTTTCTACTGCAGGTATCCCTGTATATTAAACACTGAACGCTTACATCTCCAACAATAAATAACTGAACTTAAAAAAATAAAATACCTATAATAATAATGGCAAAAGAGAATATATGTTCTTAATCTGCATCAGAGTCACTTGAAAAATCTAACTCAGAAGGATCTGCTGACAACATTTCACCCTCTATTTTCTCACATAGGATATCAGGAAGCCTCTCTCTGTAGGGTATCTCGCTCTGGAGTATCACTCTAGCAGCTAGTTCCTCAAGAGGGATTGGAGTTGTAGGCGGGCTTAAGAGTGCAAGCAGTTCTTTTACTTCAGGGTCATCCTCATCAAGATCCTCAAGGGAAATATATTCAGGTGGACAACCATAGCGAAGTAATACTCGCGTAACTGACAGAATGAACTCCATATCATAGGCAACACGAACAACTTGAAGAAAGGTTCCAAGTAAACACCAATCTGTGTCTGGATCAAAGCCAGTGTAGCGGAGAAGTCCACAGATTGCGAACTTCAATCTATTCCTTGTTTTCTTGCTCTGACCACAGTACACATCGTCCCACATGGCTTGAGCCAACTTATCCATGAAAACCGCAGTGACTGATATTTTCCCATAATCTGTATTTGAATTTGGTTCTTCTGCAGTCATTTTCTTGATGCAGTTGATGATGCTCACGACAAAAGGGAAGCTCGATTTAAGGTCTTTTGAGTCTGACCGACAATATGCAAAGTTGAACATTAGGCCTCCTAGAAGCTCAACAATTTCCCATTTTTCACATATCAGTTCACTGCTACATGTACCTGCTCTAAATTCCTCAGAATATGCTTCAAGCAGTTTGAGAATAAACTTTATCACTGACGATTCGTGGGCACGAATTGAAGGTTCTAATGCATCCTTTAACATTCCCATGACTGTACCTAGCTCGTATTCCTCTATCATCTCTTTCTTTATGAGAGCCACAAGCATCTCATAGCCTTCTCGTGGAGCCTTACCATCAAATAAGGCAGCCTTAGCACATTCACCCATAGCATCACAGAAGTCAAATTCATCTCTGATCTCCTCAGGTAGACACTGGAGACCGATGGTGAAAGCTTTTAACTTTATAGCAAACACTTCATTCTCACTGGCATTCTCCCTGTTCATCATGTCATAAAACCATGCATCAAGGTCAGAACTGATAAGATGTGATGTATCGTCCTCATCATCTTTTGACTGCAAAGATGCAGCTATGTGAAATGACTCACATGCATCAATGGCATGGTGTTGGTCGAAGATTGCCTGTGAAACTCCCAACAGCTCATATGCCTTTACCTTCTCATCAAGTGGCACTGAGATTACATTGCTTGATGCAAAGAATGCCACTACATCTTTGAAGCTGTTTAAAGCTGCTACACTAACTGGACTGAGTCCATTTTCATTCATCTGCAGTGTAGCTCCATGACTTGCAAGGATTTCAACAATCCTGATGATTTCCTGGAGCTTCTCTTGTGGGTAGTTTGGTTTCTCTCTACACATTGTAATTACATCTTTGTCACCTTGGCATGCAAGATGAATGGCAGAATTACCAATATTACATCTCACGTTAGGGTTAGCTCCTGCTTCCAAAAGCAAATTTACAATGTCCTTCTGTCTATTTCTACAAGCAATAATCAAAGGTGTTTGTCCAAAGATATTACGTCTGTCTACGCAAGCAGAATCGCCAGAACAAGCAAGATATTGTCTCACATCACTCACATTTCTTATTTCTCCTTGATCAATGAGACACACCAAATCAGCACCATCTTTGATCCATTGATCAATCTTATCCTTTGGACAACCACACTCTGACTCTGATTCTGAAGCCATCAGGATGACAGTAACAATCTCGGACCAAGATCTCAAGAATCTGCGGCAATGAAAATGGATAATAGGGCTGTAAGACCTGAATTAAAGATAACAATAAACTCTATGCATACATGTATACACGTATAATGTATCGATAATGATGTAAATGTGGTCCCGCCTGAATGATTTGGCATATAAAAAATTGTTGAGTCTTTGTCAATCAGTCACATTGGACATTGCCTGCATGGCTCTGCTGATTTGACATCACACCACCTGAGTAGAATAACTGGCCCACTGATATTACTGTTGAGGGCTGTCCAAAGAAATCTCTCCCCTAGAGGTCCTAATAAGATGGGTAAATTCTTGAGCGAGGCTCATTAGCAGGAATTTTAAGGGTGGGACCTACATGTGCATTTACAACTTTTTCCAATGCTTTTTCGAAACAAACAATAGAGGGGAGATTTCAGAAAATGGAGAATGATTTATAGTTATCAATCAGGTCTCACCAGCCCTTTAATGAATAATGAAATTCAAGGTTTCCTATGCACAGATTTACATCTGCACTAATCTCCAATTCTAGTACATGTAAATGCACTGCTTCTCAACCTTTTTTAACTTGAGGCCCACTTTGGCTCTTAGAAATTTATTGAGGCCACCTTACAAAAAATGAAAAAAAAAACCCTATAAATCTTGACAAAACAAAATAGAAAACAAATTTTGTGCTAATTACATGTATATGTTTTGTGCCACTGTCAGATAGATAGTAGATTCCTATCACATTTAGATTGAAAGCACATAAACCATCACTGCACCAAAACAGACAGCATCTTAAAAATAAATAATTTAATAGGCATTTGTAAGGTGCCATCTTGCTGGAAAATTATATTCCAAGGAGCCCAGAAAAACAAGATGAGAAATTATAGGCCAGATGAGTACCCTGGCCTTGTGTCTTAACACTCATCAATCGAAGTGCAATGCACACAATGATAGCACTGGCACCGATGCACTTCATGCACTACAGGACTACAGCAAGACCACTAATCATGCAGCGAACTTAAACCGAGGAGGAAAATCCCAACTAGAACTATCAGCTGGCCGCTAACACGTGCGCATGTTAGGAGTGTGACTATAACAGCTAGAATACTACGCTACTTACCCCAGTGAAAAAAATAAGAGGGGGGCTAAGGGCGATTAGCCCCCGAAACTCTTGAAAAAGCCACCGTAATTTAAAAAAGAGCCACCATCAAATAATATTTCTGCCCATGGGTCGTAGTGCATTAAAATCTCTAAACACAATAGGTGGACTTCTAAGTAGCCCTCGTGAAAGAAATTTTAATTTTTACACTGACTTACCCCCATTTCCTCAAGATCTTTGAGAAAATTTTTAAACATGTAACAGTATACAGCTGAATTCAAGCTGTGTCATGAAGATCAGATACAATTTTTGTTTCATTCTATTCTTTAACATATTTTTTGGCCGACAGTGAGGCCCATCGGTTGAAAAGCGGTGGGCTATGGGTACTGTCAAAGTGATCTAATTACCCCTTATACATGTACATACAACATGTAAATATGAATGTACATCTGTAGGTCATTTATGGCCAAAAGAGTCAAGACCTATCACATACACATGAAGTATCCATGTAGGTACATGTACTTCCTAAAGCCCATCATACACTTTACTTGTTTTATATGCAATCTCACTGCAGTGGCATAATGTATGTCTTCCTATATGTAAAACTGACAGCCATCAAGTTCGAGAAACAGCCAACTGGCCCCAAATAAGGGACAGTTGTGTGAGAATAATGTTGCAGTCTGAAATCACCTTGATTTCCTGAATCAAAATTAGAGACATATATTCTACATGTCCAAATACAAATCTGATAAGTCACGACCACTGTGCATCATGGTTTGCCGTATCTGAACAATTACCCCCCGGGACAATTAACCCCAGGACAACTAACCCCCCCCCCCCCCCCCCCCGAATTCAGGGTAGTTGTCCTGGGGGGGGGGGGCTAAAATTATGAAAGATCTCTGGCAAGTAAAACTCCAGTGACATATATTCTGCAATTCTAATCTGGTGACAAATGCTTTGAACTACATGTATGAACCAGGGGGTCGTTTCATCAAATCAACTCCATGACAGTCATAACTCTTGTCGGCTATCTACGGAAATGTCATGGACTTGAAAAACTGTTTCACAAAGACGTGATAAACAACAACTCCATGATATCGATACTTATTGGCTAAAAAACAGGGGTGGTATTCTGAGATTTATTTTATCTTGATTTTAGTGAAATAATTTTAATTGTCATAACAAAATGTACGCTTATGGCACATCATTGGTTAATGCCTGCGCAAAAGTGGCTGCGTACGCGGAATTCATCTGCACAAACACCAATGAAATGTTGCAATTTGAAATTTGTTATGACAATTAAAATCTTTTCACTAAAATCAAGATAAAATAAATCTCAAAATACCTCCCCAGTCTATATCACAGTCCACTGGATTTATCGTCAATTACCCAAACAGACTTTGAGGCTCAGTTTTCCCCAAACTGTTCCAAAATGTCAAAAATGGCATTGAAAATTAATACTGATGATACAAACATCCTGTTTACATGAAGATATGTGTTACTTATTGCATCTTAGAATTTATGAAATTGAGAAAACTCGAGGATGCTTTTGCAATGTACGAATCTAGATATGTAAATAAGACGATACCATAATTGACTAATAATGGAAAGAAGACCCAAATCGTGTACACTTTAGAGAAAAATGATTAAATTAAGATATTTTATGGCCCAATTCTTGATATTCATTTACAAAAAATACATTTACTAATATTCATATCAAAGCAATGCGTGGAAAGGGGAAGATATATGGTCAATACATACATGATAAATTGTTGTTGTTTAAATTAGTCTGTATAGACAGACTGTTCCGTTTTCGACGCTTTTTCTACGGTAGACCGATCTGGGTATTTTTAATATTAATTTCAGTTACTTGTTGGGGGGTCAAGAAGTCATAAGAACATATGGTTTGTCTGTAAAATATTATAATACGAACATTAGTAACACTATTTGATAAAGGAATGGTAAAGGACAGTGCTTGGAGATCAGGAAATAAATGTTCTCTTAATTTACATTTCTTATTTTTTCACAGCCCATAGACTAACTAAAAGCTGGCTTGTGATGGTGTTCTAAAAAGATATGACAGGTCCGGAGTACTGACAAGTCACTTGTCAGCGAATTTGTCGCTGGTCTTGGCAAAGATGGCTTTGTGAAACACTTAGCGGAAAAGTTGAGCGACAGTGTCGAGATGTTGCTGATCTTGTCATTATGACGGTTTGATGAAACGCCCCCCAGAAGAATTGGTATCAACTACATACATGTAAGACTCTTTTTTGGAAAAGCTAAGCTAAATAGTCATTGAAAACAGTCCTGGTTTCATCAATTTAAGTTTTGAGGACACAGTACCTAGTACTTTTTTTTTTTTCTATATCTGAACCATATAATTATATATATATACCACTAATTCGCTCTAAAAGGGGAAATGGTAAAAAAAGCATAGCAAAGGAGAAAATTTATGTAAACCTGTTTATACATAATAAAGGATATGATTAAGGACATTTCCTCAAACAGCACATATTTTACCCATGGCACAATATGAACCCTGAAATTTGAGATGCATTGATAAGGCTACCCTACATTAAAAAAAAAATTGGAAGGGTCCTCATATCAGTGGACGCTCATTATAGCATTGTGACAGCGAAGTTACAGGTTGTGATATGGCAGGCAAGGTCAGAAAGTCTAGTTCAAAACGTAAAGGAGAAATGCATATTTCTCCTTATAGTCGATTTCCCCCTTTCGCTGCATTTTTTACTACGTATTTTCGCCCTAAGTAGGTATCTAATAAAATATATATATGCATATATATATATATATATATATATATATTGCAGTAAATGAACTATATGTTTACTGACAATGAAATTCATACCACATGAAAGAGTAATTAATATCCTTTCCAATGGTTACGTGTTTAGGTTCCCAGGGCCATGCATCACTGAACACCACTGTCTTCAAAATTTTGTGCAAAAATCTAGTTGGTTCAGTTTCTTGTGAAACACAATAGGCATGATGCTAAGGAGATACCTTTATGAAATGGCATGGGTACTCCAATTCTCATCATGGATGATTTTCTCTTGTGTTTCACCAGTGATTCAGGATTTTTGTTTCGTAAAACCTTTTTCAGATAGAAGGGTTTTTCAAAGAAGACAGTCTCGGTGAGTTTTAACAAGGTTGCATGCCAAACAACCAGTGAAAACCATAAGGATTGCAATATCATAAAGAACTGCAAATCAAAGACAAAAAGCATACAGAAGGAAAATCTAAAACTCATAAATGTGTTTGAAGATTTGACTTTGCTGATTTCAAAAAAGTCAATTTTTGTTGAAAATCGGCAGAAGATGCCTGCAGTACTTAAGACAAACGAACATGTTTCCTGTGCTTTCTGAAGGTCTCACTTCTTCTTGGTCAAATTTTACATCTAGCAACTCATTCCATGCTTTGTGAAGTCCATATAAGACTCTTTGTTAAGGCCTAAAATTAATGATTATGGGATTTGCTTACTAATGAATAGCCATGAAGAGCAACCAAGCTAGTTAACAAAGCCATTCAACCCAAACCATGCCTATTGTGTTTTACAAGAAAGTGAACCAACTAGAATTTCACCTAAAAGAGAAGCTGCATCAAGGTGAAACAAGGGAGAAAGGAGGTTTATTGGCAAGACATTCTCCATTAGGATGGGTGGTGATTGGACCTGCTGCAGACCATCAGATCAACAACAGCATTGTCCTGAACATCATGTTGGCCGATCCAGTGGACTTGCGAGAATTCTGGACAACAGAGTCGATGGGGGTCTGTCATGATATTGCTCGGTGCCAACCAGACGGGCTTAGTGAACAGGAGACAGCAGAATACAAGGTGATTAATGACTCTTGTAAGAAGGTTGGCAATCAATGGTGTGTGCCATATCCTTGGCGAAAGGATCCAGAGTTGCTCGCGGACAACAAATACCAAGCCGAGAGGATTTTGTATGCGACAGAAAGGAAGTTGGCAAAAAATCCGGAACATGCCGAGGCGTATGACAAACAAATCAAGGAAATGGTGGAGAAGAACTTTGCCGAGAAGATATCTGAAGATGAGATACAGTCATATGCAGGCCCTGTACACTACTTATCGCATCATGCCATAGTGAGACCTGAGAAAAAAAGTACGCCCATCAGAATTGTATTCAATTCATCAGCCAAGTATCAAGGACAGTCATTGAATGACTACTGGATGAAGGGGCCTGACCTACTCAACAGCCTTTTTGGGGTACTACTTAGATTTAGAGAACATGAAGTAGCCCTGTGTGCCGACATCTCTAAAATGTACCACAGGGTGATGATTCCAAAGGCAGATCAACACGTTCATCGTTTCTTGTGGAGAAACATGAATCCGGAACGGAAACCAGACGTGTACACAATGAAAGTCGTCACATTCGGTGACAAACCGGCCCCAGCTATGGCGCAGATGGCTCTGAGGAAAACCACAGAGGAAGGGGCAAAGGACTATCCACAAGCAGCATCTGCTCTCAAGAACAACACGTACATGGATGACATCTGTGTATCCGTGCCCACGGTGACTGAAGCCAAAGAACTGAGCAGTAACATTGACAAAGTACTAGCTGAAGGAGGTTTCAAGGTCAAAGGATGGAGGTCGAACAACCTATTGACCACGGAACAGATGAAGGGAGCAGATGAAAACTCCAAGCTACTGGAAGCCGTAACCGATGAGAAGGTTCTCGGAGTTGTATGGGATAATGAGTCAGACATTTTCTCATACAAAGTGAAGCTACAGGAAGATGCAATCCACGCCAACATAATGTCAAAAAGAAGCATCCTGAGTCATGTAGCTCGCATATTTGACCCGATCGGATATGCGGCTGCCTTTGTAATACGAGCCAAGATTGGACTGCAAAAACTGTGGGAAGAAGGTGTAAATTGGGATGCTGAGTTATCAGATGAAAGTCAGGCTGAATGGAAGAAGCTGTTTCAAGAGATGAAGAAACTGAGAGATGTCAAATTTGAAAGATGCCTGACACCAAGAAATGCAACTGGTAAACCGACTCTGTGCATCTTTTGTGATGCTTCTATGAATGCCTTCGGCGCATGTGCCTATCTACGATGGGAAACGGATGACGGAAAGTATGAAGTGCGGTTTGTAACAGCGAAATCCCGAGTGGCCCCTCTGAAGCAGCTAACAGTTCCAAGACTCGAATTGCAAGCAGCAGTCCTGGCCAGCAGACTGTATAGAGCCATCACAGCTGAAATGACGATGCAACTGAATGAGGTGATATTCATGACAGACAGTACCATCGCATTGTCGTGGATAAAGAACAGAGCTCGAAAGTTCAAGACGTTTGTTTCTACCAGAGTCGGGGAAATTCACAGTACTACAGATCCTAGCCAGTGGCGACATATTCCTGGAGAGGTAAACGTTGCCGATGATCTAACTAGAGGGTTGAAGGCTGATCAGTTGAATGGTAGATGGCAACATGGACCTGATTTCCTTCGACAACCAGATTCAGAATGGCCAGAAGAAGTCAAAGTGACTGAGAAACAACCTGATGTTGAAAAGGAAAAACGGAGAGAACAGTTTGTCTTAACTATGACTGACGTAGGAGAAGATGTAATTGACTGCAAGAGGTTTTCTAAATGGAGAAAACTGGTAAGAGTGACATCTTATGAGCCGGATGACGGGAGCTACCTTAGTCCTAATGACATGCTGTTAGGACGTGCATTGAGTGATGTTGCACAAGGTCCGTTCTGGGAAACCAGAAATCCACGGCATCGCGTCGAACTCGTCCAAGGAATCGTCGACTCTTTTTGGAAGCGTTGGACAAGGGATGTTCTTCCATTGCTAGTACCACTGAGGAAGTGGAATGTTGATCGCCGAAATGTTCGGGTGGACGATGTCGTGATGTCGGCTGACGCGAACGCTGTACGTGGGAAGTGGACCATTGCCCGCGTAATCCAGGTGTATCCAGGACAGGACGGTAAAGTACTGAATGTGAAAGTTAGAACATCTTCTGCTGAATACCGCCATCCAGTCACGAAAATCGCTGTCATTTATCCAGCAGAAGGATATGAGGATTAGGTTAATAACTTATGTGGTATTATTTATTGAATATAATCATGAGGTAAATTCCCTCATTGGGCGGGGGAGGATGTTTCGCGTTGCGAGTAAATTTTATTTGTCATTTAAAGTCACCATAATTGACCTTTGCTCCTTATGACACGAAGCGTTATTAGTCAGTTAGCACTATGGACGCAAGCTGATACGGACGTCTGTGTATCTGGGCTTGTGTGAAGTTTAAAACAGGATTTGGACGCTAACTCGCCTGTTTTACTGCGGTTTGTTTTTCCTTTACTGAAGGATTTGTGTTCGTCCCGCCACAGAAATCGAATTAAAAATAAGCTTAACTGCTTATAATCTCAATTCAAAGCAGGACAACACCAGTTTCTTTTATACTCCCCTTCGTCAATTATCCAGTGTTCATTGATGTGTGGCCCTGGAAACCTAAACAAGTTACCACTGGAAAGCAAATGAATTACTCTTTCTTATGATATGACATTAAACATCTTTAAATATATAGTTCATTTACAGGAAATTTTCAAATTTGGGTTTCCTTTTTTTTTTAATGCCCAGTATATATATATATATATATATATATATATATATATATATATATATACACTCAACCAAAAAATGTAAGTTTCCCCCTAGCATTTTTGGATATATCTCAAAAAGTATTTTACCGATTTTCATAATTCAAACGGGAATTGATAGGAAATGTTATTACTCATACCATGAATGGCATATCATTGCCACCAGATATCATTATTGGTGTGAAAAAATGCATTTTATGTCAAAATGCATGGGAAAAAAAGTTGCACTTAAGGTTATATGAAGCATATTGTGTACATTTCCTATGCAAGTTAGTAAATGACCTTTTTAAATTGTTATGTAATTCTCAGGAATTTATTCAGGTACAATATGCTTCCCTATTAAACAGATGTTATGCATACTTTTTAAACAATAGGCCTTTTCAATATGAAAATGTTGGTCGAAGCCATGTGCTTTTTTATTCCAGTTTGGGTTGATCACATTAATGTGCTTATGGCCATTTTGCATCATGCCGTGTCTGCAAATTTTTGAAAGAGGGAGAGCTACAGCTTTCCTTGAAGCTGGGGTTCCGGTTAAGGAGGTGGCCAGGAGACTAGGAGTTTCGCCCAATGCCATAAGGAAACTTAGAGCAAAGTTTCAGGAAACTGGAGAGGTCAAAGATCTGCCAAGAAGTGGCCGACCAAGGGTGACATCTGTCAGGCAAGATATGTCCATAATCAATAAGGCTGAAACTCGCAGGAAACTGACAGGTACGTGAAATTTACTTGTATTCTATGAAATTTATTAAATTGCATGAAAAGGAGTGATTTGTAATGCTGCTATATTTTTATGCTTCTACATTTTCAAGTATCCCTACATGCTTTTTCCCTTTTTTCTTTCCAGCAAAACAGATAAAAAAGCGACATCGCCGACGAGGACAGAGGCCAGATGATATCAGTCTTCAGACCGTGAGGAATCGTCTTCATGAGGTGGCCTCCGAGCTAGACGACCCAAGAAGAAAGTGAAGCTCACGGATCGCCATCGCCAGGAGCGCATCGCCTTTGCAAGACGTCATCGGAGATGGGGGAGGCGTCGCTGGGCCAATGTTCTCTTCAGTGACGAGTGCAGATTTTATCTGAGGAAGATTGACGGCAGAATGCGGGTTTGGAGAAGGGCAGGGGAGGAGCTAAATCGTGACTGCATAGCTGATCTAGAGGGCCCTGAGGTTGGCAGTGTGATGATGTGGGGCGGCATCAGCAGTCATGGAAAGACAGAGTTAGTTCCAGTGGCAGGTCGATTGACGGCGCAGCGATACGTCGACGAGGTGTTGGAACCGCACGTCATTCCGTATGCAGCAGCTATGGGAGACGATTTCATCTTCATGCGTGACAATGCTAGACCTCATCGCGATCAAGTTGTAGATCAGTTTGTTGAGGGAAATGGCATCGAACGTATGGAGTGGCCTGCAAGATCCCCTGACTGTAATCCAATAGAGAATCTTTGGGATATCATTAAGCAGAAAGCCAGCAAGAAGGTGAAACATGACACTTTACTGCAAGAATTTCAGCGCATCTTGCAGAGAGCATGGGCCAACATTGAGCAGCGCCAAGTACAAACTTTAGTTAACAGTATGAGGAAGAGATGCCGGCTGGTCATTAAAACGGATGGTGGACATATCAATTATTAAATACTTCACTGTATGCTCATGAAAAGAAAGAGATAGAGAAATATGCAATAAACCAGAATCATGAGTGATTGTTTGATTATTTGTGTAAAAGTCAATGCCAATCACTAAAGTGCAACTTTTTTTTCCATGCATTTTGACATGAAATGCATTTTTTCACACCAATAATGATATCCGGTGGCAATGATATGCCATTCATGTTATGAGTAATAAAATTCCCTATCCATTCCATTGAATTATGAAAATCGGTAAAATACTTTTTGAGATATATCCAAAAATGCTAGGGGGGAACTTACTTTTTTGGTTGAGTGTATATATATATATATATATATATGTACTATGTACCATCCCCTCTAAGGTTTAAGTTTATTAAGCGAGAGTTTTATATTTATATCAAATGATTAACGACCACCCAACAGGCCAAGCCCTACAAAGTGATGACCAGGAGATTACAATAAACCAATATCCTACGAGAATGACAATGTTGTTATCACGAACCCTCAGAAAAGTTGCCAAAACACCCGTAAGACAGATATGTCAGATTCCTACAGTCGGTCACATGAAACCTTAGAAAACTTCACAAAAGGCTGAACTAGACTAACATTGTCGTTCTCATTGGCTGAAACAAGTGGCCATGACGTTGGTTCACGCTTGTTTCACACAAGTCTGTTCTTTTCCAGAAAAGTAATTGCTCCTTGTGTATAAGATATATGTATAAGCATACAATATACAACAGGCAGTTCAGTTCATGATGGGAACAACAAAAATATCTTTTAGATGTCATATTAATACGATGAAAAAAAGGAACTGTTCCAGTAATTAGCATGAGAATTCATAAAACATTATATAGAAACCTAAACATAAAGTTTTGTGCTGTCATGGCTAATGATCGACTGTCTACAAAAAATTAACATTGTAATATTTATGCTTTGTACATGTACACATGTAGTGTTCAGCAAGTTTTTCCATACTTCTGTTTATTTCCGTCTGTGTTTGAAGCAAATAATACATCCATGTATGTATGAATAAAGGCCTTACACTGCATATGGGCCATTCTTGGTAAAGTGAGACTATCAGTTACATACGTGACAGTCTAATTTTGCCTCATTGCCGAAAAATGACATTACATTTTAATGATTTTTTTAATACCAGTTTCTTACATGAATAAGAGTACCCTTTTCTTTGACAAGAAAAAATTATTTCCCTACCATAATGTTTTCACAGAGACATACAAAAACGCCCTATTTTGGGTGGTCACACACGTGACTGACCGAATTTTCACCTCTAGAATAAAAGAATGTTTGCTTATTTATGGAAAATTCCTTTCAAACTGTTCAGAGCAATCCCGCCATACAGCAATGAAAAGTGGAAACTTGCACTCAAAGGGAAAATACAAGAAAAGTAGGTTTGAATACCAACAAGTAAGACCCATTTTCGTATGAGGTCACACCCAAGACCGATTTATTGTTGACTGTCTGAAAGAAAAGGATGTACTCCCATTTAAAACACGTGACTGCGAATGGCCCATACATAGAATATACCAAATGAGACAATTTTCTCTGGAATAGAGTTTCCTTTCCAGAACTAAAGTAAGTACCTTTAATATTAGATAGGCAAACAAGAATTCATGTTCTCAGTCTGAATCAGATTCAGCAGAAGAATCCAACTCAGAAGGATCTGGCGACAACAGTTCACCCTCTATTTTCTCGCAGAGCATGACCGGTAGCCTCTCTCTGTGAGGTATCCTGTGGCGGAGTACTGCCCTTGCAGCTAGTTCCTCAAGAGGGACTGTTGTGGTAGACGGGCCTATAAGTTCCAACAGTTCTGCTCCTTCAGGGTCATCCTCATCTGCATCCTCAAGGCAAGCATCATCAGTTGGACAACCATATCGAATTAAAACTCGAGAAACTGAAATAATGAACTCCATATCTCGGGCGACAGGAACAACTTCCAGGAGAGTTTGGAGTAAAGACTTGTCAGAGTTTTGGTCAAAACCATTGTAGTAGAGGAGTCTACAAATGGTAAATTTCAATCTATTTCTTGCTTTCTTGCTTTGCCAACTGTACACATCTTCCCACATGGCATCTGCCATATGATCAAAGAAGATTGCAGTGATTGATTTTCCTTCATCTGCATCCCCACTTGTTTCTTCGGCAGACATCTTCCTAATACAGTTAAGAATGCAGCCAACAAATGGGAGGCTCAGAAGAAGGTATTTCGATTCAGATAGGTAATATGCCAGGTTGAACAAAACATGTCCCATATTTTCAAGGATCTTCAATATCTTTCCTCTACACTGGCCGTTATTTTCTTTGAAAGCTTCAGCATATACCTCCAACAGCTTAGGAATAAACCTCAGTCGTTCTGACTCATGAGAATATAATGCTGAGGCATCATTAATCATCTCCATAACTGTACCAAGCAGATTTTCCTCTAGCATTTCCTCCTCAATGAGAGCCACAAGCATCTTGTATCCTTCTTCAACAGCTTTACTATCAAACAGTGCTTCTTCAGCACATCTTGCCAAAGCATTCCAGAAGTCATATTCAACTTTGATCTTTGCAGGCAGACATTGGAGACCCATGAGGTAAGCTTTCACCTTTACATCAAACTTTTCACTTCTCTTCGCATTTTTCTTGCTAATTATATCAGAAATTATATGATGAGATGCAACTTCACTGACATCTTTTGACTGCAAGGACACAGCAATGTGAAATGACTCACATGCGTCAATGGCATGGTGTTTATCAAAGATTGCCTGCGAAACTCCCAACAATTCGTACGCCTTTACCTTGTCAGCGAGTGGTATTGTCATTACTTTGCTTGATGCAAAGAATGCCACTACATCTTTGAAACTGTTTACAGCTGCTACACAGACTGGACTTAATCCATCTTCATTCATCTGCAGTGTAGCTCCATGATTGGCAAGGAGTTCAACAATCTTGATGATTTCAAGGAGCTTCTCTTGTGGGTAGTTTGGTTTCTCTCTAAACATTATAACTTCATCTTTGTCTCCTTGGCATGCAAAATGAAGTGCAGAATTACCAATGCTACACGTCAAGTTAGGGTCAGCTCCAGCTTCCAACAAAAACTTTACAGTGTCCTTCTGCCCATTTCTACAAGCGATCATCAAAGGTGTTTGTCCAAAGATGTTAGCTCTGTCTAAGCCACCAGAATCACCTGAACAAGCAAGATATTGTTTCACATCACTCACATTTCTTATTTCTCCTTGATCAATGAGAGACACCAAATCAACACCATCTTTGATCCATTGATTGATCTTATCCTTTTGACAAGGAGGATCTTCAAATTGTTTGCAACCACTCTCTGATTCTGAAGCCATCAGGGTGACAGTAACAAACTCAGGCCAAGATCTCAAGAATCTGAAGAGATAAAAGTGGATAAAAGGGCTGGTCAGACCTCAGCGATAACGATAACATGAACTGTATGCATATATCATGTAATGATAATGATAGCGATTACAAGTGGTCCTGCATGAATGATTTTGGCAACCATGAATTCATTGGGGTTCGGTCCATCAAACACAATGAATATGGCTCTGCTGATTTGACTTCACACCACACCACAGGAGTAGAATGATCAACTCACAAATATGATTGTTAAGGGCTGTCCAAAGAAAATCTCTCACCGAGCAATACTAACGAAATGAAAAAAAATCACTGAGGGAGGCTTGTTAGCATAAAATTTGTTGAAAATGGGGTACAATAGCGATTTTCAGTGCTTTTTAAACACAAGCAATAGGGGAGTGATTTGGGAACTATTTATTTCTATCATTCAGGTTTCAATAGTCCTTTAATGAATAATGAAATATGAGGTTTTCTACATGTATGCACATACCGATTTAAGTCAGCACTAATTCCAATAATGCATTAAGGTTTTTATCTCCAAGTCCAGTACTATCAAGTGCATGCGATGTGATAATTGTAAACTCTCAATGTGAACTGACTAATGACCCCTTTTACGCAAATACGTCATGAAAGCCCACAAGACCAGTCTCATACAGTTTACACACATGTTGGTACTTCCTATAAAAGCCCATAATAAAATTTACCTGTCCTACATGTATCTGCAATTTGGCATTCATGCAAACATGTAAAATCTTCCTCATATAGTAAGCATCATGTTGGAGAAATAGCCAACTGGCACTAAACAAGGGACAGTTGTGTGAGAACAGGTTTAGCAGTCTGAAATCACCTTGGTTCTGTGAAAAAGTATTGGCAAAATTCATGTTCTAATACAAATATGACGGGTCACTGCCAAAGGTTTGCACATGCGCAGATGACTCCAGTGTGGTTTTGCCATTGTAGAATGATCTGCCATCCCAAACGAAAGCTCTCTGTCAAGTAAAACCTCAGAAGCACAATGCTAGGCTTTATGTGAGAAGTTCTGTATTTGAAACCTAGTGACAAATGCCTTGAACAATGAACCAGAAGAATTGGTATCATCAGCTACAGAAGAATCTTCTTTTGGAAAAGCTTAGCTTCATAGTCATTGAAAAGAGTCCAGGTTTCATTATTTTAATTTTTGAAGACACAGTAGCTAGTTTTCTTTCTCTTTTCCTATCTCTGAACCATATAACATGTATGCATACATATACATCTACATGTATGTACCTTCCCCTCTAAGGTTTAAGTTTATTAAGCGTGAGTTTTATATTCATATCCAATGATTGATGACCACCGAACAGGCCAAGCCCTACAGAGTGATGACCAGGACATTACAATAGACCAATATCCTAAGAGAATGACAATGTAGGTATCATGAACCCTCAGAAAAGTTGCCAAAACACCTGTAAGACAGATATGTCAGATTCCTGCTGGTCTCGTAAAACCTAAGAAAACTTCACAGAAGGCAAAACTAGACTGACATTGTCAGTCTCATGGGCTGAAACAAGAGCCTTTAATAGAGGTGATGACTTTGGTTCACACTTGTTTCACACACAAGTCTGTTCTTTTCCAGAAAAGTTTGCTCCTTATGTATAAGACATACGTATAACCGTACAATGCACAACAGGCAGTTCAGTGCATTAAGAAAAACAGAATAAATTTTCATGATGTGAACGACAAGAAAAATATCCATTAGATGGCAAATGAATATGATGAAAAATGTGAACTGTTCAGTAATTAGCATGAGAATTCATAAAACAGATCTCTAAAGATAAAATTTTGTGAGTTGTCATGGCTAATGATTGACTGTCTAGAAAAAACATACATGAACATTCATGCTTTGTACATGTACATGTACACATGTAGTGTTCAGGAAGTTTTTCGGTTCTTCTGTTTGCTTTTTGTTTCTGTGTTCAAAGCAAACATCAATGTATACATGAATACAGGCCTATTACATGTACATAGAACTGTTCAAAATTAGACAGTTTTCTTTGGAATAGAGTTTCCTTTCCAGAACTAAATTAAGTAACTTTAATATTAGATAGGCAAACAACAATTCATATACTCCAACTCAGAAGGATCTGGCGACAACATTTCACCCTACATTTTCTCGCAGAGCATGACCGGTAGCCTCTCTCTGTAAGGTATCCTGTTGCGGAGTACTGCCCTTGCAGCTAGTTCCTCAAGAGCGACTGTTGTAGATGGGCTAATAAGTTCTAACAGTTCTGCTACCTCAGGGTCATTCTTATCGGGATCCTCAAGGCAAGCATCATTAGTTGGACAACCATATCGAATTAAAACTTGAGAAACTGAAATAATTAACTCCATATCTTGGGTGTTGGGAATAACTTCATAGAGAGTTTGGAGTAAAGACTTGTCAGAGTCTTGGTCAAAACCATTGTAGTAGAGGAGTCTACAAATGGTAAATTTCAATCTATTTCTTGCTTTCTTGCTTTGCCCACGGTACACATCTTCACACATTGCATCTGCCATATATGATCAAAGAAGATTGAAGTGATTGATTTTCGTTCATCTGTAGCCTGACTTGTTTCTTCGGCAAACATCTTCTTAATGCAGTTAAGAATGCTGCCAACAAATGGGAGGCTTAGAAGAAGGTATTTCGATTCAGACGGGTAATATGCCAGGTTGAACAAAACATGTCCCATATTTTCAAGGATCTTCAATATCTTTCCTCTACACTGGCCGTTATTTTCTTTGAAAGCTTCAGCATATACCTCCAACAGCTTAGGAATAAACCTCAGTCGTTCTGACTCATGAGAATATAATGCTGAGGCATCTTCAATCATCTCCATAACTGTACCAAGCAGATTTTCCTCTAGCATTTCCTCCTCAATGAGAGCCACAAGCATCTTGTATCCTTCTTCAACAGCTTTACTATCAAACAGTGCTTCTTCAGCACATCTTGCCAAAGCATTCCAGAAGTCATATTCAACTTTGATCTTTGCAGGCAGACATTGGAGACCCATGAGGTAAGCTTTCACCTTTACATCAAACTTTTCACTTCTCTTCGCATTTTTCTTGCTAATTATATCAGATGTTAGCTCTGTCTAAGCCACCAGAATCACCTGAACAAGCAAGATATTGTTTCACATAACTCACATTTCGTATTTCTCCTTGATCAATGAGAAACACCAAATCAACACCATCTTTGATCCACTGATTGATCTTATCCTTTTGACAAGGAGGATCTTCAAATTGTTTGCAACCACTCTCTGATTCTGAAGCCATCAGGGTGACAGTAACAAACTCAGACCAAGATCTCAAGAATCTGAGGAAATAAAAATGGACAAAAGAGCTGGTCAGAATTCAGTGATAATGATAACATGAATTGTATGCATATATCACGTAATATTACATATTACTCTAGGGTCAGCTCCAGCTTCCAACAAATTTACAATGTCCTTCTGTCCATTTCTACAAGCAATCATCAAAGGTATTTGTCCTATGCTGTTAGCTCTGTCTATGCCAGCAGAATCACCAAAAACTAGCAAGATACTGTTTCACACCATCCACATCTCTTATATCTCCTTGATCAATGAGAGATGCCAATCTTTGATCCAATGATCAATCTTATCTTTGTGAGGAGGAGGAGGAGGATGTCCATATTCCTGACAACTACTTTCAGATCCTGATGCCATTTGGATAATTGCAAGGATCTCAAACCGTATCTGAGGAAACAGAAATGGAAAATGGAGTCTGATATTTCTATTACTACATGTACATGTACATAAGAAGGACACACTCAAGTGTTGGCATCAACAACTGAAAGAACCTCTCTTCCATAACAACCAACCACAAAAATTTCCTATACATATATCAAGTTCAAGTTATTTTGAGTCATCAGATGGTAGAGCTTGGACTATGTGGAACTCTAGTACTCAACAATTACATGTACTTATGGTATCCTAAAAATAAAAGTCCTGCATGAATTGAAAACAAGTAGAATAAAGATCTGTCCATTCTTTGAGATTTCACATTTCACATTTCAACTTCACAACCAAATATCATAATTGCAGCATAAAGTCACTTTATGGGGAACAAAACCAACTGGACCATATGTATGCACAAAAGATAACTGACTAAACTTATTGAAAGAAACATGAACCTTTCCTTCTCAGAATACCTCAAAATTTGTAATGCTTTTTAGCTTTTAAGCCTTCATTGAATGCAGTAACAGAGAAATTCTCATTATTTCAAAGTGAATGCATGGTGGCAACTCTCTACAAGACTTATACATGTAATGTAGGTTCACAAGACTGCTTTTAAAAAAAATGAGGTAGATAAAGATAGGGTGCTACATGGATATTGCACAATGCCTGGATGTTCTGACAGTTAGGAATCTCCAGGGGGCAAGTCACAGGTATTTGGTCATTTGTGTCCATACAGTAGCTTACAAAATGGAAAATCTTAGGCAAGGCACGTGAAAAAAATATGCTGCACATGCCCTACCACACTCTTAAATAGTCAACATCAATAAGGACCTCCAACCAACAATAATAACAATAATAATAATAATAATAAAAATAATAGTAAATGCTTATACATGTACATGTAGCACATAACAACTAGAAATCTGCATTGCCATGTGATGCGAATGTATCCCCCGGCACTGGCAGCGATTTTTTTTGTCATCCTTTTGTTAGATAGCTGAAAAGAAATTCAAATTTCAAAAGAAAAACTTTACATACATGTACATTACTTAAACGAAAATTGAGTCACTGCTGATCACGTTATCTTTGATGGAAGTAGTTGATTTGAAGGATTAAAACTGTTGTAGATCGACTTGGAACTACATGTACATTAACATGATATCATACATGTAATTACCAGAACGAGTTGGCGGAGGGATACAGATTAAAGAGCTTTTTTTAGAAGATAGCTACCAATTAGTGCTCACACTCACTACCTCTGAGAGTCATTTACATGTATACCAAGTCATATTACTTATCACAACATGGTGATCAATACCATGCTATCATTAGAAGATTTTCGTTGACTTGGACTGAAAAGGGAGTACTGTGATATGCAAGTTGGTCGTTGGCAATTGTTTGCCAACATTCATGTTGCGACATTGCATCCCACTACCTATTGCCTGCATTACCCGGGTACGAGCCACTGCGCATCCGCTAATGCCAATACATCGATAGAAGTAGAACTGTCTACCCCGCAGAGCGTGAATGTAGCACTGATTGCTACACACAACGGACCGAGCGAGCAGATGCACCGCCAGTGATTGGAACAGCGCCCAGTTTTCTGACCCATGATCGCTGGAGACGGGACCAGCTTTCACCGCAGCTAGATCTATCTCCACAGCAGCTGGCAGCTAGACATCGACGCAGACCTCTAGATCTACCACAACTTTACAAGCATTGCCTTGAACTTTGTATTTTGGAGCCCAGTCGGGAGCACCGAGCCTTGGACAAGATCATCGATCCAACCAGAAAAATCATACTTGATTTTGTTATAATTGCTAAATAAATTAATGTATCTACCTATTATTGCTAGTTTGGTCCAAACTACGCTACCATCGAGAAACTAAAAGTCACATTCACGCACGCCCCACCCCCGTATGGCACCTTCCCATAGTTACATGCGCGAGTGCACGCCCGCCATCTTCCTCTAACGAGCTGCCAGAGACGTTTAGGACATGTTGCTGGGCAAGGAGAGGGGATGGAGGGAGGGACATAGGTAGATACATCAATTTATTTAGCAAATAACAAAATCAGGTATGATTTTTCAGATTTACTACAATAAATTAATGTATCTATTTATTATTGCTAGACTAGCACGATAAAAATCCGGGGTGGCATGTCCCAAGGGAAGGAGACTAACGAGGGTCAAAAACAGAAGATGCTGCCCTCAGAGACGTAGTCACAAACCACACTTCTCCAGAAGGAATGTCCTTCAGATAAAAGGAAGTGAAGGAATTGGGAGACCACCAAAAGGCGGCCCTCAAGATGTCCTCTAGGGCAATGCCCTGAAAAAGCACCCAAGAAGTGCTAATGCTTCATGTATCATGCGCTCTAGGTTTGCTATCCACAAGGGCCTCAGGGCCAGCGGCCTGGATGGCCTCGACAATCCATCTAGAAATGGATTCTCTAGAACCAGGGGAGAAAGGTTCGCGAGATGAGGAAAAGTTGCTCGTCCAAGCGGCAATTTTTGGTTTTGTCTAAGTACCATTTTAGCGCCCTCACCGGACACCAGACTGTCCTCCTTGACTGAGGAGAAGTCTGACAGAGGGCTGAGAAACACCTCAACCGATCCGGAGGAGGTCTTGGGGATAAGGCGAACACCTTGCCTTTCCCAACGGATGTGACCGGGAGAGGTGCAAAGAGCATGAAGAGAACCTCTTCTCTGCTCTGAAGCTATAGCGATAAGAAAAATTGTCTTGACAGTCACATGATGGAGAGAAGCCTTGCTTATCGGTTCAAAGGGAGGCTTTGATAGCGCATCCAGAATTTTAGGAAGGCTCCAAGCAGGAGACAGCTTCGGATTTGCTGGTCGTGTAGGAAAAACGATCTCAGCAACTTAGTCAGGTAATGACTCCCGAGCCGTCCGGAAAGCCAACATGCATGGGGGCAATGGCAGAGTGGTATCCACGGATAGTGGACAGAGATCTACCCTTATCAAGGAGATCAGAAAATCTGCAATCGTGCCTACTGAAGCCTCACGGGGTGAAACCCCGAGATCTTCACACCAAACTGAAAAGGCCTCCAGATGGGAGTTGTAAAGAGATCTCGTGGAATCTCTACGACTCTAGACTATAAACTGAGAGGCTCTCTCAGAGAGAGCCTGAAGCCCTAGCGTCTCCCCCGATAACGGCCAGGCGGTCAAGTGAAGGACCTCGGGCCGATAATGGAGGATCCCGGATAGAGGCTGAGACACCAGGTCTGGCCTCAGCGGGAGCGGAAACGGCTGTCCATCCAGGAGGGAAAGGAGTAGGGGAAACCAAGGCCTCCTCGGCCAGCGCAGGGCTACTAACAGGACCCACACTCGATCCTCCTTGATCTTTCTCAGGACCTGAGGGATCAAAGGAAACGGAGGGAAAGCATACCCTCAAAAGTGTGCCCAATGGAGAGCGAAGGCATCGAGTGCCCAAGCCTCCGGGTCCCGTACCCGAGAGCAGTACCTCGGAAGACGGTGGTTGAGAGCAGTCACAAACAGATTGATCTCTAGCGGCGCCCAAGTCGCGCGGAGAAGATCGAAAACCTCCTGATTGAGGGACCACTCAGATGGGACAGAAGTCTGCTATGAGATTTTCTTGTTTGGGAATGTAGGAGGCTACCGGGACAATGTCGTTCGTCCGACACCACCTTTATAAGTGGGCGGCAAGAGAGTTCAGGGAAACTGAAAGAGTTCCACCTTGACGATTGATGTAGGCAGCAACCGTGGTGTTGTCCGTAAGGATAAGCACGGAGTGCCCCACAATCGTGCGTTTGAAATGGCTGAGCGACATGAATGCCACCAGCATTTCCAGCACAATGATATGGGGGATGGTGTGCAGATGAGACCAATCCCACGAAATCATCTCGCCCCCACAATGGCCGCCCCAGCCCAGAAGGGACGCATCCATCGAGATGGACACTGATGGAAGAGGGGTGTGGAGAGGCTTGCCTCGAGCAAGAAACGTCTCGTCTGCCCAGGAGGCGAGAAGACGTCTGAACTCCCTCGGTAATGGAATCTATACTCTGAGGGAGTCTACTCTCTGCGAATCTCAATAGATCCCACGAGCGGGGATGTATCGGGATATGGAAATATGCATCCTTCAAAAATCGCCAAATCTGTCCGCTCGATTGCCGGCAGAATAGACGCTAGTGTCTCCACTAGGAAATACCGTAGCCGTCCGCCTCCCTGGTGATCCACTGCTCAGGGCGCACCCTCAAAATGCCTGCTTGGGCTTGGCCGGAGCCTTGGCCGGAGCCTTGCCTATTACTCCCCCTACCTCTGGGGGAGTCCCTACCTCGAGCAGGCCTGGGCTGCTGACCGGTGGGTAACGCCACGCGAGGTGGAGCCAAGCTCACCCGCTGTTGGCGTGGGGGACCGGCGCCCTAGCCTTCTGCTTAGGAGTTTGAGCCGGCTGACGTGGGCGGAATTGCCTCGACAATTCAGCCGCCTGCTCACGGGAGTCAATCTCGCGCTGAAGAACAGAGGCAAACTGACCCCCAAACAGATGCTCCACCACCTGGAGAATCTCGACCAAGAGGGAGGGGGTATCCCTATCCAGAACCCCTAAGGACGAGAGAGCGATCTCTCTCCTAGAGTTCATGGCCTGGACGGTCGCAGCTGGCTGATCCCGTCAAAGCAAGCAGGATCTCATCCAAAACCGAGCCGTCAGACTCGGAAACCTGAAGTTCCCCAAGACCTGACCCTGAGGCTGATTAAAGACCCCAGGTAGGCCGTTAGCCGCAGGCAAGATCTGGCGTGGGTCTCAAAGTCACGTGCCTGCCTATCCTTGGCTGTGTAACTCTTACTCTTGAAATTCACGCCAAGTCTCGCACCAACATGCCAGATGTCAGGCGAGAGTATCTCTGGTTGGAAAAAACCAACCGAATCTTGGGGTCGAAAAATGTATTCCCTGGCAAAGCGATGCTTCTTACCAGTTGTAACCCCATGCAGTGACGACTGTTCAGCTATGCCCGCATAGGCAGCCTTAAAATCGTCATTAAGGGGGCCCTTTGCCTGAAGAGAAGAGAAGCCTGAGCCGAGTCCGGCTGGGCCGGCGGGAAAGTCTCAGGTATCTCTCCAAAAGAGCGTGCGCGTCAGCTGCCAAACCACGAGGGGGTTGGGGGGCCGTGCTGGCTTGTGACACGGAGTCAGAGTCAACATCAGGGTCGGCTATGTGGGAAACCTGGCCCCAGGGGGGCAGGCGCATCCACGAGCCATAAGTCTCCTCACCAGGAGGGGCGCCAAGCTCCGCCGGGGTAGGAGCAGCTTTGGTCGGGAGGCTCTGGGCCTGCCGGGATCGAGCATGACCCTCAAGGGGCCAATCATGACCGGATAGTATTGAACCAGCATGAGCAAGAGGCTTTTGAGAGCCTGGAACCTACAAATCAGGACCGGATATCAGCAAACCGGGGGCAGATACCGTCAAACCGGAACCAGGTATAACCGGATCAAGGTTCAGATCACCCAAGTCCACGGACTGGTCAGTGTCCGAGGAGGGGCCTGTGCCACCCGCGGTCAGCTGCGCGGTAGGGGGTAACCACCTGCTCTTCTCAACAACTATCTTCAAATAACGAAGAAGTTCAGCCTGATCGACCGCCGAGGAAGAAGGGTTTGGTGTCTTGGGAGAGGCCTTGCCCTTCTTCCCAGTCATAGTCTTAGGTGTGCCTGAGGCAACCTTGGACTTCGACTAAGAGACTTGGCCGAATGGTGCCTTTAGGAAGTCGGCACCTTGGCCGTACCCGAGAGGCTGTGCTTGGCAGGGCACTCGGATGCTCTCTCTCACCGCTATGCTTGGCCCGTTTAGAACAGGAGGTAGCCGTCTCCGTAGTGACTAGGGCCGAGTCAACGCTAGCCGAGTCACTTAGAGTGTATAGATCACTGGATGGAGAGACTGCAGTGTTTTTGCTCAGGTGGGAGCCAGTGGTTGGTACCCCGACGGCTCCCCCTGAGCGGACATGATTAAAAGCTATGTCGCCGGGAGGAACGAAAGGGGAAGAAAGGCGAGACTGAATTTGATTTAATTTTCTGTCTAGCAAAGAAAAGTGACCAGGAAGTCCGTTCCACCAAATTAATAAGAATTAAAATGAGGACGGAAATAATTTATCAAAGCAGATCAGAAAGGCGCAAAGCAGAGATTAATCTCAATTTAGGCGCAGTGATTCATCTGACTGTTGTTATTCTTCGGCAGCGAGAATGAAAAGAAGAAGATGATGGGCGTGCGCTCGTGCATGTAACTATGGGAAGACGCCATACGGGGGTGGGGCGTGCACAAATGTGACTTTTAGTTTCTCGATGGCAGTGTACTTTGGACCAAACTAGCAATAATAGGTAGATACATTAATTTATTGTGGGGCGTGCACAAATGTGACTTTTAGTTTCTCGATGGCAGTGTACTTTGGACCAAACTAGCAATAATAGGTAGATACATGTACATTAATTTATTGTAGTAAATGGCAACGCTTCAAATTCATCATCATATCACATCAACAACTAGACCGAGCCATTCCTGGTTCCAGCTCTCATCGCCGTGCGCCACTGTCGTCAACTAAGCAAATTTATGTCAATGAAATTTTTTAGCAATCCTGGCATATCTTTTATCATTGTATTTGTATTTCTTTTTTTAAACAAAATGTGATTTTATTTTGCCTAATAAATGTGAATTGTGTGAATTGTGAAATTGTGAAGTGACTCAGGACACAAGACAGAAACTGAAAGAAAGACAAAACCCAAACTTTATTAATCTGGACTATTTTAAAACGATAGACCAGATATGAGGACAGATAGCAGGGAGTATTGAATACTCTGATACTGATAACAATGTGGCTGTGAATGCTTTGTGTGTTGAGTTTTCATGGCTAGACCTATATGCAAATCAGTAAATTTGTTAAGAATTAATATCTGTTTAATGTTAGATTTCTTCTCTAGCTAAAGTCCTATATCTAGCCTACATTTGATAGACTGTAGACATGGTAGAATAGAAGTATTAATCTAATTCAGCAGAAATAAAATAAAGATAGATCTAAATCCAAAATAAACTGGACCTAGTCCAGACCTAAGAGAAGGACCAAATGTGTTTCAGGACCAGTCCAGTTATAAACTAGAATATCATTGAAGGTGATTAATACCCCCGCCCCAATGTGTGTGCCGAGTTTCCTGAGCATTGCTCGAAAAATGAGGAAGTGGTTTGATGCGCAAGATTTCAACCTGATTTACTGCCATAATATGCCGTTACCATGGCAACAGAGTTTCTGACACATTCAAAAATTATGTCTTGCACATCTCCATCCCAAGACCAATGTGTGTGACGAATTTCATGAGCAATGCTCGAAAAATGAGGGAGTAGTTTGGTGCGCAAGATTTGGAACGGACCAACCGCCGACCACACGCTGATTCCTATATACCCCTTCAAACTCTGTTTGGCAGGGGTATAATAAACAAACGGTCCACATATTGTGGTGGATCTATATTGTGCAGTTTGTATAGTTTAATCCTACTATAATATTTAGATCTGACCCTAGACTGGGTAGGACCAGATTGAGTGGCCCAAATCAGATCAAGTCTAGGTCCACAATTTTTTTTAGCAGCAATTACAGGACCACCCATAAGCATGTGCTAATAGTCTTAGTGCAGTGTATACACACATTAACAGTGTATGCTTGAAATCCGTTGCATGAATTCTTGGTTTGAACAGCAAGTAGTTCCAGTGTAAGTACATTACATAGATGTAGACCTACATGTACATACTACTAATATCTTCAGTGAGAACTTATTTCACGTATTGTGTGCGGGCATAGGTTACAGAGAAGACAGACCGACTTTGTTAGGCTTATCAAGTTACTACACAATAAATATGGTGCGTCCTCCTGAAATGAACTGGCAGATGCCAGACCTAGCGAGTGGATTCTCTCTCTCTTTAAGCAGAACATGGAGCTATGTTTGAAAGATTCAGATATATCACATATGAAGTGAAGATAGCAACGAAGATAAAGATTGCTTCAGGTGTAGAAGGTTTGCGACACAATGCTTCTGGTCTTAGTATTGCAGACCAGGATAAACCAGCAAAAATATGGGATTTTTTCGAGAAGCAATTGAAAGTGATTATTAACTTTCGCATCCACCGCCTTGAACTTATAAGGTATAGGCAGAATCCCAAAGAATCCATCGATGATTCTGTGACCCGTTGTAGGGACAAAGCCACCTATGCAATTTTACAGATGCAGAATTTAACGAGTGCATAATCGAACTGGTCATTACGTCTACGCATTTTGATGGTTCTCAGCGTGATTTGTTGCAGAAACAACTTAGTACTGCAGACCAGGATAAACCAGCAAAAACATGGGATTATTTCAAGAAGCAATTGAAAGTGATTATTCACTTTCGCATCCACCGCCTTGGACTTATAAGGTATAGGCAGAATCCCAAAGAATCCATCGATGATTCTGTGACCAGTTGTAGGGACAAAAGCCACCAATGCAATTTTACAGATGCGGAATTTAACGAGTGCATAATCGAACTGGTCATTGCGTCTACGCATTTTGATGGTTTTCAGCGTGAGTTGTTGCAGAAACCTGCAGGCTACCCCCTTGCGGATGTGGTCACACTAGGAAGGCAGTATGAGGCCATTGCTGCTGGCAAGCAGTGTCTAGCAGACCTCTCCCCAGTGTCAATTGTGAGGCCGAGGTGTGTCCAGCTCATGGCCTATGGTGAAATGCCTATCCCTTGTATCGGGTCTATTATCTCATGTGCCGACATGAGGATTCAGCGTGGACTAAACCGGAGTTCTCTGTGGTCCATGTACCAGGCCCTGCAATACTAGGCCTTTCAAGCAGCAAGGCCCTTAAGCTGGTCACTCTTCACAAAGTGAAACAATGTGCTGAAGCACTTGTAGAAGCTCCTGGTCAGACATAAGCCATACGACAGTAGGCAACCTTATTTCACGATGGCTGGGCCAATTCAACGCATAGGTAACTTCATTCCACACATAGATGCCCTGAAAGTGTAGCATTCATATCAAAGACAAATTGAAAGCCGAGCTTGATTAAATGGAGGATCAAGATGTGATTCGTAAGGTAACGCATCACACTGATTGGTGCAGCTCCATCATTAAATCAGTGAAGAAGGATGGATCGATTCGGGTGTGTTTGGACCCGATGCGCCTGAATAAAAGTCTCAAGCGGTGTCCTCACACAATCCAGACACTAGAAGAGACCAATCCATCACTTGCGAATGGGAAGTACTTTACTAAACTGGATGCGAAATCGGGCTATTGGTCTGTGCACCTAAGTGAAGACTTGGAAGAAATGACTACCTTTCGTACTCCCTTCGGGAGATATTGTTTTCTTTGTCTTCCGTTTGGTCTCTCCATGAGCCAGGATCTGTTCCAACAGAGAATGGACGACATAATAGGGCAAACCCCAGAATATGTCTGCATAGCAGACGATATAGTCGTCATGGGCAGAACGGAAGAAGAGCATGACCTGAACCTTGCAAAGCTGTTTGGGGTAGCCTCACAGGAGGGACTAGCCTTCAACACCAGCAAATGTGTAGTGAAAACGAACTCAATCAACTTCTTCGGGACGATTTACTCAGATGAAGGAATCAGGCCAGGTCCCTGCAAGGTGGAAGATATTCACATAATGCCCACCCCACAGGACAAGGAGGATCTTCAGAGGTTTCTAGGTATGATGAACTTCCTGTCACCCTACATCCCAAACTATGCAGATCAGGTCGCTAAATTATGAGCGATCTCATGAAGAAAGATGTCCCATTTGTGTGGTAGGAGGATCACCAGGAAGCATACTGCCAACTGAAAAAAGCTATCAAGCAGGACAGCTTGCTGAAGTACTACAATCTAGAGTTACCTGTCACCCTTGAGGTGGATGCATCATCAAAAGGTTTGGGAGCCTGCCTCTCACAGCAAGGGAGGCCTGTGGCATATGCTTTGAAAAAGTCTTTCACCCAGCCAAGCCCAGTACTCAAACATTGAGAGGGAGAAACTGGCTCTCATTTTTCCGGGATTACCCGATTTCACACTTATCTCTTTTGGAGAGATTTCAAGATATTGACTGACCACAAACCACTTGTGACAATATGCAGCAAGCCACTCACAAGTGCTCCGCCCAGGCTACAGAGGCTTTTAGTGAAGATTCAAGGATACAACTTCACAATTGAAAACTGGCCAGGAACAGAGATGATTATTCCTGACACACTCAGTAGGCTGCCCAATGCAAAGAAGGCAGAAGACATTCTGCTTGATGTCCACGTAGAGAGTATACTACTGGACGAGGTCGAGGACTTGCTGGGTATCGATCTGCTCAACTTCGGAAGCCTCAAGCAACAAGCACTACAAAAGGAGACTAACAGGGATCCTATCCTACAGCAAGTGAAAGAATTCACTCATGCTGGTCAGCCTGCAACTATTCAGGAATTTCCCAATGATTTGCATCCATACTGGCCATTTCATGATGAACTAATCATGTCTGGAGGTGTCCTATTCAAAGGCAGGTAGGTCATCATTCCCCGAACTATGAGACAAGATATCCTTCAGCAACTGCACAAAAGCCATCCAGGCATTGAGAAGATGAGACTCTTAGCACGCCAGTCCGTTTATTGGCCAAACATAAATCGCCAGATTGACGAAAGTGTCAGATTGTGCAACCAATGCCAGAAAAGAATGCCGAGCAGGAAAGGGAACCGCTTCTTCCCCACGAGATACCTATCACCCCATGGACCAAAGTTGGCATGGATCTGTTCGAGCTGGATACGGTCCAGTACCTTCTGATAGTGGACTATTATTCGAAGTTCCCAGTCGTACATCGATTGACCTCCACAACGAGTGCAGGTGTGGCGAATGCCATTATTGGGATCTTTGGCCTTCTAGGATCTCCTACAGAGATAATGTCAGACAACGGCCCACAATTCATTATTGCAGCTTTTCAGCAAATGTGCAAGGAATGGAGAATTACACAGCAGACTTCTTGACCAATATATCCACAGTCGAATGGACAAATAGAGCGTACAGTCTGAACAGTCAAAGGGATCATACGGAAAACACAGGCAACTGGAGAAAGTACAGCAGCTGCTCTACTCAATCTACGATGCACTCCAGTGGATGCCCATCTTCCATCCCCAGCCGAAATGATGTTCGGCCGCCAAGTCTGAACACTGCTTCCTGCTAAACTTGATTCCAATACAACGTATCAAGGACAAAAGAACCAAGAACGTCTGGAGCAGCATACAGAGCGCATGAAAACAGACTATGATGTGGTTGGAAATAAGCATGAACTCCAGCCACTCAGAGTAGGACAAAAAGTTCGCTTTCTGTACAAAGAATCCCACACTTAGATTCCAGCAGAGGTGACAAGCATATGTAATGATCTGCCGGCCAGGTCGTAGATAGTCACCACCCCAGATGGCAAGCGACCTCAGAAGGAATAGGGTACACTTGAAAGATGTCCCACAGATGCCTCGTCTGGCCTAGCCAACTCGAAATGTGGGCCCTTACACGCCTGCACCAATAGACAGAAACAATGCAGATGGACTTGACCATGACCAATTGCTAGACCACCAGACAGAATCCAGAAAAGATTCTTATAGAAGGCGTTCTGGACGCATCAGCAAAAAACCTGTTTGTATCGTTAAACACTTTCAAGTCAATTTGAAATAAGCATTAAAACACAAGAAGTAACAGACTATATAGATGAAACAAGTATTTTGGCATAAAGTTTGAATCTTGATATCTACATGTATACTTTTGTATAACAATTGAGAAATAAATTTACAAATTCTCAACAACAGCAATAACAAAACAAAAAAAGAAAGAAAGAAGAAAAAGAAAGAAATAATAATAATGAAATAAAATGGCATGCAATGATGCCTAGTACGAAATGTGACCAAGGATAGCTTTATAATTAGTTAATGTAGATAATAAAGCAATATTACTTGCTTAATGCAGTAATTTGTGTTGAGTTTTTATGGGTTTTTTTAAGAATATGAGAACAAAGGTGACATATGTCATACAGTTGCCATAGAGTTATTGTTACAGTAAAGTTTGTTTGTTTGAACAATTTTGAGTCAATGTTATGATTACAGACTAGTATTGTTTGGTATTGGAAAAACATGCATATAGTGTTGACTTCCAAAAAGCTCAATATGGTTTACTGACTAGTTGGAATTGGAAATGATCAGTACATAAAAAGCTGGTATAAATCATACTACATGTACATGTACATGTATTTGCTGATAGGCCTATACATTTGTACATATACATTTATTGGAGAATGTGACCTCGTACATTAATCTCTGTCACCTGCTTTTTATACAGGCATGCAATTCATGAAAAAACAAGAGAGGAATACCCTACAGAGCTAAATTTCAAAATTGCAGAGTTGGGTTTCTTGTGAAGGTAAACATAGTACAGGTTCATTGACTGCTACTTGACAGGTAGCCTGGTACCTGTTAAAGTTGTAAGGTTTTGATGTCAGCAAAATGTTTTATTATATGTGTTTGGAGTTTCAAGATCCTCTATGATTGATTCTTGTAAGATTTCATAGTTAATCATTTTAAAAAAATATTGTGAGGTAGATGTTGTGGATCGACTTGGAACTACATTAACATGATATCATACGTGTAATTACCACAACGAGCCAGGCAGAGGGATACAGATTAAAGAACTTTTTAGAAGATGGCTACCAATTAGTACTCACACTCACTGCCTCTGAGAGTCATTTATACCAAGTCATATTACTTATCACAACAAAAACTGGCAACAAAAACCTTTTGTCAATTACTTGTATATTACAAAAGAAGTGATTTAAATCAATAATTTTTTTTTGTTAAATCACGTTGATTTAAATCACAATTTAAATCGCCTATCAGCCGACCCTGATGGGCAGACAGACAAACTGAAAAACATACCTTCGGAAGGCGGAGGCATAAAAAGCAGCATCAACAAGGAGGGGGAAAATAATTCTTAGATGCCACTTCAGGTGAGAGGCAAAGTGAAAAAAGGCAAAATCATTAAGGAGGGAGGGGCAAAATAAAAAAATCAATCAATATGCTAAAGAAGCCAAGAGGCATAACGTACATGTAAGGGCAGTGAATTGAAGACCAAAAAAAGAAGGAAACAAGATGAAAGCGACTGCGTTGTATATGCCTCTGCCTAAAGTCAGTTGATGGCTCAAACTGTTCTTGAAATATTGTGATAACCGGAATAAAAAGCCTCTAATTTGAGTTAACTGACCTTTTGACATTTGACCTAAGGTCAACTGTACTTATATATACATGATGACGTATGGGAAAAAATACTACTGTATGCACCATACCGTTTTCAGCCTGAAATGTCATGTTTTCAGAGACATCAAGGTCAAAGACCAGCAATGCGTGAGATTTTCTCCGCATCAGTGCCAGGTAGGCGTGGAACCGTGCGCTCGCCGCGCAGTATGTAATAATATACATGTATATGTAGGCTGTGAGGCAAGGTGTGAGAAAGAGATTTTTGGGCGTGAGTAAGAGCCCTAATGTGTGACTGTCGTGCCTAATGCGTGAGACTTGGTCTGTGTTTTGTACAATTTTACTTCTTGAAATTTTCAACATTACTCTTTGCTAATCATTTTACACACTGATATCAAATAACTTTGAATTTAAGTGTTCTGAAATGTGTAATTCATGAAAAATTCAACACAAGTATTTGCAATCAATTCAACTCTCTGGGCTAACTCGCCACGATTATCCGCCAAGGTAGAGTTCGCCCAAGGCCTATAGCCTACTGCCTAGTTGGCCCGGATCTGTCATGGCCCAGTCGAGTCGCAGCTTACTAACTCACACTGCCATTGAGTGCAGTGCTAACCAGGGGTGGTAATCTGACAACTTTTTTATCTCTAATATTGTTGTAGACCCCTACCTCCACAGTTAAGATAAAATTGGTAGTCTAGATCTATTCTGAAAATTGTTGTAACTTTTGTTGTAACTTTTGTTGTAACTGTTTTTATTCTGTGCATGATCCTAATTTATATATGCGCGCTGAAGATAATATGAGATAATTGGTATTCGGAAAATTATTCACTTTTATCTCGTAACTCCAAGATATGGGATTCTGTGAGATACGAGCTACGCATGCCCAAATCAGTGAGCCTACGTGCATATGTTGGCTGACCACAGGCAGTCATTTTTATCAATACAATTTCACATGTTTTCCGTTTTCTTCAATCTCTACAGGAGGTACGTGTTACTTTATTCCATGAATTATTAATTACACCAGCTTCTGAGCTGGTTTTTCTAGTTTGATAATTCTGATAGTGCCTGGTATGGCTGATTTTGATAGTGATGAAGGCACACGAGAAGGCGCCTCGGATCAGGCAGCTAGCGGTGAGGTGTTCTCACCGTTGTCCATCCGCACGGCGGTACAGGCTTCTAACCCTGCAAGCAGACAGAGAATGCTCTGAATCCTGACACGGCTGGAGTGATATTCGCTGGCACGGCTAGCGATGTACAGATGCGAGACAGTTTCGTTATACCCAAAATTAGCTAATACTAGGTCGGGTAAGAGTGCCAGAGATAAAGTAGTTGACTCTCATGCTCAGTCTCAGATGAAAATTCCAAATAAGCCTGTGAGCAAGGTCGTTTCGACGGTGGTAAAACAAAACGTGGGAAGGCAAAGCCGACTGAAAACCCAAGTGTTGGTAATAGTAACAGTAAGCCAAGTGCAGTTCCTATTTCTACTTCTAGTACGCCTAGTTGCACTACCATGACTACTGGGTCACAGTTACCCTTGGCCATGAACAAATGACGAGCTGGCAGATAGCCTAAAAATCATGCTGTCAGAACGGTTGGGCATGGACAACATGGTTACTCTCATGGACAAATATGTTCCATCAAACAATATCCCTAACCTGGTGGTACCCAAGGTAAACCCTTTGATTTGGGATAATATCCCTGCGAAAACAAAAGCAAGAGATTTGAGACTCCAGAAGCTCCAAAAGCCTCTTATTAAAGGCCTAATAGCAGTCACGAACCTTATGAAAGTTCTAAAAGTCTTCCCCAGAGCAGGAAGAGGCCTTGGCATTACTGGCACATGCAAACTATGAAGTGAACATGTTCAGAAGAGAGAGTATTAGGCCTGAACTGAACCCGAAATATCAACCTTTGTGTCGCCTTGAAGTGAAGGTAACACAGCAGCTCTTTGGTGAGAACCTTAGTAAGGTTGTCAAAGACATTCTGACTGAACAACAAAAGGAAGTGTCTGTTACCAAAATGGGGACCCTGAAGTTTAAGGAACAGAGATATGCCCCATATGCAGGCAACATTATCAGGCCAGTCTATCCCGGGAGAGGCCGGGGAAATCAGAACTCTCCTTCAGTGCCCTCTTTTTTAGGCAACACGCAGAACAGAAGGCATGGATTCTACCTGAGGGGCAGAGGAAGAGGAATGACGTTCATGAGAGGTCAGAAGAAACAGAGAGGTTTCAAGGCACCAGCCACCCAGTCCAGGCCCCTCTACTAGAATCCGAACTGATCAAGACGGATGATGAGGTGAGGAATGATTGTTCACTGAGTAGCACTCTGAATTGTAACTTTTTCCAAGGGGGTCAAATACATTTGCATTTGAGCCAATCGGAAGAACTAACTTCTGATAGAAATATCTTGAACATTGTCAAAGGATACAAATTAGAATTCATGGGGGTATCACTCCTTCAGAGGTACATACATGTACCCCACCCTTATAAATTCACGCCTATGGAAATAATGGCTGTAGATACAGAGATCTATTCTGGACAAAGAGGTAATTGAAAGTTGTGACCACATACCTGGCAAGTTTATTTCCAACATTTTCACATGGGAGAAAAAAGACGGAAGATTGAGAATAATTCTCAACTTATCCACCACTTCAAGATGGACACATTTGAAACTGCCGTCCAATTGTTAACCAAAGAATGTTTCATGGCATAGGATGCATACTACTCTATCCGCAACCAAAGAATGTTTCATGGCATCACTTGACTTAAAGGATGCATACTACTCTATCCGCATAGATCCCAGCTGCAGAAAATTCTTGCGTTTCCAATGGAAAGGAAACTTGTTTCAATTCAGAGCACTACCTAACATGCTTACATCAGGGCCCAGGATTTTCACGAAAGTGCTTAAAGTACCTTTAACCGTGCTCAGGAGCAGGGGGCATGATTATTTCCTACATTGATGACATACTTATAATAGCAGAGTCTAAAGATCAAGTAGTGAGTGCAGTGCTTGACACAACAGCTATGCCGACAAATTTGGGGTTTGTTATTCACCCTCAATAATCCAAATTTGAACCAAGCCAGCAACTCACTTTCTTAGGTTTTGATATATAAACTCAGATACAATGACCGTCAAGCCGATAGATGGGAAAGTAGCTGAGATAAAGGAGTTTGCTGGGAAATTGCTCAGAAAAAGTAAAGTTACAATAAGACAACTGGCTTGTTTTATCGGGAAAGTTGTAGCAACTCTCCCTGCTTGTAAGCAAGGAAAAATGCACTACAGAGCACTTGAAAGAGATAAATCTTTAACCTGAAAGCACATTATGGGAAATTATGATGCTAATTTGACACTCACAGACACAGCAAAGGAAGAATTGCATTGGTGGGTGGAGAACATTGAGTCAGCAATTAGACATTGGGTAGAAGGAACCAGATGTTGAGTTGTGCAGTGATGTCAGTAGTAAAGCTCACTGTGGAGGTCGATGGAAACATTCAGAGTCCATCACCAGTGGGAACAATATTAATTACCTAGAGTTACTTGCAGCTTTCTTTGCACTGAAGGCCTTTTGTAAGGGCAAAAGAGGCATTCATGTACTCATGAGGCTAGATAATACCACAGCAGTCAGCTACATTAATGAAATGGGCGGTATCAAGTCTGTGGAATGTGATAAACTTGCTCATGTGTTATGGCAAATATGGGTCACAGCAGCTCACTTACCTGGTGTATACAATGTCATTGCAGACAAAAGGTCTAGAAATTTCAGGGACGAAACTGAATGGATGTTAAACCCTAAAGTTTTTAAGGAGTTATGTAACTTGATGGTTAATCCGAAAATTGACCTCTCTGCATCCAGGTGAAATACCTAGCTACCAAACTATGTATCATGGCAACCAGATCCAGGGGCACTAGCCATTAATGCATTCACATTGGATTGGGGGAGACTTGAGTTTTATGCTTTTCCCCTATTCTGTATGATTAATAAGTGTTTCCAGAAAGTTGTGGAGGAAAAGGCAGAAGGGATATGTGATCATCCCAAAATGTGCATCACAATCATGGTTCCCAAGATTATTGCAATTATTGATTGATGCGCCTATTGTCTTACTGCAGAGTGAGCATACATCAATCCAAGCAGAGACTGGGAAAATTCATCCCTTGTGCAACAAACTGTTTTTGCTTGCTTGCAGATTATCATGGAATCGCTCAAGACAAGAGGTATTCCGGAATCAGATCAACCCATCATATTGGCATCATGGAGACAATCTACCAGAAAACAGTACATGGATTCACTTTTGTCACGGACGATCGACTGATCGGTTGCAGACACATGACGGTGAGGTTTTAGATTTCTTTAAAAATCTGATGCAGAGTGGAATTAGATATAGTGCTATAAACACAGCTAAATGTGCTATTGGAAGCTACATGTATGCTCTTTTACAAGGAGGGCAATCATTGAAAGACAACCAAATGGTTGCAAGCTTCATGAGGGGAGTTTTCAATCTGAAACCACCGAGACCTCGAGACTCCAACATTTGGGATGTTGGCAAGGTATGGAACTACATTCATTCCCTTCCTGTAGATGCTGACATTTCACTACAAGATTTAACTCTGAAACTCTGTATGCTGATACTTTCGACATCAGCACAGCGTGTAAAGACGCTTCACGTCTTGAGAACAGACAATTTAGACTTGCAGGAAAACAGCGCAAGATTCACTGTGACAGATTTGCTGAAACAGAGTCGTCCAGCAAACTGTGGTGCGACAATTTGCTTGAATGAGTATCCATTTGACAAGCAACTCTGTGTAGTATAAAGCTGTATTTGACAAGGACGTTCGCTTTGTGGAGAAGAAAAACAACCTCATTGTGCGGTATCAAAAAACACGATAGCCCGTTGGGCAAAGGAGGTTTTGTCGCGTTCATGAATTGACACAGCGAAATATAAGTCTCATTCTACTAGAGCAGCTTCAACGTCTGCAGCTGAAGCAAGACATGTGCTCATCTGTGATATTTTGTTAATGACCGGCTGGTCATCGGAGAACACCTTTCGTACTTACTAAAATAAGCCTGTAAGGGACACACATGTAGAAATTTCCAAAGGGCTGTTTTGGAAGCTTGATATTTAGGACAAGCAGTCTTTCATCGAGCAAGGATAAAAATCAGGATGTACGAATAGGCCAGTCTTTATGCAATTCATGCATGGCAAGGTGAATTTTCTAGCATAAAGTCCATATTCTGAGACGTATAGCTGATAGGCAAAAGTGGCTAAGTTTTTTGTTAAATCTTTATTTTCATGCTCTTTTGATATATTGACAGATATGGGCTGTTTTCTGAGTGCCCGTCTTTAATACAGTTGACAATGACAAGTATTTTGTTACAAACTGGTCCAGTTTTCTAGATGAAATGTTCAGTTTTCTAGAAGTAATTCTTCATGACAAATGTCAATTTGTGCAGAAGTACATGATAAAATTGTTGACCCTTTAATATCTTCTTTCTGATAAGTGTAAGTTTTCTAGAGAAACCAGAGTGGCTTTCAGTATCTCACAGAATCCTGTAACTTGACTTTACGAGATAAAATGTATAGATTAAACGAGAACCTACTTGAGTTTGAAGTTTGATCTTCATTTTATGAAGTAACAGAGTCTAGGGATTATGTGCCCTACCCTCCCTCCCATTGCTTCAAGAAATAAATAAAAGGCATTTTACAGTATTTTGAATAGATTTTATGGTGAAGGACAAATATAAATATATGTTTAATCATGAGATTTTTTAGTCTGGCCCCACTAGTTTTTAAAAACTGATTTGCACATACATGTATGCATAGCTCATATCTCACATAATGCCTAGACTCTCCATTACTTCATAAAACGAAGATCAAACTTCCAACTCAGGTAAGTTTTCGTTTAATTTATACATCTTTTGTTGTATCTTATCTTCCATGGTAATTACAAAGCTTAAAACAGCTTCTACATGCAGCTTTTGTATCTCATGATCTCAGCAATTTTTGTCGCTCAGAATCGAAAGTGCATGCTCGAATAGCAAGATAGAGACACGGGTCAAAAAAAAAAAATTTGACCAGAAGCGAAAAACACAGGGTCTTTGGAACAGTGGATCTATACCCAGCTGAGCAAAAAAAGGAACTACGGCACTTAGTGTGGGGATTCTGTAATGCATGCTCTATATGCAATTGCGTACGTAAGTGAATGGACGTACACGTACGTACGCAAGAGCTATGAAACGGGGCAAGCCAGGGAAACGAAGAGGGGCGAGCACTTTCGTTCCAGCCGGGTATCTTGAGAACACGTGAGAAGGGTGAAAACGGTTGTTTATGGAAATTCGAGTATCTTGAGAACAGCGATCGGCCGTTGAAAAAGGGGGTCGTCAAAGCCGCACATACCTGTCTGTCCAATAGTGAGTTCCCCCCTGGAGATGGAGACATGTGTGATTCAAGATCTCAAAGAGGAGACATTCTGAAGAAATTACAGGTGGGATTTAATGATTTTACAACAATATGTGGCTTGATTCGAGCAGAAAAGAGTGAGCCATTTTGTTAATTAATTGCAGTCCAATGGCGAATGGCGCATTATAAAACGCGTAATTTAATACACGCCCAAAATTGATATACATAGCACGCGCAAAGCTCATCCTTATGTTTGACTTAAGGGGTGCTTCTATTGGTTGACCTACCTAAGTTAGGCCACCTTGATTGGTAAAGTGTCAAAAATTAAAGGGCCTGCCAAAGATAATATTAAGGCAGTCCTTACATGTAGGCTGGCAAACCCAGAGAATGGTATACATGTACATGTAGCTGTACGAGCTCTGTGGCTTATCAATCTGGTACTGGCCACAGAGCTGTACCCTCCATGCCTATACTGTGTGTGGAGGGGGATATCAACAAAAAAATCTAGATCTAAATATCACCAATTCTAACATACTGTGAGCCATGCAAACCAAGCTCGGAGTTTGCTAAAGGGGTTACCTTTCATGCAGATCAACTAAGATTGTAAAAATTGAATGAATAAAAAAAAAAAAAAAAATCACAAAAATCGGCAGGTGTGATCAGGTTTTTTTTACCTTTCATGTGTAACTTGTATATATGGGACTACACAAATCTTACCTTGCATGTGTAGTCCCATATATATATATATATATACAAGTTACACGTGCAAGGTAAAAAAAAAAACTGATCACACCTGCTGATTTTTATGGGTTTTTTTTTTCTTTTTTATTCATTCAAGTTTTGCAATCTTAGTTGATCCTGGAAGGTACATGTAACCCCTTTAGCAAACTCCGAGCTTGGTTTGCATGGCTCACAGTATGTGGGAAATGGTGATATTTAGATATGGGTTTTTTTTGTTGATATCCCCCTCCAGATTGATAAGCCACAGAGCTCGTACAGCTAGAGAATGGGGGACCAGACGCGCGTGCTGTATTCACTAGTGTGCAAGCAAATGTAGCCCAGCAGCAGCGGCTGCAGGGACGATGTGCACAAGATTCAGCGGTGAAACATAATTGTGAATTTGACATTCTCGGCCGAAATCAAAATTATTTTCATCTAAAAATTGGGATTCTGAGAGCTGAGAGGACAATGTGTATAAGAACATGATTACCTGACAATAACATATTTGAAAGTCATTTTGGACTTGATTATGATTATAATGCCCATGCCTTGTCCCATAACTCAGGTTTTGGCCATCTCTGCACTGTGTAAATGGACCGTGCTCGAGTCTGGTCCCCTATTCTCTGGGTTTGCCCTTAGGCTTAGAGTTAGCGAGATAATAATCTAAGTTACAACAATTTTCAGAATACTAGTACCAGCCCAGGGTTATATTTCTCTATGCTACTGCTAACTAACTCGCAGATAGCAGTAGCAGCATGCAGCTGCGCACATAAAATCATAATTAAATTTAAATTTTAAGGCCATTTAATATTATAACACTGACCTTGTTTATTGAATAAGTGATTAAGACAAGGTGGCAGGGACTAAGGCACTCACACGTATGCGAGGTTATTGGAGATAACCTTGCACTCTCTACCTTCATACCATGAGCAATTGCCTCCCATAGGCAAGTGTGTGTTATCTTGCCCATATATGTGTGCGAGGAGCAAGATCACCGACCAAAAACAGCCTGAAAATTTCACTTGATCAAGATGATAAAGATCCTATCGAAGGATCTGGCTTGAAATTAGATATTCTATCATTCTAAAATGTAAAAGGAAGTGTTTTATCAAAATTTTGCTGTTTACATGTATATTGGACTATTGGTGTTTTTACCTCTTCAACTTAGAGGTCGTGACAGGCCAAAATTGACACAGTCCAATATAGTGATGGTCCCATGAGTGGGACTAAGGCTAACATTATAAGCCTCGAATAAAACTGAAGTAGGCCGTATCACTTAAGTTATATGGTGGTCGATCCAGTGTCCGAACCCTTTTCAGAAAATCAACGATAGCAAATTAAATATCATATGAATATCTGTCAAACTTACATAATGAATGCTCAAAGTCCTACAGAAAAAGAAGTTAATGGAATTTTAAAAAGATAACCTAGATTTAATACGATATTCCCTTCCGAGTGAACCCCTTCCCAACGACGCGGCGTTTTGGTCCCTTGAAAAAGGTACCGTAATTCCGAACGTGTGAAACCTATGGGAAAAAGACACAACCTTTGTTTCAATAGTGTGGTTTTCATACGCGTAATCCCACGTGTATGAAAACCCATTTTAGGCGCTTAACTTTACACGTACGGTAATACAATCTGTTCGGAATTACAATCCTTGACTATACATTCATAAACAAGACATTGGCCCGTAATCCGTATTCTCGAAAGTGGCCCAAGTTAGCCTGGCTTATATAGCTTAACTTAGGCCACTGATTTATGGAAGGCCAATCGTCAACCTCTACATGTATATTTGTACTGGGCGTTGTGGCGTGCGCCCTGTAATCCCGCTAACAACAGTGGACCCAGGTTCGAGACTGAGTCACGTCTTTCGGATGGTGATGTTAAAGGTCAGTCCCCAGACGTAAATATATATCTGATTGATATTTTTTTTTTTTTTTTTTTTTTAACACACATGCACATGCTGGTATCAATATGCCTAGACCTAGATCTATAGCACTTCATTTATTTGATGTACATGTACGATAAAAGAGCAATTTAGATAAAATGCCTTGCTCAAGAGTCAAGGGCATGAGTGCTGTGCCGGGGATCGAATGCCCCATCCTCGCATCTCCAGTCAAGCGCCTTAAACCACCACGGCACCTCCACTTTAACACGTCTGTAAAAACCCAAATACACACACACACACGCGCGCACACACACTCCCATATATATTTAGATCAAGACTATATAACAAAATAAAGAAACAAAATTATTTTATGGCATGGAAATGAGCATCCAAAATCAATTCTGTTATGTCGGTTTTGTATTTGCATTTAGTCCCAGAACTGTGGTGATTTTGTAGGATTAAAAGAGGGTGCCATTTGGCTCTCCATAACTTGGTGACCTGAATCTACACACTTTTTTGTGAGGCGGGGGCTTAAGTTAGGCGCCTTTCGAGAATAAGGGCCATTATTTGTAAGATAATCGATAGTATAACCCATACTTACCACAATGAAATTATCTGAAAGATATGAAGATTCTACTTAGAATAATTTGTCTGGTAGAATAGCTGACTACAATACATCCATATACATGTAGCTTAGCCAAAAAGAGTTTAAATACGAAGAGTGCTCAGTCCCGAAATAAAGCACGCGTATATATTGTGGTACATGTCGATCGGCGCGGCCGAGAGGGAAGATTATAGTCTTTATCAAGATGTTTGTATTTTTTATTTCCTTTATTTTTTCTTCTTGTTCTCTACATCGCTTTTGGTAAAGCCGTAAAGCCTAAAGGGCATAATCTTGATATTGTCCCTTCAAATACAAACTTATGTCCCAAAACAGATAGGAATCAACATACTCTAACACCATGGAGGAGAAGGAGAGAGTTAGGAGGGGGAGCTAGGACTGAGAGATGTTTGTATTTTTGTTAAAGTTATTTGCTGTGAAATTTCTATTAATATTTATGTCATTGGGGGGGGGGGATGGTCCAAGCATGTTCCCTGATATTAAGCTCTATATGAGCAAACACTGCGATATCTGACGGGAATGTCGAGAAAAGTAAAAAAAAAATAAATAAATAAATAAATAAATAAATAAATGAAATGCTATCTTTATTTTTCTAAATCAGAATATTTCATTTGATATCATGATTTATGTAAATTTTAGGGATTATAGACGTATAATGTAAATCTATGGCCTTATGTTAAAAGTCAAGACAGAAAAGGCTTTATTAAAATGAGATTGCGTGCGAGCAATTCCTTAAATACAAAGATTAATTAAGAGTGGCGTATCCAAGATTCTCTTTTTTTTATTGGTGGCGTATCCAGGAATGCACGTGCCCTACGTGCCAGCCAAAACCAAATCTGACATATCTTATAGTTACACATCGAATGAAAGGAATTGTGTGCCCCCCCCCCCCCGCACAGAAGGAACATGACAAATGTGACTTTTTTCCCTTGCTTGTCTGAAAATTCAGAATAGACAGCATCTGATGATTTTTTTGTTCGTCAGGTGTGAGCCCCCCCCCCCTCCCCTGCATTTCTGGATACTCCACCAATATAAATAAATTACAGTAAGTTATTTGTAACATTCTGCAGTAGCAGTTTGAGACGACAGGCGAAGAAAACAGTATAGGGCTATTTTTAATTGAATTAACTAGTAACCAACAATAGCAGCTGATGATATAATTTATTTATTACCAGTCCTATTCTGTCTTTGTAGGAATATCCCATTCCTTTTGCCCCAGCCCCCTTTCTCTCTCTCTCTCTCTTTCTCCCTTCCTTCCCCCTCTCACAGGCTTTCATTTTCTAATAATCTCTTATTCTCTTATCCTCTCTTACAACTGTTCTATAAAAATGACTCAAATAGAAATGAGGACAAAATAATGATCTCTTATTGTTTTGTTTTTTTTCCTTCAATGGTTCAATTTAATGAGATCGACCACCAACACCATGCAATCCCATTCTTCACATCCATGACAGAATAGCAGGCGCTGATCCAGGGGGGGGGGGGCGAATCGACCGCGCCCCCTTTTTGGAACCCAACTGGCATACCTTAAGTACACAATAAAAAAATTGCCTCTTTAATTGTGAACTTTTCGGCTCTGTGCCCCCTCCTCTACAAAATCCTGGATCCGCCCCTGGAATAGGAATTACATTCTTTTGAACTACAAACTACAGGTATACACGGACTCTGGTCTAAAATGTAAATAAAACCGGATCGAGCACCATTAGTTTGGGAGCCTACGAGGCTAACAATGTTGGTATATTAACCCTCCGAGAAAACTTGTAAAAAAGCCCACCCCGCAAGACTGACGTGACAGTCCGGGCATGGACGAGTGGCGGATTTAGGGGGGGGGCGCAATCCCGGCCCATGCCCCCTCCCCTTTTTTAAAGAAAGTCGTACATCATTGTCCCCGGGCCCTTTTTTTTGTTTGTTTGTTTGTTTTGGAGGGCCGGCGAGAAGAAGAAAAAAATTCTTTCATGTCAATAAGTTTCGCGCAATTTGTTGCATCTGCGCGTAGCCTGAATGTCATCAGAATGACACGTGCGCGCCACTGATCTCTGTAGAGATCAGTGGTGCGCGCGCACAGAATCGGTCTAAAAACGCAAATATTTCATAACTAATTCATAAAAAGGCCAGAATTCTACAAAACCAGTAGAAGTCAAAATAAGAAAGGTCAAACCTAGAACTCTTACTCTTTTAAGAAACCTTTTAACTGGTTAATTCCCACCATTAACAGCACTGCTAACCAATTAACAAAATTACCTTGTCACTGCGAGTCGATTACTTTCCCCATAGAAACACGTGTAATTTGGGTGTTCTACGTTTTTGTGAGGCACCATAAAAAGGCCGTTTTCAAACAAAATTGGCCAGAATTCTACATATGAGATGATTACATTTTTATGCTCAGCAGCTTCTTTGTTTCTTCAATATTCATATTCCTCTTTAACTGAATTAAATTGTTAAAAAGTGAAAAAGATATAAGTATTTCTAAAAGTTGAAATTTACGTTTTTCATGATTATTAATCATGAAAAACGTAAATGGAGGGAATCGCAGAGGGAAAGTGATACGCGCGCGCGCATGGTTGAGAATGCAACACACTTTTTGGTATGTCACCCCCCCCCCCCCCCCCCCCCCCCCCCCAACTGAGCAGCTTTTCGAGGACTGGCGAAAAAAATTCTCCCCTCCCCCACACGGAGCAACTTTTGAAGGAATGGTGAGAAGAAAAAAATATCTCCCTTCCAGCAGTTCCAAAAAGTTGACAGCCCTGCATTTGTGCCCCCCCCCTTTTTTTTTTTTACTATACATCCTGCATTCGCCCCTGTCATGGACTGTCAGTGTGTCAGACTCATATCCATAATAGGGTTCAGAAGCCCCCTCCCACTACATTGTCGGTCTCGTTCGCTGAAGCCAAAGTAAACGACGATCAGCAAGTAAAAAACTTTGATGAGCGAAGTTTGAGGAGAACACCTTTGGCAAACTGAAAGAGTTCTATCGGCAACGTCACCACCTCGATCGGGATCGCAGATGGGTAGACCTAGCCTAGCTAGAGCTAGACACCTTGTCGGTCGCTATTCAGCTCAGCTATTTCACGATTGCATGATCTCACATCAGTCATTTTGGCTAAGCGTAATTCGGTGGTAGAACATTGATTATATGAATTTATGTATTTAATACATTGAATTTTGCCTCTGGTACATTAGAAATATAATAGTGAACTGGAATTTAGTGAGAGTTTCTTCTAATACCGGCTAGGCTGGGCCCCTGGGCGGGCGGACATACGTCTGCTACATGGTCGTCTGCTAGCGCACGATCTCATTGGATGTCGTGATCTCACGTGATCGATACTACACGCCCACATTACGTCATCAATAACAACAAACGGTTTCACGTGTTATATGACAAATTATTTTTTTTGGTCAAAAGCATGCATATTCCCGGGGATTTGTGCGGGGTTTAAATGACTCATCGAGCCTTAATTATACACTTTCAGAGCTTTAGATTTCATGTAAATTACATTTTTCATAATTTCAAATAAATACTAGGGGAATTAAAGTCATTTCAAAATCCCTCTTTTCATGTGTTAACCTATGGGAACTGGAAGGCCAAAAGCATGCATATTCCCGGGGATTTATGGGGGGTTTACTGGACTCATTGAGCCTTAATTATACACTTTCAGAGCTTTAAATTTCATGTAAATTACATTTTTCATAATTTCAAATAAATACTAGGGGAATTAAAATCATTTCAAAATCCCTCTTTTCATGTGTTAACCTATGGGAGCTGGAAGGCCAAAAGCATGCATACTCCCGGGATTTATGGGGGGGTTTACTAGACTCATTAAGCCTTAATTATACATTTTCAGAGCTTTAAATTTCATGTAAATCACAGTTTTTATATTTTCAAATAAAAACTATGGGAATTATAATCATCCTAATATTCCTTGTTTTCGCGTGTAAACCTATGGCAGGCGAGACTGTTTTGGTCAAAAGCATGCATATTCCCCGGGATTTGTGTGGGGTCTTTTCAATTTTTTGAGCCTTCAGTAAGCTTGTTCAAAGCCTCAAATTACATGTAAATAACAGTTTTTATATTTTCAAACAAAAACTATGGGAATTATAATCATCCTAAAATTCCTTGTTTTCGCGTGTAAACCTATGGCAGGCGAGACTTTTTGGGGGTCAAAAGCATGCATATTCCCTGGGATTTATGCGGGGTCTGTTCGACTAGTAGAGAATTAATCATACATTTTCAGAGCTTTAAATTTTATTTAAGTCACATTTTGCAAAATTTTAATCTAATTCTGGGGGAATTATAATCATTTGAAAATCCCTGTTTTTGCGTGTTAACCTATGGGAGCTGGAAGGCCAAAAGCATGCATATTCCCGGGGGTTTATGTGGGGTCCCTTCCACTTTTTGAGCCATCATTAATCTTGTTCAGAGTCTCAAATTACATGTAAGCCACATTTATATGAAATTCAAGGAAATACCAGAGGAACTATAATCGTTCTTAAAATCCATGTTTTCACGTGTTAACCCTATGGCAGATGATTATGTCAAAAAGCAGGCATGATCCCGGGATTCATAGTGGCATTTATTGATAATAAAGGTTCAATAAATGTTTTTTGAACTATCCATCCTTTCTCTCATGCAAAAATCAGACTTGAAAAAGATAGAGTAAGATATGAAATATCAAGAAAAAATGAGACAGCTTTTCACGTGTTATATACCTATGGCGAACGTATTTTTCCGAGTCTATTTTAACACAGCAATTTGCGTCTGCCGAATGTACTACGGAAGTAGGTGAGAGTAATCTGTCTTGATACTATTAAAAGTCTTTGGCTTAGCTTAGTCTGCACTGCAGCTAGCTAGCTAGCTAGCTGCGGCGCGCGCGGCGCCTGCTCCTAGCCTAGCTAGCCTGGCGCGGCCTGGACGACTGTTCGCCCACGAACGCGATCGTTGAGAAAAATAATACACCCCCTACGCTATTAAACTGAGATAACCCTTTCATTCGACCCTTGCAAATATTTTTTTTTTTCTTCTTTTTTTTCCCCGAGGTTGTGAGTTCTGTTTTTTGTTTTAAGTATTCTTTTATTCATTTCTTTTCAGTGAAATCAACAGATATACAAAAATAGAAACATTACAATCATGAAATAAAGTATAAACAGAAACTTATACAATTAATTACAAGTAAATATATGGGAAAATGTATACATTCATGGAAGAACAAAGAGTTTACACATACATTTACTTGTAATTCACTTAATAACTCAGCTTACTTGAAATTATACAGTTGTACAACTGAAAAATAATATACCTATGCGTTATCTGCAAAAATGTGTACATTCATGGACGCACAAGGAATTTATACAACTGAAAATATACCTCAAATATAATTCCTTTTGTTGTTTTTTTTCACTGAAAGAAAAATGTATAATGATAAAAAGGAGAAGAAAAGAGAGGGGAAAAAAAGGAAAAATGAAATATGAGAGAGAGAAGGGAAAGAAAAGACAGATAAATCCGCACATCCCAACACAATACCTCACCCCTTCCAGTGACCCCCCCCCCCCCCCCCCCCCTTGCCCACCCCAAACCCTGAACGCTCCTCTAGCTCTCGGCACTCCGTGACTTGCAATAAGCGTAAGAATCTGAAGACAATCAATATAACAAAAATTAAAGCAAAGTCCCGTGGGAGGGATGGAAGTGCAATCCATTTGTAGTATTAGCATATTCTATCTATTGCACTTCACATCCAAGACTCCTTCCTTCATCCGAATTCAAAAGTTTCCCATTTCTTTAAGTGTAATGACAGGGTGTTACGACTCTAGTGCTATCTTTTTTTCTTCAGCTTGATTTCCTACCAATATTTCTCTCACTCCTTTGCTGTTAGGAGGTATATTTCTCTTCCTACATTGAAATATCAAACATTTTATCAACAATATTACATGATTCAATACATTTTCCCCACATCGCCAAAAGTCACACCAAATAAAATTCTCTCCCAGTTTAATTCCTTTAAAATCGGCAAGTACGTGACGATATGTTTCTTCTTCCCTTTTGCAAAAGGAGCATAAACTACTAGAAGCCAATCCAAACCGATATAAATCATGATTTGTGTAAATAATCCCATGTATCATTTTGAATTGGAATCCCCTAAGATTACTATTTAAAGTACATTTCCTTGGTCTAAAGAAAATGTTTTCAATGTCTCTGATAGACAAATAAATGATTCTTTTAATGTATTTACTACAGGAGGGGGGGGGGGGGAGGGGCTTCTAATTTACTGTTGAGTATAATTATAATCTCTTCGAAACAATTTCACTTAAGAGCATAAATAAAATTCCTTCCCTATCTAATTCCTTCTTCTTTTCATCTCTTATATGCATTTGCCTTTTCCAACTAAGGGGAATTTTCTCAAATATGTGTTTTACCTGCAATATATTCCATGAACTAAGATCTCTACTAGTAAAATATGCATCTGTTTTCAATTCACAATCTTTATCCACAATATGTTTTAATCTCACTATGCCTTTTGATATTAAATCTACATGACAGAATGGAAAACCTCGAAAACATATATGTTTGTTGTTAAAAATAACTTCATTACCTTCATAACTGTCATAAATATGACTTAAATCTCCCACTTCTAACCATGTCTCTAATAGTTGATGGATGGTAACACAAGCCACCCCACCCCCCCCCCCCCCCCCCCCACCCCACTTCATTAAAAATATATATTATATACTTCCATAGGTCATGACTGTCAATGATCTGCCTGATGTCACCAAATGTAAAACCTTGTTATGCATGCGGATGACACAAAAGTTCTCAGTAAAATTTCTTGTGCAGAGGATATTTCCTGTCTTATGAGTCTCCAGAGTTGGTCTGCCAAATTGCTATTAAGTTTTCATCCCGAGAAGTGTAACATCTTGACTATTGGCTCAAAATCTAATAAAGATACAAATCGGAAATACTATTTAGGTCAGGGCTTTTCACGACAGACCTTGAAAATGTCCATTGCATGCGTGACTTGGGCGTCTGTGTAGATAGTGTACTTTCTTTTGATAGCCACATTCAGACCATAATTACCAAGGCAAACAGAGTTATTGGTCTGATTAGACGTTCCTTTCTCTATTTAGGTGAGCATATATTTTTAAGACTATTCAAAGCTCTCGTTCGGCCACATCTTAATAACGCTCAATCCGTTTGGTGCCCTTGGAAATAGAAGCATATTGAAAATATGTGCAGAGAAGGGCCACTCGACTTGTTCCTTCTATGAAAGGCCTCAGCTACGAACAAAGACTACGTAAACTGAAACTGCCTACCCTGGTTTATAGACGAGCTCGAGACGATATGATTGAGACCTTCAAAATGATAAAGATATATGATCCGAGTGTAACGCCTCTTCTTGAGCTCAGTATTTCCCGGACGAGGGGTAATAGCTTTAAGATAAGCAAAAGAAGAGCTAATAAAAGTGCACGTACTAATTTCTTTTCCATGAGAGTGGTAAATATGTGGAACAGCCTCCCAAACTGCGTTGTGGAGGCTGATAGTGTCATACATTTTGAAAATAAACTAGATAAGTTCTGGCACAATACTGAATTTAAATTCAAACACAGAGCAGCTCCCCCAGCCGTACCGATAACGCCGGAGTCCTTTCAGGCAACCAGGATCTGGACATAGAGGCATCACTACCTGCGTCCAGAACTCAACCTTAAGTAGCCTTAAGTATTAATATTTACCTATAATTCTGTCGTTGCTTCTGATTTTTCCCCGATATATTTTTACAATACTAGAAAGTGAAAACCATCTACTTCAAATTATACAACAATATGGTTGTTGATCTGGGAGGGATATGGAGTATAATTTTGTTTTTAAATGAAGTGGGGGGGTGGCTTGTGTAACCATCCATCAATATATTTTTAGGTGATTTTTTTCAAAGCCATAATGCAGAAAAATTATTTAAAAGTACATGTAATTATTTTCCATTTAGAGGGTTCAGTCGGTAACTTTCCTTTATAATGCAATTTTGCCATACTCATTTTATTAGTAATACTAACAATTTTCCAAATTGAAATGCAAACATAGTCACAGGAATCGAATGTGGTGAGGAAAGAGGGAATACAGTCATCATCCTCAATATTTATCGAGGATCATGACCTGTGTCATCATCACCCAACTACTAGTATACAAAGAAGAATGATGAAATGGCAATCATAACATGTAGACCCGGTCAGAAGCACCGCTCCGGGGGTTGCATGTGGGCACAGTATCCCTACTATTCCATTTAACTTCAGATAAGTACCCCAATTTTTCTTTCGAATAAGTTCCCTTTCCATATTATTATAAGTGCCCATTTTGATAATTACACCTCATCACTCACCTTACCTTTGATAAAGGCCCCTTTTTTAAACAAGAGCATTTATCCCTTTTATCTCTTTTAATGTAACAGTTTGTTTTTCTTTGTAATATATAGGCACTGATTTAATTTTTCTACTTATTAAGAACATTTTTCCTTTCAAATGTGATTAGTGCCCCTTTTCACCTCTGATAAATGCCTTTTCTACCTTTTCTAAACATTCATTTATATTTCTAATAAGTGTCCTTTTCCCCATAAGTACCACGTTTCACTTTTCCATAACATGTGCCCCTAATCCAAATTTTGAAGTTTGAAGTTTATTTGTTCCACGTTTACATCAAAACAATGTTTACAAAAATGATTTTACAAGCATATTTGTCCATTTCAAAATATAAGGGTAGAACTCAAATCAAGTACAATGTACAGTAAATAGGTAGAAAGTTTGAGAGATATATGAATGACTGGCAAAAAGAAGAAAAAATGTAAAATGTGGGGAGCCTAAATAAAAGTGCCAATATTCCCAAATGCTCGCTCGTTATGGTCGCTCGTATTAAAAGTATAGCTTATTAGATAAATATTAATTGTAAAATTTTGCAAATGAAACCCCATCAGAATTGTGTTTCCCCGTTTATTTGTAATTGCGACTTCACAAATTTTGAATATCATTCGCTCGCTCGCTCAATATTCAAATCATACTACAAAACTGCAAAGTATGATGCTAAAGTTGTATCTTGGACATCTAAAGAGAAAAACAATTTACATGTTTATTCACCCTCGCCCTACACTATATATATATATATATATATATATACATATATATATTTATGTATGGCCCTTCAGGGAAATCATACCCCCACTTATGAGGACCTGTCTATACGCCTATGTTGGTCAGTCACACAGTCACAAGGGCCGCGGGGCGTTTTTGAAAGTGGGGGGGGGGGGAGGACTGATCTGATTTCACTCATTAATGCACCGGCGTAAATTCAGTTTAAAGCAGTGGGGGGTATGATCGCAACATTGAGGGGAAATTTCCACAGTTTAGGGGCACCGATAAGGGCTATTTCTGGAAAAAAATGGCACCTACAACGGGAAAAATATACAATCTCTTTACATTGTCATATATACCCTACATTGTGATTACATTAAGGATTTCAATTATGTTTCTCTCTTACATGCTCTAATATAATTTACTTAAGCATCAATGTTTGCAATTGGGTTGGATGACCTACATATTAATGTGCGAGCGAGCGAAGCGAGCTAGCAATTTTTTAAGATCTGTGAGGCTGCATGGTGATCAACAACATCTTATAAAGAGAAAAAAAAGTTCTGAAAGGTGTTTAAACACAGTCTCGGCATGAGAGACTGAAAAGACCTAATAAGTAACATAACTATGTCAAATATAAATGTGAGCGAGCGTAGCGAGCAAGCCTTGACGAAATTGAAGTAAAGTTGCTCTAAATCGCTATAAATTAGGGGCACAAATTATGGAGCAAGAAAAAAGGGGCCCCTATCAAGAACGGTAATGGCACTTATCAAAAAAGAAAAGGAGCAGGAGTATGTCATATTAAAAAGAGCAATTATCAGAGGATGAAACATGAAGTATTTGTCGCACATGAATATTGGCACTTTATACCAGAGGTAATAAGGGCACTTATGATAATGAAAAAGGGCTGTTTTTGTTGGTTTTTTTTATAAAGGAAGAGGGGCTCTTATAAGAAGGAAATTTACTTCTTAGAAAGAAAAGGAGCCCGTTTCAAAATGAATTAAGGAAAACTTATCAGAGGTATAAAGGGGCACTCATCAGAGATGTCAAGTGTCATTTAACAGAAAGCGGAATGGACACTTGTCGAACTAGAACGGGCACCTCTCAAATTTGAATAGAGGATATGGCCACAGGTAAAGATGCACTTATCAGACGGAAAGGGGGTAATTCTTGTATCTGAAAAGTGAGAATGGAAAAAAGGCAGTTATTGAAAGAGATTAATAGGTACATTTGATGCAAATGATTTAAAAGGGAATAGTCGAGGGAAAGATTTTATTAGGAGTTTTATGAGAGATGAAAAGGGAAGAGGCTCGTTTATAGAAATAAAATCAAGGGAGCACTTATCAGAAAGAATAGGGGAAGGGGCACTTCTTACTAAGGAAAAGGGACAGTTGTCAAGGAAGAAGGGGCACCTCTCAGATTTTAATAGGCCTCTGGCAATTATCAATGGTAATAAAATCAAATGTTAAGATTGTGGAACGGGCAGGAATATAAAGGAAAGGGAGCACTTATCTAAGTAATCTATGTAAAAGGGGGAACTTCTAGGATATCCAAATTCCTGAAATACTGGGGACACTGTACCCCCTCCCCCCACCCCACAGCGCCTGATTTTAAATAATCCTAAAATTTCTCTAAAGAGTTGATGCGTCATTCTGAATCCTGAAAGAAGACTCATGAACTTGTAGAAGATGTGATAGATAGACTGTCATTTTAGAGAATGCTGTACAGTCCCGAGAAGTCAGGTGAAAATATCTGAGCTTGTTTTCTACAGTTTGTAATAATACCATACTTTATTAGGTCTAGATTTTGCATTAACTGTGCATTAAAGAGGCGTGGATGTATTGCCCTTTTGTACCAATGGAAAACATGTTAGTAATTGACATGGATGAGAGATTTTGATATGTAAAATCGGAAATATCGGGACATTCAAATCATATCTTTAGCATTATATCTGCATTTTATAGGAATTCTCACCACAATAACAGTCTTTTATATTAATTTCATCAATTTTATCAATTACTAGAAATGATTTCTTCCTTGGAAATTAGGGGTGATTTTTTTTTACGTGTCTACTTTAAAAAGTGGGGGGGGGGGGGGCTGCAGCCCCCAGCCCCCACCCCCCGGTTCCGCGGCCCATGTATTTCATAGTTCCCTCCCATATAGGCCAGGAGCCTGTCCCAAAATAGTCAACCCATTTTACATATGAGATTTGACCTTAGACTATCCATGTCATTTACAAAAAGCTTGTCAGCTCGAACGAAGCCGCCGGGTCAGGCCCCCAGAGCCCCCGAAAAGGGCCCCAAAATCAGGTCGATTTCAACCCATCTAACATAATTATGCGCCAAACTTTGTCAGAATAAAGGTGTATGACTATACATTACCAAAACACCATAACTGACAAAATTCTCCGTCAGGATGGGTTGGTACCACCCCTAAAATTTGGAGCAAATTTTCCTCCTTAAGGCCCATAGACCAAATTTTGTCAGAAGGAAGAGTTATGAAAAACAAAAAACATAAACAAAAAATGATAATACGTGTGGCGCGAAATAATTATGGAACGCTGCGCCAAAATGTTCCGGAACATTGACGAATGTCAAATTCAAATTCAAATTGACGAATGTCGGTCAACATTATACTGGTCAGGTGACTTCTGAAGGACTTGCAATTCATATTTTATGCCGTCGAAATTTTAAGATTTTACTTTTCACTTTTTTACATGATAAACCTTGTCTCGTATATTACTTTAGTCTCTATTATGTGCAACATGTTCATGCACATCACATATATATTCATAGGCGTGGCCAGGGGGGCCCCCTATAAAGTCCCTAAAAATTAAAAAAAATTGAAAAAAGCGAGAGCGAAAAAGTGGGGGAAGTGAGAGAGATAAGCCTAAAAAGGCGCTATGCAAGCAGTTATCTCTCTCTCAGAATTTGCTAAAACGTAAGTTTTCGCGCTTCACGCGCCGGGAAGGGGGGAACTCCCCCCTCCCTGCACCCACCCGTTAGGCCTACATAGGCCTACAGTGCAGTACTGCGTCGAAATAATTGAAAAGCAGCGCGTCAAACTAACTTTCCGCCTAAAAATGGGTGCTACGAGCCATTATCTTTCTCTCAAATTTGCTGTAAAACGCAAGAGCTTTCGCGCTACACGGGAACCCCCCCCCCTTCCCTGCACCCCTCCCTGTATACAGTGAGTTATTGCGTCCCAGCAATAATTGAAAAGCAGTCAGGGCGTCGAACTATTACTTTCCGTCTAAAAAAATTGTTTGCTACGAGCAGTTATCAAATGTGCTAAAACATCAGAGCTTTCGCGTTCACGCGGGAAGGGGGGAAACTCCCCCCCCCCCCCCCCCCCCCCTCACCCACCTCTGTTATATACAGTGCAGTATTGCGTCCAAATAACTGAAAAGCAGTCCGGACGTCGAACTAACTTTCCGCCTAAAAAAAAAAAGGTGCTATGAGCCGTTATCTTTCTCTCAAATTTGCTATAAAACGTTGGAGCTTTCGCGCGGGAGGGGGAAAAATTCCCCCTCCGCTCCCGGCCTGCACCCACCCCCTGGGGAGCAGACTCTTTCACCGGAGCACTTGTAGGAATTTTTTTTCTGGAATATGGCTAAACAGTTGTGTGAAAAAAAAAAAAAATGCTCCCCCGGCGCGGCATCACAAGTTCATAACTATCAATGGTATTTTCATATTTTTATTAGAGGCTTGATCAATTGATAAGCACCAAAACATAATTTCACAAATGTAGGCCTGTTTAATACGTGCCAGTATGAAATTTTCATTCATCTGTTCATGTCAAAAGTCATGAGAATGCCGGGCTGTACACCGCATCCTGCTTTGTTGTCGAACAAGCCTAGCTTGGACCCCTTTGACTCGTTTGGCATCAATGTATATGAGAGGTACGCATACCAAATCGAATAGAGTAATTGACTTGTCTAATGAAGAACAAAGCATTTTAAAAGTCGTTGCAAAACATGTTCATCACTGTTTCATGAATTTATAATGTTAAACCTATACAGTAATTACTTTTATTTTCTATTAAATTCTCTAGCTGTTTTCACTTTTCAGCTTTCTTTTCCCATTTTTTTTTTTTTTTTTACCCCTCTTCCTTTTTAATGTAGTACATGTACATGTATTAATCTTTATGAATGTTAATTTAATCTTTTGACTAAATTAAACTTGCAAACCTAGTTTAAATAAGATGTGGTTCATTTTTGCTTCTTTCTCTCTCTCTCTATTTACACTCTAAAAACTAACATGTTAAATCACCATTTAAAAGGGCCGTGGAGTGACCACTTTTTTTCAAAATGGTAGATTGACTCTTTTAATCTGGATTCATGCTGGATTCAGCCTTTATACTTGTTGCAACCAGCATGTTAAAAGTGTTGTCTACTATTTTGAAAAAGTGGTCACTCCTCGGCCCTTTTAAATGGCGATTTAACACTTTAGGTTTTAGAGTGTACAGATACATGTATCTCCCCATTACTCTTTTCCTCTTTCTCACCTCTCCCTATCTCATTCTCTCTCCCCTCTCTCTCTATATATCTCTCTCCTCCCCCATCTCTCTTCCTCATTATTTCTCTTTATTTTTCTGCTTATTTTGCCACATAATGGGTATAATGATTCTTGTCGCTAATGTACATCAAATTGTTTTTTTTTATGATGAATGTCCTTTCCATTCAATTCAGCTCTTGAGCTTCAATGCGGTTTTTAATAATGAATACCTTTTCAATTCACTTCAATCAATAATTACAGTCAAACTTTATTTAAAACCACAAGGAAACAGTTTTATGTTCATAATAGCCAATATGTAATAATACAGACGTAAGTTACAGGAAGATCTAAGGCACACATATCACTGGAAGCAAAATGATTTTCTTCTTAACAATACTGTCTCCTTAAAAATAAGTCTTTGTATATCTCTCAAATCAATATAATCAGAGAAGCTTTCACAATGGCAAGAATTTTTTTTTTTTCAATACATGTACATTAAAAGAAATCTCTATAACAAAACTGATCGTCATGTACATATTAAACATTATTGATCAACATTACCCATGTAGACTGATCTTGTAGGGTCGAAATTTTCAATTTTGTCAATGGTTTTATACAACTTATGCACACTCATACAGCTAAATACTAACCAACTTATTGTTGGGAATAGATAACACTAGACTTTGTGAACTTAGTGTACATGATTAAGTACAATGCTGAATAAAATTCAAGATTACAAACAGGTTAAAACCGAAAACAAAACACTTCTTCAATAGTACTTAAACGATTCTGTAAAGGACAAACAAACAAAATTTGAGAAACTGATATACATGTACATGTATGTACAACTCAACAACAAAGTTACGTAATAAATAAAAAACAATATGAGGAAACATGATGGATTATACAAAAAAGAGTGTTGTATAAACTATATCATTGCCTTTGGTGAACAATTCCACGATAGGAAATGAAAATGAACAAGTTCAGCTGGTACATGATTGAACAATGATAATTACTATTGTGATGAATGGACTGTTCAGTATCACATTTATTTTTGCTATTAAAATAACGAAAGTTTGCTTTAGGTTCAGTATATTAAAGGGGCACTGACCCTGACTAGAAGTTTAAAGTTGGCCTGAGTGAAAGCAGAAAATATCAGAAAAATAGATTATACATGTAGATAAGTGACAGTTTGAGAAAATCAGGCACAGAATAAGATTATTATCATTACTATTTTAATAAAAAAATTAAGAATGCTTAATAATAAAAACCTCACACAATAATTTGTGATCATACCAGATCTCCACCTTGGTAATGCAGATTGAATTCCCCAAAGTATTACATGTACTGTTGTACATGTATTTTAACCCTTCAATGACAGGAATTATTTAAGGGCTTAATTGATCACATTTTGTTCTTCAAATTGGCAACACTGATATTTTTCTTTTAGTGCTACATGGTTCTAACAAAATGTAATGTCTTTGAAAACAATATACATCATTAGAAACTTGGTCGAAAGTTGAAAAAATTGCCAATTTTGATAAAAAACAGTGATTTTGAACCTCTCAATGTGTTGCCAATTTAAGGATTTTGAAGCTTATTCTCCCTTTTACAATTCCTGGCATCAAACGCAATATGGTCATGCAACAAAAATGGAAACAATGTGTGTAGAAATTTTTGCTCTTTCTAGTCATGCATCTGGTATATTTTTCAGAGCTCTGAATCAAAAGTTATGGAGCCAAACCACAAAATGTGGTCAATTGTCTCGAAAGGGTTAAGATGGAATAGACATAATGATGTAAATTAATTATATACATGTATACAGTAGTATGTATAAAAATAAATCTCACATGGAAACATGTTAGTTCTATCACTAAAAAAATATGAATGGGGATACAGTGGAAACTCAGTATAAAGAGATCTGATATAACAATATTCCTGATATAACAAGGTAATACATGTATTCCGGTCCCAGCTGTCTTTTTAACTTGCTATCATGAGATTCCTGCTATAACAAGGTAATTTTGATGGTCCCAAGGACCTCGCTATACTGAGTTTCCACTGTATATTGATTACACTTGAGTACACAAATGGAGATTACTCCTTTTACACAAACAAATGGAAACTGCACTGGAAATGGAAGATTCTCTGTACATGTATTACTCAGCTTCATTCATTCATTCATTCATAATGGTATTTATTTTTAAAAAGATCATGCATCGCAACAATCGTTGAATTGTGCACAATTTACAATGAATAAACAAACAACAGAAAATGTACTGGAAGGAGAAATAATTTACATGATTGGTAATTAAAAATAAACAGTACATATAGGTCTAAAATATTGTATGTTGAAACAAAAAAAAAATGATTAAATTACGAACATAATCAAACATTATTCTTAACTTAGATAATAGTCTTACAAATAAACATGAAGTGAACGAAGCAAGGTACAGACAGAGTGCTTACACTGTTTGTGTGTGTGTTGGGGGGGGGGGGGATAATATGGCCCGTACATGCGACTTATTGAGCTAAATACTTACTGACCTCCAAAAAGTCAAACTCTCAATGTTTGTCTACATGTATTTTTTTCTACTGCAAATTTGTTTCAGGGATTATTTGTTTTCTCGGGCTTAAATTTTTCAAAGGTTTAATGTACTACATGTACAATGTATTTACATGTTCAAAAACTACATTTACAGAAAAGATATTCAAATATGAGTTAAATTTGAAACCCAAGTGGTCACTGGGTACCACATATTTGCTGCACTTGATAAACTATCAAGATTCAAATAAAATGATAAACATAAGAATATTATCACAAACATAATAGGAAAGAGCAGAATTGACCTAATGTAATTGATGAACTACAAGCTGAGATTTAGACATGTATCACTGAAATGTAAAAACTGAATACAAAAATTGAATGAATTAGATCCCATAGAGAAATCAAAATGACTATAATGTAAAAGCAAGGTCTACAAAAATAAATACATGTACTTAGATAATCACATTGTGCATGAGTGGATGACATACACACTTAATATCCTGCCATCACAAACACAGAAAACTGAACAGAAAAATAGGCTATTTATACCAGTAAGTGCTTACTGATTTGTGCTAATAAACCTGTAGCACCAATTTTCACAGATGCAATACTTTTCCTACATAGACCAATATCATCGTCATCACTATACTGATATGTGACCAGCCCTTAATCGAGATAAAGTTTTAAAAATTACATTAAAAAAGAGGGGGACATGACAATGACTCTAGGGAACTTCAACTCTGTCTATTCAGCCATATAAAGAGGGATGAACATGATTAGACCACTGATAATGAATGTACATGTACATGTACATGGAGAATCAAATGTGACAAACAAACAAAAACAAAAACAAAACATAAACATATCTAAAAGTAGTCAGACTTCACAGAGAAACAGTAACATGGAGGGTAGTAAAACATATAAACACACTAATGAGAAAAAAAGACAAATGCTTGAATTCATTACTTTGGACGAATTTAAACCATGTCCAATATGTTCACTGATTTTTAAAGCACCGAGTGTCAATTCCTTAATTTCAGAGAAATTAAGGTCAAGCTCCGTATTCATAACATACAATCCAAATCTGTTTTTATGATTCTAGATTGAATACCAAAGCACAATTGGTCCAAACTGATCTCATCATTCTTGCACTGTTCACAAAAAGACCACTGACAAAAAAGGTACATTTTTCGTAAGATCTAAGTTCTAAACACAAGTACATGTAAAACCTTGCTTCAGATTGGCCAATGCCAGGTAAAGTGTGCTTGATTGAAACTTACATGGGTTACTAGTAAGAACTAAAGTTACTAATGGAGACAACAGCAAATAGCCATGCCACACAGAAGTTTAAAGAGAAAGTTTAAAATACATGCACTAATATCAAACATGAATTCCTGATAAAATTCTGTATGGATGTGAAGTTATAAAGTGGTTTGCATGCTTAGGAGACTGAACAATTTTGATCAAAAGGTGGCTCACTGCTAAAGTCAGAATCATACATGCAGTCACTGGATGTCTCACATTCCTCATCTTCCTCTTCTTCCTCTAGGATCGCATCCTTGAGGACTGTGAACAGCGATGGTGGAAGTCTTTCTTGGTAAGGAATCCTATGTACAAGAATAGACCTTGCTGCCAGCTCCTGAAGAGAAAACACTTCTTTTGGTCCCTTCAGGAGATTGGACAGAATTTCCATCTTACAGACATGAGATTCATTTTCTTCATCATCATCATCATCATCATCATCATCATCGTCATCATCAGAGTCTTCTCTTTCACTGTTGATGATGTCATAGGGGGTTTCCCCTTCCTTGTTCTTTGCATCAGTTGGGCAGCCATGCCTAATCAAGAGCTCTGCAATATCTACAACCATGTGTGGTGCCAGTGATTGCGAATAGATCATGAGTGTGTGCATCATTGTGTTCCCGTGGCAGTCTACATCAAGGGCACCTTCAATGTGAAGGAGATGGGCAATCAAACGCTTGAAAAGGAAACTAGTGTATTTCGTTGTCCCATAAGTGTGTGTTCTGAAGAAAAAGAAATTTGGACAGAACTCTCTCCCCAGGTGAAGGAGAACATTGTGGCAGACAGAGATGGTGGGGAACACAATACCACTTCCAGTAGCTTCAGGCTTAGGGATTCTATCCCAAATGACATTGATCATCTTACTGATAGGTGTTAGGAACTGCTCCTGAGTTTTTAGACTTTTGTACTTATCAGCCACATCATACAGGATTCGACCAAGGTTACACATCATATCTTTGACACTTTTCTCCAGGTGATCACAGCTGACATATTTTACAACATCAACATATGTTGCTAGAGTCTTGCATGTGCTGTTGATAAACTGGGGCTCTTTGAGACTCTCAAGGGTTTCAGCCCTTGGGACACTCATCCGTAGGTACATGAGGACAGTATTCAGATAAAACAAGCCTTTCCTTTCTAGATGAAGGCAAGCATGAAAAATGCCAAAGCCCTTTGCCCTTGTTTTCTTCCTGAACAGCAACTCATGCCCATATTTTGCTAGTGGTTCGTACAAGAGCTTTGGCTTCATCCCCTCTGGGAGGACACGATCACCAAGAAGGAAAGCTTGTACTTTGATTGCATGTTTCTTTTTCCTCAAAGCCTTGACATCATCTGGTGTCTGGCACTCCTTCTGATCAAGGAAACCTTCAAGATCTGATGTGAAATCAAAAGTGTCTAGATTGTCTGGGTCACTCTGACGCTCTGACATAGCCTTCTCAAAAACCTTAAATGCATCATCGCACTTGTCCTCAAGAGCAAGTGTGAAACCGAGAATATCCAATGCCCTTACAATTTGAGACTTTACCACAAAATTTTTTGTGGCAAAGAATGCTATAATCAATAATCTCTTGTTGAGAGCAGCAAAGTCAAGAGGATACAGACCATCACTATTTTCTTGAGATTCAACTTTGTGCAACAGGAGCAAAAGTGAAATATGCAAAATAATCTGATCTGCTTTACAAAGAGTATTCTCCAATCCTTTTTTGGTATTGTCTTTTCCACTTGATGCATTTGCAACATTTGCCGCATCTGTTTCTTCATTCAATGCACTATCTGTCTCATCACCATTGGGAATGTACATACAAGCAAAGTGGAAGGCAGTATTACCTTCTCCGGGTGTGGTAAGATGAGGATTGGCTCCTTCATCCAGCAAATACTTCACAATATCAAACTTCCCATGCAAACAAGCTATCATCAGTGCAGTGCGACCATCCTTGTTTCTCTTGTTCAAGTCAACAACCCCATTCTGGCCCTTGATGAAGTCCTCAATACATGCTAGTGTGGAATCTTCCTTGTCAATGATGTTGATCAGGTTGTCTTCTTTTCTAGAAACTGCACTGTCTTTTACACTAGATGATGATGATGATACTCCGGAAGGCTCTGCAGAAGCCATGACTTAACATGCATTGCTTGGTGTCAGATTAGAATGTTTTAACATCCAAGAGTTACTCTGATCCAAAATCAACATGCAGTGTGTCCAAAAACAAAGGAATCTGCAAAAGAATGAAATAAAAATCAATATAGAATCATGCACAAATTCCACTTTAAATTTGATAATTCCATTCCAGGATAATATAATGTATGTACATGCATAAGAGTTATTACCATTGATACATGTCACCTTATTTAAATTTGATAATTCCATTCCAGGATAATATACTGTATGTACATGCATAAGAGTTATTACCATTGATACATGTCACCTTATTGCCAATTCATGAACTGTATAAAATTTTAAGTAATACATTTGTATCCACCTAAAAGATTTGACAGATAATGTGTGGCCCGTGTAAAGAGGAGAGAGGGGTTAAGACATTGAATAATTAGCTTTATGGTACAAATATTCATTCACATTAATGTAATGATCCAGTATGGAGATTTTGCACTCAGCACATAACACAGTTGCTTGAGTCCGAGTCAGATTTGCTTGATGTCTCAAACCCTGTTACATCACCCCCACGGATAGGGTCATTAAAGGAGAATTAACCTCAGAATATAAATGTACAAAGGTGCAATATATTCTTAATCATTGGCCTGTATCACTTTAGAAATAAAATATCAGAAAAGGGTTTAAATCAAGACACTCTAGCGCGGGGTATCATCTGCTAACACTTTACATGGGAGATGCCAATCATGCCATTTTCTTGATGATATGGACTTGAGTTGTATATGAACCACTGGAAACCGTTCCAGTCAAGAAGATATTTTTAATCCTAGAGCTAATATGCTTCTCTTCATTACAAAAAATCCCCATATATGATGGAAAACATATAACAGGTGTATACATGTATATTCCAAAATTTGAAATTTATAGATTTCTTTTTAAATTCTCTGGTTTGCTAAATAGAAATCGATTTCTTGGGCTTGCCTGGAACATAATTTACACAATACCCATTCTGACAAATGAAGTCCACTATCTCAAAGTAGGTGAAAGCATAGTTTGTCACTATTGACGCTTGGGAAAGTTATCATCCATAAATTTGAATTAATTTGCTCCATCGCGTACATCATAGTATCAAGAAAATAGATTTCTATTTAGTAAAATAGTAATTTTCAAAGAATATAAAACACATTTTCGTTTTTTAGAATCCTGTATATATATATATATATATATATATATATATATATATATATATACAGGTAACTCTGCCTAAGTCGAATCTCTTGGGACCACAGAAATCTGTTCGACTTAGGCGAAATTCGACTTAGAAGAGGTAAAAAACACATGTTTTGCTCATTCTGTTCTGAAAAATTGCTTCGACTAAGGCGATTATTCGACTTATGGAAGGTCGACTTACGCAGAGTTAACTGTATATATATATATTATATCCGTTAAATATTTTAAATCTCAAATGGGATTTTGTATAGAAAGATAATTTGCATTCGGATTAAAAATATCTTTATGTACACATCAAGAAAATGGCAGCCCCCAGGTATCGCTAGCAGACAATAAATTTCACTGAGAAAATCTTGATTTATACCCATGTCATATATTTTAATGCAAAACTACATAGGACAACAAGAAGGAATAGATTACATCTTTGAATATAAGTACATTTATATTTCGAGGTTACCCGTAATTCCCCATAAATGATTTTTTGGAGTGGAGGTGGAATATTGTCATAAGGAATCCTGTGATAGAGGAAGGCCCTTGCTGTAAGCTCTTGCAGAGGATACACCCCTGTTGTTCCCTTCATAAGTCTGTATACTTCATTCATCCTACAATCTGTAGCACCTGACAAGTAGTATGCTGCCTCTTCCCTAGCAATGAACTCTGGTGTTTCTCATTTTTTGTTCTTTGTGTTTGTTGGACAGCCATGCCTAATCAGCAGTGTGGCAAGATCCACGACCATATGCAGCTCTGAGGACTGAACAAGGATCATGACAGTGTGCAACATTGTGTTCCCACAACAGTCTACATCAAGGGCACCTTCAACATGAAGGAGGTGGGCAATTAATCGCTTGAAGCAGTAACATGTGTACTGGGAATTTCCCCAGAAGTTCTTGCAAAACTCTCTAACTACATGAAGGAGTACATAATGACAAACAGATACAGTAGGGCATACCATTCCATTGCCAGTTAATTCTGGCTTGGGTATTCTACTCCAAATGACCTTGATCATCTCAGTGATGGGTACTAAGAAGTCATCTGTGACTTCCAGGCCTTCATATTCATCTGTTACATAAAAAAGTACAAGACTGAGATCAGTCACAAAAGCTCTCACACTTTCTTCAAGGTTGGCACAACTGACCTTTTGGAAGATGCTAACACAGGCTTTCAGAGTTTTGCACACCCCACTTAGAAATTGGGGCATTATCTTGAACATATTTCTTTTGGTTGAAGCCTGTTTGACACTGCATTTTAGAAGTATTAGAATATGATTCAAGAAAAGCAATCCTTTCTCTTCAAGGTGGAGGCAACAAGTGACAATGTTAAAACCTTGGTCCATTGTTTTCCTGTGAAATAACAGGTCCCTTCCATAGTGCAACAGTCTTTTATACAGATGATATTCCTTCATACTCTGTGGGAGGATACAATCTCCTGTAAGGAGTTCTTGCACGGTCTGAGACTCCTTTTGACCAAGAAAACTTTCAAGTTCTGAGGTGAAATCCTTGGAGATTAGATTGTCCGGATCAGCATGTCGTTTCTTCATCACTTTTGCAAGGACTAAATAAGCATACTTGCACTTGTCATCAAGAGCATATGCCAAGACTAGAAATTCCAATGCTTTAATTTCCTCTAACATTGACAGTAATTTGTTTGATAGAAAGTATGCAACAGTTCCCTCATTTTCCCTGCAAAGCAGCATAGTCAACAGGACGAAGTCCATTGTGGTTCAGTTGAAAAGTAGCATCATAATCCAACAGCACATCAACCATTTCCATTGTTTTTCTATTAACATGACTGATCTTCGTTTTTGTTCCATCTTTGCTCTTGTCATCACTTTAAGATGGATTTTCACTATGTCCTTCTTCTGTTGCCTTTTCTCCTTGTTCATTTGGATCCTCCTGGCTGGTATAACTCTCTACTTCATCATTATATGGGCTGTAGTCACAGGCTTCGTGCAAGGCAGTGCCTCCATCCTCGTTTGTTATATTAGGATTGGTTCCTTTCTCAAGCAAGAACTCTACTAAATCACTCTTCCCAATACAACATGCTATCATCAATGCAGTATTCCCATACTCATTCTTCTCATCAAGATCAACATTCCCATCCCTATGTTTGAAGAAATCCTCAACATCTGCAAGGGATACATCACTTCTACCTATAATGTTGAGCAAAGCCTTTCCTTCTTCAGAGGATCTTGGACCTGTGCAGAAGCTTTCATGGAATCATCATCTATGCTTGCCATGGGTACTCATCCACAACTGAGCTTAAACTCAGATGGGGAGATGGCTTGCTCAGATCTAGTTTGCATGCAGTGTCTACAGGAGATCTGCACAACGAAGAGAAGGATAAGGAATTATGATCATAACTGCTTCATGTTACTGTACATAGGAAAACACTAAAAACTTATGCATCAATTGCACAAGGACTGTTCACAAGGTTGGCATGTACTAAAAATTATGCAATTCAACTGCATTGTGATAAAATGTCTCTTTCATGCAACTGTGTGTAGCAAGGCTACAACATATTTCATGCCTACCTGTCAAGAAAAGCAAAAACCAACTAAAGCAGACTTGCAAGTAGATGCAATGAGTGCAGTGAAACCTACACATAGGTCTACGGTACGGTATGACATGCATAGGTATATTAAGAGTGCTACAGCTCTGACACACAGCAACAGTGGCTGATTTAGGAAGGGGCGGCAATATGGCAAAAGTGATAGCATCATCCATCTGCATTATGACAGAGCAATAAACTATTATATAACCTTCTCTCATTAAGTATCATATGTCAATTGTGAGGACCACTAATACAAAGGTCTACATAATAAGTACTACCAGTAAATTCCTTTACATCTTTAAAGTCCATTCCTAATTCTGTAATACATGTCTAATATGGTGATTTAGCAAACAGTATGCCAACAAACCCATCAAATGACTGTGAGTCACTATAGTTAGTCATACAATTTATGAACCATATTATACAAAACAAATGTCAGGCCCTCAACCTAGGTGAATTCCACTGGATCACAATAAAAAAGTTCTTGTAGAAAGGAAGAGAGCTTCCTTGGAAGTCTATCCTGAAAATGGATGTTACATCTTAGAATGGTCCTTATGGTAAGCTCTTGTAAAGTGAGTACTGTAGGAGACAAGAGACTGTACAGCTCAGTAAGACTAGGAAGATAGCGATCTTCCAGACTAGCAGCCTCCTCATGTGCAATATCAATAGGCATCTTCCCTTTGTTATTCTTCAAATGGGATGGACACCCATACCTCAGAAAAAGTAGGGTGATATCTAGAACCATCTGAATCTCACCAGAGAACACAAGACCCATCAAGGAGTGCAGGAGTGTATCTCCTTTCGTATCGATATCGGTAGCCCCTTCAACTTGAACCAAGCGAGCAAGCACTTCCCTGAAACAGGAACAGATGAACTTGTTTTCTTCAAAGTCATAGTAGTATCGCAGGTGAGCCACCATATCACAAAGCAACTTGTGGCAGACAGAGTTGGTGAGATGCCTGTATGGGTCCCTGGCAACTGAATCTCTAGTTAACCTGCTCCATATGACTTTGATCATCTTGACAACAGGTTCAAGGACACAATTTATACCTTGTACTCTGCAGAGATGGTTTGTAAAGGAATACAAGATCTTCGACAGGTTGATTAGTATTTCTTGAACATGGTTTGTCAGGTTTTCAATGTTTACCTGCCTGATTACATCAACATAGGCCTCCAGAGACTGACAGAGTAAATTCACATATTGTGAATTGAATCTGTGGAGACTGGGAGAGCTTGTCGCTTGGCTAATGCTGTACATCAATGACAGAAGGACCCTGCCAACTGGCATAAGTCCTTTACACTCAAGGTGGAGGCATTCCGTAAACACCCTAAATGCTGCATCTAGCGTGTCCCAGAGAAACAACAGGTGATACCCATAATCAACAAGGCGCTCATAAACAAACTCAAGCTTCAGTGAATCTGGCAAAACACGGTCCCCAACAAGGATACCCTCAATTTTCATTGCATGTTTATCACCATTGATCTTTCTCAAGTCGTTGAGACTCTTGCATTCAGAGCGACCAAGGCAATGTTCTAACTCAGATCTAGCAACATTTGTTGGCACATCGTGTGGATTTTCAATGCGTTTCTCCACTGCCATGGTGAATGCTAAGTAAGCTTTCTCATAATCATCCTTCATCATAAGGGATGTGCCAAGAATCTCTAATGCTCTTATTTGCTCCACCTTTGGAATATAGTCTTTGTTTATATAGTGCAACACAGTTGGTAGCTTCCTATGCAGCCCAGCAATATCTGCAGGTGTAAGTCCATTCTTGTTAACCTGTAACAGAGCACCATACTCTGATATCAAGATATCAATGATTCTAGCACTTCTCTTCTGCTTCTTAAAGACAGTACATTGATTTGCCTTCTCATCCAAGCAGTACTTCAAGATCAAGCGGTCATAAGTATCATTCCTACTCTCCATAGACAAGGAGTCTTTGCAACTGATCTCAGCCTCTGAGACTTTGCCTGGAAAGGGTTCCCAATCTTCCAAGTCTGTTTCGCTGTCTGTGTCACAGCTCCAGTGGCGTTGGCCTACATAATGAAGAGCAGTGTTTCCCTCTCTGAGACACCTCAGATTAGGATCAGCTCCTTTATCCAACAAGAACTCCACAACTTCCTTATTTCTATCAAAGCATGCTCTCATAAGAGCAGTCTGACCTTGCTCATTCCTCTGGTCAAGGTGCAAGTCTCCAGGACTCCTTTCAATGAAGTCCTTGACATTTTGTAGATCACAGACCCTTGTAGAATCTGATGTAGTGATATATGTTGCTAAGTTTGTAAGGCTTTTGATACCTGCCCATTGTTCATTACTTTCATCACCAGATTCCTCTACCTCTTCAGCTGTAGCCATACTTACATTGGACAGTATGTCCTAATGATGTCTCCTTCCGTTTCCTCAGGAGGCTGTCAGAATGTTGTATCTGCTGATTAAAGTAACATGAAAGAAGTTATGTGAATTCGCTTGCAGACCATGTTGCAGACCCATCAAAGAAGTAGGAGGAAGGAGGCACAACTTCATTGTTTGCCCCGGGCGCCATAATCCCTATATATGCCACTGTATGCAATGTCTTTGAGCTAACACAGCACAAGGCAAAGCTCAGCTGATACTGAGAAAGCTATAAAAGCATAAATGATTAGTAAACAAATTAACCCCAGCACACAAAGCTTAATCAAGAGGCTATTAGATGCGATGCTTTCATTCGTACAATGGGCATATCTGAAATTTATCTGGTTTTTTTTTACTTCCTACACTGTATATTAGGGCACTTGGGTTTCATGCATTTACTCATTAGGAAAGCATGCTGATGTAGATGTTGATGTTAATGTAGATGTAAACTTACATGATTGCTGGAGAATGGGAATGGCCAATGTTGCAAGGCCAGTGTCCAGCTCTTGTTCAAAATTGTCAATCACAGATCACAATAGTTGAGGGCAAGTTCTGATCCTCAGCATTTGATAAGTCTGAATAAAAAAAAAAATACATCAAACTTTTTAATAAAAATATTGTCCATTACATGTTCAACTCTAAATTACAGCTTCTCAAGTGTTGAAGTTGAGTCTTGTTGCTCAGAATTAAGACTGAATAAACAAAACAAATGGCATCAATCCTTTGCAAGACACTGTCCAGGACCTATTCAACTCGAAGTAACAGATCAGCCAGGGTTGATTTTCCGTATTGTCCCTAAGAGAGATTCAATAAAATCCAATAAATACTGACCACCCCCCGCCCTTACTTTGAGAAAATGGGGAATGGGAAAAAGGAAGTAAAATGAGTAAAATCGAAACTAATGTGGATCTACAATTATGTTTTTCATTAGAGGAGTCTCTTGTGGCACATGCCTCACTTTCCCACAGCTATCCCACTGCAATATTTTTTCCTCACAATAAAGTCTAAAGAGTAAGATGGCACCAAAGCCAAAGCCAAGGCAACAATGATCTTCACATTAATCTGGGCACGGATCACTCACGCATACGCAAGGTATAACTTCGCGTACCGTACCTCCGTACTACAGAGAATTGCTTCCCAGGCACAGACGAGTGTGTAATGGCGAGTTCATGTGTGAGCTTCAAAAGAGCAAGAAAGCTGGCCAAAAACAAGAACATTTCACTTGATCAAGGTGATAAAGATCCTATTGAAGAAATTGTCAGGAAATCACATATTTTATCATCCTAAAAAGTAAAATGTAAAAGGAAGTTTTTTCTCAGAATTTTGCTGATTATACTGGTGTTTTTACATGTACCTCTTCAACAAAGAGGTCGACCGCTGCCGAAACTGACAGTCCCACACTGAAACCTGCCCTTTACTACATCGTCAATTTGACAAAAGTTTCATCTTTGGTTCCATGACATTTGCTCCTGCAACAATTGCTCCGGTCTAAATTTGCCATGTTAATCCTAAACCTAATCCTAATCGTCAATTGTCCTAAACAAAAAACCAAATCATGAACTTGATCTTAACCTTTGACCTTTCAAGATAGGGACGGAGGAGCAAATGTCGCAGAAGCATACACAATGTATGTCATGTCACCCCATCTTTAGACTTTACTTAGTGAGAAATAAGTTGAATTTACTATTACTCCGAGGGTGGTTTGCATGGCTCACAGTATTATGTGGGAAGTGGTGATATTTAGATCTAGATTTTTTTGTTGATATCCCCCTCCACACACAGTATTGGCATCCAATGTACATGTACAGCTCCGTGTGCCAGTACCACATTGGTAAGCCATGGAGCTCGTACAGCTAGTCTAGTCCAGTTAGTAAGACTAAGACTAGTTTTTGAAGAGTCCCTGAATCAGGTAATCTAGCAAATTTAAGAAAATGAAATCTTGCACAGAGCAATTTTGTTGTCTGGTTTTGACTACTGCAATAGTGAATGTTTGACACAGTCCCACATATAGTCATGGATTGTATTACCGAACAGCATTGTATTACCGAACGCGTACAGCTAGGCGCCTAAAGTGGCTATCATATGCATGGCCATGGGACTACACATGTGTTCTCCACACTATTTGAACACAGGGCAGAAGATCATAAAATGAGGCAAAAAAACAAGTAATATCTTATAACCTGCTCTCTCTCATCACCCCAGCCTGGAAGGCTCTTTGAAGATCGAGTAAAAAAAAATATCTGAAGCCTCGGTCACAAATACTATTGAGAACTGCTACGAACGCTGTACGAACGATTTTTAGACCATTTCATAAGATCCTCTCAAGAAGGCCGTACAAAACCAGCATTCGTAGACCGTTCCTAAGTTCGCAGCCTCGTCGATGGTCTCGTCCAAGATTTTTTTCAACGTCGTATGAAACCCCCTCTTCGTAAGGCGGCCATACGAACATGGTAAGAGCATCATAATGACCACGCAAGATTTTGTAGGGTTGAGAGACAATTCTAGAATCCTTAAATTCTTACGATGATTGAAAGAACGCCTTACGAATGGAGATTCGTACGGCACTCTTACGAATGATTCTTTGCGTTTGTAAGGCGTTCGTGAGGTTCTCGTAAGGCGTAGGTACACAATTTGTGCAATTGTTGAGTTTTAGGGGGTATAAAGCACTACTGCCAACTTGAAAGTATCAAACTTTCAACAGTCACAGAATTTTGGACAGTACGTGGCAGCGCCTTTTTGCAACCCGACAAAATATACAAAAATTTGTAAGATCTTCTTACGAATGACTTGAGAGTGCCGTGAGTTGCACGTATGACCATCTTGCGACAAACAAAAATCATAAGATGGTCATAAGTCTGACGAAAGAATAACTCGAGGCATTCTTACGAAAAACATACAAACTCTAGGGCCATTGTATAACCGAAAATCACTTCGTTTCTCAAGGTCTCAAGTTGTTGTGGCGAATTAAACGGCATTCGTACAAACTTTGTAAGAAGGCCGGAAGAAACTATGCCCCATCTATGAATCTCTACGAACTCCAGAATTCGTACGAACAGTGAGATTCGTACGAGCACTACGAACGCATCGTTCGTACAAAACTTTGTGACCGTAGCTTGACGTGTACTACTCTTCACAGAGCCTGGTTTTTAATCTCGCTCTGCAATATAGCAGCCATTTTAGAGTCTAAAGAACCTCTTGAAAATCACCTTTACCGTGAGCCAGCTTCTCTCACCTCCTCTTCAACATAGCTTTAGAATATTAAAACCTCATCTTTTACCCTAGAATTAAAAAATATGGTTCAATGTTGTCCTAACGACCCTCCGAAATGCAAAAAAGCCTTCACGGCGCTCGTAGACCCAGAAGTGTCCCGTAATGTCATCGACCTACAGTCACCCATGCAATTTTCAGATCCACCATACCTTAGACAAGACCGCTACGAACGCGCGGGCCTTGCACGCATTTTGACCGTGCGTCTTCAGCATGCATGCAGTAGCGGTCTTGTCTAACATATGGTGGATCTGAAAATTGCGTGACTGTAGGTCGATGACATTACGGGACACTTCCGGGTCTACGAGCGCAGTGAAGGCTTTTTCGGGGGGTCGTTCGGACAACATTCAACCTACCAGTAACCACACCACGTAATACTATAGTGGTCTTATTGACCACTTAAAGGTCATGTAAAGTTTTGGTAAGCCCTCAAAAACTGTTTGTCAGATTTCTTCAATTTTTGTTGATAAATAGCAAGATACTAGCAATACTAAGACACTGTGAAGATTTCGCCTCCTAAGGTTTAATATTAAAGGGTGACTAAAATAAAAAAATAATTGCCCATTTTTCGTAGGAAGGAGTCATCAGGAGAGCAAAAATATCTATCACACACTTTTTTATGCATTCAGTCGTATTTCATAATCATTTGAAAAGTACATTTTTGCTGATTTACACAGTCATAAGCCCCGCCCCTAAAAAAACCCATCGAGCGACATCATGATCATGTGATCTGTGACGTACGAGAAGTAAGGGAAAATATTCCACCAACCTATATACCGTGCGCGCCCGCAGGCCCCGGCAGGCCCAGCCCGGTGCCGAGCATGACATTCACCGCATCGACCATTTGCATCGCATATTTTCGTGTGTTTAATTCATCACAATAACTTTGATTTTGGGACACAATTTCATCAATAATGCCAAATCGGTGTATAGTTGCGGGCTGTAGCAAGACCCCTAAAGATGATGTAAGCCTACGTACATCATTTTCCTAAAGATGAAAATCTACGGAAATTGTGGGTCGCAAAGGTATGCTCACGCGGGCAGAGTGGCAAGGGCCAAGCGAGTGGAGTACAATTTGCAGTGATCACTTTTCTTCTCCAGCAGCTGCAGCAGCTTCACCCGCGGCCCCTTCCCCCGCGACCTCTTCACCATGCCCTGGCGCGTCTTCTGCGAGGGGTTCAAACATAATGGTCGAATTCCCCTTGCCACTGCACTTGAGCTTCTTCTCTTTCGGGATCGATAAATCATCTGATAAATCAGAGTTCGTATCTGGCTCAAAAAAGTCCTGCCAATCGGACTCGCGATCATTATCCATCGGACTCACGATCATTATCCATCGGACTCGCGATCATTATCCATCTCTCTAAGTTACTCGAAGAATTCAGCCAAAAATCTAAGTCACTACTACCGTAGTACATGTAAAGCGAAGTGAAAAAAGGCGAGAGTAAAAACAAACCAAACAAAAGCGTTCACCAGTCGCTTAGTACGAGGGGGAACATAGTTGCTGTACTAAAGATGTGTAGTACAAAGCACAGACGCATAAAACGGCTGTGTACGCGTTTAAGACCAATGCAAAACTATCGTTCGGCAAGCTCAGATGGATGAGAACATTGTTCAAAGAAAAGTTAAAAAAACAAAACAAGAGCTGTATATATGGGCAAAAGTGTTCACTGATCTTAAAGAAAATATATTGATAATGATTATTCACTCCTTAGACTGTATTGATTAATTTCCCTTTTTCATGAATTGTCAGTTGAACAGAGGGGTCAAATACCGTATTGTGTGTACAATGTTACATTGCCGCAGCCTGCAGATCTTGTGCCTCTTACTCTTCATACGTCACTTGGGGGTGTGACGTCAATTAGCCAATCAGCTCACGAGTTTTAAGGAACGGTCCCCAAACCTCTACTTTTCCCCCTTTTTCGCCAAAACGAGACATAATTTTGACAATCAATTGCCAGATTCGTGATTTGAATGCAAAAATACATGGAAACAGCACCACTTTTCTCTCTAATTTAGTCACCCTTTAAACAAATAAGAGGCAAAAACTAATTTATGTGCCGGGACAGGCACGTAAAATCCCAACAAAGGCAGCATGTGCTATACACTGTAAACACATGTGTAAAACCAATGATGAGCTACACACAGTGCACACACGCTACATCTCTATGCAAAGCCCCAAGATTGCTGTGCAGGGAGCCGTCGGGGTGGAAGGGTCCTAGCATAATGGCAGTGATCAAGCATTCCTTACAGATATTTACACTGAAATTCACCAGAAATCATAGATGGAATACCAAATGATCTCTCACAGACATCTTTTGATACAAGGAGAACAACATGAGACTATATTTAACATGTTTCTTTCCAATTTCCTTTTTGCTACCAATACTGTACATGAACTTTAAAGCAGGACAAATGCAAAAATACTAGTCATTTTCTGTCGCATGTACTTAAGGTATGGGGGGAAAAATAAGATAATTATTTCAAATACTTCCTTTCAAATTCAACTCTTTAAAATCTCACTCCTACATTAAATGGCCATTAGAAAGCACTTCTGATATTTCCAGTAAAATTCAAAGTCAAAATCATGTCCAAAACCTAAGAAATCCCCGCCAATTTTTTTCGCGATCGCATGTTGTTTTCATGGCGCCGATGTTTTAGACAGGGACCAAATTTTTAACGACCAAATTTTTTGGTGGGGAGACGTCAGTGCTCGCGGCGATCAGGAAATGTACACAATGACTTGCGATACCCCATTTCGCCAGAAGTGACAGCAAATTACGGATTTCATTTTTGGAATCATCTTTTCCAACGTCAGTGAGTTCACGGTAAAGTTTCAGGAGGTTCTTTAGACTCTAAAAAAATTGCTGCTTTATTGCAGAGTGAGATTAAAAAACCAGGCTCTGTGAAGACGTAGCGTCATCTTTTTTTTTTAAAACTCTTCAAAGAGCCTGTCAGTCATGTCAGTCTCAGGCTAATCACCCCCCCCCCCCCCCCCCGTCATCATCCCATTGGCCCCAAATCAGGGTAGGTTGTGTATATTTTTCCCATAGGGGGCACACCTTCGGTACTAGTCTAATACAATAAACGCCGCGTTGTTGGGAAGGGGTTCGCTTGGAATATCGTTATCGATTACTGTATTAAATCTACGTTGTCTTTTTCAAATTCCACCAACTTCTTTTTCTGTACTAGCCTGTGTAGGACTTTAAGCATTCATTATGTAAGTTTGACAGTCATTCATTAGATATTTTATTTGCTATTGTTGATTTTCTGAAAAGTGTTCGGTAATAGCCTAATACTAGGATCCACCTACGGTATAGGCAAGGGCCTCTAATGACCGACAATGGCCACTCGACCCGGGCCCTGGATAAGCAGGCGCAGCGCGCAGGCCTCCAGCTCCGTCATGGCTCAAGCTCGGCGTGGCCCCACGTCCACATAATTTCACGACCAGCCACTCGTATCATTTAATATTGTACTCTTAATCAAGTAGTAATCTAGTAACGTAACAAAACAAAAAAAAACTTTAAAAAATCATAGGTCAAAGACAAAAAGCTAACTCTACTTTAAAAGAACTTACATCTCATCTCTTCAACTTCGAGTGAAAATTCAAGGAATTCAAATAAGTGTAAAGTATGGTGGTGTGAAAGGAAATGGTAAAAATGAAATGCGATATGCGAGAACAAACATCTAGAATAATCATAATATAATTATATATCAAAATGATGAAAGTACATAAGCAATCCTACCGAACTAAAAAAAAATAAATAAAAATTTTAAAAAATGATAAGGTAGGAAGCTAGCCAGTTGCGGCATGTTTTTTCCCCAATTTTATTACACTGTCACTGTGGCCTGTGGGCTGTGAAAACATAGCCATTTCTCTCACGTAAATGAATAAAGACGTATTGTATGAAGAAAAGTTGACGTTATCTCATCCAACGAAAAAATTTGCTTCTCTAGGTAATGAAAAGGGCGGCGGTGTTTATACAGAATACAGGTATCCGTAAACTCATAAAAGGGTAGGCCTACATCTACATCACCTCCCCGGCATCACCTACATCTAGAACAATGGTTGGTTTTTGTTTTTTGTTGTTGTTGTTGTTGGGGGGGGGGGGTTTGGGGGGTGGGGTTGTGTGTGTGTGTGTGTGTAATGTGGGTGTGTGTGAGTGGGTGTGTCTGCATTCAGATCGACATAATTATTGTGTTATGAAAATGAAATGGACTCCTTTTCCTTTCTTCTCCTCTTTTTTCCTTTTGACCCCTCTTTTTTAATGGGGGGGGGGTTAATTGGAGGGGGCGACCGCCCCATCCCCTAAGCTACTCGCCTGGGTAAAATAAATGGGCCTACTTACGTACGCTACATACATATATTTTCGTTTCAATATTAAACAAACAAACAAACAGACACAACAACAGAACGAGCTTTTCCAAAAGTTCGATCTGGAATGCCTTCATTGACAGGGAACATGTTCTATTTCGAGGATATAAACCGGGGATATAATTATCTGTATTAGTAGCAGCTGATTTGGTCAATAATATGACTTTTTTTTCTATCATAGTAACATTTTACAAAAATAATGACATAATATAGAATGGAAAGAGATATCTAGCAGGACATTATAGGGTCCAACCCCTCCTCCCCCCCCCCCCCCCCCATTTTGACAAGCAATTAACAACAATTATAGGAGCAAAAAATGGCCCGGATCCAATCTGGCATGAGGGGGGCCATTGAGGACCCGAGTGACAACCGCCCCCCCCCCCTCCGGAACCGCCCCTGATCCTGACTTGAGCGTTCTCTTGACAGCAAAGGCAGGAAGGATAAATATGATTCAATAACTTTCTCTTTAGGAGTGTTCACCGTTAATTTATAGGTGGCACACATTACTAATCCAGAAATCAAAAATCAGTGGCGTATCTAGGTAATTCTGGCGCCCGGGGCAAACTATCAAATCTGCACCCCCCCCCCCCATGCCCAAACTCAGATTAACGAGCGTTTTTAATTTATAAATGATTGCACAGTTTGCACTATACGTGAAAATGAGTTCTGATGCACATAACCCGGCGTTGTTAGGCCAATTTTGATAAGTTATTGTATAAGCGAGGGAGCAACGCGACCGAGCGGCAGGATTTTTTTTTTTCCTTTTCACCCCTCAAATTGAAATTTCTTATGTATTTTACCCTTACAATGAAAAAAATCCAAGGGAATACATCGGCCTACTAATAACTACTAGTTATACGAGGGAGCAAAGCGACCCGAGCTTTTATAGAAAATTTTTGCATTTCAAACCCTATAAAACACCATTTCTTACGCATTTTGTCCTGACTGGGGTGCAAATAACCCTCAAAGACCATAAAATTTCTTGTATTTCTCCCCCTTTTCTTTAATTCTCTCTTTTGCGGTTTTTGCGCCCCCCCCCCTTCAAGTGCCGCCCGGGGCACATGCCCCCTCTCATACGCCACTGTTCAAAATAATCCCTTATATAGAAGTATTTTGCATTAATTGGAAACAAAAGAAACCTTATGAAATTAACCCCCTTTACCCCTACTCAAGCCTATTTCAGGTGTTGCAAGGAGGCTCTGACAAGCGGCCTATAATCATATTTCCCAAATCACCTGTCCATGAATTTGAATGTATCGTTTTTAGAGATCCTGATTAAAAATCAGAATCGGGCCAGAAATATTATTAGGGCCCATGTTTCGGACCAAATACTGTACTAGTATATATAATATGCAAGGGCTGAGGAACAATATTTCAGAACATCCCCTTCCGTTTTAATTGATTAAAAAAATTATATCCTTCTTTGTACGGCTTGTTTTTTGGGTAGCCTATATTTTTATTTCAAAGCATAAATTTTGAATTTTAAATCAAACTCCAATATACCTTCAAAATATTTGTTTTTCTTCTTTTTTTCTTCTTGTTCTTGTTTGTTCTTCTTTCTTTTGCTGGCCGCGAATTAATCATCTCCCGGGCCCTCAGGTCAGCGTGGGCCGGGTGGAAACTGATGAAATGTCTCATGAGTCATTATAGAAACCATGTATATTTATGACAAAATTCGAATCCCTGCATTTTTTGTTTAGCTTTGACTCATCTTTTTTAAAAAATGGGAATCGAGCCCTGGAATTCGTGGCATCTTTGACTTAGTCAAACTATGAAATGTTTTTACGGTCCAGGGGCGGCGCTACAGGGGGGCAGAGGGGGCGACCGCCCCCCCCCCCCTATGATTTTTCAAGTAGTGAAAAAAGAAAAAAAAAGAAGAAAAAAGAAGAAAAGGAGGAAGAAAAGGGAAGAAAAGGGAAGAAAGAAGAAAGAGGAGTATTAAAAAGAGAGGTCTTAAACATATAACTCTATATTACCCCTGTTATTTAATGGAGAACAAATATGACGTCATCTTTAGGTCGTCTTGCCCCTCCTATCAAAATACCCTTGCACCGCCCCTGTTACGGTCTGACAGGCTAGTTGCTGCTGGGAAACGAATGTATGCAGGGCATTGGTCTATATCGATGATGCAGGGGCTTGAGATTTATAATGATGATGGATAAAACACTGCGTTATGAATAGGGGTGGATCCAGGATTTGGTGAAATGGGCAGGGGCACCGTATTCCGAAAAGGTCATCCGCCAGTATACACGCGGGGAGGGGGAGGCTTTTAGGTTGTTACCCTATGATAAAAAGCCCCGCCGTGACGGATGTGTTATGATGCGAATGTTATATGGCACAAGCTGCATATATACACCTGGGTTGGTATATGGAAAATACTTCTTCCTAATAGGCTCTCATCTTGAATTTTTGTTTGTTTGCTTATTGTAATAAAAAAAAAAGAATGGAAAAATTGATTCCCACTCCCCGCCATTAAAATAATAAATAGGGCAATCCCCTAACAGCGTGTAGGATATTTAATTATGATGATGCACAAATATTCTATAAAATTAGAAAGAGAAATGTGGATAAGACTCTGCAAGGCTAGGGATAGGTGTTTTTAGGTTCCTCGATCTGAAATTTTGAGCTTAGGAATGTGAAAATGGCTTGTACGTTCCTTCAACACTACCGTACATTGATTGAATATATTCACGTCTAGTCTAAATTAGGGCTCAGTGCTTTGCTGTGTGCATATAGCCAAAGATGTTAAAAGGGGAAGATAGAACACTCCCCCTATTTTTATGTAACGGAAGTGGCCTCATGGGGAAGGGTGCCCAACAGCGTTGGGTAGGTAAACTTACCAGCGACTACGTTGACATTACGTGCAAAAACAATGGCGAGCAGGTCGAAGATGTAGTGCTCTGCTGTGAATTGTTCAAACAACCCCTACAAAACACCCAATCTGCACTTCTTTCGATTTCCCAGAAACAAAAATAGTCTTGCAATTATTCTAATTAAGCCACATTTCATTATAATTGAACTAGATCCCGGTACAACGTGATTCTCAGAAAAAACAAAACCCTAAAACAAAATGTTGTTTGTGACCACAGTATGAGCACTTTGACAATTATTTTCTATGCTTTCAGGACATGGGTGTCGATCCGGGGGGGGGGGGGATGGGGATATATATTCCCCACAAAATTTGAGGTGGGGATGGCCTGTATCATTCCCCCCCCCCCCCAATATTTTTTGATAAAATAAATAAGAATTATGATACATTAACTTAAACTTCAATTCGTCACTGAAGATGAATTAGGTGGTCTGTCTACCCGTTGGCCAATTGCTTTGTAAGATGTGATAATATTTGTGCAAGATAATAATCCTGATAATGTTGACAATGGATGGAGACTTGCGTCAAAGAAAATCGGCCGATTTCATAATACCCATACGTTTAATACACGACAGGCAGTCAGATTTTGCATAGGGTTGTACACAAACTACTTTACACTACTTTCCAGTATAGACATAACACGCAAAATTAGAAAGTTTATTAAATTGTTTGTGATTGTATATGTTATAGTAGTCGAAGCAGATGGTAAAATAAAAGGCAAAAAGAAGGGGGGGGGGGAATGGAGCCACCGGGGTTCGAACCTGGGTCAGCGGGATGGGAGGCAAGTGCTTTACCAATAGACAAAAATGTTTGCAATAGAGATAACACGTAAGCGAAAAACGGGGTTCTCAAATGACATTTTGTAGTTAAAAATGTGCATGATTTCGACATCTGATCAAAAATTGGAGGGCACAGTGCGAAAGCTTATAGTTTCAGCTATAACATACTAAAATTTGGAAGAAAATCGAGCAGAAATAAGAGAGATACTGCTCAAAGAAGACTGGAATGTAGAATCAATATTTGAGAAAAAGTCATGTCCCAAAGAGAATACACGCAAAATGTATAAAATTGCCATCCCTCCTTTAATCGAAAAAATATGCCATGCATGATGACTTTGTCAAAATGAAATATGGTGGAATTGATCTTGTAGAGAATTGTCTCAGCTACAACATATCAAAATTTGGATGAATATTGACAACCTATTACTGAATTATTATCAATTAAATATACAAATTATGACGCCATTTTTTCAAAATAATTTTTTTTTGTTGAGTTCATAGGCAAGTATGATGACGTCAAAACATACGATTGGACAAAATTATACATGAATTCAAATCTACAACTCAAAGGCTTTCGGAATATGTAATAAAATTTGGGGGTATCTAGGCATTCTGACAAGCTATGGCGGATTCAGTATAGGCATGTTTTTACCACTTTTTACATTATATTGCCCATTGACGCGCGCACGAATTTGAAAGTTTGACACCCGCCTTTGGCATTATGGAATGTCGAGAATAACTGTAAATAGTTGGAAATTGTCAAGAATAGTGTCAGGAATACAAACCATGCGAGAAAAAAAAACCCGGCGTTTTTACGTTCTGTACGCGCTGCGCTCGCGTATAACGCGCGCGCGGGCGTGCACGGACGGAAAATGTTTTAATGCTAAAAATGTACTCTGATTTGATTTAAAAATGATTTTGAGCATTTTGAAATTTTGACGCGCGCGTACGTGCGCGTCATGATGCGCGCACGGATTATTTTGATAACATATTATGTTGACCCTTGACCTGAAGTTTATGTGTGTCAAATATGGTTCATTTTTGATGACTCGTTATGAAGATATGATCGATAATGTGATTTCACAAAACGGCGCCTGGATGACGTCACGATGACCTGATGACCTTGAAAATATTTCTGGCACTTTACCTTGATAGGCCTGGGGAGCGTTTCATGAAATGAAGTTGTCGGATATTTTATCTGACAACTGTTATAAGCTACTGAAATCCTTGCATCTGATTGGCTGCATGGGCTGAGAGCAAATATGTCGGATAAAATATCTGTCAAGTCCTTTCATGAAACGCCCCCCTGATGACTGCCTGAAATTTGATGAAATATTGACAGAGCTGACTTTGAGTAATCATGGGAACAGAAAAAGGTGGGGGGAAATAAAAATAAATGATAATAATAAAGAAAATTCAGACGAAATTAAGAAGTGATCTGTCGATACCGACAGACCACCTAACAATTATCAAAACTCATGTTTGATCTTGAAATACCATCACATTCTTTAATGATTAGAAGTAAGGAAATAAGAAATGACATATGTTCAAAGCGAAATTATCGAAGAAATAGTAAAATAAAACTTCTTCTTCGAGCATTGAACAACAAACTGTCTATCTGCCTTCTTTTTCCTGCCTTTACAAATAATATTTATAACACACATATTTGAATATCTTTTTTTGTTTTTTGTTTTTTGTATTTGCCGTGACTTTAAACAACATTTAATCACACAGCAAACCATTTTAGGATGCTCTAAATGCAAGTTTATATAGACAGATTTTTGAAAAAAGTCCCTTGTGTGGGACGGAGGGATACCCCCACACCCTCCTCCCGCTCGGTCGCTTCGCTCCCTCGCCGGTCACCCCCCCCCCCCCCCCATCATGAACACTGATCGACACCCCTGTTTCAGGTGTTACCTTGATGGCTGGGGGGGGGGGGGGGGACTGCCCTAATCATATTTTATGCCTTATGTTACCTTTAAACCATACTTTTGCGATTGATGACAATGTAAAGTACCATTTACTTTTTACATGTACAATGCTGCCTGGTACAGCATATACGGATGGAAGCCATCAAGGTATCCTCTAAAAGCTACTTCTGTTTTATGTGAAAAAGATCACTATTTGTCATAGAGTACATAGTTTGGTCACAGTAGCCCTTTGTTTTAAGGTTTTGTTTTTTTCTTGGATGTACTGTATATCTCTCAGTAACATGCTCCTGCAGCATTATTTGGGAAGTTGGAAACGCAAAACTATACACAGATATAAGGAATGTCTCTAATTTCTATAAAAAGTGGTGTTGAAATCTTCATTAATTAATGCTCATCAAGGGACTCTTGATAGTTTCACACTTTCACTAAATTTATCTCCTTGGAAAGAGTGGTGAGATTTTTTTTGTGAAGTGTTCACTTTCTATGTAAATTGTATTGATGTTGTTAGCTTTTTTTTGGGGGGGGGGGTCGTTGTGGCACCACCGTTTCATCATCTGTTATCAAGTTATGGCATTTTATCACTAGTCAATCTTTCATTGAATTACTATGGAACATATATGTGTGTATGATTATGCCCTCAGGAAATTTAAGTAAACAACAACACCAACAAAATTCGTGTTGAATGCTCTGTAACATTGCCAATTGCCTTGAAATTGCCATGAAACTGCCTTGAGACTGTCAATAATTGTGACATTTTGACTTTTTTCAAAATTTATCACTATTATGATTTTCTGAAGATGCAATAAAAAATGAAGATCAAAACGAGATTTTAGTACATTGTTTCTTTGAAATTGAATCAAATCTTTAAAGTTCATTGTGTGGTAGGCCTACCCTACATAGTTTAATTGGGTTTCTCTGATATCAAATGCAAAAATTGGTTGCATGTACTAGGTGTTGAAAAAAATAGGTTAACACTTTTGATCATAATTAATTCAAGTTGTGACAGAATGAGACTTTCACGTTGTTCAGTTAAAGGATATAAAACTTATCTGGGATAAGTTCTGTGAAATTTCTGTGATTAATGCTTTTAAATTGATGCTCTGAATATTTGATTAGATTTTCAGGTTTTTGAAAATTGAAGGCCGCAAAATCGGTCTGTATCAGTAATAAAATTCAGAAAACGATAATACCATTGTGCATAGCACCTGTCATTTCTGCCAACCTTTTACTATTCAATGTAATTAATGATTCATGACTCTGGGTTAAAAGAGCAGCTCTAGAATTTCAGCTGCAAAGCACAATGCCAATTGTTGTGCTTTGAATAACTACTGATATACACATATTTTGTGGCCTTAACTGTTATAAGTGCAGTGCCCCCCCCCCCTCCATTTTTTTCAAGTACCCCAAAAATGTCCCTTGTTATTTCTTAAATTTACCGCTTTCTGATAACTGCCTCTTTTTACTATAAAAGTGCCCCTTTTCCTTTCTAGAAAGTGCCATTTCCCCTTCTGATAAGGGGGTCCACTCGCTATTCTATTCATAAGGACAGCTATTCATAGAAAACCGCTATTCATTTAACACGCGTTATGAATAGCGGTCCTTATGAATAGTTATGAATAGTGCATCCTTATGAACGGAAGTCCTTATGAATAGCGAGGGAATTTGTCTATGGTTTGCTCGCTATGTAGATGGACCGCTATTCATACAAAACCGCTATTCATTTAGTCACGCGTTATGGATAGTGGTCCTTATGAATAGGTGGTCCTTATGAATTGCGGACGGTCCTTATGACTAGCGAGGTTACCCCCTGATAAGTGCCCATTTTGAAAGACTTGTACAATATTTTCTCCTTTCAAGTCTGCCCATTTTGCTCTATGACGAGTGCCCTTTCCCCAACTGATGATTGTACCTTTTCAGAGATGATATCAAATTAAATGTCACTTTTAACTTCTGATATCAAGAGCCCCATCTGATAGCCCCCCCTCCTTCTCTTGTAATGAGCACAATCCATTTTACCTGCATTTTCCACTTTTTCTTACAAAAAGAGCCATATATAGTTTTAAAAAATCAATGCGGTTTTACATAGTAAAAAGTACCCGTATGTACCAGTAAAATGTAAGGCAGAGGATCTGGATTCAAGAGGAGTACAATATACCCCTCCCCTCCCACAGCAAAAGATGTCTCATTCCACTCGCTCGAACTTGCCCATAATTTAAACAAAGTCGGGCAGCATTTTTCAAAATTATCAGAAAGAAAGGGGCACTTTTCGGGTACTTGTAAAGGTCGGGACCCTGTGCCCCTAGCCCCCCCAAACACACATACACACGCACACACACACACACACACACACACACACACACACACACACACACGCACACACACACACACACACATACACACCAGGATCCCCCCTCTGTGTGTATATGTATGATTACTATATTTTAAAATGATTTTTATGTGTAAAGAAAATGAGCACGGACGTGGAACAACACTGTGATAGCTGCATGTCCCCTGTTGAATTTACCCCTCTTTTTTGTCTCCTCCTCATTAATTTTCAAGCCCTTTCTCTCTCCTGAATTTATAGGGACGCCTGGTTTCCTTCCTGTTACAGTATTTCAGCCCCCTGGGTCATTTCCCCCATTTGGTTTGTACACAGTCAATGCGTCGGTTTACCTACCCAACGCTATATACTGGGCGCCCTTCCCCCATCGTACCCTGTACAAAATCGGGAGAGTGTCCTATCTTTCCTTTTCACGATCTTTGATATAGCGTGCAGTAGTGCTGTGATGTGGTGCGTGTACATATGGTGATGTCATAGCAAAGGAAGGGGGAGCCAGGAGGAGGATGGATGGAGCTAGCTAGCGTATAGCTAGCTCGAGCGCGCCCACGGCCGGCCCACCATTTTGCCCACTGGATGCTCGCTCAAGCAGTCTCATATTCAGAAACAGGCAGGCAAGTTTGCATTTCCATCTGATTTTATTTGAAATACATGTATATGAGAAAACAGCTTTATAATGTTACAAATACATGTGTACTTTGTCTTTTGGTGATCGTGAAATACACTATAGTCTACAGACAGTGTTTGGAGAATAAAAAGTTAATTGTCAATATGATATATCGCATCAACATGATCAATTCCATTTTTGGTGCAGCTACATAAACAGTGGTATGGCTGGCGGTGGTGCTGGCATCATGCCCTGCCATGGTCAGCTCTCTCTGGTCCTGCAACCTGGAATGTGGCGTCATTGACAATGGGATGTAATTCAGCGTGCAGGAGCAGGACGACAAATGAAGGTGAAAAAAGGTGAAAATGAAATGTGATGAAGAATAAAGCATAAGATTAAAATGGCATGCCATGGCCATGAAGGAAAATTTTATTTTTAGCAATCAAGATTTAATGTTAGGTGTCTACCTTACAAAAGTCACAAGTGCCAATGTCATAAGTTCAAATTTCAAGACAAGACTGTTACCCTAACCCTAACCCTAACCCTAACCCTAACCCTAACCCTAACCCTAACCCAATTCCCCCCCCCCCCCCCCCGATTCGCCCCTGAATGTTAGTTATAATGTTGGATCTAAGTGTTTTTGTTGTTGCTGTTGGTTGGTTTTTAGCAGCAAACAGTTTATGTGGCAACCAGTCAATTCTTACTATCATAATATTGCCAACTGTTAACTGTTACTGTTAGATCCAGTTCTATAGATTCTTTAACTAATATAGACCTTACAGGGATTAGAAGGGACAAAAGGGAGAAAAGGAAAGCAGGGCCTAGTTGATATAGAAGAAAAAGAAGGAATAAATGGGATAAGGATTACAATGATAAAAGGTTGATGGAGATCAAAAGAAAAGGAATAGAAAATGGAGAAAAGCATATTATGGACTAGGAGATGAAGAAAAAGCAGAAAAGGAAAGAAACAGTGTTAAAAGTGAAATGAAAGCAGGGAAATAAGAAAGATAATAGTTAAGTTAAAACAACACAGACAACCAAAAGAAAAAAAAATGAGGATTGTGAAGTATTGATATAAGGATGTGATGGACAAAGAAAAAGGAGAACACGAATATTAAAAATAAAGGAGAAAATAGAAAAAAAAATAGAAGAAGAATGAAAGGAAAATTCATGAAGATGGAAGAAGATCAAATGTTGACATCCAGGGCCTCCAGGCACCAGTGGCAGATCCAGGATTTCTTAAAGGAGGGGGCTCCATATTCACCAAAAAAAAGAAAAAAAAGGGGGTCCTCAGCCTTTTGGGGCCCCTTTTTAACTCAAAAAATCTCTGACAAGCAAAAAAAAAAAAAAAAAAAAAAAAAAAGGTCCTCAGCATATTTGGGGCTCCTTTTTGGTCCCAGGGGATCTGCCACTGCCAGGCATTACCCAACACTAATGTGTTTCTTTCGAGAATCTGTTCCTATGTTATTTTTCTCATGGACTAGGCATTTCATACAAAATACTTTAATACTCCCAAACATGGTGCAAACTGCATGCTGTTTATCAATTAGAATGAATATGACTTGTGTAAAGATTTAGTCAAAGGAAATGGTTAAGATCAACCTATGTAGAAGTTGATTTTTCTTTGTCTCCCTTGTGTTTTCTTTTGTTTTTGATGTTTTTTTTAATCAATTTTTTTCACCATAAAATCTATTTCTTTAAATACACAGTCAAACTCATGACAGAAGTCAAAACAATGGCCAAATCAATGCTCTTGGAAAGTCCTGATTATTTTCTCTTATTTCTCTTTAAAAATCATTCTAATAAAATAATTTTCATTTGAACACATATTAGGTGGAATTAATGTGCTCAAGTGAAAAATATTTTATGAGAAAGATTTTTAAAAAGAAATAAGAGAAAAGAATCAGGACTTTCCAAGAGCATTGATTCGGCCATTGTTTTGACTTCTGTCATGAGGTTGATTATTAAATATACAGAAATAGATTTTCTGGTGAAAGAAATTGATAAAAAAAAATTAAGAATTAGAAGAGAATGGTACTTGAAACAAATAGAAATTATACAAATTTGATACAATGTGTTGTTTATGATAATATTGATATTAAAGTATTTATGATATGAAGAGTACTAGACAGTGATTTTGACCCCTATTCTCGAAAGTGATCTAAGTTAAGCTTGACTTAACTTAGGCCTCTGATTTACGGGAAGCCATTTGTCAACCCCTAAGCCCTGTATAAATTACTATATTTATGTAAGAAAATTAAAGAAACAAAATCACTTTTCGGCGTGAAATTAGCATCAGAAATCTGTTCCATCGAGTCAAGGTTTTGTATTTATATCTAGTTAGAGAACAATGGTGATTTCAGGATTAGAAGAAGGTGACATATGGCACTCAATAATTCGGTAGACTAAATCTACGCACTTACATGTAGGTGGGGTTTAAGCCTGGCTTAAAGTAAGGCAGCTTTCAAGAATACGGACCTTTGTGACTAGTTAATCAATATTTGTAAGTAAGAGGTTACCAGGATTCATAGTTTGTAAACAGAAAGTCCTTATTTTGTTTGAAGATGCATGTGATGAAATATCTGATAATCGGTAGATTTCATCACTTATTTAACATGACATAGTTTGTGTGAGAAGATGGTGATGAAGAAAAGGTGAAGGATGAATCTGTATATTTTGTATTTTGTTTTGTTTGTTTAGTTCAAGGATGGAGGATGAGATTGCAACCCCAGATATTCTGATCTGTGACTGAGAGCACATCCTGGATGTGGATTGGCAATCAATTATTTTCCTTTCCAACAATTCATGTAAGTTGTCATTCTCTTGAGAAAAAAACAAAACATGGTGCAATCACCTTTAACCCTTTCGAGACAAATGACCACATTTTGTGGTTTGGCTCAATAACTTTTGATTCAGAGCTCTAAAAAATATACCAGATGCCTGAGTAGAAAGAGCAAAAATTTCTACTCACATTGTTTCCATTTTTGTTGCATGACCATATTGCGTTTCATGCCAGGAATTTTAAAAAGGAGAATAAGCTTCAAAATCCTTAAATTGGCAACACATTGAGAGGTCCAAAATCACTGTTTTTTAACAAAATTGGCAATTTTTTCAACTTTCGACTAAGTTTCTAATGATGTATATTGTTTTCAAAGACATTACATTTTGTTAGAACCATGTAGCATTAAACAAAAAATATTATTGTTGCCAATTTGAAGAACAAAATGTGATCAATTTAGCCCTTAAATAATTCCTGTCTTGAAAGGGTTAATAGTTAGCTGCCAAATATTTTCATTTTCTTCCCTCCAGTAGAAACTCATGATTATGGCCTAAGCATAAGAAGATATTTTTTTCCCTCAATATTATCTAGTCAATGTAGTTCATGAAATCAGTGCATTAGTAATACTCGTACACTTGCCAATATGTTATGAAGGAGGCTGTGTTTGAGTAATTTCATTTGTACAAACTTTAATGCGGTAGACCATTTCCCTAGGCTTCAAACTTAGATGATTCAAAATATGTATAATTAAATAATGGCTGAGCCCTTGCATATCTTCTCAGGGGTGGGAATTATTTTCCAGTTAGATGATTCCTGATTTTTGTGATATAAAAAATTCAAGCAGATGTCTTAACTGGCAGTGTAAGGGTGCGAGTTTGACTGGTATAGTTTGTCTTCAACCTGATATTAATTAACAACTCTGGTTGAAACGAAATTGGCACATAGATAGTTCATGGCAAAAATACCCATTTTATTGGACATTGATTGATATATTTTCATCTTTTAGAACAAGTTTTATGCTGATCAAATATTTCTGAAAATGGATAGGTTCATGATCAGGGGCAGACTAGTACGAATAGCGGTCCTTCTGAATAGTGAGCAAACCATAGACAAATTACCTCACTATTCATAAGAACGTCCATTCATAAGGACCACTATTCATAACTACCCACAAGGACCGCTATTCATAATGAGTGTTAAATGAATAGCGGTTTTCTATGAACAGTGGTTCTTATGAATAGCGAGCGGACCCCAACATACCAACCTTCTCTATCTCTTGATTTATTTACATACATGTAAATAAATCAAGAGATATTCATTTAGCACTCATTATGAATAGCGGTCCTTATGGGTAGTTATGAATAGTGGTCCTTATGAATGGATGTTCTTATGAATAGCGAGGCAATTTGTTTATGGTTTGCTCACTATTCAGAAGGACCGCTATTCGTACAAGATTTTGTTTTTCATACGACCAAGCGAATGCTCTTACTTATCTTGAAAGATTACAAAAACTTGATCTTGCTCCACTTTACAACAGATTTGTTTTTCTATCTACGAGCTTTGTCATAAAATGCCTTTTCCGGCTGTATGATGTACCTGCCCACTTCTTGCCAAGACCAAGAATCCGAAAAACTGAACATCTCCTTTTCGTTCATGAGTTTGCTAGGTGTAACGCCCTAAAGTTCTCATGTTTCCATATTTTTCCAAGATTGTGGGAATCTGTCCCCCCGGAAGACAGAGATTTATGTCTGGACACATCAATAAAGCCAATCCTCAATGCTCTAAGGAACCATTTATTCAGCCTTCCTCCTATCGATAATGCAGTGTAATTTATACATTATAAAGTGGAACAAAATGTTACTTGTCTTCCATTCTTCTCGTCTCACTCCTCTAGCCTGTTCTATGACTTATTCTTCTTCTATTTTCCTCCTTTACTCTCTCTCTCTCTTTCCCTCTCTGTCCTCTCTTTTCCGTCCCTCTCCCTCTCCACTTGCCTTTCCTACAAGTAACTTTTATACCTTTACTTGATTCTTTTTCACAACGTGATAATCTGATTGAATTAATTTGATATATCGTATTCCTAATTCTCTTTTATTTTAAGTATTTGGGGTTTCTTTCCGTCTCCAATGCTCTCCCTTGCTTCATGTGTCACTCTGTTTCATTTTTATTGCTAGAGTGATCTATATGATTGTATGTTTTAATGTATATGTTTCTATGTTTGTAAACTACCGACTAGTGTGGGAGAACCTTTTAACAGGAACTTGTTTCCTTTTGGATATCCCTGGCCACTAGTCGGTGGTATTTTCAATATTCTTTGTATATTATGTTTCTTTTCCCTGAAATTAAATAAATAAATAAAAATAAATAAATAAAACCGCTATTCATTTAGTCACGCGTTATAGATATCGGTCCTTATGAATAAGTGGTCCTCATGAATATCGGTCCTTATGACTAGCGAGGTTACCCCAGTATGTTGGCTTTAGTGCTGGGATTTGTGATGAAAAGGCCTCGGTCAGGCAGGGGAGTGGGCTGCTCTAAATTTCTTGAAAATTATTTTAGTCATAGTCCCTATGCTTTGATCAAGTTGGGTAGCATTCTTCAACGCTCTCGCATTATTATAATTATTCTCCTTTTGTATAAAATTTGCAGCTATTATAGTGACAGGTCCACATTGGAGTACCAGGCATGGGCATCATCTATCACTGGATGGAGTAGCTTGGTGCCCCCTAGGAACCTTGTCAGCTTGTAGTAACTGATGATTGGACAAAGTCTGATCTGGTGACTGCATGTGCATTCTGCACTCTCTCAATATATTTCCACTTGTGGAGCTTATGTGCAAATTGTGTTGAGGCAAGTCCATTGTTGTAAATGGATTATTACTGATTATTTCTTTCTTGTTACTGTAATCAACAGATACAGCATTCTGACAGCCTTCTGAAGAACCTGAACGGAAGTAGCCATCATCAGGACATACTATCCCATGTAAGTATGGCTACAGCTGAAGAAGTAGAGGATTCTGGTGATGATAGTTACAAACATTTAGCAGGTTTCAAAAGCTATACAAACTTAGCAACATACTTCACCACAACAGATTCTGCAGAGGTGTGCAATCTTCAAAATATCAGGGACTTCACTGAAAGGAGTCACAGGGACTTGAACCTTGACAGAAATGAGCAGGGTCAAACTGCTCTTATGAAAGCCTGCTTTGATAGAAATAAGGAAGTTGTGGAGTTCTTGTTGAATAAAGGAGCTGATCCTAATCTGAGGTGTCTCAAAGAGGGAAACACTGCTCTTCATTATGTAAGCCAGTGCCACTGGAACTGTGACACAGACAGCGAAACAGACTTGGAAGATTGGGAACCCTTTCCAGGCAAAGTCTCAGGAGCTGAGGGCAGTTGCGAAGACTTCTTGACAAGGGAAAGCAGAAATGGTACATGTACATATGATCTAAAGAACTGTATGGATGTCCACGCAAATCAATGTACTGTCTCTCAGAAGCAGAAGAGAAGTGCTAGAATAATTGATATCTTGATTTCAAAGTATGGTGCTCTGATACAGGTTAACAAGAATGGACTTGCACCTGCAGATATTGCTGGGCTTCATAGGAAGCTACCAACTGTGTTGCACTATATAAACAATGACTATATTCCAAAGGTGGAGCAAATAAGAGCATTAGAGATTCTTGGCACATCCCTTATGATGAAGGATGATTATGAGAAAGCTTACTTAGCATTCACCATGGCAATGGAAAAACGCTTTGAAAATCCACATGATGTGCTAACAAAAGGTGCTAGATCTGAGTTAGAACATTGCCTGGGTCACTATGAATGCAAGAGTCTCAACGACTTAAGAAAGATCAATGGTGACAAACATGCAATGAAAGTTGAGGGTATCCTTGTTGGGGACCGTGTTTTGCCAGATTCACTGAAGCCTGAGTTTGTGTACAAGCGCCTTGTTGATTACGGGTATCACCTGTTGTTTCTCTGGGACATGCTGGATGCAGCATTTAGGGTGTTTACGGAATGCCTCCATCTTGAGTGTAAAGGACTTATGCCAGTTGGCACAGTCCTTTTGTCACTGATGTACAGCATCAGCCAAGCTACAAGCTCGCCCAGTCTTCACAGATTCATCCCACAGTATGTGTATTTACTCTGTCAGTCTCTAGAGGCCTATGTTGATGTATTAAGGCAGGTAAACATTGAAAACCTGACAAGCCATGTCCAAGATATCCTAATCAACCTCTCAATGATCTTGTATTCCTTTACAAACCATCTCTGCAGAGTGCAAGATGTGCATTGTGTCCTTGAACCTGTTTTCAAGATGATCAAAGTCATATGGAGCAGGTTAACTAGAGATTCAGTTGCCAGGGATCCATACAGGCATCTCACCAACTCTGTCTGCCACAAGTTGCTTTGTGATATGGTGGCTCACTTTCGATATTACTATGACTTTGAAGAAAACAAGTACACCTGTTACTGTTTCAAGCAAGTTCTTGCTCGCTTGGTTCAAGTTGAAGGGGCTACAGATATCGATACGAAAGGAGATACACTCCTGCACTCCTTGATGGGTCTTGTTTACTTTGGTGAGATTCAGATGATAGTAGACATTGCCCACCTGTTCCTAAGATATGGATGTCCATCTCGTGCAAAGAATAATGAAGGGAAGATGCCTATTGATATTGCACGGGAGGAGGCTTCCAGTCTAGAGGATTGCTACTTTCCTGGTCTTACTGAGCTGTACAGTCTCTTGTCTCCTACAGTACTCACTTTGCAAGAGCTTACCATAAGGACCATTCTAAGATGTAACATCCATTATCAGGACAGACTTCCAAGGAAGCTCTGTTCTATGCTTATCATGGATGATTATCATCCAGTTGATTTGACATAGGTTGAGACTCTCTGGCTATGCATTAAAGATGAGTTTGGTTTCCACACAAATTTTCTTCATTTTGAAATTTTATTGGTACATATACACTTCAGAGGTTCAAAACAAGGTGACATTGCATTGCATTAATGATGTTTGTTATTTCATTGTCTAGATGTCCTCAGAATCTAATTTATTCCATTTCAGATCAAAAATATCAAATAACAAAACAATTTAGGCATGCCTAAGGAAGGAAGGAGGAGGGGGACAAGAAATAAGGAATTGATTTCATTTGGCCTAATGATACAGAATACCTTAAAGGTAGAAGATAGTTTTGGGAAGCCCTCAAAAACTTTTCATGAGATTTCTTTGATTTGACTTAATAAATAGCAGGGTACTAACATAACTAAGCTGCTGTGAAGTTTTTTCCTCCTTAAGTGAAGTATTTATCGAATGAGAGGTGAAAAGTAATAAAAATCCCTGGCCCAAAAAAGAGGGGATGTAAATTCGAACAACGGCCACACACATTACGCACATGAGGATTGCTGTGTGTTATAGAATACGCTACACATATAGTGCGAAGCGCTGGGTTTATTGTGTGGGGAACCTTCGGGTGGATATGGTCTTAGCGTGAGGTAGTGAAAAGCCGTTACCAAGCGTTTCTTACTGATATTTACACTAAAATTTGTTCGAAATCGTGAATGGAATGTTAAATAATCTCGTACATGCGTCTTATGATAAAAGGAGAATAGTATGTGACTATGTTAGATAAGTTTCTTGCCAGTATGATTTTTGCTACCGAGACTGTCTATGAGCTTTAATGGCTCAAGAGTTTAGTCATGGCAAGTATTTTGGGTAGCTTATCTTTGTTGCCAGAAATGTGTTGTTGGTTGTAAAATAATATCTACCATGCTATGTATGTGACAACATGTAAGTGGAGAAACAGACATATTGGAGCTTGCAGGGTTAACCTTACGACTACGGAATTTTCTCATATCCATAGGCTTAATACAGGAACCACCCGGTTCCTGTAGTCAGTGAGGTACAGTGTGGATCAGTTAGTCATTTGATCTAGATTCCAAGAGTGCATCTCATGCATCGATCTCTACCAGTGGAAAAAGCAAGGCCCTCTACGATTGACGCAACCGGTCTCCATGTTAGGGCTCGCAGAAAAACACCTCCGCTGTACTATTTCAACACAATTTTATGCATTTTTAGAATCAAATAATTCAGCACTGTGAAGTCTTTTCCACAAATTAACTTCACAAACAGGCAAAACAATTTTATCCTTACAAATTCTAAAGGAGATTGAATGTGACAATCGTATAATGTCTTATGTCTTTTGCATAGGAGTACATTGGGATTGTAGACAGTACAGTGTCCCACATACTGTATTTGATTGTAGGGCACCTCATTTTGGTTGTGCGGCTGCATCAACTGCTCGCATAGAGCTGTGCGTATAATGCTATATCCACGTGGTAGAGGTCGATCTCATGTGCATGTCTGTGGAAAAGAACCTTGCATTGTGAACCTATATGCATCATCCAAATGATTTATGAGCAGCTCGTACAGTTGCATTCAGCATAGTTGACTTCAATAGCATGCACTGCATAAACTGAGTTAGGTTGACTGAGCATGCACTTCATGCCAAACGTATAGCAACTGAAGTTCAGGGCTATTGCAAATGAGCCACATTCTGTCTTGTTTACCAGTATCAAACATGTGATACAGAATACGTAAATGACAAAGGTGTGGATGAATTTGCTAGTTCTATCTATATGAAGGCATGTAGGCTACATATATTTATATTTGATATTCCAAGACTGATATGCATGTGATAAGTTTGTGGTCTTGCCACATAGCATTGAACCAAACATACAGACATTTTTAATGAGTTAACAGTTGGAGTTGCCCTTGTAGTACTATGCCAACTGGGATGATGTATTCATTTGTGATATTCTAAGGTTAGTATGCAGCTAGGTAATAAGATGTGGTCCTCCTACAAACTGTAATCAAACAGACTGAATGCTTTTCACGATTAAAGCTTTGGAAATTCTTTATGTATACAAACCCTATAAACAATATGCATACAGATGATGTGAAAGTATTTGATCTCTTGGTATTTCACAAGTAAAAAAGAATGAGATGTGACTGTTTCTTTTAATCCTTCTCTTCATTCAACAGATCCCCTGTAGGCACTGCATGCACACTCAATCTGAACAAGCCATCTCCCCATCTGAGTTTAAGCTCATTCCCTTGGATGAGTAGCCACGGCGAGCATAGAGGATGAATTCATGACAGCTTCTGCACAGGTTCAAGATTCAGCAAAAGAGGAAAAGTCCTTGCTCAATATCATATGTAGAAATAATGTAGAAATAATCTGTTGCAGATGTTGGGGACTATCTCAAGCTAGAGGACGGGAATGTGGATCTTGATGAGAAGAACGAGTAAATAGGAATACTGCATTGGTGATATAGCATGCCATAAGGGGAAGAATGATTTAGTAGGGTTTTTGCTTGTGAAAGCTAGAGCCAATCCTAATCTAACAAACGAGGATGGAGACACTGCCTTGCACAAAGCCTGTGACTACACCCATATGTAGAAAGGATATATCTGTTGCAGATGTTGAGGACTAACTCAAGCCCAAGGACGGGAATGTGGATGATGATGATGAAGTACAGAGTATTGCCAGCCAGGAGGATGCAAATGAACTATGAGATAAGGTCACAAAAGAAGGACATGCTGAAAATCCATCTCCAAGTGATGACAAGAGCAAAGATGCAACACAAGGGAGGATCAGTTATGTGGATCAGGGTCCCGTTCCATAAAACTTGTTATCAGTGACAAGTTACAGTAGTTGTTATAAGCTACTGAAATCATTGAATTCAATTGGCTAAGAACAAATTTGTCATAGATCTGCAGCAGTTGTTATTGATAACTAGTTTTATGAAACGGGGCCCAGAAAACAGTAGAAATGGTTGAGATGCTGTTGGAGTAAATGCCACTTTTGAATTGAATCGTACTGGACTGCACCATGTTGACCTTGCTGCTTTGCAAGGAAGAGTCAGAACTGTAAGATAATTTCTTGGGAAGAAGTTGTTGTCGGAGTTGAAGAAATTAAAGCTTTTGCATTCTTTGCCTTAACTTTTGCTAATGATGACAAATGCTGGAATGCCTGTCTAGTCCTTGCAGAAGCTATTACAGAAAGACTGCCGATCCAGAGGCTCCAGTGCCCAAGGATTTCACCTCAGAACTTGAACGTTTCCATGGTCAAAAAGAGTGTCAGACCCTGGAAGACTCAAGGCCTTGAAGACAAGTAAGCATTATTTTAGAAGCAATCCTTACAGGAGATCGTATCCTCCCACAGAGTATGAAGAAATATCACCTGTATGAAAGACTATTGCACTATGGAAAGGACTCGTTTCAAATGAAAGGAGAGAAACAAGCGTGTTGGCACTGCACTAATGATAGCTTGTTTGCATGGATAGTTGGAAATTGTGAAGTATTTGCTAGATGAAGGAGCCATGCACTGCCCAACTTATCACACGGTGCTTTTGTAACATATACATGTACATGTAGAGTAGTTTTTGCAGTCAAAAGTAACTCAGTACCTGCATTCTGACTACCGTATAGCTTTACAAAAACCATACAGCTATACGATGGATATTGAAATTTTTCTCATCTGAATATCGTGTAATGAAACGTCTTATAGTGAAATGGATGTTTGAGCATCATTTCTCAAGAAAACGTGATAAAGAATCAGGGTCTGCTTCTAGTGCGAAGGTCATTTTGTACGAAAACAATATAACTGGGCGGGGCGTGTGTGCATGCATGTCAGCTGAAATTTTGTATGCCCCAGCGCTGCCCATGACGTAACCTGATGGTACATGTCTGGTGTCAGATGACCTCCCCAAAACAAGTTTCTTTATACAATAGTCACACATATGTGTTTGCCCCTTTCACTGTACAATGTCAATGATTCTTTGTACGACATTTCTTTATACCGGTATAAAAATTTCATTATATCTTTCCTGTATTCTAAACAGGCTATTTCTACCACTTTTATATTACAGTTAGATCTATACAATTAATTGTACATGTATCTTGACTAAAGATCAGTGTTAGGTACCTCGAGATCGATCTTGATCTCGAGACCAGTCTTGAGATCGGCATCAGTAACCTCGATCTTGTTCTTGATCTCGAAGGTGTTGGTCTTGATCTTGATCTTGATCTCGGAGCTTCTGTTCTCGGAACTTTTGCTCGAGATCGCTCGAGATCAACATTATCATTATGTAAATTATCAAACGAAAAAGCTTATAAAATCGTTCACCAATCGGCGAAAACACGACTCAGTGTTGGGTACCTCAAGATCGATCTTGATCTCGAGACCAGTCTCGAGATCGGCATCAGTAGCCTCGATCTTGATCTTGATCTCGGACATATCTGATCTTGATCTCAGATGTTCTGATCTCGATCTTGAGCTGCGGATCTTGATCTTGATCTCGGACCCTCTGGTCTTGGACCCAACACTGCTAAAGATACATTAGATTTTTATGTGATTGAAGGTTTTATTTTCTATTGAAGGGCATTGCGAGAAGGAAATGCTGCCTTCCACTTCGATTCTAGAACAACTACCCCCTGGACCATTATCTCCCAGTCAACTAGCCCCTAGGACAATAACCTGCAGACATCTATCCCCTAATTTAATCACCCTGTGGTAAATGTCTGAGGGTAGGGGTAGTTGTCATTGAGGATAGTCATGATGACAAGTACAATGACAAGTACAATGACGCATTTAAAGGTTTCTAAAGGGAAATCCGATCTTAATGGCATGTATGTTGGCTTGAAAGAAAGCAGAACAATTAGAGAAACGGATTGGTGAAAGTTTTTGGAAATAAAACTGCAGAAATGTATGTAGATACATGTATATGAAGAGATCTGTGATGATTGCTATGCATTGTTTTGAATTGGAATGTTGATTTTTGTCTTTCGCCGCATGTCATGCATGTTATGCCAGTCATTAACCACTAAAAGCTTTTCAAATTTCAATCTTCCTTTTTTCATTAAATGTAAATCCTGTATATTTAGTGATGTAAAGCGGACGGTTCACACTGCCAAAATGTAGAATAATTAGACAGAGTTCCAATGTCACATTCATTAGAGTAAATGGCAAGATTTTAATTCTTGCACCGTTCTTTCAAGCTTCAGAATGGCTTCGTCCAACACTATGTTTCAACATTTCACGTTTGTTTGATCTGTCACCTTTTTTGCGCTTGTTATCATTTATCAATAGGAGCTCATTTTACACTGCCTTTTAATGTAACATGAAGGAATTTAAGCGGTAGGAAAATTGAAATAAAACCTTGATAAAAAAAATTGTGTTGTATATTCAACTCATCTGGTGTTTCGTTTAGTATTTAGAGTCGCAGAAACTTTTTCCCCCAACTAATTTTCTATTTGATAAAAACATTTTGTGTTGTATATTCAATTCATCTGATGTTTCATCTCACACATTTTGAAAAAATACCTTCTCACATCTTTTCATGGGTATCAAAAGATGTAAAACTAATTGCCAAATATCATATACATTCCGTTTATGATTTGCAGTGAATTTGATGTATCACAAAGAAATTCAATTTCTCGTGTATAGCTCAAGTCCATCTGTGCCTGAGCTATTAAAAGGCCTGGCTATCCTACAGAGATTTGTAGAAAATGTGTAGAGCCTGATCGGTTAGTCACGGAAGGACATTTGACAGATTTAGAAAGTTTGAAGGCCTGTAGAAAATGATAATTTAATTGAATAGAGCTATTTTATTTTTCATTGTGAAGGGCATCACTGAAGGAGTTGAAATTTGATAAATTTTTGTTGCCATGGCTACCTACTAAATTTATGATCCATAAAATATTCATTGTCATTGACGGACAAAATGCCTACTCTTAACTGATCAGGCTTTGTACTACCATCAGTGTAAAACATTTCTTTTCTGTTTATGGTACTGTACCTCTTTTTGGATATGGTTTTAAGAAGTGCAATTTTCTCAAGATGGCTTTTGTGTATTTTTTTTTAATTTACCAGAGCTTTCTCAAGATGGCTTTTATGTACATGTATTTTGTTTATTTACCAGAACTTTCTCAAGACGGGTTTTGTGTATTTTATTTACCAGAGCTTTTTTTCTTCAGTTTACCAGAGCTCTTTTGGATCATTCCAGAGCTCGCCACTCCTGTGTATTTTATTTTTTGTTGACTGCCATGTCTTCTGTTGGTTGTTCTCACACTGCCTTGCCTGCACCTCCTGAGCATCCCCTCTTTCTTTCAGTAACATATCAACTGAAAATCAGAAAGTCTTTGAACAAGTTTGGCAGAGGTGCTGTGTCTTTAATATGGCACAAGTTGGCATTCATCATACCATAGGTATAGTTCATCACACACATAGTTCTCATTATGTGTCACTTTCTGCAAAAATAACAGTATTATTGAGTTTTGATGCAGTTGGAATTATGTTAGGCTCAGTGTTTTGTTTTTATAGAAGTGGTTTGTTTTTCACCCGTAACCAATCTCATTTTTTTTTTCAAGGATACACGATCATTAAATGGAATATGATGGAAACCAATTCTATTGCAAAGGGCATAGGGAATTAATTTATAATTATCAGGTATTGCATGTATGTATAAACCTTAGATTTCACATATTGGCTTGATGATGTAGACTATTATTGGCTACAATGTATTAAAGGCCAAGTCCACACTAACAATTATCAAGTTGATTTGAATAAATAGAGTAAAATTAAACAAGCATAACAGTTAAAATTTCACTGAAATCGGATGTAAAATAAGACGGTTACGGCATTTTGACGTTATGTTACGCATATCGCTGTTTCAAGAAATAATGCAAGACTTCAAAATACTGTAACTTTCTTATTTTATATCTGATTTCAATAAAATTTTCACCGTTATGCTTGTTTAATTTTACTCTATTTATTCAAATCAACTTGAAATTAGTGTGGACTTGGCCTTTAATGCATTAAAAGAGTCTTAGACTTAATATTTGTGTGTTTTTGTATTCTTATTTTTTAAGAGGTGTACTGTGAATCTGAGTTTCCCATGGGGGGGGGGGGGGAGGAGAAGTAGGGGAGATGTGGGAGATACCTCACATCTTTAGTGTTTGAGACTGGTAAATGGAATAATTTGTATCAGCAATTTGCATGTGTATTTTATATCATTGTGATACATACATTCAAGAACTCTTTATTGCAGTTGTGTAAGAGTAAATTTCTGTATCAAATGAATTACAGTTTATAACCTTGCATAACTTGAAGTCACATAAGTCGAACTTTCCGAAAGTCGAATAATTTTTTAAAACCAAACTGCAAAACGTGTTATTTACATTTCCTAAGTCAAATTTTGCATTAGTCGGACTACTTTTTATGGTCCTAACAGATTCGACTTATGCAAAGTTAACTATCTTGCACAAGGACATCTTTCATAATGACAGTTCTGAATGATAAATGTAAAAGAATTATACTTCTGATATGCTAATCAGTATGTACAGTATTATAACTATGAATATAAAGTTTTGTATCTTTTTGAAATATGTTTTGTTAATAAAGTTATCACAATTGATTATAAGATTTTATATTTCAATGTTAATCTTGCCATTATTTCAGGGCTCTTTCAAATTATATGTTTTTGTAGTTGTGTGTTGATTAATAACACATACTGTAAAGCGTGTTTCTGCATGTAATGAATTTTCAGAGCTCTTTCACATCTTATCAATTTTTTTGTTTTGTTCCTGAGGAAAAGGAGTTACACAAGGACATCTGTTACAATGACACAGTACTGAAGGATAAATGTAAAATAATTTTGTTTCTGATAACCATTAATCAGTATAAATACATGTAATGTATTATTACTATGAATATGAAGTTATGTTTAAAAATATGTTTTTTGTTATCAAAGTTACTGTAATAGATTACTAGATTTTACATGTATATCTTATTAATATTAATTATAAAGTGACTATAATTGATTATTAGATTTTAAATCTTAATCGTGCCAATATTTTGGAGATCTTTTAAATTGTATTTTTCTTTGGTAGTTGTCTAAATTAAGGTTAACGTACTGTAAAGCATCTGTATCTCACTTTCTGTATGCAATTTCTTGCCAGTATTTCAAAGATCTTTCGCAATATATTTTGTTTCTCAAGAAGTGGGTTACAAAAGGACATCTTTAATAACACAATACTGGATGATAAAATTTGTTAAAGCGTTATGCTTATAATATGCACGTATGCCATCAAACAGTATGTATTATTTCAATGAATATACATGTACAATCATGTTTTTAAAATCTTTCTTGAATAAAGTTACTCTAATTGATTATCCCGGTATCAGATTTCATATTTATTTTGTTTTCGTTATTGGAGGAAAGACCAGTTCCCAAATGTAAACAAGTGATATGCATTGCCTTATATACATGTAGATGATGGCCCGTATTCTCGAAAGGTGCCTAACTTTAAGACCCTGCTTAAGTGTGTAGATTTAGGTCACTGAATTATGGAGAGCCAAATGTTACCAACTTTTAATCCAACAAAATCACCATAGACCCCCTCTAGTTCTGGAACTAAATGCAAATACAAAAACCTTACGATAAAAATGATTTCTGATGCTAATTTCATGCCAGAAAATGATTTTTTCTCTTTATTTTGTTACATAAATATGGTCATTTATACGGGACTTAGGAGTCGACAAATGGCCTTCCATAAATCAGCTGTCTAAGTTAAGCCAGGCTTACCTTAGGCCACTTTTGAGAATACGGAGCCCATGTTAATACCCTTGAGCTTCCCATCATAATTCCATCTTCTCTTTTCTACTTTCTCAGTTTTTTCTTTCCATTCTTATTTTTGTGATAAGCCTTACCCTTCCTGTTGTTTACCCTCAGCTCTTCTCTCTTTCTGTCTCTTTCTCCATCTCTTCTATTTCCTGCCACTCCCTCTCTTTATCTCTCTTCGTCTCTCTTTGGCCAGAATTCACAAAGGTGGTTTCAATTCAGACCCATGGTTTATGCAGATTTTGTGGTATAAATACGCTTGATTTAGCGCATACACCTAAAAAGATCCAATAATGAACGCATGCTGGTCGCGCGTGGTTGGCAAAAGAGCTAAATTCACGCTGGCAACTAGCGTAAATTTAGCTCTTGCGCCAACCACGCGCGACTGGTGCGCGTTCATTATTGGATCTTTTTAAGTGTATGCGCTAAATCAAGCATATTTATACCACAAAATCTGCATAAACCATGGTCTGAATTGAAATCACCTTTGTGAATTCCTGCCTTTGTGTCTCTTTCCTTGTCTCTTAAGCCCACCGCACACTATACGATCGCCTACGATCCAATTTCGGAAATAAATCACAATGAAATTAAATATAGGCATTTCAACAAATGAAAATCTACCTAATTTAGGTTCTGAACAATAATATGAATACTCAACATAGGAATTTGGTGCAATGTCAGCCTTACATCCAATTAAGGGCCAAATCAGTTTCAAATCGTAGACAATCGCAGGACAGCTCTGACATCACTACAATTTGGAGCCGATTTTGCCTTTCTTCCGACTAGAAGGCTCATAATATACCGTAATTTTGATCTATCCATCTATATGACTATTCAGAACGTCAAACGTATTTTATGCGTTAGAATGTTGATATCTAATGCTATTTCATTTTCTTCCAAAATCGGACTGCAGACCGATCGTATAGTGTGTGGTGGGCTTAAATGTCTGTCGTTTTGTCTCTCACTCTATCTTCACCCCCTTTTCCCTCTACACATTTTACTGCAATGGATCTACATGTCTTTCAGTTATAGAAATATTACTTATACAGTGAAACCTAATTTCAAAGAACACTCCTATAACAATCTCTCATTTAAAAAAGTAATTTTGCCAGTCCCATTTCTTTGAAATTATTGTTTTTAGTTCTTATGCATGTATAAGGTTTCAATATAGGACTACATGTTCCAAGGAAATTTCCTTGGTCCCATATAAGGTTCCACTCTATACGTTAGACAAGGGAATGTGACTCCTTCAAACCAAAAAATCAAAACAAAACCAAAAACAAATGCACGATCAGTAAAAGTATTGCGCATATGACATATATTTTATTTCCAATTTTACTTGAGAAAATAATAACAAAACTATGAAATCTTGAACTTTTAAAAAGTCAAAATGGACATCATATTTCTAGGACAAAAAAGAAAAAAAGGTGCTTTGGAAATGAACTAATTTTCAGCCTTCATCTAGGCACCGTTATGTCGTGAACAAATAATGTAAAAAACACTGCAAGTCAGACTTCAAATAATCTACTATCAAGAAGTAAATATTACAGTCTACCAAGGACTATCAAAGCATCTGCTTCAAGTCGCATAAGAGATGAATAATGATCTCCAGTCTTAGATGGATTGATCAAAGCATAAAAAGACCCAAAAAAAAACATTAGTTGAGAATGGCTACAGATGAAGGCAAAGGCCCCATTTCATAAACTTTCTTATCAGTAACAAATTTGCTCACAGCCAATTAAATGTAATAATTTCAGTAGCTTATATGAGCAATTATAACTTCTTATTGATAACAAATTTTAAGAAACAAGGTCAAGATTGTTGGAATGACAGATAGTGAAGATAGGCCAGGTTGTTCTACTGTTCTACTATTTTAATGAAACGTCACAAGATTTATTTTGTGGCTATACCAAGTAGTAACAAAATAAAACAGAATAGGAGCTGAGTCATCCAACTTTTGTGAATGCAGCGAAACTAGGACCACTGATCATACTGTCTCCAGTTTATCATTTATCAGGCTCCCCATGGTTTTAAAGGCTTAAAATAACTTGATGACAACATGATCAAAACTGTCTTTTAAATAGCCTCCCTATTAAACTGATCTTGTTGGAAATTGGCAACCAAAATGAACAAACAGAAAAGATGTAAATATCTGCCTAAATCAACATGAACCATGATTCTATGAAGCTGGCTCATACTATGAAACTGTATTTGTATATTTCTAGGACTGATGAAGTATATGAAACATAAAAGTCACTTTGAAAAATGGGGGGAAAATACATGTTAAAGTATCAAGCATAACAAAAACTTCACCATTTTTAATGGCTCAAAAGTAGGTGAGTTTGATCTACTTCAATGAAAAAAAAAAGATTTTTTTCACTCTGGAAATGTCATGTTATTAATTAAAAATGTATGCTCGCTTTTTTCATTATGGGTAGATCATTCAATGCAACACTGAAAATATTTTTGAACAACAATATTGAGTCCACATATAGAAACAAGAAAATTATGATTTGGATCTAATGACATAATGATACCTGTAAACAGATTTTGTCGTTAAGTATGGGTAACTAAAATGAAACCATCAAACATGTTCTAAAACTGTTGCCAAGTACTTTAAACTATGCAGAATGGATATCTCTTCTTTTGAAGTAAAATTATCAACTTTTGTTAACATCATTGAAATCAGAGTGTTATAGGCCCAATGAGTATGTGTAAATAGAAAACTTACTACTTATCAACTCTTACAGTATGAAATTACACAAATAAAATATCAATGCATTTCTAGCGAGAACGTTACTTCTTAGCAAATATAAAAAGGGTGGCAATTTTAGTTGATGAAAAGACTGAATTATATGTTATTGCAAACTAACTGTCTGTACAAAACAAAAAAAAGGAATCATTAAAAACCCATTTTTCTTTAAAGAAACAATTGCACTCATTTGTTTTTCACCAAGAATAAATAATCAAAAAAGTTTGGGACTTGCCCAAAATGACAACAACAAAAATTCCCCCACTCACTCTTCTCCACATATTCTCATCCGAATATATGACTGAATGAGAAACAAGTCACCAATAAATATTATCTAATAAATAATGGCCGCCAAGGATACATGCATTCAATTAGAAAAAAAAAATAAAGAGAGAGAAATATCCCATTTAAATCCCTGATTGAAAATTCTCACTCTAGTCAATTCAAAGATGACAAAACAAAAGTAAGATACTTACAAAAAACAATATAGGGCAAGGATAATGATATATATAGACCTTCAGAAGATGAAAATTTTGTCCTATATTACATTGCATATCACAACCAACTGAAACTCTTTTATCTTACAGTTACTAAACATACTCGATGTATTAAAACATATTTCAAATCAACAAGATATGAAAAACCAGACAAGACATGGAAAATGTACATGTACCACATAAGGACCCTATGGCATTGGATTTATCACAATATTCTTTACATATTTTCATTGTATTTACAATCCATTTAATTCTGTACATAGACGCTTATCATCTCAAATTGTACAAGCTGAAGCAATTAGAAACCAAGGCTGAGTATTCTCTGATCGTTCAATGCTTGTTTTCATTTTCTTCTCGTCTTTCTACAAAAATAATTCACACAAGATCTGTACTGGTCATCCATTCTTGTTAGTTTCTTTTGTTTTCTTTCGAAAAAAATAAAAGAATTCTTCCCTGCACTTTTGAGAAAGTATTGAAAATGAAAGTTCTGAGAGAGAGAGAGAGAGAAAAAAAAGAGACCACTAGTCTCTTCAAATTCATATTCCAGTTTCAAACGTGTAGTGGGGAAATGATGCTTTATAAGTCTGTGCAGAAATATACAAGACTTGACTTAATAAAGTACTCAAAAAGAAGCAATTATATAAGCATACAACTTGGAAACAAAGAACTATTTTGCAACAGTCTTCACGTATGTGGTATGATGATGGTACCTGAACAATAGAAAAACTAGAAGTTAACGTTCAAAGTACTTTCACAGTATTTCAACCGCCATAGAACAGAAATTGTGAAAATGGATCGACTATTATTTGGAAAATATACTTTCCAACATGCATCATACTTTATGTAATAATACTTGCATAACTGATCACAATGTTGCTTATTAGATGTATGTACTAGTACAGATAGTATCTGATGATAAATTGTCTTTTTAAACAGTAAGAAATATATATCTTGGTGTTAAGAGAGAGAGAGAGACCAATATGAAAGATTGTTCACACACTTGATCATGACAGGGGCTAGCTGTGGATGGTAGAGCTTGGACCATTTTGAACCTAAAGATCGATTGACTGATTACAGACCGGAACAAAATATGCTTTAAACCCATCAGGAAAGCATGTAGAAATCCATCACCAACAGACCTAAACAGCTGATTCAGAAGTTTAAAATCTCTGCTGTCACATAGCCAACCAAAAATACTGAATAGACGAAGAGGGGTGGACTGGCCATGGGGAGTTTGGGAAGTATTCCCCATGGGCCGTATGGTATAGTGGCTTGAATGCCGGTCGATTTGTGGTCTGACGGCCCATTGACATAGGTTGAGGGGGCTGTTCACATTAAAAAGCTGTTCACATTAAAATTCCCCAACTGAATTTCAGTTCCAGTCCGCCCCTGGTGGACAAGATGTAACCAAACATATTCGGCTAGAGCTAGAATGGTGCGTCGCTTTTCGGTACTTGGTCCAATTCCTAGATATGAACTGTATTCATGACTAGAGACGGTTTCTACAGATAATTTGCTTTAGAGTAAAGCCTTGTGCACTCAATGCGATAAACCACCTTGAGAAAAAAAATCGCCATGGCAAAATGAAATTATTTACATGTGTAAATGAACGAAAAGTGGGGTAAAAAAATTGACCAGAACAAAAGGCCCCTACGCGTACCCTGTAATCTATGTGGTATAATATGCAGATTTGTGACGCGCTCTTCGCTTTATATCTCATTTTATTTTGCCACGGCTATTTTTCATTAAGGCGGTACACTGTGTCGTGTCTGAAGGCGGCTTAGATTTTTTTTTTTTTTATAATACCAGCTCAGGTAGGAGGTCAACAGATTCTTTGGTACAACATTATATCACAATATACCACCAACGTAATCCATCTCTACGATGCAGGCTTCATAACACAATAATGACACTTTTCGCGTTGTAGTGAACTAGCAATAGCTCTCACTGATTTGGCTTTAAATCACTACTCAACCTTTGATATGGCAAGAGACTCTCTGTTCAGTAAGCTAGGCTTTGCTTCCCGCTTAAAAAGTAACAAAATTCATACAATCCCCAAACTATCATCCTTGTTTCATTAAATCAAGTTCCTTCAAGGACTCAAAAATTCATGTGGTATCCTTCCTTTATATTGAAATCACACAGCAAACATCATTTTTTTTTCTCTTGAATTCCACAATTATTACATTCTTCAATAACACAGATCAGGTTGAAAGGTCATAAGGTCAAATGTTCCTTTTCACCAATCATCTCTGTCCTGTTCTTCAAGGCATGCTCGTTCAAGGCAGACTGTAATCCAGGCTTCAATCCTGCTCCATCCATTTCATGGTAATCAAACTCATCGGCTTTGGATTACTTATTCTTTCAATCTGTTTCTTGATCATGCCAGGTCAGCTATCAAGATATGCTGATGGATGGTCAATTACACATCACTGAACTTTGACCTATGACCTAGGCAGATTCATAGGTACACTATAACCTTTGTATTGCTGTCATCTCCAAATCAAAAGTGCTTCAATAACCCTTCCAATGATAAGACAATTGCTGAACCCTCCAACTTGTCATCATTTTTCTCTGATGCTCTTTGGGAAGGATGACACCATGACTTTCTTGCATCAATTGCAAATTTGGACCCACATAGGCTGACACATTTCTACAGCAATGTTTAAATCTCTACAAGATTTTCCACTGTGTAATGATGCTAATGCCACATCAAGAAATATGCCTTTGACAATTGAGGATATCAGTCATCTTAACCGTTCCTAAAGCTGAAGGAGCTGCTCAACAATTGGTTGCGTCTGTTGAGAGGGACTTCTGAAGTCTCTCTTCTACCTTGCGATGGTGATCCTTGATCCTGTGAAGCTCTTTGTTTGCCACTGTCAGCTCTGCCATGTGTTTCAGCTCTCGCTCCTTTAACTTCTTTAGGTCCTGTTGCCAAGTCTGCAAAGAGGAAAAGAGACATTAATTGAGTTTATAAACAAACTGCTTTGCTACATTTGAACCTTCATTCACTTTTGAACACTTATGTAAACAACCTAACAAATTGTGTATAAACTGAAAAGGGCTTCAAGAAATAGAAATAAAAATACAAAAGAAAAATGGGACAGAAAATGCCCTTAAAATCCAGCAATACTTCTCCCCCCCCCCCTCAAACACTCCTGAGAAAGAAAAAAAGATGCCTATCTACATAAATTTTGATAGATTCTTCCATTTTGTCTACTCACCACATTTTGTTGTAGGAGTTCCTTCTTTTCTGCTGACAATCTGAGCATCTCTTGCTTCATTGCTTCAAGCTGCTGTCCTAGGTTGGCTGTCATACAATCAAATTCAAGATTCAAATTAAGCTCTTTCATAACATCATCATACATTTAAACATCCACTTTTTACAATTGCAATTGTCTTCTCAACAAAGCAAGAAAATGGTAAGCACTGAACAGAATATTTTATCCCTTGGCAAGCTGCTCATTCCTAAATTCTGTCCTCTCCAAACTAATTCTGGAAACTTGTCAGTATACTTTGGGGTCATATTATCTTGTCAGAAATCATTAGCAAGGTAAAGTTAAGTTAAACATTGATGCAACCTTGATACACACTTGGTCTTACTAGGTTCACAGAAAAAACAAACAAACAAACATTTGATCACAGAATCTTGCAGTATATCAAAAGCAGGAAGTTGCAGCACTGATCTAAAATTTGAAAATTTCTCAAGGCAAAAATCAAGAATTCACTGTATTTTGTATGCTTTCATTCAGAAGTTTTAAGAAGAGAGGAATACGGGATTCATACTGTTAGTTTGAAGGCCCAATATAGGAATCCTTCCTCCAAACTAGGAACATTGGGAGCTTAGATAGTGGAATAAAAGGGAGGGAGTAAAGTCTATAGCATACCTTCGATCTCTGCTGCAGCTGAGCATTTCCCTTCAGGACAAATACACGGATTCATGGGACTGGGCTTGTTGCTAGATGACATACTCCCCTACACAAAGGAAGGATACAAGAAACAGACATACATGTACAAAACAAGTTAAAAAAGAAGTTTTTCTGAAACAATGTTTGCTGACATGCAGATGTTGGGTTAAGGAATCATACTAAAGAGAAATTATTTGACAGATCAAGAAGAGCTAAAAAGTTGGACAACATTATGCCTTTACAAAAGGATTTCACCTACATGTATTTATTGAGTGAGTAGTAAATTTCTTATGGTCCAGAGTTATTTTTTCCTTTGATTCAGCCGCATTTGCTGCTCGTTCTGAGCAAAACAGTAATGTACGTCTGACCAGGGCCCCTGTTCTTATAAAGAATTGCAGTTGATATAAATCCAGTCATCCAATCACTTGTACAGTTTGTTACAATCTTCTATTTCTTATACAGGGTTGCTACTGTACTCATATAAAACTCAAAGTTGTTTTGTGATTGATTAATTAGGATCAATCATAACTCTTCACAAAACAGGGCCCAGATTGCAACACTGAGGATAACAGTGTTACATGAATTACTGTCTAATAGCAGATACCAAACATACAAATACAACTTAATGTTTGAGTTGAGGTACAGAGAAGTTTCAATGGCCTTACCATTCCTGTGTCTGAATCATCATGGTGATCATGTGACTCATGGTGGAGGTGGGCGTCTTCATCGCTGTTGAAGCTATCCAATGAGTTACTTGGTGATACTCTGGTGTATATCCTACAGGGGACAAAACATGACACAGAAGTGAATGTGTGGTGCTCTATTTGAATGGATATTTTTTTCCCCACAGTAGTGGTCGTAATAAAGCATTTCTATCAAAAGATAAACTAAATAAAGAGAAGACCCCCAAATAATGTCCTCTATTTGACTTCTAGTACATTCATTTCATTTCATGATAACTGTAAGCAATATCTTTGGTTGACTGATACTCATTCTACAATGTAGCTTTTTCTTTTTTCCCCTTTTCCGTTTGTCTGTCTGTCTGTCTTTATCTGTGCCTGTCTATCTATTGCTCTCTTTCTGTTTGTCCTTTTGCGGTCTTTCTAACACTCTCTCACTCTTTCTGTCTTTCTTCTGTCTCTCTCTCTCTCTCTCTCTCACGTAATATATCCCTTACCTCTGTTGTTGTGAGGTGGCATTGATATCTGGTGAACTGTTGAGGGAGTTGGAGGAAGACTTGTGGGACTCTTGGCTCCCGTTGATACTCTCTGATGAGTGTGATGATCGACTCAGGACGCTGTCCCTATGTGGAAACAAAACACAAATGCATCAATGGTATGGTCACAGAATAGTTGTAGGTAAATGAGAAAGGAGAAAAAAAGAGAAACTGGGGGGGGGGGGGGAAGGGGAGGGAAAGAGAGAGAGACAGACAGATGGAGAAAAGAAAGAGAGAAAATTAGATACATACAAAGATACAAAGCAGGAGAAAGAAACTGAGATAACATGAATGAGTAGATGAGATTAAGAAATACAAGTATAATTCCAATATAAAAATACACCATAAACAATAGATAAATTACATTTTGATATCCTACTGAAGGTACTTTTTTATTATCTAATTACACAAACAAGTTACAGTATTAATATTTTGTCATAAAAATACAACATTTTCAACTATATGAGGTAGATACTTCACAAATATTTTTAAATGAGCATGGATCACAGGTGCATGTGTTTGGAAAGTATTATATAAGGAGTCTTGGTAAGGAGTCTTGGGTATAATTACCTTTTCTTCTTTGGTTCTTTCTTATCAGCACTTCCAAAGCTCTGCACTGATCTTTGTGATGACCTGCTATTTGACCTCTGCTTCATCTGAAAGAATAACAAGAAATTAGATTTAGATTACTTGAAATTACATTAAATGTCAATTATATCCATTTATTCCATAATCTTAATGAATGTATCATGGTGATTTAAAGACAAGACAAAAATCATATTCATTTTAAAGTGATTCAAATCAAGTCTATATATTAGAAGAAAAGAAAGAAGATTTGATAATCAATACCTCCTTTCTCACTCATGGCTTCATGAGGAAAAAGAATAGATCATCCTGATTAAAATCATCTTTATATAATCCCTATCATTATCATCCACATACACAATGTACATGTAACCACCATCATCACCATCACCATTAATCTACGATCATCATTCTCATTATCATCAACATCATCATCATCACCAAAGCTATCATCACCAGCATTGTTTACCTCATCATTTTATCGAGAATAAATAAAAACAAAGGTTAAGCTACTCACAGCTGGGCTTGTGCTATCACTCTGGTCAACACTTGGTCGTGGTAACCCCTCCGTGCCGACAAAGAGCGTATTGCCATTGACATTCTTGGGTAGTGTCCCCGATGAGCCCGTGCTCTCGAGCGAGGTGGTGCGCCCTCTGAAGGCATTCTTGAAGCTCTTGAGAAGTCGGCTGTTTCCGCCGGGTGAGTAGTCACCCTTACCCTGACTCGACTGGAGAGGCGAGATGATGTCATCTCCTACAAGAGAATGAAAATGAATAATCCATTTAGCCTGATTCTGTAATATGATCATGAGCTTGTTGTCAAATATAACCATCAAAGTGTTCTTGGATGTATGTGACTAAAACTTAGATGCACTGAGGCCTTTTAGCCATTTACCCTCTACTTTGTTTCTTCTATAGATTCTTCCTGTTTTCCCAAATCACATTTACTTTTACATTGTTATTGTTCTATATTTGTGTATTTTCGTGTATTTGTAAGTTTTTCTCTACATTGTGCCTCAGGCACATTACTAACGTGGAGTTGGCGCATTACAAAACTCTATAGTATTTATCATTAACAAGGTAACTATCACTTTTATTCCACTTTTTACTTGAGCTGAATATCAACATCCTTTATTCAAACTTATTTTTAGCGCTCCACTCAACCCCACTCCTCTCATATCACTACTTTACAAGACAAATAAAAAACACTTCAGACATCTATTCTTTTTTCCCCATGACCTTTTCCTACAGACAGCTAGACTAAATGCCACATCACGTTAAGAGTATATACTGTTTATTCTTGAGAGATACCATACCTGCCACTGCGCAGAAGATGTCTTCATTCTTTGACATGAGATCATGGTAAAGGTGATCAAGTAAAGCACTTCTTGTTCTCGCCTATAATAGATAGAGAGAGAGAAAGAGAGATATCATGCATAAATTGTAAATATAAAAAATATTCATCATGATTATACCAGCAAGAGCTGTTACTCCAGGTGAAATTGAACTTGAATCTACCATTTCACAACCCCTCTCTCCCCTTAAACAGCAAAAGTTGCATTTCGATTCTCTTTTATATACATGTAAATCAGCTCTTTGAACAATATCTATCCGCAAATATGTCTCCTGGTTGCATCATCTTTGCTTTAGAGCCTTCATTACACAACCTGAGCTGTTTGGATACATCCATTACAAATGCACATCAAACAACAATTATTTAACTCGCAACAGGTCACCACAAACTACAATTAGAACAGATGTATCCTAGAAGGTGTAATCGTACCTGGATGCTGGCAAACTTTTGAGCTTTATAGCAGGAGTGTTCAGCGTTGAGTAGCTTGCACAGCAAGAACTCCCTCAGTTCAGAGCCTTTCTTGTAGATTGAAGGGGCTGGCAAGATGGGGCCAAACGGTGGAACGTTGTTCCGGGCTGTAATTGTCACCTGTGGTGCAGGAAAGATACAATTTAAAGGCGGTCAGTCGGCGGTGCCCATGTGTTTCTATGCAGTCCAGGCGAAGGCGAGTTCAGAGATTTCCATGTTTGTTCACATCAACTTACGTACACATCACAGCGATCAATGCGGATTTTGCAGGGGAGAAGGAAATTTTGCTGATCCTCAATATACTTTCGACTAGACCTAGTTTCGTATGCGCACGAACTATTTTGAAGCATCAACAAACACAGATTTTTCTCCATTGAAACCGCTGCCTGACCTCCTTTAAAGGTTTTTACTTGACAGGGGAAGCCTTTGAGGAAATGGTATGGTGTTAATATTGATTTTCCTAATGCTTTATGTCTTTCCCTGGCCTTAGCACATTTTCTTTTCAGGAAACATATTCATTTACATGTAAGTATAAAAGTTTAATGACATATGGTGCATAAACTGTTTGAAAGAAAAAAAAGAGAGATGTAACCCTTACATGACAGGAAGCACAATCAATCAACTCTTTGACCGCACTTATCGACTAATGGAACAAAAAGTGGACCGCACGAGTAAACTTAGTTCACATGTGCATATACATGAACTCCAAACAATGTGGCAGTCTAAGGTTTCAATCCATGGCAAATCATCAGTTCAAGCTACATACACACACATGTACATGTATCAATAAGAGGATGGCACAAACTACATGTTAAATTGAAAGAAGTATCTAATCTGTTAAGATGATACAGGACTGTCAATCAAAGGCATTCGAGGAAATGGAAATGATTGCTACCTTGTACTTAGTCTCCTCTGAGTTGGCCTGGATGGCTTGTACAACAATGTAAGCATGGAGGAAGTTGGATGCAATCATATCTGGTATGAAGGGTGTGTTCTCCTCCTGGAAGATGATTGCTACGATGTCGTTACCAATGTGCCTCTTCCTCTGAAGCTACAGGGTCAAGAAAAATAGCAAGGTCAAGGTCAAGGGTCAAAGTCAAGAACATCAAGGTAAGGTCAAGAACATTACCACAAAAAAGTTCATAGCTTCTAAAGTGAGAAGTACTATTATCTACCATTCACAATTTATTAATGTATCACAGCATATACTGGAAATCTGAAATTTTAGCCTGAGTAGCAGCTGACAAAAAAAAAAAAAATTGAGAGAGCAGTTGTAAAGATAATGCTTCAAATACTACAATTTACGCCACTTCTAACTTTTACTATCCAAAATTGCTTGTCAGTTCTTTTGTGTCCATTGTGTAATTTTCATATGATTGGCCAGACTGTCAACAGCCTCCTGCTTTAGCACCAACAGATCTTCCAGGTAATATATTCAAGCTAACACATGATGCAAGGATAGAACAAAGGTGGTATAGTGATTGGGCTTGCTCATAAAGCTATGATAATAATGATGATTACCTGTTGTGCGTCTCCTTCTGTGTAAGGAAGCATTGTGGAGACATGGAACATGATCTCATTATTGTGGTACTTGCAATAAATGGAATGCGTGCCGGTTTGGCCATGATTTACATCTAGACCTCCTCGAAAACTGCAACAAAACAAAACAAAGAATTATGGATTAAAATTACGTTATTTGACAAATAAATCATCTTCAAAACTGCTTTCTAGAAAAAATTAACTTTTAGGAACCTAGACTGTTTAGTGAGAGCTAGAAGCTTGAGAATGATCAGTAACACCAATCAGTTCTTGCAGCCACATAGCACAATATAATATTGAATCTAATCTTATCTAATCTAATTCTTTACTCAAATTGTTCTCCAAACTGAAGGGGGAGGGGGGAATCCCAGAAGTATTTAAACCATTGCCTGAGGGAACTGGGTGACTCATATATGAAGTAAAACGGAATGAGAGAATTGAGTAGTCAATAGGTTAAATAAATGTCTCACCCTGAGAAATTTTTGAGCTCGACCTTTTCCCCTAGCATCTCTAGGAATTCATCAAGGGCGGGGCTCGAGTTCCTGTTACCAAACATCTCCTCTTCCGTTGACTGTCCAAAGCACTGGTAGACAACCCCAAACTTGAACTTGTTGACGAAGGAGTGCTCATCGTAGCTGACGATCAGCTCGGAACCCTGGTAAAATACAATAATAATAAATGATATATGTTTTCCATATACTACTTTTCCAATTACAAGTAACTGTCCAAGTATTATTACCCAGGTCATCTTCATCAGATTACGAGTAGAAATGAGAGTGCCATTGATTTCAAATGTTTTTCTATCATCATATACATGTATATATACATTTATGTGTTAAATGGCTATCAGCTTAGAACTGCGAGTATCATACCATTTATCAACGAAAAGTAAATCTAACCCACAGTTTTGGGGGCTTACCGTAACTACACAAGGTCTATATAAATTCACACTTCTTCAGCATCTAAATTTGTACTCATCGGAAGAACATTTAACATTGGTTCAGAATAAAGCATAAAAGCTCTATGTACCATTGTACCTTATGGTTTGCCTCAGGCTTACATCACACAGCAACAGATTGAATGTTACGTTTAATAGAGGTATGATGATGTAATAAGACACTTACCTTGGGAAAAAGTACTGGTTGATATCTTTCTGTAGTAATACTGTCACACAGTGTCTGCACAAAAAACAAAAAAAATATCTTGTTAGTATACAAATAATTAATCCCTTCATCAAAGGGCACTACATGTACACAAAAAAATCTTTTCTACCTCTTTCATTTTGTCCCCTCACTTCATTATACTATCTTTTTTTACTTCTTTTCCATAAAATACATTAATGACGATCATTAAAAAAATTATTTATAGAATGATATTCCAAATTTTGCTCTTAATTTTCTCTTTGCTTTATATAACTAATTTCAAATTAGTATTGAAATCATGCAAAACAAATCGATGTTGTACCTTTGCGATCCTAGCCGGAATGGGTGAGTCTCCAAGCGTTGAGATGGCTAGGACTTCATGGATAGTACCGGCTTTTGATCTGAGCACCACTCTTAGAGCATCTTCTCCTCCTATCGTCTCATGCTTCACAGACAGCACCAATGGACCTAGATCCTCATCTTGTGCAAAGTAATTGAAGTGCTCCTGTTTAGGGGAGAGAAAAGAACACTGATTTAATGAAATGAAATATAACCCAAGATTTCTTTAATCATTATCAATGGGCAATTGCACTTTGATTAAGCATTATTTTTTTTAGAGCAAATCTCTTTAACCTGTTACATACGAAGTCATTAGGATAACCTATGGGAAATACATGAAAATTTATTTGTACTGAACAGGAAAAAAATCATCGCGAATCATCTGTGGACCAGTGAAGACATATACATAATTCTCATTGATAGCTTCACTGACTAGTACAAATTCTAAAAAGTTCCACTGGCCAGTAAAACACAAGTAAGGAGGGAAATGGCCGAGATACAATCATGCTTTATAAACATCATCTCTGACTGTATTGCAAGGTCAAAGTTTCTGCTTCTTAATATTCCACACATGTGGACTCTTTTTAAAAATATTGTTTTACATCAAAATTTCTGATGGAAAATCAAAAGCAAGAAGGAACAACTGGGTCACAGGTGAGTACTATTTTTCTAGGCTCCATTGCTAAAGAGGAATCCTTCATGATCTCAGGTGTTTTCTCTACAGGTGTTAATTAATGAATCCTGCCTGGTATACAGGACTAAGGGGTTACAAGGTGGGATGATGGAAGAGGGTCTTCCAAAAGCCCCCAAATGAGGAAAAAAGCAATTAGTGAAGAAAACAAAATATAATGAGAGTCCTTTGACACTGCTCTGTGGGATAATCTTGGAGGTCAAAAAATAGAATGAAAGAATTCATATGATCTTCTCACTCTTGTAGAAAGATAAAGTTCCTTTGATTATCTAATAAAGAGTTAGCTACACTTATAGGTAAGGACCACCTTCCTACAGAGAATGATTTCTCAACATCCAGTTATCTGTTTACAGAGATATTTATAAGTATCTCCGTGGAAATATGGTCCATCAATACAAGTTCAACAGATATCTACATATATGGATTGAGAAATAATTCTTCTTTTATAAAACTGAGCTAGGTTTTGACTCTTCATATTCTGTTTGTTTTTTTTTTATAATTTCCTTTCTGCTTTTGCAAAATTTGTGACTAAGTTGAATGAAAGTAAATACAGTCAAACCATGCGTGCTTTATAGGTTTGTTCTGAAAAAAATCTTGACTTCCATCTAGCGTAGAACTCTTGGAGCAATGACCGATGTACGAGCATCATGGACTCACTAAACCCTTGTAAAGCATGTCTAATACGCTGATCAAGTTTCAATCACCAGACTCTCTGAGGCTTTCAACGACCTGGGCAGGTCTTTACAATCCAATACTCTGGGTTTAAGTAGAGGATACCAAATTTAATACACACCTCTGCTACTGGCTACAAACTCCTTATCTTGTTAGGAACGAGTACTGTATTGGGATTACACAAGTAAACTTTTCAAGTCGAAGCCTAGGAGTGGACCTTCATACACAGGCCTAACCTTTAAAGTCCAAGCTCCAGAGAGGCGAGGATTTAATCCCAAATTATCTATGAGAATCTCTATCCCAGATTCTTGTCCAAAATATTTCCCTACTGTAGCATCCCCTTTGAAAATGTCATCGGCTCCTAAGCCTTAGTTTCCTCTATGCCTTGTGATTCAGACCTGGGCAATTACTGGGTTGCGTGCTGGGACAAATCTTGCATCACGTTGAAAGCCACTCTCCGCTTACGGAAGCTGGTACAACCTCCCTGAAGTCGCAAAGTTAGTTTTGGCACAACTCCCTGGAGAACCCAAGGAAATAGATACGATTGACCTACATTTCTTCCTCTCTTGAAAGTCTGTTTTTCCCCTCCTTTATCCCTATTCGGTCAGCGAGTTCTAAAAACAACCTATTGGTGGGCGAGAAGCATGAAGATTAATGGGAGAGGAAAAAGACGATATACAGATGCGTCTGATTTTGTTTCCGATTATCATCATGTGAAGACAATCAGAGATGCTTCTCTGGCTAGAACCCATCATGAACCAACCATCGACCTTTACCAGAGTGAGAGGAAAGTGAAAACGGGCAGAAAGTGTTCCAACAAAACATTACTGATGGAAGGGTTATGCATTCATGTTTCCAAGATGCATATCGTGCAACTCTACATGGATAGAAAAGATGACCAAATTATCTTCGTAATCAAATGTTGATGAGGATTCCTCCATGCAAACACCCTATGATCAAGTTGATGATGTTCTTGCGTACTATTGCGAGCCCATGACCTGAAGCTACTCTGTTTATTACAGGTTATTGGAAAATTAGATAATGGCTCCCAAGCGGAATCCTGGCCTGTTAACCCTACTGCTGTTGGCAAATCAATAGAGACGTTGCCAATTTGTGAGGTGGCCCTGAATACTTAGGGAAAGTGCAGAGAAGATGACGCAAGTACATTCTGGAGAAATAATTGCAGGGGCCTTTTTTATTCATATAAAGAGTGGAAGTAGCAGTAAGAGCATAGAAGGAGCCTCCCCCCCCCCCCCACAACAAAAAATGAAACAAATAAAATATAAATAGGACAAAACATGAATCTTGTGTACCCTTGTTTTCTGAGTGTATTTCATCATAACATGCTTGAGGGAATATGCCAATATCATCAAATATTTTCATTCTTTGAGAGAAGTTTTTCATCCTAAATTTGTTGTTAGGTTATCTTGAAGTGCCAAATACTTTAGTTGGACATTTATCATAGCCCCCAAACTGTAAAAAGGGTACCTTTCCAACAAGACATGTTGCATATCTCTTGTAAATTGTAAGGGGGAATTCTTATACTTACTTTGTTTTTTCTTGAAACTAATTTTTTTCTCGTCTGTGTACTTTTGTTGCTTCTTGTTTAATATCACACTGTCTACTCGGCCATTATAAAGAATAGTCAGACATAGAACTTAATTTAATTTCAGAGTGGAAATTGAAAATATATCTTACATGTACATCAAAACATATTTATTGGGTTTCCCCACAACTTTCGTAATATTTCCAATTGGAACGGAAATTGGAAATTTATCTGAGATCAAAATAATGTGAAAGCATTTGTTCTGATTCCTTACAGCTTTTGTTAACCATTGAAATTGAATACAATCACAACCAAATTAGTAATAGTGAGGCACAATCTGATATCAGTAAAGTTATTATTACTGTTTCCCTATTGGAAAAAAAAAATGATTAGATTTTATTCAATAACAAGAACAGGAAAGAAAATCATTGAAGATAAAGGCAGGGCCTTAAATTTCAAAACAAAATACAAGCTGTATTTTGTAAAGTCATATAAAATGTGCTTCATCAGCATCTGTATTTCTAGATGTCCCTCAAAACTAAGTAATTAGATTGGAAGTAACTTTCACTTAATCCACGGGTATTAAATGTTTAACTGTACCAAACTTGACCAGTGCCCTAAATTCAAGTTCCGTCTCAAATTTCAGAGTTCTTTTCCCTTTTGGCTTGCGAAACTTGGCAAGAAGTAGGCTTCCAGACAAGCAAGGGAATAACATATAGGTCTCAATCAGAGAGGTATATAGGGTTTATTTAAACAGATGCTGAGTTAAATTAGGTTTCGGATATAAACTTGAACAGGTGAACAGTTTAGTTTTCATATAACTGATTTAGGTTTTAAACTACAATAGTTTTTTTGGTTTAGAGAGATGGAAAGACAAACAGCAATCAAAAGGATGTGCCTCGTAAATGTATATTTGGAATTCTTAGGATGCAAAGTGATAAAAGAAACAAACTAAATAGAATGACTTGAAGAAAAGGGTGAAAAATACAGGAAAAAGAAGGAATGAAATACACATACGTGGATGGAAGTGGAAAAAAAGAGAAAGAAAAAATATCACAGGAATGGAGGAAGAATAAAATATGAAGAGCATCAATATTTCTTTAAAAAAGAATGAAAATAAGAATAAAAAAGCTGAGCAAAAAGAAAAAGGAGAAAAAGAAAAAGGAGGGGGAGGAGGAAGAAGAAGGGGAGGAGAAAGAAGAAGAGGAGGAGGAGGAGGAGGAGGAGGAGGAGGAGGAAAGAAGAATCAAGAAGGAGAAGAATGAGAAGAAGAAACATGGGGAGGAGTAACAGAGATGCAAGAAAATAAGGTAAAATATTAACAGATAAAAATACAAAAAAGGGAAGAAAATTGAAGCCTGCCTCTAATTTGCTTCTAAATGCTGACATATGTCACCAGCGATTTGATAAACAGGCTCTCTATTAAATCAATGGGACAAGCTTCTGGCCGTTTCAAGGGGCGGTAGTCACAAAACGGAATAGTTACTCCAGGTGTATCGGCTAGATTCTCCTGTACCTAAAAATTTCCTTGCAAACTGTCTGGTCAGTTCTAACTCCAGGGACGCCCCAAACATAAAAGTCAATTTCTTCTTTTGAGAATGAAGGGAGAATATTTCATTGGGGAGTCGGGGGGGGGGGGGGAACTCAACCTGTTAAATCCCTCGCATTTCCTGAAGATTAATTCTAATTTAACTTTGCTTCTAGCAGGGAACTGGCTAGAAACCTGAGTTGTTCCATCGCTGGATAGGGAGCATCTTGTCTGTAGCCTTAAACTTCTTAATTTTAGATATATATATCTATCTATCTATCTATTTATCCCTTCTTCATAAATCTATTCTTGTTTTTAATCAGCATGATTTACATGTATTTCTTTTTTTTTAAATGGCTACTGACCAAAAGATCTCAAGGTCTTTTAAATAACTATTTTTTTTTTTAAAAATACTCTTTATAGCAATTCATGGTATTCAAAATGATATTGTAGAAAGATGTCATGCACTTTCAAGCATTGAAATATCTCAAAATACAAATTACTTACTTTACACAAAATTTCTGCTGCCGATATCTACATCAGTATTTCCTTTAAAAGATTTATGTCATTTCTGCTAGTCTTCGAGCTGGATGCTCTTCCTAAGATTGTTTCTCAACATTTCCCTTCTCTCTAACTCCAAACTTCCCTTCCTTCATTTCAAAGCATGAGTTTTATGTATAAGCTTACGATCCCCTACTCCACTCAATACATGTTTCTACCTTTCTGTCCATTGCTGCTGATGTACAGAAGTCACCCACAAAATGCAATTAACCTTGGCTCTGCATGAAGCAATGCCGTGGGATATTAAAGTCTAATTTGAGCAAAATGATGATAATAATAAAGGAATTACAACACTCATATCAAGGCAAATTCTTCCCTTCTTCTAAAAATTGACACTTGAATGATGGAAATTTGAGGAGTTCCATAAACTTGCTCAGTAGGCTAGCAATGTACAAGAATTGATATAAGCTGCTAAAATTGCTGGATTTGATTGCCTGGCAGCAAATTTGTTTTAGAATTTTGACAGTTGTATGTATTTTGTACATCTTATGCAACAGGGGTCTGGCCAAGCCTTTATGAGGTCAGTACATTTCAACATATTAAAATCCATGATTGTCTTTCCTCTGTAGGACAACTGATATAATAGTAAATATCAACCAATGATCTAACACATTTCATAACTTTATTCCTTGATTAGCGTTCTAGGCAGCACTAGAAATTATTTGGGATGTCTCAAAAGGAGATTTTTTAATTAATGTCTGCAATTGTGTTCTACTTATTTGTTATCTTTCAGTGGATGAAATCCTGTTGATGTCATTTCAAGGAATTATGCCAAAAGTGTCATGGATCAATTCACAAGGTGGATTCAGTGTATGACACAAGTTCAAGGCTGTTTATTCAAAGTGGAAATAGGGCACTGGTGTTCTAGAAAGGACCATCTCCTCCCAATGCAAAGTATATCTTTCCTCAAAACCATCCAGTGAGGTGTTTGCCTCAGATATCTGTGAGAGACCAAGGAGAGACTCGCCCCGTCGACTAGGCAATAAGGTGTGAAACTCAATTACCCCCCACTAAACATCCAGAGCATGAAAAACACCAAGCTACCCTTGATCAAGAACTTCCCCCCTTCTCATTATATTCTTAACCCACACCCCTCCCCACTGCCATGTCCTTCTAGTCAGATTCCGCCTGCTTCGTGGTGCCTAGCCCCTTGTATTGACCTCTTTGCCTGCTTTGGTTAAGTTTTGTAACATGCAATGGACTGATTTAGTCGACTTTTGACACATGTACAGTATCTATGGAAAATTACACACAAGACAATTTTGGCAATCCAGATTGTTCCCATGCAAAGATTTCAAGGGGTGAAATAGTTGTGCTCCATTCATTAAAACCTAAGAGAGGCACCAGATAGGATGACTGTACCACCCATCATATCACCCATCAACATGAAATGCCATATACAGTATATGTTGTCAATGGGGACAGCCCTCCCCATATTCCTCTTGTAACAAAAACTTTCTTTCCCTTAGGTTCTTGCCTTATTATTCAATTAAAGAAACAATGAAGGGTGAGTCACATGACATCGCAGGTCCTTAGCACCAATAATGTACCAGAGTTTAGGATAGCAGAGCTAATGAAGAGCCAATTTGGAACATTTCCTGATGATACTCAAAGAAAATACACAGCTCAGTATCCTATGACTGCAACAGGGCACTGAACTGTCTCTTGTAACACTCCTTTTAAATGGTACATTTTATGTGAACATGTATTAAGCCACACAAGCTGTATCATACAGAGATTTACTTCAAATGTACAGTTATCTTGACACAGTGAGCATACAAGATGAAAACTCTCTCTTCTTAAGACTTAAAAGATCTTTATGCTTGCCAAGGAATAGACTTTGCCTAGGAATATGGTTTGCAGATAAAACAGGGTAATGGGAAGTGTCAAAAATGGAGTTCAGTTTCAATGTTTACTTCTATATTATATATAATACAGGTTTAAATAGCCAAAGCAGCCCTGGTCATGTGTGAAACAGAGTTGTAGATTGCTTTGACAAGTATTATTGGAAATAGGCTCATGAAAGGGAAAGTGCCTTTTAGTTCAAGGATGACCATACAATATGACATGTATTTGGCTATAAACAGAAGGATGACTAAATCCTCCAATTGAGGGGAGAAGGTAGGAATAAAAGCTTCCAAGACCAACAAGAAGCTAGAACCAACTTACAGCAAGAGAAAGGAAAGGATTATGGGGAATTAAGGCCCCCTCCTCAAGAGAAAAGAGCTCATGAAGAAAAACAATGGTGAATACAATGAACAACAATATTTAGAAGTGATGAAAAGAGGAATTAAAAAAAAAAATGGAAGCAGAAATAAGGAAAGGCATGAAGATACCAGTATGAGACAATATATAGAAAGAAATCTACACTAATATAATCAATCAGCTACTAACAAGTCTCAATACTATATGTATGCAATAGCTTAACCCATATTAGATTAGTTGTGCAGACACTTATACATTTAATTAATCATCTTATTATCTCCTACAGACTATTGTCTTACTTGATGATGAGAGTCTAGAAGAGACCAAAGACAGAGTAGTAATAGACCACTTAGACCTCACTAGACGGTTGTCTTGAGTTTTGTCACGGTTGTAGACCCGACACAGACATGACTACATTACACGGTATACACATGATACCCTGGAATCAGAAGTTTGATTTATCAGGGGAAGAGAAACTAGTGAGCGAGTGATTGGTAGGGGGCAAAATGCTTCACTCATTTTGAGAAATATACAGACATTCAAATAAAGGTGAAGCAAACTTCAATATGAAGGGTAATATTTTCAATTTAAAAAAAATCTGATTAACTAGTTAGGGACAAGTTAAAGGGTAACAAATTCTCACTACCTTGTTCCCAAATTGTGTTTCCTGAGGGAGGAGTCTAGTTCACTATTATTTTGTGAACAATATGCACAAACATGATCATTGTCTAATATGTTGAATAGAAATGAATTAGATGTCTGTGAGAAGAGGGATGCCTAAATAATTCCACAACATGACCTCCGAAAAGGTCAATTTTAATTCCCTCTTCAAGGAGATAAAATTATATTCATTATGTCTCTGACTCAATGTCCATTGTCTTATTTTAAGTAACCATGACACATTTTGTTACCGTGGTAACTGAAAGGTTCTAGGAACACTCATTAAGAGGTTGGTTGATGTTGAAGGTTTTAGGAAGATTACCATTACCACAGCATTGAATAGTCTCAAAGGGAAGCATATAGGAGTGGTTTGATCTTGGGTCCAAAACCCCAAAGTATCTTCTTCATTGTCTATCTAGCTTCATGCACCTATATGAAAATACAACTTTCTAAGGATTGACCTTGTTTGTTAACCCTTTCGAGACAATTGACCACATTTTGTGGTTTGGTTCAGTAACTTATGATTCAGAGCTCTAAAAAATACCAGATACCTGAGCAGAAAGAGCCAAATTTCTGCACACACTGTGTCAATTTTTGTTGCATTACCATATTGTGTTTGATGCCAGGAATCTAAAAAAGGAGAATAAGCTTAAAAATCCTTAAATTGGCAACACATTGGGAGGTTCAAAATCTTCTTTTTTTTTCAAAAACTTTTCGACAAAATTCCTAACCATATATATTTTCAAAAACATCACAGCTAGTTAGAAGCATGTAGCACTAAAAGAAAAATATTATTGTTACCAATTTGAAGAACAAAATGTGATCTATTTAGCCCTGAAATATTTCCTGTCCTGGAAGGGTTACAGCCAGAAGGTCTTTAACCCTGCGTAAAAGGATACAGGTTAACACCCTTTTGGCTCTCAACAGCGTACATAACTCTTGTACGATATCATGTAGACAAATTATTCTAATCCAAACACAATTCAAAAGCAATTCCAAAAGTTAGGGTGGAGTTTGTCTAAAAATGGTTGAACCTATCACTGTTTAAAGGTAAAGTACTTTAGGACAACAGGGGTCACTGTAACACCCTTGATTCAAGAACTAAGCAAAGAACTTGCCCCCTTCTGATTCACAGTGGGTCAGTTATCACCTATTTCCTATACAGTCTATGAATGGTATTTGCAGGAATCTACTAAAGTCTTGATATGCCCAATCATGAACTTTGGTTGCTCCAGTCAGGCTGACAAATGGTTTTGTGCCACTCGCTGTTTGCTTTAATATACAAAAACTTTTATTTGTCATCACGATCGAAAATGACAATGCTCCTAAAATGCCTGTATATTCCCTGTCACATTAAATATTTTCTACAACCAAATTGATAAAGACACTCCAGGTAAGGGCTAAAAGGGCATTGACTCTGTGCAAAAGGCTAATGGGCAATTGCATGCAATGTATCCCATGCGACATGAATTTTATTTCATCCCGAAATAAGCAATCTCTTGATAATATAACCATCGATCAATGGTTCTTTCAGTACGGCTACCATTATTCAATGGGCAGAACAAGAAATTTTTTTTTTTTTACGAAATAATTGATATGATTGAATAAAAGTCATATGTCATACGTGACACATTACATGGAATCGCCCTAATAGGAAACGCCCTTCTGGCTCTCAGCAAATGATATCTAATACCTAGCAAAGTTTATTACTTCTCTTAAACAGCTGCAAAGTAGTCACTACTGGAATCGATACCACTGACAATCATCAGTGAAATTGAATGTTTTGAAGGAAGTACTCTGTACATGTGCACAACAAAAAGTAGAGCAAAAGGAAATTATGTTGAAGAAATTTGATTTACTTTGATTTCCGCATTGTTTCTTGCTAACTATCTGGAAGTCAACCATAGAGAGAGAAGGAACCACATACCTGAACTTTAGACAGAATGGCACACTAACTACCAGTTCTTACTTTGAAAGAAACTCATACAATTTCTAGAAGCTTACAGTGGAAGAACTTTCTAACAAGCTTTTAAACAATATGTATTTTTAAAGGGGGAGTTGGAAATTTTTGGTAATGCATCATCAAGGTAATTCTTGATAAAAGCCCAAACTACAATCAGAATGTCATTTGGTCAGAGATGAACAGAGAAATCTAGTAATCATTACAAATGGACAAACCACAACACCTGGTAACTAGCCCCATAATCATCCAGAAAACTTGGTATTGTGCAATGCCTGAAAATCAATTGTCTGGCTACAAATCAAATTATTAAAAGTTCTCCCACTCTCAATGAAAGTAAGCATGTGCCAAGAAATACATCCCTTATCATTGTACTGCCTCCAAATTTCTATATAATGACAACTTTTTGAAAGAAAAAGGTATGAGACAGAAAATAAGAAACAGGAACAGGCATTGAGGGGTGGTGGGTCTGTGTCTCTTGTAGATTTCCAAGAAACACCATGCCATGTTATGATAATCCTATGTAATGAATATTCATTATAACTATTTGCCAATAATCTTGCGTAAATAAAAAACCAAGAAAAAGTTTGAAGGCAGTCGAAATAAGCTGATTAGAGAAGAAATTTCCATGAGTGCAGAAATATTGTACTTTATCTTACCTTTCCAAGGAAGTATCTTCTGTACATCTGATTACTGTCGTCAAACTCCAGTTGGAGTGGGAAAGGAATCGACGAACACGACGGTGAAGGCGAGATGTCCCCTGCTGCTGACAAGCTCCCGTTGAGCGACGATGACGTGACCATACTGCAGGCTTCCTCATCGAGGCTGGTGTCGACGTCCTTCTCGGATCTCGCGTCATCTGCGTTGAGGGTGATCGTTCCATCCAGCCAGTATCCTCGGTCTGTAGGCTGTACGATGGAGGGGTATGGGCCCTCTTTCTTTATTAACTGTATTATGGAGAGGGAGGAAAAGTGGTAACACCAAAGAATGAATATACACAGCATCACCAGAAACCTCCTCTTTTATGACTCATGTTATCCCATTTCCTGTAGGAACCGGGTGACTCCTGTTTTAAGCCAAAGTAAATGAGAGAATTCAGTAGTCGATGGGTTAAAAAAAAAAAAAAAAAAAAAAAATTGTTGGAATGAATACATAACATGCAAACACATTCTTCATGTACTATAGCTTTGGATATATATAATCATCCTGAGCACCTTGCATGGTGGATATAAGTGATATAAACATATCCACAAATATATACACTATACAGAATACAAGAAAAGAACCATTATGTGTTTAGCTATATTTACCTCTTTGATCTTCTCTGTGTTGGACTTTTTTGCCTTGACTTTTGGCTTTGGCGATGGTGAACTGAAAGAGGGTTGGAGTACCACTGGCAGAGAACATCTCTGTTCATCTAATCTATCACTCTGTAAAACAAACAAATAAATCAATATCAACAAATGAAGCAAGAAAACCGAGCCAATATTCTTAAATAACAATAATCATCAAATCTATCAATTTGTAAAACAAACAAATAAAATCATTATCAACAAATGAAGCGAGAAAACCATGCCAATATTCTTAAGTAACGATGTTCATCAAATCTATCACTCTGTAAAACAAACAAATAAATCAATATCAACAAATGAAGCAAGAAAACCATGTCAATATTCTCAAATAACAATGTTCATCAAATCTATCAATTTGTAACACAAACAGATAAATGAATAAATTGACCAAGAAACCTACATAAATATTTGTATCATTAGAAAGGAACATCCCAGTTTCTCTAATCTATCACTCTGTAAAACTCTGTAAAACAAACAAACAAATATGAAGAAATGGAGCAAAAAATCGACATCAATATTCTCAATCATTTGATCTCCATCACCTGATGAGTATTCAAATTGTTTACAGAGAGCCAGAAGTGTGTTAATTCTATGTGAAGTGCTATCCATTTACCTTCAGAATTGGTTAAAATAATGTTAATATACTTTGCATTTTGTGTTTAATACACAACAGTATATACATGTATACCAACAATTAAAATGTACATGTATCTCTCACAACAGCGCCAGGAGTGTCAATTTTGACAGACATGGTGTGCAGTACAGATGTTCACTTTTGTAACATTATCAATCATCGCCCATCTGGCTTCCGGATAAAACAAAAACTACTCAATTCAGCACTCTGGTATCTTGTTTGCTGTATCAGTTTCGTTTTCAAAAAGCAGCATAATTATTTCAACAATAAAGACATTCTGAACACCAGATACATGTTTCATGATCTTTTTACAGATTAAATCTCTCAAACCCACACACATATACATTTCAAATACCAACCACATGGTGACAAGTTGAAATAATTGGTGAGTTGAATACGAATATTCTAAAATAGTAAAATTCTTCGGGCCTTCAAAGGTTTTGTATGTTTAATGTCAGTGCACCTCAACATCACATGTAAACTGAAACTCTTTCCCTTTGATATTTTGAAGCTTATAAATATTCTTTGACAACATTCATGTTCTGGGGGATCAGATTACATAGTGAATGCACATCCAGTGAAATGTCAGAAGTGACTTTCGGCATTTTCACACCTTCCAGACCAGACAAAAATTTACTTGTAATTTCTCATCAGGGTCGATATACCCCGAGCAGAAAATACTAGACAGACATATTGTAGGTGCTTTAGATCGAAATTAAATTCCCAGTACTCGATCCACCAACCAAACTCACTGCTTTCTGAGAATAGACTAATGGGGAGTGGGGGGGGGGCACTGCAAGCAGTGTAAAAGCAAATTACGAGAAAGTAATAGCTGCAAAAAATAATCTGCTTAGAAATTGAAACCGTCAATATAAAAACAAGCAAAAGCACAATATCTCTGGAAATATCCAAGATACTATCCAAATCTCATATTGTTGTATTTTACTGTTTTTATTGTACTAAATACAAAAGAATCATACTGGTTGGGATCTCTGTTGTAACGTCGAGTGGATGTCACGGTGAACCATTGTAAATAGGTTTTCAAGCACCCCGTTAAAAAGAAAAAGAAAACAGGAAGGCGCATGTAGGCCTACATATTAATCATCAAGAATATACATGTATTTCAAACTGTGGATCTGTACTGGCACTTGAAAACTAACATATTTCTTTCCTCATTGGGAGAATGTTAAAATGTCTGAAGTAACCACAGCCTCAAGGAGAGTGATATATCTTTTTTGCATTTCCTTCATCATCTGTTCAAAGCTAGAAGGGCGCTAAGTCATATATTTTAAGACAGAATTAACATCCTTCTTGCTCTAAACACACAATATGTTCTATCTTTGTTTAGAGAGACTGGAAGCGGAAAGTAGAAGACCCATCACAGGGGACAGGAATCTTAATGGAATAGGTGACAAACCAACATCACCTAATCTTATCATGTGCCGAAGATGAGTAAGAGAGGTATTATATGGGATGTTTAGAATGCCATCTTTGATTATTTACTCATCAGTTTAGGAGACACACAAGATGTCAAGTGTCGGCTGTAGCAGGAGTCGAAAAACGATGATGAGTATAGGGGAAAGAGATGGACTGACTGAGTCCATGTCAACATGTGAAGGAAAATAAAAAGATATATATAGAGGGATTTGATACATACAGAGAGAGAGAGAGAGAGGGAGAGAGAGAGAGAGAGAGAGAGAGGGGGGGGAGAGGGGTAGAGAGGGGGAGAGAGAGGGGGGAGAGAGAGAGGGGAGAGAGAGAGGGGGAGAGAGGGGGAGAGAGGGGGAGAGAGGGGGAGAGAGAGGGGGAGAGAGGGGGAGAGAAAGGGAGAGGGGGAGAGAGAGGGGGAGAGAGGGGGGGAGAGAGGGGGAGAGAGGGGGAGAGAGAGGGGGAGAGAGGGGGAGAGAGAGGGGGAGAGAGGGGGAGAGAGGGGGGGAGAGAGGGGGAGAGAGGGGGAGAGAGGGGGAGAGAGAGGGGGGGGAGAGAGAGAGAGAGAGAGAGAGAGAGAGAGTGCAGGTGGGGAGAGAGAGAGACAGAGAGAAAGAGAGAGGGGCTATGAGAGGGGAGAAAATAAAACTAAAGAAATGATGTATGAAGCAGAAGGAAAGAGGACGATTGAACAATAAATAGAGAGATGAGAGCTGGAGAAAGGAGAGGAAACAGAAGAAAATAAAGTAGAAGAGACAAAGAGATGTGAATTGGAAAAGAGGTAAAGAGAAAGTGAGATAGGAAAAGAGTGAAAGAGGGTGAAATGTAGAGGGAAGGAATTCACAGAAGATAATATATGGCCTATATAACATGTGATCAAATTACAACCGTTGCTAATAGCAACAGCGCATCAATTGCACCCACGCAACAATTAGAAAAAAATCAGTTTACTTCTATTTCATTTCCCTACAGACATTGCAAAAAAATTTGTTGTCGAAATATAATCACGCAAAATCTCTAAAAATAGCAGCAAACTAATAAAGACTACCCACACACATGTAATCTGTCCAGGATGATCAACTACAGATATTAGAGAAGGTGAAGGAGAGAGGAAAGCTATTAAATAAAAGGAGGAAAAAATATGGACCAACTGTGCACAAGGTGACAGTCCCTGATGGAATAAAGGGATGTAAAAATTGTTATGAGATGCTGTGCAAAAAGTATGACAAATACAATAGTGAAAGTGAAAGAGAAGTAAACAGGGTAATAGGAGTGATTGAAATGGAAAAAAAGATGTAGATGAACAGAGAGAAATAAGATATTAGAATCAAAATTAGAAAGGGAAAAGGAAAAGACAGGTTTTAGAAAGAGATATAACAAGACAAAAGAAATGGCAGAATGATTTTTTTAAAGAAACTGTACAGAAGATAATATAGGGAGTGAGTGTGAGTGTGTGTGTGTGTGTGTGTGAAAGAGAGAGAGAGAGAGAGAGAGAGAGGAGCACATAAATGTAGAAAATCAATCAAAAGAAAAGAAGAATGGAAGAGTAGAAGAGAGTAATGACGAACGTCTACAAGGACGACCGAGCGGGCAAATAATACGCCCAGGGTGATCACAACATCCTCGCGTTTCTCAAAAATTGATTCAGATGATTTAATTTGATTTTGGGTTCCCCTCCAGGGTTGGGTCTCCGGGTCCCCCGTGATTCATGGCGAAATTTGTTTCGCCTCTGACGAGAGACAACTTGGCAAATTAATTAATTAGTTCTGGTCTGGTGACATTCATTACCATGTAATTTGGTGCAATCTCCTTGAGGCTGGAATAATTCCATCTTTCAATAGGAGTTGAGCAATGAAGAGGATAAAGGGTTTTACACACTAATGGTCAGCTGTTGAATGCTTGGGACTCATATAAATATAAAAAAAGAATGCTTGGGTCTCAATTTGATAAATTGGCTTGAGAACTTCAATGATTGATTTGACTCATACCTAGAAAGGAAGAGGACAAAAAAAACACTAATATGTCGTAATGATAACCAACGACAAAAGAAATACAACAAAAACATTTTCTGATGAATTGCCAATGGTCATAGTTTCATAATTAAGTGCCTGCCTGATTATTCATCTGATGCATGAGCATTACAACTGCAATCATCGCTTATTGTTTCTTGAGGCAAAATGATGTTCTGAAGAAGTGGGAAGGTTTAATTAAGCCTTTCATAACCACATGTACGTATATCAACCCATGTAAACAATCAATCGCATTATGTCATGTATGTCATGAGCTAAGAAGAACATATCTTTGGTATCTAGTCATCAGTAATGTGATAGTAATTTTATTTGTGAAAGGCATTACTTCATAGGTTTTTGTTTCAGTAAGAAATAAAACTTATCAGCAAGAGTGTAGAGATTGGTTGTGCATTATTCATTTTCTTTTCACCAAAATAGACGTATAAAAGCATCTCAACTGTAATGCCTTTAGAAATAATTGATAAAGAAACAAAACAGAAAATTGCAAAGAAATTTTGTAATTAAACACAAGCATTTCCTATACCTAGGAAAAAGAAAATTTGTAGTGTATTTCATTGTTAAACAAGTACTCATACATTTAGTAAAAAAAAAATAATAGACTGGAACTACTAAAGTTTCATTCCTACTTAAAAGTGTATTAAATAAATTAATTCTTTCCCACAATGTGAAATTTCATTTTAGCTTTCTCATCAGTTTTCTTATAACTTCTCACTTTTTTTGCTTTAAGGTTATTCCTCTTAGGACGAAATTGCTTGTAAACATGTTAATCCTCCGCAATGGGGGCTGAAAGATGAGAGTTAGCTCGTCTAGTTCATATCCCATCAATTTTTTTCCTCTTTTTTTCTAAGCCTCTTTGACAAGCTGGGAGTGTGGCACCTGTTATGACATTGACATGTATGTTGTAGTTTGGGGGATTCATTAAGAATAAATGTTGAGAGACAATGTTTAAGGTTTCCACAATCACTTCATTTTGTACTGTAAACTTGGCATGTAATAGGAAAAATTGTTCATTGATGAATTGCTGAGACAGGCAGGTCTCTGCTATGACAATGTGTAAGGTTTTATTTCCACAATCACTTCATTTTGCCCCGTAAACTTGGCATGTTATGCACCTTGCTCAATGCTCGTCGATAGATTCATTAAAATCGAATGATGAGAGATGGAGGATGTGTGTCTTCAAGTTGACAATGTTTCCAGTCACTTTGTTTTGTCTGATAAACTTGGCAATTCTCAAGTCAACTTGTCACATTCAAAATTCATTGAAACTGTGAAACATCATAACTCACTTACTTTAAAATAACCAACAATAACAAACAAGTTATAAAAGTCAAAGTTTATTCTTTTGTTGTATTTCCCTGTATACAATCATGCTAACAAAATAAGATAGAAATTGATTTTTATTATACCAGGGGGGTGTTTCATAAAGCTGTTTGTAAAGTTACACATGACTTTACGAATGACTTAAATATGACAAGCCAAAAAGGATGCTCAATCATTTTTAACTGCATCAACTAAAGTTGAACTGTGCAGACGTAGATTAACATTCTTATTAAAACAAACATTTTTAGTGCAAAGTATATTTTTTGCCATAATTTAATTGAGGTTATAGGACATATACAGTCACACTTTGTTAAAACATCAGGAAAAAACTTTGGGAATCCTATCTGGCACTTCATATTCAAGTCGTTCGTAAAGTCATGCGTAACTTTACGAACAGCTTTATGAAACACCCCCCAAGAATTAATACAAACACACTTTGCTCTCTTTTAACGGACAAAAACACTACAACATACTCATATATATCTGACCATAAATAAACAAGCAATAATTTATAAAACAAGAAATAATATATAAAACAAGAAATAATTTACAAAACAAGAAATAATTTATAAAACAAGAAATAATATATAAAACAAGAAATAATTTACAAAACAAGAAATAATTTATAAAACAAGAAATAATTTATAAAACAAGAAATAATTTATAAAACAAGAAATAATTTATAAAACAAGAAATAGTTTATAAATTCTCACCTGTATCTTTTCTAGGAACTCAAAGAAGTCTAATTCTGCATCATTTTTCTGAACAAGAAGAAAAAGAAAAAGAAAACAGTAATCACTATTAATATTCAACATTCAAATTGAAACACTGAGATAAATACACTTTTTCAGATGTTCTTTGTAGGTTTGCATGGTGGATAACATGAAGGGGTTTACGGTTCACCATGTGGTTAGTCCTGAAAAGGACTGTTGGGTTAAGAGGAGGAGAAATAGAAAGAGGAGGAGGAGAAGTGGAAAGGCGAGAAAGATGGAGCGAGAGAGTATAGTATTCTTTCTTGAAATTAGGTGAAGTCCTGAGAAGGACTATAAACCAGAAGAGATGCGACGTGTATGGAAGGCAATGAGGTGAGGTGAGAAGGCTCGACGTTCCGGACAGCTTGGCATCAGGAATGATTTGTATCATAGCACATTGCACAGACAATACCCTATAGTTTAAACGATAATATTTACAATTATATTGGCATATTGTGATGACTCGTTCTTTTTCATAATGCAATTAAAAATCATTTGATTTCTTATAATACACAGAAAACAATGCAGTTCCAGGGTTTTTAATTGGAGCAACTGCTCCCAATTCACTCAACTTAAATAACAGACGGATAACCACAAATCAGAGAAAATCCAGCCCCCATTTCCTTTCCCTGGCTCGGTATCAAATAAATATGAAAGGATCTATCGGCATGTATGCCTGGATGTACACAACTTCCCATTTGCTAAATCCATTCATTGCTGAAAAACATATCTGGCCAAAAATATCATGGATAGACCTTGAGTCCATTGCTTTCCTGCAAATTGATTGGATCCGAAAAATGTATGTTTTTGCCTTCTCCCAATTTCCTGAACCCGTCAGATATGAAATAGCAATAGAAATCAAAACAAAAATAAACTCGCTAAAGAGTCACTGGCCTATCATTTGTGGCTACAACAAAAGACAAAAAACATTTTTGAGCTTGTTGAGAATAAAAACATACAAAACCAAAGTTCTTGAAGCTTCTTGAACTCATTCAAAATTTAGAATGTCTTATAGACTGAACATTTCAAATATACTCTCACCGGCACATAAAGGCCTACAGAAATTCAAAGCTGAATATATTTGAAATGTTTATTTGATAATCTATTTCTTAAGAAGACCTACACATATGTAATAAGTTCTGTCCACAGTGCAGATAATAGTAGACTCTACACATTTGTGCTTAAAAAGATGGGTAACATTTGGTATTTTACAGGGACACTTAATCCATCTCCCTGGTATTTGTTTGCAACTAAGTCATCTCATGAAAATGTATTTACTAGGCTCCACATTCCTTTTTTAGAGGGGGGGGGGGGGATGGAGAAGGGGTTAGTGTGGGGGTTGAAGAGTGCCAAAATACAGTGTTTACTGGCAAAATTACAAAGTTTACAAAGTTAATATTTCTTGACAAACACAATACGTTTTCAATTACTTGTCTAGACTTACAGAGTCAGACCAAAAACAAAGACAACTTCTTCTTTGGCCCTATGATTACTTGCACATGAGTGGAACTCAGCAATCTCAAACATCCAGTGTAAAAACATCCAAACACAACAGTACGCATGTTTAATGATTGGTCAAGCTGCCCCATGGTTATCAGAAAGGAACGTTGGCTGGTTCCAATCTTGGCTCTTCTCAAAGCCAAAAAGTCTGCGGGTCTGGTACATGTAACTCTTTGGCATACTTTGTCTGATGTACTTAGTATGCTAATTTTCTACAGACAGTTTTCTTCTTTATCAACCTCAAAATAAACACTTAGGCCTATACTAGCAAGAGCAGCATTGCTGATGATTCAAAGTGTTATTGCATAAGAATGCAGGATGGGTTCGGAATCCATCATGAGCTAAACACCACAATCCTGCCCCTCCAAAAAAAGTTTTTTAAATGGAGACTGTATTCTGTACAAGTAAAATATGATAATTTCCTCCTGCCTAGGTTACTCCAGTCCAACCCCTAGGAAATGTTTCTTACGCTTATTCTAAATATGAATGTTTCATAATTCAGTATGACTTCTCACGAATTTGTAAAATGTTTTCTAAATGATCTTTAGAAAACAATTACAGGAGTTGTTTTCCCCTTTGAAAAGCTTGTTTGTATTTTTTGTATTAGGAAGCACATGTCTTACGATGACATCAGTGAAATCACTGTTTTCTTCATCTCCCACATTTAGATAATGAATAATAAATGAATTCAACAAATGAAATTCAATAAATGAAAAGAAAAATAATTTTGAACCTGAGGCAACATAAAATGATGTTCACTCCTCACATTTCTGTAAAGAGTTAACAAAACTCAACAACTAGAAACCTCAAATGAGAAATGGACCAAATTCTTTGAAAGTGTTGACAGCAAATAGATAGGAGCCTTCTGACACATGTATGGAAGAAGTCCAAACAAAATAAGTCACTGCCATTACATAATCACCAAATACTGACTAAACACAACATCCAGACTCCATAGAGAGCACTTGCTATCTGAGGAAGATAGCACCTATAGTCTAGGCCCTAGACTAACAGTTGATCACTACAAGCTACATGTACATACATGTACCATGCAACTCTGGTTTTGATGTAAGTTTTGACATCTTCCTGCCAATGTTTAATAAATTCATTACCTAGATGTTTACTTGATAAGTTTATTTGACTTACAGTTGCTACAGTTTTCCATCATAATACCAACTTTGTGCACAGTTATATATGCAGACTATTCATAATATAACATGCCAAACACATTCTCCATTTTGTTCCAACAGATATTGTCTGACAAACCCTGTGTACTTTACATCCAGAACAGTGGTTAACAATAATTAATGCCAATTAAGGGTAGACCACAGATTTGGTTATGGTTGTGGAGGTCTGATTAATAGAAGTTGGTTTCTCTCAAATTTTGAGTCACCTGCATGTAACAGGCCCCTAAATGCTCTTCCCAAAATGCTCTTCCCAAAATGCTTGAATCTTGAAGAATTGACATTAATTGTCTGGTGCTGAGCATAAACATAAATACAAAGCAAAAGAAATTTTTTTTGAAATTTATGAAAAAATTATTTCTACAGGTTTGACTACCTCTAGATGCCTAGAATATATCCATGATATTGATAGAGCCTATTGACCTACAGCCTTCACATAGGTATTGATTCTTTCTCCAGAGACACCATCACCTACAAATGTGGACATTCATTAAATCTGCTTCATAGCCAGTAATCAGAATTTCCTTGACCGGAAGTCAAAATTTTCCTGAACAGTCGGAAAAAACAAGGCTTGGGTAATAATTATCCTGGGATACATGATTTCCCTTGCATCTTATCTTGTACCTGACTGACAGTAAACAAAACTGGAATTCTAGAACACTTGAACAAGCATGAAATAGCATGATGCTAGTAGCCTACATAGTTAAAGCTTTGATAATATTATGAATTAGGGTTTAGAGGTACTTGTATCATTCAAACAGCTCTTATTTAAATTTATACTTATCAAGAATACATTTTACTTTTCATTCAATATTCATTCATTATAAATGATACTACAAAACATATATGAGGCCTCTTGATAGTGAACTCAGCATGAAGGTCTTTTTAAAGGATTCTCAGTTTTTCGTTAATTAGTCTCTTTGTTGGACTTCAGGAAGTCGACATTTGGCCTCGTCAATCACTACTGTGTCAAGATGGGGGAGATTTCCTCTTTCTTCAAGAGGAACTTTTTGGGACAGAATAATGACATTCTTACTTCAAGTGTATTCCTAAATCCCAGCAAAGCTTCTCACCCGCTATGACTGCATGAAATGATTGTCTGTGATTAAAGTGACTAAGTCATGATTTAATTCTAGATTTTGTCTGGGTTTTTGGGTGGCAGATAATGGGAGTCTGATCGGGAATGAATCTCATCCAAACACTAACATGTTTTAACAGAACAGATCAGCCCAGTAAATTCTTCACATCCTGCCGAAAATCAACCGTTATTCTTCGTATTCCTCCAGTCATCAGAGAGTTCAACATTGGACACTCTGTAATTTCTTGCAGGGCAAATGTAATGAACTTGTCTCAATTGATACAAAATGTAAACTGTCAGAAGATTACAATGATGAATTCATCAAGAAGGCATACTCTATCTACCACACATATTTTTTAAAGAAATAGTAAATGCTAGGCCTGAGCCGATATAGCTATCGGCTATCGGCTTTATTTTGCTTTATCGACATCGGCCGATATTCCCTTTTAATAACAACCGATACCGATATGAAACGCAAAATAAAATAAGAAATAAATTCCACTCAGAAAGATGGAATTTCTTGTGTCTGATCGTCACTACCGTATTTCTTCCGGTCCTTTTTATTCACATTTTATGTCATTCATCGCTGAAAATGAACAACATAATCGAGCACGTACTACACACACACAGTCACCTTCATGTTTCATCATACCCATCGCATCTCCCATTATACACAGTGTCAATGTCCGTGGCAGAAGTCATTGTCAGAGCCGTACTTACTATCAATCCCACTGTGTCTTTTATTCCCCCAGTTTGACAACCAAAAATGACCTATTCGGTCATCATTATCTGAGAACAGGTAATAGATCTCTCATTTTGATCGAAGGAGAGGGGTAGTCTAAAGCTAAGAAATGAAATACGGTTCCAGTAACTTTCCCTTGTGATTGCACAACGCGGTGTGCTGGGACAGTTATCGCCCAGACGCCCACAATATTCCAGGGTAGGCTACATTGGGAACGGTTCCCATATCGCCCTCAGTGCTTACACATAACTCGGGTTGGTCAAGCAAACTCAAGGCAACAGCCATTATTGAAAGTTCTGCGCATGTGCTGAAGGTTCAAGTGTGGGAAATCCCCTAAACAACAGCGCTGTGATTGGTTCAGTATCGGCAAGTTCGGCCTAGCGTAGCGTCGCAACTGAATGAGTATACTATTGGCGCGAAAACTACGGTACGTTCTGCGCATGTGCGTGTCAATCGCGGGAAAATTTACAGTGCTGTGACTGGTCCAATATCGGCAATTTTGGTTTAACTTCGCATAGCAACTGAATATCAATGAAGTCAAGTGCCGTGTAAAGGGGGTTAGAGGGGGCGATGTCTCGTGTTCGTGATGTGATTGGCTGCTTGGTGTTACGCAAAGGGAGCATTGTTCCTTCTTGGCTAGAATGACATAAATCGTACGACGTCGAGTAAGAAGGAATCCCGTATGAATGAAATATATTTTGGAATAAAAATAGGCATTATCTGAAACTTGTTTAAAAATCTGCTGTAGTCTAATTATGAAATAAAACTTTTGTAAAGTCAGTTATTGGCCAAAATACCCACAGCAAATGAGGATCATTATTACATAAGAAGATCGAGACGTCGTCATTTAGAAATCAGAATTTTATTTTACGCTTTCTGAAGCAGTGCATGATGGCTTCGTCTACTTGTCTTTTAAAAAATCTGATATGTGATTTCAACGAATATCTTTATTGAATGACTAGATGAAACTCATGAAAGAGCAGAATTATCCAGTCAAATTGACTTTGTCCATTACTTTTTATTAGCCTCGTTACAAAAAGAAAATTATGATATCCATCATGATAATTTAAAAAAAAGGACTATTTTTCCTTTATAAAGCACATAGTTGAAAGTTTTCCGTCTTCATGAAGAGTAATTTTGATTCATTATTTCAATGAATATCTTTATCGGGAGACCTGATTACAATAACAGAATCACCGAGTGAAAATAATCATGCAACTGGTAAAAATATTTTATCAGCGTTGTTGAAGAATGCTATGCGTCATCGTGAGGAGTTGTGAGCTAGACTACTTTATCAAAGGCACATCGCAGTGTTTTCCGTCCTCATGAACAGTGATTTTCAAACATTATTTTTATGATTAAAGAGAAGAATTATCAAGTTAAAAAAAAAGCATGCCCTATTGCCCTGATAAATTATTTTATGAGTGTCAGAGGATGATAAGCATCGTCGTTTCGGTGAAAAGACACGAGGAATGTTTTGTTTCATATCGCGCATGCCGATCTGAAAATAGGCCGTCGGAAAGTACACATTTTGATGATAAATAATATGAAAACATGTATACCTCCTCGTATTGAAAGAAAATGCAGATTTCACATGTTTTCTTTTATTTTATTTTATTTTCTTTATATCGGTCATCGGTATCGGTATCGGCCGATATGCTTGAGATTTTATTGGCATCGGCCGATGGTCAAAAAAACCATATCGGCACAGGCCTAGTAAATGCTATGGTGAGTACACGTAGAAACAAATTTATTTCACCTGTGAATTCCATAAGTATGATACATTTATCAGCAAAATAGATTAGGGGTTGGTTGGGCATTAGCAAATATTGTACTTTGATGCATTTGAAATGTTGAAACACCATTTTCGTAAATCATCAATATATTCTCCAAACCTAGAAACAACAAGATTTCACTTCTAAAAAAAAGGGGGGTATAAAATTTCTTTGCTTGCCATAAAAAAATAATCAACATAATCACTTGCCAAACCTAAATCCAAAGATATCCAATAAAACTGAATGAATACCTCTTAAATAAATGACCTTACAATGGCTACAGTTACATCCTGATCCCATATAAGTTTATTACTTCCTTTAACAGCCAATATGAATGTTGAACATCCTCACCTGTTTTCATTTTACGCTAATGCTAGTCTAGTCTCAGGTCTTTACTTTTTTTATAAGGTCTAGTGCAGAGTCTGATCACAAGTTTATTTTGTTCATAGGAAACTGAAAATGAGAAGAAATTAGACTGGAATCACTACAATTTCCGGGAAATCCCCCCCCCCCCCAAATGAATGTTAATCATTAGACCCTACATTTTAGAAATAAAAGCATTTTTGGTTGGAATTATGTCCAATACAACCAATACACAGAAACTACCTTGGATTATTTAAACTGAGAATTTTCAAAAGAGGATCAGATTCTGCTAATCCCTGGACCCTGATACAAATTATTACCCCTTAAAATCTAAAATAATGGGTAACTTTGTGTGAATGCACTTCAATGCAGTTAATTTTCCATTGTAGTTGGTACAGGTTGCCTGAGCTTTGACAGGTGCAAAAACCTTGGAAAGAGTAAGTCAAGCTCTCAACAAAATGACAAATTCTTTTTTTTTTTAAAGTGAAAAATGAAACAGATGCTTGGAACCCTAAGGCTTAGAAATCCCTCTTGAACAACCCTCTCATGATCTTGAAAAGTCATAGCGATCTTGAAAAGTCATCGCGGAGTTCTTTGAACATGTCAAGATTGAAACACTAACATTGTTGTTCTTTCTCTTGGCTATTTACTGCTCAATAAATGATGTTTGGCAGATTGGAGCACTGGGGAAATGATTGTTAGTTACGTTCATACAGGACTTGTGGCTTCAAAACTTTAAGTTAGCGAAACTGTAAGATAACGAAACAACGAGTCACTAACAACGAGGGTTCACATGGGCCCGAAACAACGACGTTTGTTGTTCTGAGATTACAAGTCGAGCGATCGTAGTTTAACATGAACAGAGAAGTCATCGTTAACAACGAGTCTGCAAGACTGAAAGTTCATTCTGTCCACATGGTCCATAACTACGAGGGAGCTCCCCCCCCCCCCCCCCTCCTGCTGCATGGGTTTCAGGGTAAACTACAAGATCACTTGTAGTTCTGCACTACAAGTAAACTTTGAACTACAAGTTTCGAAACTAGGAGTCCATTCATACGGTCTGAAACTTCAAGCAAAACTTTAAGTTTAGCTCCCTATGTGTGAACTTGACTAATGACAAACCCAGATTTAAGTACAGCCACTCAAGGCTAACTGTATGTAGTAAAACTTGGGAAGGGGGGGGGGGGGGGGAGGAATCACTGAAGATTGTTCTGAAAGCTTCGTCAGATACAGACTGTGTGAATGTGTACAGCATGCATAGGCTAGTGGTAAAATCCATAGAAGGAGCAACAAACAAATGAGTAAAAATACATATTTCATATGAATAAAATAAGGAATATCCTTCTAGAATAGTGACAAAACTTTGTATGCTTTTTATTTTTGCTGATTTTGCTCTTTGCTTCTGTAAATATTCTCAGTTCTTTGTAGGCCTATAAAAATTGTATAAGGTCAAGTTTAATTTGAACCATCATCTCCAATGGGGTATATCATGAATTTATACATATCAATATCAAACCGTCTAATCAGGGCCCTCTTGCATAAAAAGTTGCGTTTAATTGCAACTCAAAAAATTAAACGCAACATGATTTTCAACCAATCAGGATCGCGTATATTGGACTTGCGTTTAATTGCAAATTTTTATGCAAGAGGGCCCAGAGCCAGAAAGGTATTAGATCAATGTAAAAAGGTATGAGTTAATGCCCTACTGACTCTCAAAAGACAAAATGAAAGGTTGTGTTTCTTACCTTGACAGCAACCCCTCCATTTACAGGAGGCTTTTCTTTGGGCGTGTGTTCCTCGCAGTATAACTGCCCCTCCATCTCTCTCCTCCTATAAACAGAAAAATCAAAATGAAATGTTTTGAGGTAATAACTCAATCATAAAAATAAGATTTTCTCAAATTTTCTTTATCACAATCATGAATTTATGCATTTTATGTGTACTTGGGTTTAGGCTTTACTTCCACTGCAAGAAGAAAACATAATTGTACACACATATGATATACAAATGCTGAAATGCAATCATCACTATTCATAACACAATTCACAAAACAGACATCCTTATTCATTTCACAACATGGAAAAAAGACCACGCTTCAAATTTCAGAATTAAGAGAACATATTTTACCATGTTCACAATGACATGTTCAGATGATCATAGTGAGTAAATTTCACACAATTTCATAATGGTACACCAGCACTTTAAAAACAAATTTAAAAAAATATTTGTTGGTGAGAGACATTTAAGTGTTTCATAACACACAAAGTCAGAAGAGTCATTTAAACATCTTATCTTCCAAAATCAAATTTACCTTCTACGAAGAGAGAATCTACGTCCTGGAATAGCAGCAATTACAGGCGGCATTTTGACAAGATAATTCTCACAAACTGATCAGAAATAATCCAAATGGGTGCATGTGTTTTGATACACAAGTGTGGCAAGGATCGGTTCTAAAAATATCCTCAGCTTAATTCCACCAGACAAAACTACTACTCCTGGCTTGCGTCTTGTTCAAATCACAACAGCCTCCTCTCCAAGTCAGAGAGCGTTACGATAATCCATGTCACGTTCAGCAAGCGCAGAGATATAATATCCAGATCGGTGAAACGATGGGAGGGGGCGAGATCATCAAGCCAAATATGGGGACAGCGAAAAGAGAGAGCACTTTGGTACTTTATTGAAGAAGTCCCTCCACCAGAATGAATCTGGTTAAAGTATCACCCAGAACGGCGCAATCACGGCAAATAAATGAGGTTCAGTAATGGGACTGAGTCAAGATAGGATGGCAAACACAGATGTGGTAGGAAAAATGTTTTCCTTATTCCTCACTAGAGGCCCCCAAACCTTCCGGGGAAGATCTCCAGATCAAATATTTATGAATATGATTGAGCTGAGGCTTAAGATGGTGGATGGATTAAGCCGCTGGGGGTTGTCTGAGAATGAACAGTCATCTATCCATCAGAATGATTGCAGGCAGTGATTAAGACACTTTACCGGACATTGAAGAGAAAGTAGAATCATTGCATGATAGATGATTGGACTGAGATGTCTACCAAGATTGTCAGAAGTAAAGATGAGCAATGGGGTTAGCTTTGGGGACCAGATACCGATGAGTAAGGAAGGATCTCTGCATCCGTTGAAACAATGAGATGACGATTACTGCAGACCGGTAACCGACTGTCAAACAGATCAAAACACGCTTACTCACGACCCCAATGACAACTGTGAATGAATTATGAGCCCAAGTTTTCAAAACAATTATCCGGTGATAATTGCCTTCATCAATTGCACAACACAATGCACAATCCAGATGAGTTCTGAAAACAAAGAGTTCACTATTCTTTAATGCAACGCCAACTTTCTTACAGGAACAAAATTCATCAAAATATCACCCCAGGAGTAAACAAATTCCTTCACTTTGCCTCTTGCTGTGTAAAGTCCATAGAAGGTCAGCTTGTATTCCAATATCAGGCAAGAAGATGTAATTGCTTCAGCAAATGGCTTCAAGAGTACACCGTTTTTCCAATTCCATCCATCAACCAGCACAGCAGGACCAACACCCTTAGCTCAACTCTCCAACAGGGCTGGGAGCAGTTTGGCATTAGGAATCAAAACAGAGCTTGACCATTCACATTCGAACAATCGAACCCAATGTCCACACAAATAGACTCTACTTCAATGATTGAAGTACTGAAAATGAAGTTGTCACTTCACTGATTGTTTATTTCCAGTCTTTGTGAAGCTGGGACAGTGCGAGCTATACTCAGTTGAACTCCAAACTGGAAGTGTACCGCCCAAGAAGTGAGAGTTTTATCAAGTTCTCAGAGTATTGGTGGTGGTACGAGTTCCAGCATTCAGGGAAATCTGCCAGGCAGGAAGGAAAGAACAACCACGCTATGCTATGCGATCCGGGGCAAAGCTCTAGATCCATTCACATTTCACAAAGTGACATCACACGTAAGAGATCCGACGAGGAGATATTGACGGATTTCGAGATGAGAGAACCCTAACAAACTTCCTCTGAATAATTGACTGATAGGAGACAGAGGGTGGAGAATGATATCAAAGCACTCTGACACATCTACTCGATCACAAAATTTTGGATACCATCCACAATTAGTCAATGGGGTCCTAGTGACATCCTAATGAAGTCAATTTAGAAGGAAAAAAGGTCAATCACAATGTTGGCTCCTGATGATGAAAGGCAATGAAATAAATAAAAATGTTTCCCCTCAAATATCCCAAATATTGGCTGCAGCAATGATAACATCAATCTGGCAGAAAGAGTAAAATGTTGATTCTTTCTTGCTCGCAGGTCTAACCAAATCTGGTCTAGCCAGACGGAGTGCTTGAGAAAGTCTGAAGGAGAGAGCAGCAGCAGCGTGGTGTAAATCAGCTAACAGGAAGGACTGTGTTATTACGACCAATCACAGGGATCTGGGAGTTACTTCCTCCTCACAGCATTCCCCTAAACCTGACACCGCCACAGAAGGGCTTTCACACTCAAACCATTCATCACAATCTATGAGGATCAATTCTCACCACAGTCCCTTCTCCTGTGTCTTTCCCCAGCTGAAAAGTATGATTTTAAGTCAAGTCGGTTGCATGAACAATAAATTAAATTTGGAGAGAAAATAGGGTAGAGCAAGAGAGAGGCATTTGAAGCAGGCATTTTAGAATCAGGGGGCGAGTGTGTTTCAGCATTGTCCGGTAACTACTTGGCATTACACTGTCACTGAGGGGCTTTCACACTCGCCCCATTCATCATGATCTACAAGGATCAACCCTAATTGAGACAGAAAGGGTGACTCCAACATGAGGACCCTCTCATATTGAACCTTATGAGTCAATTCATTTTTTTGTACATTATGTTCTATATTGAGACCTAAGGAAGATAAATGGCTTGTCGAGTGATTAAATTCTATGCAAGAAGCAAGACATTGCTCCTCACATTATCCCATCACCTTCACAAAGACCCATCACAGACAAACGGGGTATCCAATGTTACTTAGGCCTTGGATGTTTGGATACCTTTTACAGCATTTTCTCAAGGAGAAGCCAATTTTTTATTCAAGTATTTTTATCAGATAGTTTGCACTTTCTCCCTACATTCCAAGTGCAAAAGTCATACAAAGTCACAATTTTTTTTCCCTCACTAGGGTAACACAATAAACATGGTCTTGTATTCAGACCCAAGCTATTGTTGTGATGGTAGTTTCAACCTAAACTACTATAAAACTGAACCATGGCAAAGCTATAAAGTCAGTAGTCTAGTAGATACAGAGGAGGGCGAACAATATTGGCAAGCTCTTTGCAGGGAGATGTCCCTCCTTTCAGTAAATCCATTAAACAATAACTTTTTTGCAGAACACAGAACATTTTTTTTTAAAAACAAGAATGGTTAAAAAAAATTAGCAACTTCAAAATAAAGGGGGGAAAAATGCAACAAAGGACGAACAGAGCCTTTAGCAGTAGACTAAACCTCCAGGGGGTATTTCACATTAGTCATAGCTTCCACAAACAACCACTGATTGTTACTTAATGACTGGGTGGCTAGACATCAAACTCTTCTATTCATGCAAATATTTACACACACCTCTGCTCTTTTCCAAATGAATTTGACTGCTAGACAGGAAAATTCTCCTTTTGAAAAATTTCAATCGATCCGCGAAGCTGCATAATCAAATTTCACAGTTTTCATCATTTCAGAGTTCAAAATCCTGGTAATAAAGTGCTAACAATTTCTCCACTATCATGCTACATTTAAACTCTATTGTGAGCCTCATTAACTGGTATATTTTGATGAAAAATATATAATATTTGAATGTTTACCTCTCTCATGCATGTTGAACTCCTCTCAAAGTAATGCAAATCAACTGATTTCTCTTCTCTCTGTCCCAAATGGACTATAAATGATCACATTGACCCAAATGGACTGTGCATGATTTGTAAACGATCACATTGACTGAATTTATAGAGAAACAATATGACTGGGAATCTCTGAAGAAAAAAAAAAAGAATATTGGAACCTAATGATCCTAGGCAAGCTAGGCAATCAAGTAAATACTGATTGTGAATGTGTGTTATATTAATATCTTAAAATAACTTAAGAGATTAACACAATGATTTATTAAACATCTTGGCCTACATCTAGTAAACAATCAACTATTTCATTTTCAGAATATAAAGTTTTAGACAGTTTCCCTAATGATACACCGGAACTCAAGACTTTTTTATTTGAGGAGTTTACAAATATACCCAATACCAAAATTCAAAGCCTGAAAGAGAAGAGTAAACAGTAATTTGAGAAAGACCAGGATGCCTATGGGCCAATGATTCCCCCATCATAATAACACCCGATTCATAAATTAGCTCATCATTAGATCTGTCTACACAGGCTCAGCACAATAGCAAGGAGAGAGGACAAACAACTATCCTAGTGCCCATTATGGGGGTATGCCTGGACTCCTGTTCATTCAAACAAACAGGGTGGGGACTTCCCTTTCACCATGAGTCCCCCCTCCTCATACAATGACCCTCTTCCTGCCCCCTTGCTAATGGCCCACTGGTGGTTCCCCCTCCTCATTCGAATCCCTAAATTACATCCTTTCAAACACCTAATTTGTGGTGTGTGAATTGATCATAATTTCTAAAATTTAATTAACCAATTCTGTCAATGCTATGAATAATCACAAGTAAGTATGAAAAAATGCAGTATAAAAAAATTTAGACATGACCTGATGTAGTTAAATTATAAAGTGACAAAGAGAAAAAGAAAAGCAGTATTTGTTCATAAGTTTTATTATATTTCAAAATTGTTTTGCTCTTTTATGATTTCATTTTTGGTAATGTTTCAAATTTGTATCACATAGCATTTTGTTATCTTTATCATGTACTAATTTACATTTTGTTTACAGGGCCCTTTTTTACAGCAGAATTTTAACACAGAAAAAAAAAAATATATCAATGTAGAATAAATTACAAAAAAGATTGGGAAGGAGAGGAGATATCAACACCCCAATCCCCCCCCCCCAAAAAAAAAAAACAAAAAAAAAATATAAAAAGAAAACCAAAGAGAAAGATAAAAGTACCCCCCCCCCCCAAGTGAATAAATGAAGAAATAAGAATGATGAGAACAGAGAGAAGAGAAGTCCTAAATGCCTACCTAAAACTAAAAGAATAATGAAATATGAATTTCAATTAAAGCAATCTTGTTCTGGTTTAACGATCTGCATCTGTAGTACATTACTTCCATTAAATTCTGCATCCATTCATCAATATAAAGGTCAGGATGACATCTTCATCATCTCTCCTCAATCATATCTATTACAATCAATCCTGGTTCTCCTTGTAAATAATCTTCTCATCTATTTCTCTTCTCTTCATATCCAACCTTCCCTCATCACTGAACATATTGATGCAGCAATATAGTTTCGGCTGCTGAGAGCCAGAAGGACATTACTTTATATCCTTTTAAACAGAGCTAACACCCTTCTTGATCTCAACAGATGGTATGTTCATAAACACTCCAACATTCCAAGTGTCATTTCATCTAGATTTATTACCACATAATGAATATTTTACCACCATCTATCACATTACGTGACCCTTGGACATTATATACTCATCATTAATTAATCTTCTATATTCTTCCAAGGACCTATACATCTCATTCATAATTAGTGGAACATTATTTAACCTCACATCACCAGTTCATCTCAAAATATTGCGAAGCCTTCCATTCTTTTTCACTCCATCTCTACTCTCTCTCTCTCTCCTATTGGTCCCAGTGGACACTACTGCCTACGAGGGCGGCGACGGGGATAGATACACGGTTTTAATGAATTACATTGGCCTGGCTCTACTGTCCTATAATTAGCTCATTATCTGTAGCAGGACATCTCCAGGTTTCGTTGATAGATAACTCCTTTGAATTCCAGAAACAAAAGCAATTGGTCAAGCTGGCTTTAATTGGCAGGGAGGCAGCTTTAGTTTCAATCCTAGACTTTACCTGATTTAATCTAAAGCTTCTTGTTTATTACCATAGTCTGTGCAGATTCATTTGGTTTACTTGAAGCAAACCAGATCATATTTCATAAAACAAAATGCATAGTAATAGGGATCAGTGGTGTAATTAGAGCAGATAATTGGCAAAAATATATCCATGTTACAAGGAAAAAATTACAAGGCGTAGGAAGGCTCGTCTGCTAAGAGCTGAATGGGTGTTTAATCATATCATTTTGCATGGAGTTAACGCCATTCTGGCTCTCAGCATACAATGCAATGTATTCACTGGAAGGTTTCACAGAGTTATCATCATAATCAAAATGACCTGATCATGAAGAGCTGTGATCAAATCTGTTGAAAAATTTATGCTTTTATTGAAAATGGAAATGGGTTTGCAAGAGAAGATGTCACTTTAAGAAATTCAAATGAAAAAAACATTTTACAACCAAATTTAGTTTCAATGAAAATTAATATTTGCGCTAATCTAGCCGATGAGGCTCAAAGCCATTACAGAATTAGAGATTGTCTGAGCCACTGCTAGGGGAGTTAGGGTGTCTGTACTTTCTGAAACACCAGGAAATGTACATCAGTTGGGAGTGATTAGTGGATACGGAATAGTAGACTAATCCTAGATTTGTCTGCAACAATTCCCCATTGTCTCATTCTGTGGATGTTGGAATTTCCTTGAACAGTTATAAGGAAATGAGATGGTATTTGGGGTATCTTGAGTAAGGCAGACAGAAAACTGAGAGAGAGAGAGAGAGAGAGAGAGAGAGAGAGAGAGAAGAGGGGCAAGAAGAGTTATAAGACAGGGGGAGGAACAGGGAGGTGGAGAGAGGGTGGAGAGAGGGTGGTGAGAGCGAGGGGGAGGGGTGCAAGAAAGGGTTAGGAAAGAGGGGGAGGAAGAGCAAGGGTGGGAGGAGAGAGAGAGAGAGAGGGGAGGTGGGAGGGGGAAAGAAAGGGGAAGGTGGAGGGGGAAGGAGGCAAGAGAAAAGAGGAGGAGAAAATACAGAGGGTGAGGGGGAAGAGAGAGAGAGAGAGAGAGAGGTGGAAGGAAAGGAGGGGCATAAACTATGTAATGAAAACATGACAAGAAAAGGGAGCCTTGAGGAAAAGGAACTTGGTGTAGAAGATATTTGAGCTGCAGAGTGAGTATAAGAAATATACTAGAAAATAATAGAGAGAGAGAGAGAGAGAGAGAGAGAGAGAGAGAAGAACAGTGAATCTTGGTTATTTGACATAAAAAGTTACAAGTGTATTAACATTATTCCCATGGCGACCTATCTTTTTATTGAGATTGATGTTAAGCATGTTAAGTAAAAACCCATTAACGTTAACTGCAGCACTAATATAAATAATGGGATTACTTATTTTTCAACCATGATGTAATAGACTTGATGAAAACATTTCCTGACGGTCATTAAATACCTTGCCTCAGCAAAGCTTTTTCAAATGTTTCATTCCTTTCAATTTAAACATTGTATGCTTTCATGCAACACACAAGTATTGTATCCACTGGCCGTTTTCTGAAATAAAATGATGCATAAACTGATCTGAAGAATAGAGGAGGGAAGATGAAACACTTACATCAGTATGAACCATGGGAACAATCCCCTTTTCAAGTCCATTAACTTCAGATTAAATCAGTACTGTGTGCAATGAAAGCACTTTTAATGGCAACTCACTTATGCATACTGATTTGAGCAGACAACGCATCCAAAGAGAGAGATGGGTTGGAGCACGGAGTTATCACAGAACTCCTTGGTTGGAGCAGGATGCTCATACCACAATGAGAGAAAGGCTGGGTATGCTGAAAGCTTCTATCTAATATTGACATTGGTTATCCACTCAGCTTGGCTCTCATTGCTTTTGAATAGGTTAATAAACGTTGGGTAATTATTAAGTATAACAATGAAAAGATCTCTCACACATCTATTATCAACAGAAAGTGATATCTTGAACACTTGTTATTTAACACGATGACTACTGAATGCTGTAATTCCCATAGGCTTTAATACAGGGATAACCTGGTTCCCATAGGCAAAGGGTTAAGACAAAGAAAGGAATTCATCAACGGTAGGTAAAAATGAGCCCTTATTGAAATTGAGATAAATTTCCAAATGTTCTTGTTTCTACAGTGTCACATACTTGACCAGGTACGCTTTAAATTTTTATTGTTGGACTACATATAGGAAATAAGAGCGACATTAAAATCCCATTAAAACTAAAAGAGCACGGTTTGCCACTCAGCTTGTCTGAAGTGCATTTGTCATCCCCCTTCCAAAAATATCTCACTAGATGAAAATTGATATGGATTGGTAGGATGACGGAGGGTGAAAGAGAGAGAGAAATTAACGTTGTGTGAGCGTGAGAGAGAGAGAGAGAGAGGGGGGGAGAGAGAAGAGAGAGAGGGGAGAGAGAGAGAGAGAGAGGGGGAGAGAGAGAGAGGGGAGAAAGGGAGAGAGGTAGGAGGGAGTCACAAGAGACAAAACAAAGACAGAGAGAGAGATAGGTAGAGGGAAGGTGGGGGAAGGGAGGGAGAGAGAGAGAGAGCGATAGGATGAGAAAGAGAGAGACGGGGGGGGGGGGGGGGGGGGGAGGGAGAGAGATAAAACGAGAAAGAGAGAGGGGGAAGCATGTGACCAGGGAGAGAGATATAGAGATGGGGAGAGAGAAAGCATGGAAGGAGACAGGTGAATAGGGATGGGAGGGAAGGGGAGATATGAGTTCATGTAACAGACAGAGACATGAAAGCGGAATCTCGAAGAATGAAAATCTCAAATATTAGGTTCCTCAATTAATCACCAAGTCCCTTGGATAAGATTCTTATCTCTAGGTACCTACTCATACATACTTAATTTCCTATCATCCCAGGTATATTACACATAAAATCTTTATTAATCATCAGCAAGTCACAACCGGTGAATCTGAAAATAACCTATAAGAGAAGGAAGTAAAAAACACAAGAAAATAGAAAGCAATGTCAAAGTGCCACCTGCAGGAAAATATAATCATTGCCAAACTGTCTTTTCAATACTATCAAAACACCAGCAGAATGAAAACAGAACACAATCTACCTTTAAGGAAACAATTGCAATATGCTCTACTATCAAACAGTTATATACAATCTGACATTGTTGAAATAGGATTAACATGGAGATTAACTCTCTTAATCTGCTTAAAGATGAAGAGATTAAAAGTCATAAGCTGTTAATGAAAGCCCATTTCCTGAATGAGATGAGGAAAGGTTCCTTCTCTCAACTTCATTTCAGAAATCCATGGCTTTTATTCTTCTAGTGATCTAGTAAGTCTTCAGTTCGTCTTGTCACAGACTTTTGTAAGAAGCAGGAAAATGCTGTCATATTTGAAACAAATACAAATACCAGGTAGTGATTTTATACAAATGATTTAAGCTATAAAACAGATCTCTTCTTTCCTGGTTTTTCCCCTACAAATCTAAGTTTATCTCATCAATTTGTCAGGATTACAAATGGGTTAATTTATATTTGATTGATATATCTAATTGAAACATTATTTAACGTATACCATTTGGAGTTAACCTGTTCATACTGAAATAGGGATAGGAATACACAACATAGCTTATTTAAAAATTCATTTGAATGAAATAACTGCAATTATTACATTAAAAAAATAATTTGAATGAAAGAAGAATGTTCATAAAGCATTTATTTTTCACTAAAGAAGTAAATATACTGAAAAATCACCTCCAAATCAACAAAGTTGAATTTTGCAATTAAAAAAACAAAAAAAATTCCCCCTTCTCTAGTAGCTTCAATGAACAATATATTACCAAGCTATTGTGAGTAGGCGTTTTCATTATTAGATCTGTCTTCTCAGGGTGATCCTAATCGCTAAGATTTAAGAAGAAAGATGAGGCCATACTCTTCCTTTTTAACTGCTGACTTACGGTTCTTTTATGGGTCAGTGTTGTCGATAGCACGGACAGTGAGTAACAGGATCTAGACCTGATAAGTTCAAATTGACGAGCTGTGATGAGTAACCCGTCAGAGATAGTTGCACAAACTGATCGGTCATTGTGCAGGCCATCAGGGTAATGGACGACATGGGTGGGGGGGGGGGGGGGGGGGGGGGTCAAGGAGGATTTCATCCCCCCTTTTATTACCGAATCAAGTATATTCTTGATATTAAACATAAAATGCCAGCATTATTAGCATTACATGTATCAAGTTTTCTAGAATATGACACAATGCAAAATATTTCTCCTGATCTACTTCAACTTCAAGTGAATCCTACCTTTGCTAAAAATCTTTGCCTGTTACTCTTTGAAATATATATCTTCCCTGAAATAAACAAATGGCGCAAACGGGCCGCACATGAGCAATGCAGTTTTTTTTTTCTTCTGCATCCTGCATGTCCAGTCCTTTACGCTATCACTCCATCACTATCAATCCAAATTTTAGAAAAATGGTGTAATGAGGTGATCCACACACATCTAACCCATCAAGTTAATCTCGAACCTTGACCGAGCATGCCAAGGGTCCGCAAATTTGGCAGCAACCGGCCAGATACCAGGTCTCTCAAAATCATCTCTCTCAGGTCAGTAAATACAAGGAAAAAACCAAGAAGGCGTTCAGGACTTGTACGTGATTAATATGCAGACGAGGACGTGCTCGATTCTCGTGCCCGAGTCATTTTATATCACGTTTCAAGGATGATCTTTCAGAAGGGGCACAAGGATGCCATATATTCCTACCTGGGAACTTTTCCTAGGATTCTGCCCCAGAAGAAATGAACTCTGGCTGAGATGTCCCCAGAGATAGAGGAGGAACCCAGAGGTGAAAGCACCCAGAGATTCATTTCATCCTGGGTCCAAGCAAAATACAAGAAATCCAAATATTATATTATGTGTCCTAATGTACATGTGTGCAGACGCAAATGAATAACCGTTTAGGTGGAAATATTTGACGCGTCTTGACAGTCCCCTGTCGGCTAGTATCTCATCTTATCTTTTCCTCAACTAAGAATCGAGTTGGGGAAAAAAAGGCTCCAACAATGGTTCACCGACAATTACTCTGGTCTTGAGCTCTATCATATCAAAGATATAAGGTTAGGGTTAGAGTTGCAATTGGGTTTTATGTTAGTTTTAGGGTTAGGGTTAGGGTTAGGGTTAGGGTTAGGGTTAGGTATATAGTGCTTGGTCCAGAGTTAAAATTTAGAATTCAGTTAGAGTAGGATATTGGCTGCAGCACAACTGCTCTAATACATGGGAGAATTAGTGGGACATTTAGCTCTTGAAAATAAATAAAAGAGCTCTTGTAAAAAAAAAAAATTGAATTAAAATTAAAACATCACTGCAAGGAAATCTGATTTATGCAACAGCAAATCCAAAAAGATTCCTGTGAACTAAAAGTATTTTCGCGCTTGCCTGAATGGCATCATGAGATGATCATTAGCTATGTTCATACGGGACTTGTAGTTTTGAAACTTTAAGGTATAGTGAAACTTTAAGTTAACAAAACAACGGCTCACTAACAACGACAAGGGTTCACACGGGCCAGGGAAACAATGAAGATCGTTGTTCTGAGACTACAAGTCGAGCGTTAGTCATTTAACATGAGCAGAGAGGTCATTGTTAACAACGAGACTGCTAGACTTAAAGTTCATTCTGTCCACACGGTCTGTAACTACGAGGAGGACCACCCGCTGCTCGTGGTTGTTCATACGGTCTGAAACTACAAGATACCTACAAGATAACTTAAAGTTTTGAAACTACAAGCAAAATTTAAAGTTTTGAAACTACAAGGGAAACTTAAAGTTTAGCTCCCTTCATGTGAACCTGACTATTTTCAGGCTGCCCGAATGGCATCATGAGTTGATATTTTCAGCTCTGTGGATATCATAAAAGGAAACCGATAGCAGACCACAAATCCTTTAGGCCTACAGCCTCATCCTATGCAGCAGTTTTCTCCACACATTCATAAAAGAGAGGTAATGCAGGCTTAAAGGGTACTAACCACCAAAAAATATTTTGCTCTGTATGTGAGGGGGCTCATGTCGTTATACTATATTCAAAATATTAGCTTCAGATATTAATTCTATAAAGAGATATTGCAATTTTAATGACACTCTTAGTAAGCGTAAAACCGACTCGTGAGTAGACTACTCGACGCACGCGTACGCGCTCGCCAAGATAAGGGCTCGCGTGGAACTAAACTCGGAGTTCGGTTCTGCGCGAGCATTTTCATGTTATCATTTTTTTCTTTCATACTCCTTAACTGTTGACCGATAGAATGCAAGATAAAGTTCTCTGAGATTGATTTTATACTTTCTAGCTGTACACAAGTTATTTTTTCAGGTGACTGGTACATTTTAATGTGTATACAGCTACACTGCACAAACAAATTAATGCTTTTGTCTATTGAGAGAAAGAAGGGCATTAAACCTAGATGTCAAATGATAAGAGTTAACGACCTTCTGGCTTTGAGCAGATGATTTCAAAATTGACATAGAAATTTTGAATTCTCCATACATGAGAAGTTAAGAAAAGGTCTTGGAAATTTAAAGTAACAAAGTGACCTTTTTCACCACAATATCAATTGCAAAGAGAAAGAATTTATGGTATATTAATGCTCAATTTAGAACTTTAACTGAATATTACAGTTTCTAAATATAAGAAATAATAGATGATGCACAGACACTTTTATGGATATTTATCTAAGCAGCAGAAATAGAAAGATTGTAAAGTTTTCTATAAAAAGACTTTGCCAAATGCTCATCGTGATAATCTGTGATACGTGGGCAATAAATGCAGCTTAAGTGGAAACCCATATACTGTTTATCTTCCTAATTAAGTTCTGCCATTTTCATCTGACAGCATTATTGTCTTGTCTTCAATATTTACTCCCACGTATAAGATGAAAAAAATAGCAGGAAAAAAAAGACAGAAGATATAAGGTTTAAAGGGATTGCGAGAATTAGAATTCCATCTTTCACACATATCATATAAATCCACTTTTAACTTACATCTCCACGTATATTACATTTCATTCCAAGTATGTGTGTGTTTTCTTCACCATCTCGAACACTCTTTTACACCTTTCATATTGAACTAATATAGCAGAATGAAAAGCACTTTGGCCAGATGTGAAAGGGTAATAAGTCAGATATTCCGCTATGGATTGGGAGGTCTGTGACTACCACAAGAGGTGGTTTTGAAAGTGCTATCTAGCAAAAAGTGGAATTGATAATGCTTTGGTTTTTTATGTGAACTGTCGCATCAAATAAAGCAGAATGAAGGGCAAAAAAACAATGCACTGCGCAGATGACGTAATACCACCCTGAGCATCACGCTCTATTCTGCTTCCATGAAATAGCAGTATCTTTTGCTTGATGTTAAAGCAAAGCGATGCGAAGTGCTTCCAAGGAAGACGGAACGACAGCAGAATCGATAGGAGGCGTAATGAAAAGCGCTTCTGCCATCCGAAAGGGGTATATCTTTTATCAATATATTTGGGCTTTTAAAGGGAATCATTACGCTTTCAGGTAAACATACATGTAGCTCCTTGGAGGTGGCTATATTCTAAATTTCTTTTCCTTACTTTTTTTTTAGCTTTCTAGGGCTAATTTATTCAATGCTCTTTTTTATTTTTCTGTGACAATGGCAATTACTGCCGCATACTTAGCTTACCAACGTGGCACTGACATTAGCAAAAATCTTAACAACACATGAAAAAGTGGGGAAGAAAGCGCTAAATAAAGCCTAGATAACGAGATAAACAACTATGCAGGAGTGGATCTATATAAAGATCCATAACTACCTCAGAGGAACGCTTGGAGACAGCATCTTCAATTTGATCCAAATAAATCAATACCATTTGTTATGCTAAGCATTATGGTGTAATGTATACTGCCCTCTACACTCAGACACAAGACCAGCAGGTAATGTGAGAGGAAAATCATGTTTAACCCACAAATTTGAATTGCTACCTCCTACAAAGCCATCATCTTACAGACAAGAGCTTAACTTAAAAGACAAAGGCAGGCAATATCAGATAGAGACTGACAACGGGGGAAAATACAGAAATACAGAGAAAGCGAAAGGAGGGATGGATACAAAGAGAGAAAGAGAGAGAAAGAGGGAGAGAAGAAAGAGGATGGACAGAGAAAGATGATAGAAGAGAAAGAGAAAGATAAAGAGAGAGAGGGAGAGTGTTTGGAGAAAGAGACAGAAAGAGAAAGAGAGAGAGTGAGACCCAATCATTCTTCCATTTTGGCTGTTTAAAATACAGAACTATTATACATTATTCATACATTTCTAAAATCTTAGTGTATTGCTCAAATCTCACCATTTCTAAATGCATATTTTTCATCCCAAATAAGTGATTAATTCTAATCTCAATAATATTGACCGAAAATATGAAAGCTAATTGAGTACATTGACAGTATTTTGTAAAGTAATGAAACATACAAAAAATAAAATGGGCACAACAGCTTTAGTTGGGATGCAACCATGAAAGAGGTTAAGGGAATTTTTTCTTTCTTTTAGAGACACAATGGCCTTATGGTTGTCAAGTGGAAAAGATGAAATACATTTACCTGAATCGAAGACTACTCTCGGGAAGACTGTGCGTTCTTTTCCTCCGGACGGGGGTAAGATTCTCACCCCCATAGCCACTTCGACACCGGTCTCTCCGCACGGATACGCTTAATCTCCTCAGCATTGTATACGGCACTTAAGATTCAACACTCGGAAGTGAGATGAAAAGTTTTCAGAAAAATCAATAGCAATGCTCGACCATCATCAGCTTTTTAAGTTCTGAGATTCTTTTAAGATGTCTTTGGTGTAATCAAAGTCAAGCTATATAGCAATGGCAAGGCTTTCTATTTCTAACACGTATACTGAGTGAATTCATATGAGCACACGGTTTGAGGTGTTTGATGAAAGCACAGACATTAGATGTCATGCTAATTCCTCATGCAGCAGCACATCTAATGAGCACCTTGTCCTCCAGTAAAATATCAGCGATGTACATCTTTCACAATAAGTTGTTCCACTACGACGAGAAATAAATGCATCGGAGAGAGAGGCTTGTTTTTACCCACCCCAGCAGGATCACAAAACCCAACCATCGAGGAGAAAATCATCGTCACATACGAGAAGGAATAAAAACATTAAAATTATTCATTTCACTTTGAAGGCACCTGGAAATCCTCCAGGCATTGGCGCTTCCCATAATCTTCTGCTGTGGCTCAGATCAACATAAAAAGCATAACTTGTTTTGAAAGAATTTTATCCCTATTATTTGTGAACGTGGATTACCGTCTCATCAGTCAAGGCAGAGCCCCAGGCTTCATCAAGAAGAATAGAATCAACTTGACACCTTCACATTTGCAAATAATAAAGACCACGATGCAATGCTTCGCAGAAACGTTCTTCAATAAACATCATCTTTATTCATGGAGTTGTGGGCAGGTGGAGTTTACATGTGCTCATTATTGCTTTCAAATATGATGGCCGCCCACCGAAAGGAGATATTTGCACTTTAACTCCCTCAAGAGATTTCCAAATGCAGTTTTCCTTGAAGCCTGTAAAGAAATTGGGTTGTTGATACCTTAATATTAAACTCTGAAGAAAAAAAAATTATTTTTATTCATCTCACCTCAAAAACATGCTATGCACTGGAATAAAATATTGTAGTACCATCCATAACAAATCTTGAGCAGAAAGAACTGCTAGAAGTAACGCCGAAATCAGTATAAATGTATAAACATTTTTGAGGTTCACAACTAACTACATTTGTGCATCCCTAACGATAATGTTTTTCCACACGGCTCCATAGAAAAAAGAAAGAACCTCTTTCATCACGAACTGATCAAATGCCAGATAAATGTATATATATATATAGAGAGAGAGAGAGAGAGAGAGAGTCTCCTAACACCTCCTGAACAAATCTCAGAATACTGATAAATATTTCATGAAATGCCTGGTTCAAAATGATGGCAGCCATACTTCCTACCGGCAAATGTTGGCAAATATAAAATCACTTCCAAGAAATCAGAATCGCATGATGGAGTGGCTGCCTCAGGAGATACTTCACATAGAAGAATAATTATCATCTTGATACTGAAACTACAACAGAAAAGGATATCTACTAATGTCTTTACACAAGATAATTACCGGCATCTTTTTAAATCTTCCAGCACATAGCTTCCAGGAGAGACCTTGTGCCGATATTAGCACACTTCGAACTTCCTGCAATAAATTTCACAAAACACCCTAGCGAGAAATATGTGGAAAGTGCTTTTGTACCACAAAACCATGAACTTTCACTTTGACGACACAAAACTTTTGCATACTGTTACTGACGGCTATTGCAAAAACAGTCGCGTTGGCGATTCCTTTATTTTGCAGCATGAAACTTCTGTGAGTCCGGGCTCCATGCAAAATTCGCCCCCAAAAATCTGTTATCACAGTAGTCAAAAGGCAGTCCACATTATGTTTCTCAAAAGCCTGCAGATATTTTGATAAAGTGTCTGCTTGATATTCATGAAACACAAAAATGAAATGGAGACATGAAATGCTTCAACAGTGGGCTCCTATCGTGATATCTCCATTCCACATCTAAAAAAAATTCCATTTGATACGATTATCATCAACGCCACTTAAAATTCAATACTATATATAGTTCAATGATAGCTGAGGGCTATGAAACAAGTGCCGCAATGCTGTCTATTTTTTTTCAATCAATTAAAGCCTTCATATCTATTCCAGATAAAACTCGCTGATGTTTGACGGGTGACATGGATCATTTTACAGCACTCATCATCTTACAGCAAACTTCTTTGGTAACTGTGGACCTTTACAAGGGTTAACTAATGTTGCTTAATGATTCACATTATATTTGACCTCTTTGGAACTAAATCTACATGGAAAATATACAACATATATCTAACTGGAACATGTTGTCAAGAAAAAACAACAACTGGCTTGAGATACTTTACTGAGGAAGACAAAACACAATCTTTCAACATCAGGACACAGCTGACAGACACAGCTCAGCTCCTGTCTTTACCAAATAACAGCAAAATTGAAATATAAATTCCAAGCACAATCATTTTCCAAATCATCAATCCACTGAAAAGATGAGGCCAGAAATTTAAGAGACATCTCCTCCCTTGAGATCAAATAATCAAAAGTTAGAAGCATGAAATTCATTCAACTCTACGAAGATGCCACAAACAGAATACTACAGCTAATTAACACAGGGTCTTATCTGGCATCAGATATCTCACAAGATGTTCCTACCGAAGATTGAGATTCATAATGCAAACACTGTAGTCTATTCTTGTCTATTAAAGAGCTAGGGCATTGCTTGCTTGCAGACATGAACAAACTAATGGTGCTGGGAAAACTGATTGATGTAGAGTACACAACAAAGATGTGATAACAAAGGTGTTTGCATTCAACTATTAATGCTACTTTATTTTGTTTCACAATTGATTTTGCTTGTGATCAAACATAGACAAGCACTAAACACAAGGGTGTCACTAGGGACAGAATTTTAAAATAATGTCCACTCCATTGGCTATGATTTTCAAACTTGTCAATCAAATCCAGGTGACAGAGGATTCCTTTCATACCTGTCTGCAAATGTGAAAATCTGAGAACCATTTTTACAACTTTGCATAAAGGGAAAGTTTTGGCAAATTTACTGGCAAATTGGTCACTTCCCCCCATCATATTATAGACATGCCCCTGACCAACACAGCTACATGTACATGTATGAAAGTTTAATCAGAACATTGATCAATTGCATGATTTTAATTAGAAAGGTATTGGTCATATTGTGGGATTTCTACTTCTTTAAACTGACAGTAGAGACAATAAAAATATGATCACCTACGCAAAAGTAGCTTCTAACAAATACTGGAGAGATCAATGACTGTTAATTGGCTGATACACCACATACATGCACGGTGAAATCAGACTAAGGTAAAAAACTCCTCCAACTCCTCCCATAAATTATGCACTCTTTGAGGGTCCGTCGCTTGATGAAACATCTATCTAATGATTGGAGAGAACTGAGAACGATCACAATCTTCATGAGCTACATTGTGCTTTTTCATTTCACTGTTTATCGTGAAACAGGATGTAAATTTACGTTACCCAGGGTGAAATGTGTCAGCATGAAGACTTCTCATAATTAGTATCCTTCCACTGATTAATGAGAGACGTACAGACTACGAATATGTAAACACAATACAGCAGTAACTTATCAAATCATATAGCCGACCTACAATATTTCTTCCTCCCATACTATTCAACAATCAATTTTCACTTCAATTTTGTCATATCTTGACAGACCCCCCCCCCCCCCCAATAAAAAAGGTAAGAAAAGAAAGTGGACACCTATGTGGACTGAATAAGAATAAAAAGCTAGTGATGGAGTGCGAACGGAAAATGTTGTAAGATATAAAGATATTTCTTCACAGCTTGCACTATAATCAAGAAGTACCATCACCAACATTTCAATATCAATAACATGTTTCGCCTTCGTGCTGCGATGTATAGCGAGACAGTAACCAAAATTTATTCACAGACATTTTTCCAACGATGCCCTGAATCTTCAAGACCTATTGAAAAAATAAGCAGAACTTCCAATATGAGAATTTATGCATACTGCAGGAAAAAAAATATCTCAGATAAATTCACATTGAGTTGAAGACTTGAAGCAAATTTCCATCTTCCAGCAATTACACCACAGCGATCCATATTTCCTTTCTCCCGAACATGTCAGAGGCTCATTAACACAGCTATTCCATTTGTCAAATCATCCCGCAGTGGTAATAATGCTGTCTATTCACAAAGTTTTCTCCCTAACAATCATAATAATTCAAAGAACGCATGCCAACATCCATCCACAAACGACCCGTTGTCATGGTGATAACAAGTCCATCTCGTCTCCCTCTTGCAAGCACTTGAAGAAGGGCACATTATTCCGAGAAGTCATTGCATTTCCGTTTACATAGTCATGAATTGCATATACAAAACCACGAAACAGCTCCACACTTTTTATCATCTAAAACATCATTACTAAAGTCTAAACTAGCTTTAATCCAGTTCCTTTGCTATGGTGGCTCAGCTTTATCTCTTTCACAGAGGAATATCGACAGCTATTTATGTCACACCAAGTTTAACTCTTTATCTCTGACTCTGAGATATGAAAGGCAACACTTTTTCCACAACTACCGCATAGGACAGTCACCCTATGTTATCAATGTCTCTGTATGCAAATTCACGGCTTTATACAGTCAAAAACAGATCAAAGAAAAGCCAGTGAAGTACATAAAAGTTGTCCTTAAGCCATTGTCTGTACATTTGATAGCAGTTCTGGTTGTTTTTCCCAACGGCGGATTACGAAAACTCAAATGATCTTGCAAAATGGAGAATTATGATCCTTTGCCGAAAGACATGGGAGCTTTTGTCTCACAAAATAAAGAGGCAAAAAAGTTTGAAAATCTCTCTTTTCCTAGCCCCCGGATACAAAATCTTGTTTTTCTCTGGCTTCAAATCCGAAATTCCACTAGGGTATCGGCTGTAATATAATATGTATAAATACCACTATTTTCCATTGGCAAGATGGGGGTTTGGCAAGATGGTGGTTTGAAAGGTTAGAGCTAGACAGGCTTAATAGGATTTTAAAGATTTGTAGACTGGACAAATATATTCCTCGAGATCACACTTTTTTTCAATATTTCGAAGAAGGCAAAACCATATCTCTATCAAACAGACATCACCGCAAAGCTGAAACAACAACACTCCTCAAAAGTTGACCAAGAGTCTCCTTTTTTCCGAAAACTTTTAACCCCTTTGCTACTGAAAGCTTACCCTAGAACAATCTATCAATTCACAATGTCAATGTTCTATGGATTAAGTGATACAGGCTCTGAATCCCATCTGTGGTAAGAACGTCCTTTGGCAAGAAAGCTAAAACTGCCACTCTCGACCCAGGTGAAGAGCTTACACTACCATTAAGAATCAGTTTCTTGAATGCATCTGCACCTTATCAAGGCAGAATCCTTAAATGCTTCAAATGCAGAGCTGCACTAAGCATCTGCTCTTTGCATCAAGGCATTATCCACATACCTAGTTCCAGACCCCTGTTTCCTGTGCATATAAATGATGTCCAACGCCTCTTCACATACCGGTCCACCCACCAACACCAAGCAGCAATGTACACATTGGAAGAATTTTGCAACATCACTATCTCTGGGCATACAGCACAGACCATTAAACATCACAGAAAATCAGAGACATCACTTGGGTTGACAGTGTGAATGTAAACAGGGCAGTGTCTACATGTACAACACATATTCCTGTGCTTCACTCACCCGAGAATCCGCTTCACATGAAACAAATAAACAAATACAACCAGAATGTAAAACATAACTTGACGATTCAAAGGCCAAATTCTTCAGGAATTATGAAGACAAATTTCTCTCCAGGTTATCACCAATTCATCCATTAGAATACTATCCACTGTTTCACATAGGCTTATCAACTCATCGGCTTCACAAGATATTTCTCATTAAGTACAGGTACATTAATCAGGTAAACCATCCACATTTCTGCTGCCTCGTCTTATGGTAAACCAAGCATGTATATCCATGATATAGTGAGCAAAAGCATATATACATCAAGCCTCATTTTCAGACATGTTCAACATCAGCGACTTCTCAAAAACATGTAGGTCGTATCATGCCAATTTGGATGCAATGTCAGTTGCATATAGGGTCTACTGGATTCTACTCTCTCTAACTACACAGCTATTTTCATCATGCAAAGTCCTTGAATCCTAATACCTGACTTTCGGTCCTTGCTGAACTGGCACAGCTACTGCATATTAGGAACTGAACGAGAATGGAAAAACTAAACAGGTTTTAATTGCCGACTGACGTAAGTACCCACTGGCAATTGAACAGGTATCAGGCAGACCATTGTTGAGCGATCCAGAAACAGTGATAAATGAGAACAGGGTAACACAACCAGTTACTAATGACAAATGTTTTATCAACCTGCTAAAGGCCTCTGAAACTACAGAACAGTGTCTGTATTGTAATAAAAGCACAGAAATAGCTGGAAACTTGTTACCATAGCGACTTGACTGCCTCAGAGGACAAGGATAACATCGCCATTAGGAAGATGAAATTCCTTGATATGTTGGAGCAGAAAATTTTCCCTAATGAAGTCATCAGAATCAAGAGCGAATATCTGAAAGCTATCCCAACATCACAGTGTCTAATCCAGTAGTTTGAGGCCATCTCCAATAATAGGATGTCGAGCTGTACATGTATGTCATATATGGGCTATTCCTGAATGGCCATGTTATCCTACGTGAACTTCAAGCAACCTATGCTGCAACCTATCTAATGTTGGAGTACACAAAAAATCACAAGAATCCACTTCCCACCATTGTACGCTAGTATCGATTCCTGATGTTACTCCTCTTTAATGCTTCTAAAACTACCTAAAGCACTGCACCGGTAAAAGCTCGCCCCACGCATACAACCCACTGTCGACAAACACCAACGGGTTTAATGAGTCTTCTTAAATATCAAACTGACAGCTTCCATCCTCTTTAGAACTATTAAAGTATCCAAACATCATAGTGGAAAAAAATGAAATCGGCATCTTAAGACAAGCCACACTTCCTACAGATGATGGACGAGTCTACCTAGCATGGAAGGCATAGGATGAACAAAATGAAAAAGAGAGAAACAGGATGGTAAAAGAGCAATGCCACATGTCTAAAGGAGACCATTTAAAAAGAAATCAAACAATGATAAAAACAGACTGTTTTGGGGTCAAACATCTCTGATTGGATCGCCCAAAGGTTTATGAAGCAAAATGGATAGGCATAGACGCAGAGACCGGAGGGTGAAAAAAAAAATCATCGCCCGTTAAAACGCTTTCCACTCTCTGTCTAACCAACCGTACAGTGTTCCAGAAGACTAATTGTGCTCTTTTGCTCATCTGTCAAAAAGATCAATTTTTTCCCTTCTTGGCCATATAGGCACTGCATATGAATCAACACTGCCATATCCGTCATTGACTTAACCCTTCTACTCTAATCTGTATGTAACGACAATGATTCTGGACACATCTTCAGAGTGAAATGGGTTATACATGGACCAATTGTCATCACTTCGCTACGCCACATCCTCAGGCTGAATGCAAATTGAATCCAAACTTTCAAGATGCACGATCACTTAATCAAATCAATTGCTCGAGGAACAAGTGAAAAACAGTAGATATGTGACGAATTAGGTATCCCAAATGTTCCTAATAAATTTTTTAAAAGGTAGCATTAATTGTGATGTTTGCCAACCAAGGCAGACTTATACTGCTTTCCTGTTCAGCTACTACATGTAGCTGCACCCTACTTTAGCACTGCTCAATTTAACTGCTATCATGGTTTCTTGCTGAACAGATCAAACAACCTCTCAGTCGTCAAATAAAAAACATGTGGAGTGAATCTGCTGTTTTTGACGAAAACTGCCAAAAGTTCTCGGGATTTATACATTATCCATTCCGCCCACACATTTCGTCACTTTTTCTATGCTTATTTTTTTGCACAGAGATGGAGAGCAAAAGAAAAAGAGATGATGAGATAGAGAGGGAGGGAGAGAGACAGAGCGAGAGAAAGGAACTCGATCAAGTAACAGCATCTTCTCTTCCCGCCCACTTAGCATCACGTTGTGTCGTTCGCAAATATCTTCCTCCAGGATCAAATTATTCTGCGCTGCAGCGCTGCATGGAAACACAGACAAGATATGCAAGCATGAGATTGAAGGGAATTCAAAAATAGGAAATTGATCAGAAACAAGTCGATTTCAGACAAAAAAAAAATAAAGAAGAAGAAGAGAAACAGGAGTGCAAACAGTGGGGGTCATTGTATAATGAATACTTCTATTCTTATGGCTAGAAAACCCTGTGTATAAATATGGACATGGGATTGGATTGGAACTCTGTCGAGAATTGGGAATAAAATGTCAAACATGGAGTTCCTCCATCGGAAATGATTTGTGAAAGACGTGTCAATGACGTCTTCATCAGAGGCATGATCGAGTGTCATCTGGGGAAGATGTGAACTGTCATCAACATGAATACATTTCATAATGTCCACGGTAGAAGGGCGTGAATGGGTGCATGGCCAGCAGATGTTAATTTCGAGAAATAAGCTTTCAAAATGTATATCAAAGTTCTGGCTGTTCTTTGACTACATCTTCATACATTGCCTAAGTTGATAACATTTTTTAACCCATTCCATACTGGAATCGGATGGTTCCTGTATTATTAAACCTATGGGAATGAGTTTAATAACTCAGTAGTCAATGGCTTAAAAAGCCTTTAAAAATCCTTTCAATACACAACCGACAAATTTAAACACATAACCAAAATTTGTAGTCATTACCTTCTGCTAGGCAGGCAGTCATTTCATATCGCACACAGAATTCTGTTACCAGCATTGCTTAAAAATGTTACCTGCTTATGACAATTTTAAGTAGGAGTAGAATGTACATCAGGGCCCTGTTTCATAAAACTTCTTATCAATAACAACTGCCCCATTTCTATGACCAGTTTGTTCTCAGCCAATCAGATTCAAGGATTTCAGTAGCTTATAACAATTATTGTAACTTGTTATTGATAACAAGTTGTATGAAACAGGTCCCAGGGCATCCATGAGCATGTTTTAATCATTTTCTACCCACATGGTTTGAAACAGATCTTCAAGGTACATGTATTACCGCTGATCTCTTTACAAGCTGGGGTACCGTTATAAACCTTTGAATTACAAAGAAGAGCAACTCAAAACAAAAGAAAGATGAAATTTAGGTTAAGATTAGGATTAGAACACATGTATTTCAATTTCATGCCCCAAAATAACCTTGTCACTCACAAGGGTTGAAAGAACAAAGCAGTGCTCAAGAGTTTATCATTCACGACTTTCACAAATACCTGCCCTCAACTCATAATAATAATAATAATAATCTGGATTTTTATAGCGCCTAATACATCTACCATGTTTCTAAGCACAGTTTATAGATATATTATTACCCTGATCATCGGATTCAAGCTAGCCAGCACACAATGCATGCACCTTCTCCACTCCACTGGGGAGTATTCCAACCAGTCGCCTTTTTACAGGCCAATAGCATTGACTTTCGCATCCTACCAGGTACCCATTTAACACCTGGGTGGAGAGGAGCAATGAAGATAAAATGCTTTGCTCAAGGACATAAGTGCCTGCCAGGGACGACCTTCGCATCTCCAGTCAAGTGTTTAAACAACTCGACTATGACACGTCTACATCAATGCATACAATGTATCGTCTATCATGGTTTCATTTGTGTTATATTGTCCACTATCTAAAAGCAAATCTGGCAATGTATCAAAGCAACAATCACAGAATTCTTGAATTAAAATCAAGAAAAATAGTGACAGAAAACCAAGGAGTGCAATCAAGTTGCAAACAAGCTTCTTTATATTCTGATGAAGATTTGTCATCCAATCATCCGGAGTTGAAGATCTGAACTGGAACATGGATTCATATTTGATCAAAAAATGATCTAAAAGTAGTACAGCAGGCTGAATTATGGATGAGTAATGAAGCTGATATGAATAACCCACAAGGCATGGAAGAAATAGACCGGTTCTGTAATGTATACAAATTTATGCACACTTCTTCTCTGAGCACCTAGTGATGAGCTATTCCATTAACCTGCTTTTTATAAATGAGCCTCAATGCTTGGAATCCGGTTTGCATACATTACTTGTTGCTATGTCCGGCAAGCTCTCAGGTTGTCAAGAACAACCTTTGTTTGAAAGGTATGTATAAAATTTGCATACATTACCGAATCGGTCTATTGCTCCCTCCAATATCAAAAAATAGAAAAGTAGGATGATAAATATTGCAGTCATTCTATTTACATAAGTACATTTTCCATTGATCCCAGTCAATATGAAGACTTAAAAAAACAAACACAAATTAAAAAAAAGGAGCTCCTTGGAATAAAAAAAACACTATGTCCCAGGTTATGCAAGGAATAGAAAGAGAAACAGAGAGAAGGTGAGATTTCAAATTAGAGATAGCGAGAGAGAGAGACAGACAGAGAGAGAGAGAGAGAGAGAGAGGGAGACAGAGGAGGGGGAGAGGAAAAGAGAGAGTAAAAGAATGGGGAGAAAGTGAAAGAAAGAGTAAAAAAAGTGGGGAAAAAACAGACTTACCCTTGGCTACATATTTGGAACAGGGAAATGTTATATTTCCCGGTTTGGATCATGTGTTCATAATTATCATTTCTCTTTGCTCTTTAAAAGCAGGGGAAGTGATAACTTTGCAGATAAAATCCTCCAAGTCCAAGATAACAGAACTCATGACTATTCATCACTTCATTACAAAATGACTTTCTTGTAGAGGAATGCATTATCATTTGTGTACAAGTTCGGAGAGCTGGAACAAGAGGGTTTTCAAAAAATTCTCTTTGATGGAAATCAAACTGGCCATATGTCATTAAAAACAATAAAAGTGCATAATAGCCATCTTTAAAAAAAAAATCAAGGTGCATTTTGTTGAACGGAATTCTGAACTAGCAAACTGAAATAGAAAAACAGCTGAAAGTAACAGGTCCACCTTACATAGCTGCAGGGGAAGAAGCATTTTGCATAAATTTGAATAGTTTGCTGTCGTGCCCTCGATCATCAACTTCCCCCAACGTTAAATACCGACTTGTGTTGGCGGGAGAACTCACTCATAACGGTACAAAAAAAGAAGAAGAAATGAAGATGATTGAAGCCTTTTCCTACCTTGATCCACGTGTAGGTGTACCCATAATGGAGGCCCACCTGTAGTCCATGGTAGTGTATGCCACACTCCGTGCTATGCTTTGAGCAATCATCTTCTTTTCCTTTTGACTCGTCGTCGAATACGCAATCACAGGAATGATGGTCAAGTTGGGGGTGTGTGACTATAATTTCCTTCCAGTGATACAGTTTTCGCATAAATTGTGAACACCATTTACTAAACAAGGTCGTTGCATATGCAGGTACTTATATTAAGTCATCCAAAAGGTTGCTAAGCACGTCAAAGTTTAAATTAAGTCCTCCTACACAGAGCATTTGACAGCAATCAAGAAAGGATTCCCTTTTGTTAGGGTGTTGTTGGAGTCTTCAGAGTATTGTCACCTTGGTGAGTGGTATGAATTGGTTCACTTTGAAGCATGCATCATTAAAGGAAATACAGCATCAACTTCAACATTTCTAAAAGGTCAAGCATCCAATATTACTGCTGATATTCACAGTGGACTGTTATGAAGACAGTGACACAAATCTTGGATGCTACTTTTCGACATCGTTACTTTCACAGGTAAAATGAGTTCTTCTTTAGTCTCTCTGCTATGCACCAGGTCGGCGCACAGACTAAAAACAATATTGAGACTTTTCACCAAGAGAAAATGAAGATGCAAGTCCAGATGCTTAAGACAAATATCCCATGAAAACCAGCTCCCTCTCAATCACGCCCATCTTTGAGTTACAGGTTTTCAACGCCTTTGCCACCATATCCAATTCTCAGTGTGACGTAGAATTCGCTGGCTGTAGGACATGTTTTAATCCCCCTGTTACACGGCAAGGCTAAAGAATAACACGACAGGACCATCAATTTTATCGGCTAAATCACTTGATATTTATAAAATCCACAGGCAATTTATGACAAGTGACGCCATGGAGAGGATGCTCAGCACCTAGTTGAGCACGGAGGGAGGGGAAGAGACGAGAACAAATGCATGATTCACATCCATTTGAATTTAAACACTTGAAAATTCAGAGTGGCTGGAAGCTATGAAAATGACACTGCCGAGATTGGTTGCCCTGCCTGCGTCAGAGCTGCTGAAACGCAAACAGCGACGTGTTATGAGCTCGGCAAAACGGCAGCCTTGCCTGCGGAACAATCTTATCCACTCCTCCTTCAGAGAGTGGCAGCTAGGCGGGGAGAAAAGAAAATGCAATGTTCAGATGACGACATGAAGACATTCGTGCCATAAATTGGAGGCGAAATGTCAGAGCTTCGGCAAACGGAGATTGCCTTCCAAATTTTCCCCCTAAGAAGGCTCCAGTCCTTTACCTTTTCTCAGTCGGTTCCATGACATAAACATGGCACTGCTGGCTTGTCAAAGGTAGATGCTAATAGTCTGAAAGATCAGACATTATTCCATTCACCCTATCTTTAATACATGTAGGTTGAATAATCTTAGGAGGATATTAGCTGGAGTCAATTCATAAATTTTCACTGTCAAGTTAAAACTAAAGCATCAAATTCGGTGGGACAGAATTTTTCTGGCAAAAAAGCAACATATTCTGACTGACATATAGTTTATGAGGCAGAGTTTAAAAAGGAACAGGGTGGACAAATTCACGTTTGTGGTTTTTGAGAAAAATATATCCCTGAAACACATCGTCATGAACCTATACAGTCTTCAGCATCTAAATATGTAGATTTGTATCAATTAAAAGCATACAGAGTTGGCTGTATGTCAGCTAAATGTATTTCTAAATGAAAATCATTTCCTCTCCGGTGAGTCTGAATCAAGGGACTATCTTGGCGGTATGGAGGCTCCTTATCCCACAGGTGAAAACCACTGCAAAATTTGTACATGTACCATTCTCCTCTGTCTCATTCAATAAATTTTAATGTCAGGTATCAAACTTCCTAAGAATCCCTATATATAGCTGCATGAGGTTACCCAACTTTAGTGTTCAACTAATGTTCGTAAACATGAAACATGGTGAAATTATTTGATATGTTGACAATACATCTAATATCCTACCAATTAATACTCACATTTATATCTTTATTCAAGATGTATTCAACTAAGGTCTTCACGAATCAGACTAGCTCATTCAACCAAATTGTCTCTCATCGTAATGAAGATGGTACTCAGACCAGTCACATCTCGGGAAGGAGGCCTCCCATCATAAAATATTACATGTTATTATTCATGTACTCTCTGCCCTCGAGTTTGAGATGTAATATTAGTTTCAAAGTTTATTGTATGTTTACAGGCCCCGAGCCCTCCAATTTTAGAGGGCTGCTCTAATTTACAAGATGGAAGAGGTTTGGTACAATATGACGTTATGAGCCAGGGGAGCAGAGCTTTCATCTCACACCCTAACTCATTTCGCGTCCCACGCAGGCATTCGGAAGCGGGGGAGATTGCGCAGTGGGTTATCCCCAAGATTTGGTGAGATGCCACTGCAGTGTAAATTAGAAAGGTTGGATGCGAGATTGCGTCTATGACACGTGAAGCAGGTGAAGTAAAACCAAGGTGACAGGCGACAAATGTCGGCTCATGAAACATGCTCATAAAAAATTGAACCAATCCCTCAATGCCCATCAGGCAAGATAGAGAGAGAGAGAGAGAGAGAGAGAGAGAGAGAGACAAAACTTTCAAACAGATACAATATTCTAAATTGTATTCTAAAATTAAATAAGGAATGAAAACATGAAAGGGAAGAGGAGATGGAGCAGGAGATGAATTGAGGGCAAGAAAGACTATTAACCTCTTGACAGCTGAATCCTCTCATTCCCATAGACATAATACATGAACCATTTAGTTTCCATCTAGGCAATGGAATGAGGGACAGAATGTAAGAGAGAAAGATCTATTTATCCTTCCTTAAAAACTGTATAAGTCAATTTGCATACTGTCTGTTGAGCACCAGAAGGACATTAATGCATTATAAGAGTCAATACCCTTCTGACTCTCAACAAACAATGAATTCACAAAGAGAAGACCAGGGCTCTATTGCATAAAACTTACCATTAATGGTAACTCTGTTATCAATGGTAACTACCACGGTAACATCACTCAACAGCCAATCAAAATCAAGGTTTCCATGGGAGTTACCACTGATGGCAAAGTTACTGTTAATGGTAAGTTTTATGCAACGGGGCCCAGGCCACACCCTAATGTGTCTTAGATGGGGATTTAGCTATGAGCTATAGTCTGAATTATACTTTTGGAGAAGTTTTATGCAATGGGGCCCAGGCCACACCCTAATGTGTCTTAGATGGGGATTTAGCTATGAGCTATAGTCTGAATTATACTTTTGGAGAATTTCCACGAAACTGTTGACAATTCAAGCACCCATTTCACTTTGAAATTACAAACATCCTTACAAAACATTTTTGTTACTTAATACAGCAGTGTGAAAAATATATTTTGGTTCACAGATATTTTGGGTCTACTGTTTGAATTTTTATTCCCTTGGATATATTTCTGTGTATTTTTCTGGTTTTTAGTTTTCCAGAACTAAAAATGCTCACTGCTTCCACAATTTTTTGTTTTGTTCTTCCATGGGAATACAGTAAGCCCACAGCACATCTTCCTTTCAAGGAGTCTGCTTCTTGAGAAATAAAAGATGCTTTTGTCCTCCTCAATTGTAATTGGTTCCTTGACTCTATATTACATCCAGGGACTCCTGAATAACGTGAATGGAGGGGAACCCATAGGGAGTGAACATAGCACATTGATGGTGTGAAATTCAAGATGCCTTATTAGTAGGTAACTCAACCATGCATTTCCATGGATCTCTCCTCCGCACCCACCCTACATCGTCTCACGATTCTTGTGAACATCTCTTACAGACAAGGTATAACTCTAGAAACCCTTAGGAGCAGATAATGAACTCATGTTCTACATTGAGAGGGGATGTAAGATGTAAATGGTTAAGTTCACGTGGAGGAGACAGACATTGTGATGGAATAAATGAGAAACCAGTAATGCGGAGATGGATGAAGGATTGGTATAAATATTCTCTGACCTTTTTGTACATGATTATATTCTTCTATTTGGAAACAATACCATATAACAAAGATGATTTCAATCAGCTAAATACAGCAATAGAATAGTCAAACACATTGAGTACAAACATGTAAATAATAGAACTATACCAATTACTGGTAAAACTGATAGATTCACATGTGTACAAGCAGTGAACGGTATTTGCGTTTTTGACAAAATAATCTTCTAGGCACATCACTGCATCACATACAGAAACAATTATAACAGGCCTACCTCTCGCATCAAACTTGGTGAGAGATGCAAACATTCTGAAGGTGGTCTAGATTACTGTGGCATAACCACAAGTTTGAAATACAGGGGAACCTCGTTATAACAAACTCCTCGGGACCAAGGAAATCTCCTTTTTATATTGAAAGCTTGTTGTATCGGGACTAAAAAATACAAAGGAGCGGGACCAGGAAAATTACCTTGTTATAATGAGTTTTTTATAACAGTGTTCTTTATAACAAGGTTCTACTCTACATGTATCCAATCAAAACAATACAAAATGTGGACAACAATGAGGAGTCACTTGCCCATCACTACTGCACAACAACAACAACAAAAAAATCCAAAGTGAAAAAATACTGTAGTGCTTCTATATCTCATGCTAACTTAACATCTTAAGTAGATAGCAAATGCTACTTCTTTACAACTGCTTTGTTTTCTTATTGTCTGCTGAAAGCCAGGAGGGCATTAACTCATATAATTCTACACAGAATTAAAGAACTTCTGGCTGTCAACACAGATTATTGTATTTGTAGGTTAGTTTTATAAGCAGTAAATATCATCTGCTGAGAGCCATAGGGTCTTTAACGGTATGTAAAATGATATGAGTTAAAGCCCATCTGCTCATAAAACTGAACTACTAATACAGACCTCAGGATAACAACTCGACAAGACCTATCAGCTGAGAGCAAGAAGGTTGATAAACTCTGTGTTAAGAAATAAGATTTAAAGCTCTTCTGCCTGGAAGCAGAGAAAACGATGTAAATGATAAATGATTCGCTCCATCTAAAAGCATCACTTGGGAATACTCCGAGCAGTTTTCGAACTGTCTGAGAACTTGGAGGAGATAGAAAGGCAGTAAACCAAGAGCAAATCTGTATGATGAACATAAAAGAATACAACTGAGTACAAATGCTTGCTTAACGCTCTCTCCTTACATCCGCATTTCTATTTGACGACCAGAGGCAGTATAAGCTCTAAAAGCTCGAACTGACTACTTAACCAGAAGGAATGGGAAAGATATGACGGTAAGACTGAAAGAGCTCAATATCAGAGCTTTTAAGAAGGGGACAATATGTGAAGAGTTTTTGGAATTGTTTTTGTAAGGATCGTGAGAGTGAGATTGTATTACATTTCTGAGAAAGAGGAGTACTGAAAACAAAAATACTAATGATTTTCAGTTTCATCATTTCTATTTTTCTTTATGTCACCTCTCCCGTTCACTTGATAACTTAGGCTTTACCTTTTTAACCCTTTCAGGACAGGAATTATTTAAGGGCTAAATTGATCACATTTTGTTCTTCAAATTGGCAATAATAATATTTTTCTTTTAGTGCTACATGGTTCTAATAAGGTGTGATGTTTTTTAAAACAATATTCGTGGTTAAAAATTTTGTTGAAAAGTTGAAAAATTGCCAATTTTGATGAAAATCAATGATTTTGAACCTCTCAATGTGTTGCCAATTTAAGGATTTTAAAGCTTATTCTTGTTTTAAAAATTCCTGGCATCAAACGCAATATGGCCATGAAACAAAAATACATTAGTGTGTGCAGAAATTTTTGCTCTTTCTACTCATGCATCTGGTATATTTTCTAGAGCTCTGAATCAAAAGTTGAGCCAAACCACAAAATGTGGTCAATTGTCTTGAAAGGGTTAAATAGGATGATCTTTTAAAATGTATATAAATCATGAACAATCTGCCTTTGATGCAGTGGTATTTTTTCTTTTCAGTTGAACGTTTCATGTTCTCTATCATTTTTAAAGCTTGCCATAACATCCTTTTTCTCTCCTCACAATTCCTTTCTCTATCTTTCATCATATCCCTTCTGACACACTTTCTTTATCGAGTGAAGCAAATTTTTACACTTTCTTTACTTCCTATTCAACCCACCTTAACATCTTTTATCTTTTATTTCTCTTTATCTCTTTCTCTATTTCTCATTCTGTCTCTGCTTGTCACTATCTCTGTCTCTCTGTCTCTCACTCTCTCTCTCTCCCTCTCTATCTCATTGTATTCCTCACAGTCATCATTTTTCATCTCTCTCTTTTTAAACAAATTATTTCACTTTCACATACTGCAGAAATACAAGATGACAAACCCTCAAAGGCTAAACTTCTGGGTTAACATACAAATTTCTTTTTAAATGGCACAGCTCTGACAAATGCATCAAGTACATGTATAAACATTTAATGGTGCACCTTACTGTCAAATCTACATGAATAAAACATGCTCCTGAGCAAAATGCCAAGTTGAAAGAAAAAAAAAAGCAGGGGGAAAACTCCTTTCTCATACTTACCCGAGGCATGGTAATTTCTTGAGTAGGCTTATAATCCTCATCTTTATCCTATTGCTCTTCAAAGTGATTCTCGACTTCATCCACTCTCCCACGGAGATGCTAGTTAACAAGCGAACAGTTTCCAGGTAAAGTATATTGAAACAATATTCACTGTTTGAAACCTGAAGCATTTAACAACTCCACTGCAGAGATGGCAGTTGACAAGGTTACATTTTCCAGGTAAAGTATATTGTTAAGATATTCACTGTTAAAACATAAAACATTTTACAGTACGCCATCCAACTATCTTCAATCGCTTGTCTGCTCCTGTTAGCTTAACCCATATCTGGCCTATAACAGGCTCATTACCGGCGTTGGTCTACAATTTCGCGCCACTCCACAGGGGGTAGTGAAGCGCAAAATCCGGGTGGGAGGCGGTTTTTTAATTCCGTGATGATAATTATCGGTGAATTTAATTTCACCCGATCTTGCCCTTGTGCATGCTCAGAAACTGTCACAAATTTGTTCAGCAAAATGGAACTGTACTGCTCCTGAGATAATTGCTTCCTTCGTTAATTGCGGAATGCCCACTTCAAAGAAAATCTTTTATCACACTGGCCATGAGTGGTACGTTTTGTAAGACACGTTTCTACTATGTCAACCAAGTTTTTCAAAATTTACTTTCCAAGGCACAAGACCATGGGCAGCAAGCGATATGAGGATGGTGACATTCTACACCAACGACAGAAGAATGTCCGTATTGATCCATGTTCATTGCTGGGCTCTAGTTCAATCAATATTCACCAGAATGACACTTTACAAACACACGCCGTGACATTGGATTTTAATGAATTCATCAAATGACAGACTAACTGTCTGCAAAACGAAAGCCCAATTCTAAAGCATTCATAATTAAACTAGACTGCAGTAATTGCTCAAATGCTGCACTGTACCATATCTGCTAAAGATTATTCACGCAGTTTTGTCCTGGACTTGATTTCGGCATTAAAAATGATGATGATGATGATGATGATGATGATGTTGATGACGATGGCTACAACAACAATGATGGTTTAGGACTTCACTTCCTTACCGGCCAGAAACAGATTTTTCTGATTCAAATCACGAAACAGAAATCGAGCATTTCATGAACAGAATTAGTGCTAGAAACCAGCCAGATACATCCCAACCAAACAATACTGTAGAACAGAGCTAACACATACCTTTACTCAAAATGGATCTATATTCCTACAGTATGATTGAAAAATTTGTCCGTTGTAGAGCAAGAGGGGCATTAACTCTGCAGAAAATGATATGAGCCAACGCCCTTCTGGCTCTCAGGGACAATTTCAGAGCAAGGCTTATGTATTCAAGAACAATACAATCATCTGCTCACGTTCACTAAACAAGTACTTTCACCCACTCCAAGGTCTTTGCCATTTTTTCATTTTCCTCTTCTCATTCCACTGTACAAATGGATGAGCTGAGCCGTTCACAAATGTACATCAATTCTCACATGCATGAATACATCAACATTGTAGGATGAATATCCACAAATCAAGTGTGAATATGGACATTTGCTCTTCAAGCCCCCATCCACACTTATCATTTATTCATTCATTCTTTTCATACTTAGATTGTTGTGACAGAGATACATAACATAGCAGGAAATGAAGCTGTTCATCTACATACCCCAAACGAGCATGCAGTTGAGAGAATTTTTTTTCCAGAACAAAACTTTAAGCATAGTTTCCAAGCAGAGCTTATACTAGACAAAACCTACAAAGCTTGAATGAGGTAGGTATGATATAGCAACTAAGAATCAATGCTGAAAGACAAAATTAGAATTTTAAAAGTATTTGGTGCAGGTAGGTGAAACACACGCCTTTATAGCAAAGAACATTCACTACTATCCATACATCCTAATATGAAGAAATGCAACAACCAACCTTTAAATGTAGAACAAAGCTGGGATGTTTGCACATATGTGAACAGTCCTTAACAAATTCTGCATAAAAGCAAACTATTGTAATTAATACAATAACCTAGAGCAGCTGGTATGGGGAATGCCTAATCATTTCATTCTAAGAGCGGGGAGATGCTATTAAATTTAGTGGATATGCTGTAATAATGACTCAATCAACCTATTCTACATTTAATCAATGCCCTTTAAATGCCATTTTACTCAATTATGCAATTCAATTCAATTATGACATATGCCAGAATACATTAACATTTCCTGAAAATCAAGCACTTACTCAAAATGACAGAATCCATTTTTCAAGACAAAAAAAACAGTGGTCAATTTTCGAAAAGTTCAGTATTCACAATGAATAATCTATGAATTTATTCACCAAAAATTAATTGTTACCTAATCTCACTAAATGCTTGTATTCAATTAACTAATATCTGTAATTCATAAGAAAAGCCCAGAAACAATTTTCTGCGATTATTAAAAAAAAAAAAAAAAAGCATTTCACCATGATCATCATTATCTTTATCTAGATTTCTGCTTTAATATACACCTCAATTCAAACAGGGAAATATAACTTAGTTACATTGCCCTGATACAGACAAGCACAAGAAAATGTTGAACAGAAATTGAGTCATCTAAAGGGAGTTTCTCTGCAGAATATCAAAATCAATAAAAACATATTTTAGTTACAAATGACTACACCCCGTTGCTACAGTTATAACCTTCACATCCACCAGGCCTCTATAAATCTCTCTTTTCTTTCTCACTGTTGGGGGCCATTGATTGTGGAAAATGAAATAAAATGTGCAGCTGACATGCAGCCAGAATAGTAAAGAGAGGAGGGAATGTAATATTTTGTGGAGAAATGTAAGAAATTTGAAAAGTTACTTGCGGACACTGTAACTGTTGTACGTTTAGGAGAAACATCACTTTTAGAAAACCTTCTTTGTTAAACCATAGACCTGAGGTGGTAGGTCTATGGTTAAACTGAATAATTAACACATGAAGAAGAAGCAAAAAGTGCAACTTCAATTTTAAAACTGGATGTAAGTCTTCTCATAAGCTCTTGCCAACAATAAACAAAAAAGTACTGAATCATCTTTCCATAAAGTTCCCTACCACAGTCACTACTCACATATCCAATCCATGCTTGTAATAACCATGGGCACTGATTTTCAGCATTTTTTTCCTTCAAATGTATAATGGTACATGTAACAATGGAGTCTTAAAAATAAAATATTTGGATATGAACCAGAGAACATTGACCAGGTGAATGCCTTCTGAAAAGCATACCACAAACATAAGTAAATTTACTTCCTTAAAATGTGAATTTGATGGACTTATTCCAATTCCAACCGGTACCATCTTATCTAGTTTCAAAATTCAACCAGATATGGTCAGTCAATAATACAGAGGTCATCATGTACAAGAAAACATTTTGTTTCCTCCTTTTTTTTTTTACATGGAAAAATTATATCCGAAAGTTACTACCCAGGAAGCTTGAACCAATTACTGACAAAAATGAAGCACTTCAATCATAACTTGGTGGCTAGAAAAGAAGAGAGAAGTAGAGAGAGAGAGGGAGAGATTGAGACAAAAAATAAAATACAGAGATAGATTTTTAAAGTCATACAGATTATGACCTCACACAATGCATCCAAAATATAACTGAAATATAGGTCCATGTATGTTAGAAAATATTTGTTTTCTTCCTTTTCTTTGCTGGGAAAAATGATATTGATACATAGTGTAGCAGGAAGCTTGGCACAATTATGAATGGAAACAGAGCACTTCAGAGAGAGAGAGAGAGAGAGAGAGAGAGGGGGGGGGGAGGGGGGGGAGGAGAGGGAGAGACAGAGACAGAGACAGATATAGAGACAGAGAGACAGACAGAAATAGAGACAGACATACAGATGGAAAGATGGACAGAGCATGGACCTACTATACAAATGGACAGAGACAGACAGATAAAGAGAGACATGAGATAAAAAGAGACAGAATGAGAGAGAAAAATAGAGAGATACAGACAAAATGAGAGAGAGAGAGAGAGAGCAAAAAGGAACCGCAACTGCTTTCTCTATTATATCACTCCTGACATCAAAACAAGACTTTATAACTTTTAGATACTTCTCTCTGATATCAGATTTTTTCATGTTTCTTTGATGAAGGACTTCCTGTAAGATTTATGGTTATTTCCTCTTACTGTGCGGTTGAAAAAGACAAGTCCCTATTCACTTCTATCATTACGGAGGTTAACTGAAGCAATGACCTGCAAAATTTTTGACCTCCTATCTCCTGAGTCCAGAATTTAGCAGGATTTACAAATTTTGGATATTGTTCATAAACAAAGTCCAGTATCATCTAAATGCACATTACAGGAGATAATCTCTGACTTACTTTCTAAAAATCCCATTCATATATTCTAAATCATTTTTATATCTTAGTAGATGTATCTCCCTTTTATCTTTATTTCCTTTTATATGGTTCTTTCTTCCTCACCCTTTCTCCTTCTTTTTCTCTCCATCTCAGTTATTCTACCTCTAAAATTCTCTCCATTATTTCTTGTGTTTTAACAACTTCCCATTCTCTCATATCATCAAGGTCTCCTTTCTTTTCTTTTCAGTGGTTTTTTATTCCTCACATTTCTCTCTTTCCTTTTCTCTCTCCATCTCCGTTATTCTACCTCTCTATTTCTCTTCATTATTTCTTCTTTAAAAAAAAACAAAAAAACTTACTATCAACTTTGTCACAAGTCATAATAAAGATGAACATATTCTGATCAAAACCATAACACACCCAAAGTATTCCATTTGTATCACTCTCATAATCAAGTAGAAAGTATCAAATTATATAGCATTCTAAATGAACCCACATGGTACACATAAAGAGCACAAAATTGAAAAAGATATATATATAGAGAGAGAGAGAGAGAGAGAGAAGGAAAATACAGTAATAGACCTAGTAATCAGTTGATTGACGTTTTTAGAAAATGGGGGAAGGGGGGATTGGATAAGACACAGAGAGAGCAAGAGAGAGAGAGAAAGACAAACACACACACACACACATGGGCAGAGAGAAAGAGAGAAGGGGAGAATCAGAGAGCAGGAGAGTGAGAGAGGAGAGAGAGAGAGAGAGAGAGAGAGAGAAAGAGAGAGAGAGAGAGAGAGAGAAAGAGAGAGAGAGAGAGAGAGAGAAATGGAAGTGGGTATGGAAGAAGAAGCCTTTTGGCCAACTTCAAGGGAATTTTTTAAAAAAATTCTGTTGATTTACTGAATTTTTTTGATTTAGTTATGAAGACTGTCTTGCAGGATTTTTATATAATGTATTTGAAACAGCTAAATCTCTCTGTGCTACTGCACTGTTAAAACATGTATTAAAAAAATACGGATTAAAAAATTGTTGATTAAAAATCGCTCAACATTGGTTATAAAATGAGTGTTGCTTAAAAATGATTTTTAATCTTGCGTGGGTTAAAAATATTGTTGATTAAAATTATTGTTTTTAATCTTGTTGGTTACTTTGTAACCAACATTGATTAAAAACAGTGTTCTCTGCTTTCCCGCCAAAATGATAGTGCTAACTGTCGAGACACTTCATCTTTTTGTTGGTTAAAGTTTGATCAAAGTTGATTAAAATACCGATCGCGTGACTGAGCGCATGGATATTTGGAACAAATTTGCTGCGCGCATATCTATCGCAGAAATTGTTTGCGATAAAAATGGAAGGCGTTGTCATTCAAGTCGCTGAATGATTGGGGACTTTCAAAGAGCTTGTCAGCGTGTTTGAAGGTGAGAAACTCTTTTCATGTCTGTGATTGTTGTCTAGCTTAATCTTGGGAATAAATAGATCTATAGTGTGATCTTTCTTTCTAATTAAAACGGCTTGGGAGCTAGTTCGACCTGCTCGATCTGGACTAGACCTGGCTAAACCAGGCCCACTGGTAGATCTACTGACTACGCCTACGGTAGCTAGGAGGCGACACCGGCGGTATGGCGGTGTGTTCACCTTCGCGGATGTCCATATTTCGCGGACAGGTCAACACGACAAAAACTGAAACTAGAACTAGAACTTCAACCAAAAAAAAGATATAGCATCAATGCAGGCGTAGGCGTAGTCTACGGCCGGTGGGCCTGGCTTAGTCAGGTCTAGTCCAGGTCTGAGCAGGTCGAACTTCCCAAACTGCTTATCTTAGAAAGCAAGATCACATAGCTAAATCTATTTCTTTATAAGATTAAGCTAGACAACAATCACAGATATGAAAAGAGTTTCTCACGTACCAAATGAGGCTAACCAACAAATGGTTAAACATTTAACCAACAATTTGTTTAAGTTTAATCAACACCAATTTAACCAATGTTGAGCAAAATACGATTAACCAACAAATGGTTAAACATTTAACCAACAAAATAAAACTAACCAACAAATGGTTAAACAATTAACCAACAATATGTTTAAGTTTAATCAACACCGATTTAACCAACGTTGAGCGAAATACGATTAACCAACAAATGATTAAAACTTTTAATCAACCACAGGTTAAACTTTAATCAACAGGCCGTTGATTAAAGTTTTAACCTACAAATGTGTGGTTCACCTGGTAATCCTGGGTTGATTAAAATTTTAACCAACAAGATTAAAAATTTTAATCAACGTTCTAACAGTGTGTGGATTCTTTTGAACTGCCTTCATACAGGAAACCAAAATACTCGTTATGCATATCAGAGGGTAAAAATCTCTCACTACAATGAATACAACAAGAGAGGGCACTATTACCCCACAGTCCCTCCACATTTATAGATTCCACTATGCAACACAACCACAACCAGCAGATATATTCTGGCATCAGCTCATCATCAACATGACCAAGTAAACACCAGACATGTTTCCCTATTGGTATTACATTAATAACATGCCTGAAGGATTTGCCACTTCTAATAAAAAAAGAGGTTTTTCACAATAAAAAATAAAACCTGAACAAAATTTTACCATCTACCATCATAATTAACAACATGGGCGTAAATCCAGGGGCAGGGGGACAGGGAGACATGTCCCCCACCTTTTTGAAGATAGTTTAATGTCCCCCCCCCCCCCCCACCTCTTTAGTAACCCTTTTTTTTGGGGGGGAGGGGTTGTCAGAAAAAATTTACAGACATTTCGGACAGGTACAAAAGTTAAATCATGTGGTGACCCCCCCCCCCCCCCCCCCCCGAATTTCAAAATACACTGATTAACAACTACGATCATATACATGAAACAAAATGTTGTTAACAAGAAAATAAAGAAGAATTTGAGACTTACCTATTTGTTGCAGCACGAACAAGCATGAAAAGACAACAAGAAAACATCTCATTAATACAAGGAAGACATGTCATATCAGAAGGCAAACATAATAACAGGAAGAAATTATTTAACTTAAACACTGATGAAGACCTGATCCAATTATGAATAAAAGTAAATATATCACTTATTACCAAACTTAATACTGATTGATTTATAATCTCTGCAAAGTGAAAACAATATCAGAAACCCACTGTCTATAAATATCATGAGTTGATCACAACTGCTTATCCATTATACTGAATGAAACTCTAAATAAAGACAGTTTCATTGTAGTTAAATATATGTCATATTTTCTTCCTCAACCCATAAATAATAGCTGGAAATTGTATACTTTATATGCATAGCTGATTTGCTGGTAATCATATATCACTGCAAGATTATTTGGGAAACATAAAGATTCAGTTACACCTGTGAAACAAAACAAAAGGACAAATCTTTGCAGGTTACATATAAACCTCGAAAGGTAACGCTTATTTCAGGATACGACTCTACTTCTCATCAGTTCCTAAACAGTGTCACATTCCCTTGCTTGACAAATTGAATGCTGCCCTCTTGTGTTTTAAACACTATATTCATAACAAAGATACTCCATCATGACCAACAAGTGATGTATGTGGGACAGTAATGCAGGATAGATGAAGAGGGGGGGGGGGCAAAAAGAGTAAAGAGAGAAGTGGTGAGAGAGAGAGAGAGAGAGGGGGGGGGGGAGGGAAAGGGGAGGGATAAACAGAGACAAATAAACACAGAGACATCCATCCAGACACACAAACAGGCAGAGGGAAGAACAAGAGACAGAGAGAGAGACAGACAGACAGAGAGACAGACAGAGACAAGATGGAGAGATGGATACAAGATCAGAGTTGGGGGTGGGGGATCTAGAAAGAAAGAGAAAAGGAGAAAAATGGAAATATGAGTGAAAATATCAAAGACAGAGATGGACAAAACTGTGTAATCAGTTTTATGATGCATTTTCAGCCAGAAGCATGAACATTTCTCGGTAATATTTCATACTCTGGGAGTAAAAATAATAAGCTAATGAGCTTTCCAAGTTATGTGTTGCCAGGGGGACATTTGAACAAAAAACATGAGGTCCTTGACCACATGAGAAGTGCATTAGATCAACCATAGCATATGTATGAATGCTTACTCTCAATCTGTTGAGATTTACTTCCATTTAAATCATATTCTCAATGGCTTTCAAGAAGAAGAAAAAACCCCAAAGCCGACAAATAGCCAGGAAATGCTCTAAAATGAAGAGAAAGTTACTCTTCCCCCAAGCCAAATCAATATTCATGGAATGTTAGCATTGCCGTGTGGGAAAGGCTAGGGAGCCCTCTATGTCTGCCCTAGGGAATGCAGCTGTGCAGTCATGGAGACACGATACAGGGGTTCTTTTCTCTGCACAGGAAGGCAATGAACTTCACAAGGAGATGAAGCTTGAATTTGTTCTCTCTTTAGAAGAAAAAAAAAAAGAAGTCAGGAATTTCATTCTCCTTCTCCTCTCTACATGAAGCCTAGGTTCTTCTTGATCAACAGAGACAAATATTCTAAGGGAAGATGAGAAGGTAACAAATTCTGCCTTCAAGAAATTAATAATCACTAAAGTAGACCATTACTGAATTACATGAGATGAGAAGGAGGGAATATATTCTCTTCCTGTGCATTATACAATTAACTCCTTCTATGCTGCAGATCGAGCCCAAGAATGTAAAAGTTAAACAATGTGTGTGGACGAAGAATGGCTATGTATTTCTTCATTAACCCTTTCAGGACAGGAATTATTTAAGGGCTAAATTGATCACATTTTGTTCTTCAAATTGGCAACAATTATATTTTTCTTTGAGTACAAGTGTAAAGATTGGAAATGTAATGTCTTTGAAAACAATATACATGGTTAAAAGAATTTTGATTAAAAACCATGATTTTGAACCTTTCAATTGTTGCCAATTTAAGGATTTTAAAGCTTATTCTCCTTTCTAAAATTCCTGGGTTCAATTGCAATGGTCATTTAACGAAAATGGACATAGTGTTTTAAAATTTTTGCTCTTTCTACTCATGCATCTGGTATATTTTTTAGGGCTCTGAATAAAAAGTTATTAAGCCAAACCACAAAATGTGGTCAATTGTCCTGAAAGGGTTAAATATAAAGTTTAGTTTTGAGTTGAGACTTCACAGTTACATTGTGAAAGCAGTTTTGAAACTGACAATGCTACCCTATATTTATAATAAAAAATGAAAAAAAAAAAAAAACTGCCTGGAAGCAATTGGTAAAGGTTGATTATATAGCATGTAAGAATGAGTGTATGTGGTGAGGTTCTTGAATCATCAAAATGATAAGAAATTGACCCACTCTTGCTGAAAGTAACATGCACTGCACACAGAAATATGTATATGGGACTACACACACATGTGGGATGAATAGTTGGGTCCAAACTTTCAGCTTTTTCTCATCACATTTTGAATATATTTGAATGAGGGCATATGAAGAGCAATCCATATCTGGGGACATCTCTTCCATGTTCCTCAAAACTGAAATAAAGAGAATGAGAAAGTTCACAAACTTCTTTGTCACCTTCCCCAGAAATCAACCTTCTCTTTAAAGAGAAACAGGTACATGTACATCTATTGTAAATTTCATTCAAATGGAAGAGGTATTTGCAAAATCTAACCATGAAACTAAGTATTACAAGTCAAAATTCAAGTATTAAAAAGTTCATTTATGATTTATTCCAAATGAAAAATAGTACAGAAAGAGTTAATGTTCCGATATTGCAAGGATAATCCCTGGACTACTGAATCCTCTCATTCTCATAAGCTTAATACAGGAATTGCCAGATTCCTGTACCCAATGCGTTAATGAAGTCATTAAAACTAAAACCCAAAGACTTATTCTCATAATACCATAATTGACATATCGTGTGTTTGGAGTCAGAAGGGCGCTAAATCCTATCATTTGTACACAGTAATGCCCTTCTGGCTCCAAAGAGACGATATCTCAAAAACATAACGTATAAATGCTAGTTGATGGTAGCTGACATTTAGTACCACTCTACAGCTATGTTACTATGGTAACAATGAAATATACGACATCATCAATCAAAAGTCATTAGGAATGAATAACTGATATTCTTAGACATGTCCCTCTGTATTTTTTCATGAAATAGACCCTTAAAAAAGACAATATAGCATCTTGAATTTGTTTACTATTGAGATGCCTCATAAATGCATACAAAGACGTACCCTTATGTTGCTATGGAAATGCAACCACACAATTTTTGTCTTCCTTTTTTTTTTGCAGTGACTGTATCAACAAAATAACGCTGATATATGTCAAATGTAAAAAGAGATAGAGCATTATCCCCAGCAATTCACAAACTCTGAAAAGCAATTTAAAATATAGGTCAAATCACTATATTCCATATCAATTGGTCAATCTAATTCTCCTGTATAAGTAACTGCTTTATATTTTTGTTACATACGGGAGGGGGGGGGGATGAGCAGAGAAAAAAAAAATCATAATAGATCTGAATTGGTGCAGTCATGTCCTGTATGCAGTTACAAACAACCAGCATCAAAATATGTGTAGATGTCAGTGCAAAAGAAATGGTGTAATCCTAAAATCTATTTTTGCTAAACAGCATGCTTATTTAATTGGTAAAAATACAATATGTTGGCTCATGTAAATCAAAAAATTAATACCTGTCAGTTATCAGCATTTTAAAAAGTCCAACTTTAGTGCATGTTACAAGGGAAATACAAATTTATCGAAAGTTTCAAACATATATTTCATGAATGATATAATCTGTACACGAGGCAATGCAATCAGAATGAATACTGTGTTTTAAACAAACTAATTTCATGATTCTTAAAAACAAAAATTAGGCCTGTTTAACTGCAACACAGAGCCACTAAATCAGAGTTGGGTCTAACTAGTATTTTTCAAGAACCACCTAGTCACACAATGCTGTGATGTTACAAATTCATTTCTACAATATCAAAATAAAATATGAAGATGAAATAATAAACAATTATGGTACAATATACCATGGAGTAGGTCCATGAATATACTGTACGTGTACTGGTACATGTATAGCATATCCCCACATATTGACTTTCTCAGAGTTTATTATTCAGTGGACAAATTGATGGGCAGGGAAAAAAAGATGCAAGCCACTATAGAGCATCAGTCATTGAATATATTTACACCTTGAAACAGACATTTGCAATTCATCCATTACCTGGTCAATAGCTGACCACTAGATAATAGAAGGGGAGTGATCAAGAGGGGTCCAGCAGTTTTTTTTTTTTTTTTTTTTTTTGGGGGGGGAGGGTCAGAGGAAAGGAAAGCCAATGATAGCATGGAAACAGAGAAAGGGAAGGGGGGGGGGGCAATAACAAGAGGTTGGGAGTTGTGGAATGGGCTTTAAACATCCTGTCTATCAATATAAGAATTCATCAATTTTTTTTTAACACAGAGAGTTTCACATATCTGCTTGTTCTTTTTTTTCTGGCTGAGGCATCGTTTATTAAAGCTTTATGAAAATAAAACAATCACAACAACAAAGGAATGCATCCCTCCGTTGAATCAGTTCATCTAGCACTGGCAGTACAACCAAACAAATATGACACCAAAATCACTGTTCATATGGCTCGAAGGCTCAAGCATAACAAGTTGGCTCGCTGTATACCAATGAACGCAAATTCCAAATCGCCTGGGAGTCGGTGGACAAATATTTAGTGTGCGTAAAGGATCGCAGGAGCATGAAGATTCTCATTATTCAAAGTTTGCCCGGGATGGACCCGGTTTGAGGGGATTCATGTTAATACCAAAGTTTGTCTGGAGTTCAGAGCGGTGGGGGTTTGGATTATAGGACAGGCTCAGTCATTACGATTGTCATAAGCTGGTGATATTTTCTATTGCACAGATATATTTTGTAATCAGCTGTTACATACCTTTACATTTCTTTGCTTCTTTACATGACATTGCACTCCCATCAACAGAAACAAGAGAGAAGAATAGCACAGATATATTTTACTTATATTTTTACTCAAGATAAAACTGTTTTCAAGGAAAAATTAAGCTATCCGCAATACCGAATAAAGCACTTTTTGTAATTAGATACCTCTAAAGAGAGAACAAAAATAGGGCAGACCTCAGGTGAAGGTATTATTTAATATTCAGGAGGGGGCAATGATGACTGCTTAGAATTTGAAAACAAAATGCTTTTTCACAAAAGAAAATACATGTATATTCAATGATCACATCTCCCATCGTGAAAATCAATCATAACCACATAACAATCGTTAAACTGCTCTCTTCAACTTCTTCCTTCCTGCTTCTGATGTTCGAACTTTCCTCTACATGGAGTAACAGCGCCGAGCCTATCTGGCTATTTGCCAACATTTTCAATCCTTCCTGGAGATCGCTTTCCGAAATTCGAACCCCCGGTGCTCAATCACAGAAACATACGCCTTAACCTCATTCTCTCCACTCACACAACCGCAATCTGGTAGTCTAGGAGGAAAGACTCTCGCCACTATCCCACCATCCCCCCCCCCCCCCCCTTCCATCGTTCATTCCCTCAACCCACACTTCTGCCATCTTATCACAGTCTAGGAGAAAATATTTTACCATTACCCTCAATCCTCCTCACTCACACTTCAGCAATCATGGAAATTTAGACTAAAGCTAGGCCCCTGTGCCAAACACTGAACAGATGTTTCTCTGAAGATATGAAAGAGATCAATAAATGTACTCATATTTCATAGAGATTTTCCTCTGTTTTTGTGAAACTATTTCCTCTTTTTTTCCCCAAATAAACTCTTTTAAAGACCATGCACAGCTGCAGGAGATACATTTCGAATACATCATGCATGCATGTTTCATGTACATATTGAAATACCAATATCAGAAAACAAATAGCATTATCATCTGATCATACTTGATCATTTCTGCACAAGTCTATAGCTACTATTACTTATGGAGATCACCATGAGAGATTACACTCATCAGATTTGCATTCTCTTCAAAATAACTTCTTTTTTTTTTTTTTTTTGCAGATGTTACCTTACAAAGCAATCCCTTCACTACAAAACAGCAAAAGAATTCTGCATATAGTTGTCAAATATAAGCAAGGAGTTCTGTGCTAACTCCTTGATATAAGTGAGTAAAATATTTTATCAGCATCAAGGGGAAGGGGTATGAGGCAGTAAAATTTCAACCTGTAATTGGATACGATTTCATTTTGGTACAACATGCCATTCCATATGCTCCAGCCACAGTTATCTAGAGCTTAGTATTCAACAGGTTAAACATATATAAATCTTATTAAACATGTCTTCCTTTTATGTGTCTATCTATTTAAGATACCTAATGATTTGACAATTTTACTTCAGGTCTTTTAGAGGGGGAAGGATGGGAAGGGGGGTCAATTTATACTTGATAGATGGCTTTTAATAAAAGACTAGACCAAAACAATGAGTCTCTGGTGAATAGTGTATGTCACAATCCCTCGACTCGGTCTCTCCTATCTGTTTCTTATTATTTTCTCCCAGCACAAGAATTCCTATCTCGCTCATTTCACATGTCTTGGGCCTCCTTCATTATCCCAGATAAATAGGATATGAAATATGGAGCACATTACGTGACACGGCACATGGAGCATTCTGACTGCTAAGCGACTATGATCAAAACAAATTGGCATGACGACAGAGATTCATTCTCTATGCTGATCAGGGGTAATGCAGGTCTTATGTTACAGAATGAAGATAATGGGAAATTACATGAGATGATTCAAGTGCTACCCATTTATCATTTCTTGGAGAGAGTTTCAAGGATATCGAGCTCATCTCATAAGTAGGCCCCATCCGTGAGGATGAGATCTCAGGAAAAGTTTATGACCATCAACAGGTATTTAAACTTTGCCCTTTCTTAGTGCCACTAACTCAAGTCTCCAAACTTTTCTTTATTTTATTTTATTTATTTATTTTTTTATTTTTTTTTTTTTTTTGGGGGGGGGGGGGGGAGGGGAGGGATGACAATTTAGAGATCTGCATGCATTAGCCCCCTAGTAAAATTATGGTCTGGAGTAAGAATTTGTGTTCCAATGTCTATTGGTGTCAAGCCTTGTAACAAGTTTACAAATATTCACTACAAATAAAATGAGATTTCAACTAATAATTTTTGTTGTGGTTCCTTTCAGCACTGTCTTCATATCACCAGTTAAAAAAAAAAAGTTTTAAATTAATCTACAAGTAAACATCTTAATCTCTAACTATTCCTAAATATCGTTGGTGGTTTCATGAACTGATGTATCTCCGGTGCTTAGGCCTCTGTGCAATAGTTTGTGTATACGGCAATGATGTTAGCAAAATCTCACAAGTTTCAGAACATTTGGACACCAATCAAATGCAAACAAAAGACTAAAATCATATGTGATTTATGTAATTCACCCGGACATGTACAGTTCTGCATGATATGTTTCAGTGGCAATATCCTACCCTAACCAAATTCTTAACTTCAATCCTGAACCATACACTATACCTAAACCCCAAACTTAAAGGGAAATCCAACCTTTATAGCAAGTTGCTTTGAAAGAATGAGGAAAAATCAGAGATACAGATTGGTGAAAGTTTGAACGAAATCGGACAAGCAATAAGAAAGTTATGAATTTTTGAAAGTTGTAATCACTATGCATATGGGAGTTTCAAATTGGCCGAATAGGTAATGTCACTGTGATGTAGCTGTGGACAACTCCCCCATTTGCTGTAACACACAAAATGACTAAAATGTCACTTTTTTTCAAAATGCATTACACAGTAGGATCTTTTCGTTCATGAGGACCTATAACAATAAGCTATCTCCAATATATTTTGAGTACTGCCCCAAGGGTAAAAGCGCCTCGAAGAAAACCGCAAATTAATGATATTTTTGTGTACGACAAATGGGAGAGTTGTCCACAAAAATGTCACAATTGACTCACTGAATTGCCAATTTGAGATTCGCATAGGTGTAGTGATCTCATTTTTCCGATTTCTTTCAAACTTTCACCATCCTGTTTTTCTTATTTTTCTGCTTTCACACAAATCATCTTATTATCAAGGTTGGATTGCCCTTCAAAGGGAAGGTTGAGTTCTAGGAAAGGTGAAAAATAGTTTGTGAGCTTTCTCGTTCCTTTTATGTCAATTTGGAAGAACATCATAGCAGAAATATCCACTGAAAAGGATTTCTCTTCAAATGCCCTTATATTCCAAAATATGATGAAAAATAGCTGAAGCGTTCAGGCTGAACATTCAGGCTCCATCTGTGTGCAGTCCCATATACCCATTTCTGTGTGCAGTGCATGTGCTTTTGAGCGAGTTTAGGTTGATTTCTAATCATTCTTATGATTCCAAAACCTCACAGTATACACCAATCCTTATTCAGACATGATCAATCTTTCTCAACTGCTTCCAGTTTCTTTCACAATGTAAGCGCATGACCAGAACTCAACTTAATCTTTAAACCAAACCCTACATCTAACCTAACACTCGATTGTAACGCTAACCCTATATCTGTGACGAAGTAAAACGTTGAGCAACTGTCGCATGAGCATACATGCATGTCGGAGCACCTATAAAACAAGGCAATGTAATACATTTAGGGAAATGCACTTCATCTTGATATCTGTTTCACCTTTAAAAAAAAAATCCAATGCACACGTACTTAAAGGTCATCACAGCCCGATTCATTGGTCGTAGATTGCTCCACTAAGCTTTTTGTCGCCCCCACTTCATTACAGTAAGTGAAGTATGTTCTATCTTGCTTTCATCATCCACACCTCATAGGAATCATACACAACCCGAGGAAGAGGAATGTATTTATGAAATGTATATTCTCAAGAGTTTCCCTCTTTTTTTCTCTCTCTTCGCTCGGTTTGGTTCTGACAAAGTAAAGAAAGTAATCTAAATCCTCTTTGAATAGTTGCTTCTTATAATTCAATTTGGAAGATACATGTAGGGAAGCGTGAAGAGAGCAGGGAATCAAATAAAGATGATGGTAGAAATCAAAGGACAAAGAGAAGAAAGGGAGAGAAAAATAGAGGGTTGAGGGAGATATAGAGAGAAGTGAGAGAGAGAGAGAGAGAGAGAGGGAGAGAGAGGAAGAGTGTGAGGGGAGAGGAGTTTGAGAGAGAGGGGAAGAAAGTGAGAGAGGGGGAAGAAAGTGAGAGAGAGGGGAAGAAAGTGAGAGAGAGGGGGGAGAGAGAGAGAGGGGGAGAGAGAGAGAGAGAGAGAGAGAGAGAGAGAGAGAGAGAGAGAGAGCAGTTCTCTGAAGCAAAACATCAGATGCACAATAGAAAAGACAAAATGAAAGTATTTTCAAATCACCAGAAGAGTTTCTCCTCCTTCCACATTGTGATTCCAATAGCCTTTCCATCCTCATTACTTTCACTTGTATGGAGGAGCATCATAGAGACCTGCTCCTAAAATTGATGACCATGATTGCATTGAAGGAAACAGAATGACCAAAGAGAAAGACAGATATGCTGAGCTAGAAAACTGCCAACCCCTTCACAATCATGTTTTCTTAGTTCATTCCTCAACCCCCTAGAAGCATACTCCAGTTCAAACCTATTCGACGGCTGAGAGCCAGAACGGCGTTAGCTCTATAGAAAAGTACATGAGATAACGTCCTTCATGCTCTCAGCACACGAATTGGGACTGCGTGTGTTTGAAAATGAAACGAGGTAGTATTTTCCTCAAAGTTAAAAAAAAAAAAACCCAAAACACCCATGCCCCTATAATTTTGTCATGGAGGTAGGGGTAGATTTCAACTTAGTATATCATAGATTCCAACTGTTTTTAAAATGCATCCACTCTGTTCAGCCCTGTACACCAATCATGTCCAGTGAGGAGCAGAAGGGCATTAACTCATATGCCTCTAAATGTCCTTCTACCTCTCAGCACAGGAAAACGAGGCAGTTGTACTTTCTAGGGGATTCTTTAATGTAAGTGGATAGTGAAGACAAATTATATCTATTTGTTTTCACTGTGTCTGACTAAGGCAGGCAGAGTGAGAATGAAGTTGTAGAGGAGGGTCGGTTTTCACAGATAGCTACAGATCTGCTTGTCTCCATAGTCCATAATGGCTCAGTAGCATGTAAAGAATCATGAAGATCAGTCAAATCATATTGAATATGATATACTTTTGTATATTAGGGATTAGCATATTTTCATCTAAGGTAGATGTTGAACTAGTGCAGACAAATTTTGTGTGTGTCCAATAGCTTTGGGAGTTAGTACTGACTTAAAGGTCACATAATACAGTTTCTTTAAGAACAAAGCATTGATTTAGGGTGTTTTAAGCAGTTAACATATGATCCATTTCATAATGGTGTACACAAATATCAAGGGGAAGACCTGACCGACTAATGAAATATTATGATAAGAAAAGAAACAAATCTCATTGCTTGACGATTCTCCTTTTGACCAATATTCGTTAACATCACTTATCCAATGCCTCAAGAAAACTAATATAATCTATAGCAGAATCAAATCACTGACCACAAAGTAGTACTGAAAACAATATGCTAGACTGCACTGCAGACTTTTACATTACTGGCACATTCTCCTTACATGATATACAACTCTTTGCTTTTTAGAAATCAGAAGAACCCTCCAAAACACCTTCTCACCTCTAAGAAGTACACACTCATTAGACATACTCTAGCTACATCTGCAGTATGCAAGGGAGAAGACTAAAACAGGTTTAGCTTGTTTAAGGATTTCCTCAAACACTGACTTCATTTCTCTAATGGAAGCCTGTCCTCGATAACCGTCTAGGACGCAGTCGGAGTCTTCCTCATCAAACCTCCCTCGTAAATGCAATTACACCTCACAATAAAAATCTTCATGATCGACATTAGCGGTGAAGGAGAACTGGAAATGCAAAGGGCTTGATTATTCTCTGTAAAAAGAGGGAAAGTACACGGCGGCGTTGCCTTGTAAAGTTCTGTCAATGCTTCTCGCAGACAAATTTGTTTTGGAAGTTAGAGTGATCAGTGATTGAGCAGCAAGATACTACATGAGGGAGTCTTATTGCTTAGAGAGATAACTCTTGTAAAAACAATCTCGTCAGCATTTGCTCTACCCTCCTCTTCTAACTAGTCTAGACCCTCCCTCTATGTTTGCTCTTAGTAGCCGTCCACTTCTTCCTTAAAATGAAAATGTTTATGACACAGACATGGGGCCCCTCTCTAGCTTGTAGTCCCATCCATTAGTAGGTATAAACTTACTCAGTCCAACAGCAAAGTGGCTTGTACTATTTGATATTCTCTTAAGTGCTTTTAAGCAAACTTGGACCTAAATGTGTCATGCAGTTTCAAAGAGGCACCAGTAGCAGAGCTGTACTTCTGTGAGACATGTTTTCGTTCATAATTCTTTGCTTAGTTATCTCTGCACAAACATGTAGAACTGAAAACCATCAAAACATCCACCATAGTCTCCACTATACACTATTACCATCATTACCATCTCATTATAATCGTCATCATCGTCATCATCATCATCATTACCACCAAGACCACCACCACAATCGCCACCATCATCATCACTATCCCCATCAACATCATCATCATCACCACCATCATCATCTTCCCCATCAACATCATCATCATCATCATCATCCTCATCAACATCACCATCACCATCACCATTATCACCACAACCACTACCATACATAATACAATAGTGCAATGCCCAAATCCATTATACCACACCAATTCCTCATCATTTCAAATCGTACTTGATCAGAAATAGAGAAAGGATATGCATTGGTAAGAGAATGAGAGGACAGGAATCAATATTCTCAGTCCGCTGGTCCTCTCTTCCGGTCTAATGAATGACACCAGCAATCGTCGGAGTATCCATTACCGATTGTGGCCATTGCTTGATGGTGGTAAATAAATCAATCGTCATAAATAAATCAGATTTCCAGGAAGTGTGTGCCTTTTAAAGATATCCCATTTTCTGTCACCTCCGCTGATTAATCTGACATAGAGATATGAAAGAGGAGATGGTGCTGGGTTTGTGCAAGAACATGCATTCTCATAGGCATTGTTATCAGGTTGAAATCAGAAAGAAAATCTGACTGGAAAATAGAATACCTCACACAGAGTGTGTACATGTTTAGATGTAAGTGGCCATGGAAAACCACCCCTATTGGTTGAACATGTGCTAACCTGTATAAACATTAGACATATGTAAACAGATCTTATCTGGAGAAAAAAAATCCATTCATGCCAGTAATTAGGGCATTTACTGAGTTATTTTACATTCATTTCACATCTAACAAAGATAACCGGCTTTTTATCTTCCCAAATTTGGCTCTCAATCTGTCTTCCTATCTGTCTGATATCTTTCTTATCTCTCTATCTCTCTTCTCTATCTCTCTCCCTCTTTCAATCTCTTTGGCTCTCTTTCCCTACATATAATTATCTCTGCCTCCACCTCTCCCCCTCTCCACTCCCTCCCTCCCTATCACTCCCTCTTTTTCTCTCCGTCTCTGTCTCTCTCGCTTTCTTTCTACCTTCTCTCTCTTCTCTCTCTTCCTTCTTTTTGCTTTTATCTCAATTTTGTCTTGCTCTGTCTCTTCCTCTCTCTACTATTCTTCTCATTTTCACACTTTTAACCTTATTTTTCTCTTCATTCCTTCAAACCATCACATAATGATACCAAGCATGACAGTGCAACTCAAATAAGCCAGCCTCATTTCACAACACCCGCATATTGATACCCCCAAAATTTTCACCGCTAGAAAATTTCAATTCTATGGCAAATAACTAAAACAAACTCTGGGTGTGGAAAGCTGATATTAAGCAGGAAATCTGATTTGATGGCCACTAGCTCAGAAACATTCCTCTGTAACGAAATCATGTTCTCGTTTCCTTAATAATGCAGCAATCGTGTCTGTCCTTCGTGGCGATATTTGAACAGCGAGGAGACATGATGAAAATCGGCTTGTTACTCGATCTTCAAAAGCAGGACGCAGCTAGTCTAAAGGCTGCAGGCCTTACACCCCAATTTCATGATGACTAAAAGCAATATAAATATATTTCTTTCTCTCCAATGTAGATTTGTTTCTCTCAACATTCTATTTATTCATCGTATTGCATATAAAAAATTTCTTGTAGCAAAGTACCAGGACACTGACATGTCAAACCATTTTAAATATACAATACAGTTGGCTTTTAAATTTCAAAATTTGCATTAAAAAACAGAAATATAACTGATTGGCCACCTGTAAGACTATAAGAGTACTATAACAAAAGCAACCTTTCAGCAGCTACTTGAGAATGAAAAAAAAAATCACTGGATCTAAGGTCAGTGTCTATGAGAGTGTCGATGGGTATCATGATAACATCTCATTGGGGATGATGATGATGGTCCAGCAGCAGGCTCATTGGTTGTCATGGTAACACATCTCCTTGAGGTCAGAATACTGCAGAGGATTCTCCCTCTTTGATTTCCTCTCTCTCTTTTGCTGTGTACACCACATTTCTATACCCCTTTTCCAACAACGTACATGCGATTTCATACACCTCCCTTTTGCTGGACCTCTCATATCTCTATTTTGTCTGTTTGAAGCCATAAGGGCGTCAACTCTATACTTTAACAGAGCTAACACCCTTTTGGCTCCAAACAGACAATTTCTCCACACTTCCTTATCTCATCTTCTTTCTCCCTTTGTCTCATTTATTTTCCGTCGTGTCTGTCTGCCTGTCCCCCTCTCTCCCTCCATAACTCTTCTCTCTCTCCCCTCTCTCTAAATCTCTCTTTATCTCTCTCTATCTCTATATCAATTTTTCAATCTCTTCATGTTTTTCTCTATTTCTTGCTCTCTTTACCCTTGCGCCTTTTTCTCTTTCTCTCTCTTTTTCCACTTTCTTTCTCTTTATTTTTTCTGCCTGCCTGTCTGTCTGTCTGTCTCTTTCTCCCCCCATCTCCTCTCTATATATCTTTATCTCACTTTATCTCTATCTCTATATCAATTTTTAAATCTTTTCATTTTTTTTTCTCTATATCTCTCTCTTTACCCTTGTGCCTTTTTCTCTTTCTCTCTTTTCTCCACTTTCTTTCTCTCTTTATTTTTCTGTCCATCTGTCTGTCTCTCTTTGCCTCTCTCTCTCCCTCAAGTAGAGCATGTGCACAATCTACATATAAAGGGATTACTTTTGCGGTGTATGAAGCGAGGTTTGCATCAAGCAGGGGTAATATCAGATGAGAAATCCATACCTGTGTACGTCACCCTGTACTTTCAGCATGTTGAATACAAACTTCAATACTTCAACTCTCATCGCCCCCAGAATCCATACATGCATATGAAATAAGTATAACAAAATACTTGAGGTTTAAAGCCCAAATAATCATGAACTTTAAGTGAAATCCCTAAAATGCAATACTTGTTGCTTTCAGGTAATGAATCATTTCATTTTGAGTTGTAAAAATTGTAACATAAGCTTCTTGATTTAATGGGGAGGTTACTGACACATATTTTCCATCCTTTCACCTTATTAAAAAATACCACAAAACCAAGAATTTGCAATGCAATGCAAACATAATTACACTTTAAATGCCAATACCCATGATGGTTTCTTCAATTGTGTAGTTATAATTCACACTAATGGACTTAAACACCCACATGCCATCTCAAAGCAATAAAATACACTTTGCAAATTGACTAGAAGTAAAAAAAAAAAATTCTCTGTGGCATTGCCGAAGAATTTCATTTTGACAGCAGTACTTGAAATGTCACAGCAAGTATTAGGACTGACACGTTTTTACTTTCCACGATGCACAATAATCAATTCTTTCTCCGTTTCTGTCTCCGTCTCAAAATAAGCTTGGTATGTTAGCCTCACAAATATTCAGTGACCGAGGACGGAATATTTTCTCATTCAAATAAATGGCATGTTTGAATCAACTGCAACTGGCAAGCCTCCATACAGAGGAAATAAACACATGAGACTTGGCCGGCCCAGTGTTGGCCAAGCGTTGCGCGGCTTGCGTTGCGCGGCTTTCCTTGCGCTATCCCCTGGGCTGAGAAACGCATCACCACATAACAAACAACATTGACTTTTACTTAGATTACCAATAAGAATAGATCCGCCTTTCAGGGGTATTTGGTATCGGGTTAATTTCTTTGCCCGACCCTTTTTCCTGAGGAGAGGCAACGGTCCCATGTTTGCTGGGATGTGATCTGATGAGCTGCTAAAAACACAGCTGATCGCATTATCACAAGAGAGAGGTGGAAAGGCAGGTGAAATCCCAGTTCTTTATTTGGGTCAAAAACAAGAAAACACAATAGCGAGTTAACCATGTCAACCTGATGAATACCAAGCCTGAAGCTTTTTTTATTAAACCCTATGAAATGTATGTTACATCTTAAAAAAGGTTAACAGGACAATTGATTGGTCTTGTCAAATGAAACAAATGGGTAATTATGTCTGTAAAGTACACCAATAAGAATAAACAGGGGTCTGAGAAAAGAAGTAGTAAAGTTTTAAAATCATCAATCACTCATCAAATGTGAAGCTGTTCTTCTCTTGAATAAAGATATATTACTTAATCTAATTTTGAGTCCTTATAATGGAGTTCAATATTCAAGAAACCCTCTCAATATTAGCTTTAAACAGCTGTAAACTTTATAATTTTCGCATAATTTGCATAAATGAACAAATGTAAAATTGCAAAATAAACTTAGAAAGTAGGATCATATGGGCACTTTCTTATAACTAAATCTGGAGTTCATTATTTGATTTTCGGAAACCCCATTTCTTCAAATAAAATATAATGATAGGAAAATGACTAATGATGATATTCTATAGTAATAACCTTTTCATTTGATAAAAACTTTTCTTTTCCTTTTAATCCTTTTTTTGGTAGTTTCAATAATTTTCATCCCACATTTCTCCAAGTGAATAAATCAATGAAAATTTCAGCATTCTCTCACCTTACAAATTGAAAAGAAAACTCAACAAAACTAAAGAATATTCAGTAAGAACAGGTGTCACCGACACCTTTAAACCTACTCAATGCAGGGCCTGAGATTACCCTAGTTCAGGAAAAACAGAAAACCCATCTTCAGTGCAAAATGCAGGAGACCGACTCTAATGGATGAAGAAGCAACAAGAGATTAGAACCACCATCATTAGGTATACACAACACCGTCCTATAACAGCCTCAAAACACACCGCTCCTGACAAACTAAATACTTCCAACCTGACTCTCTTTACCGAACGCCGCACCTCTTCATATAGCAATCAATAACACAACTACACCAACAGTTAACCTGGCAAAAACAAAACCCTTCGGGGTGAAGAAAAATATGGACAGAGGATAGAGAGGGAGAGAGAGAGAGAGGAGAAGTGGCAGGGGGAAACAAAGGGGAAGAGAAGATGATGGGGAGACAGGTCGGAAGTCCCTAAATGTAACCTGAATTAGTTACTAATTGATAGCCTCGAGTTAGGAGTGTACTTTGAATGTTAGCTGTAGTGATGGACGGAAAGTTTGCCCTTCTAGGCATTGTAGTACTGGATGACATGCAAAAGAGAGAGAAACAGAGAGAGAGAGAGAGAGAAGAGGGAGGGAGAGGGAGAGAGAGGGGGGGGGGGAGGGAGAAGGAAGTAGAATAAAAGAAGAGAGAGAACTTTAGAGAATAAGAACACAGAGAGATGGCTAAATGCTTTCAAGGCAACCTCAAAACAATTTCAGAACCTAGGTGTTCATGGAATGTGCAATCAGCAGTAGATATTAAAGTATTATTGTACATAGTATACCTTGTTAGAAAAAAAAATGTTTATATGAGGACTTTTCTTTTCTTTTCCTACAAATACCTGTCAGATTCCAAATACATGTAGAATCCATAGGTAACAGTAAAATTTTAAAAACGCATAATGGGAAAAAAAATTAATTTCCCCTCCCTCAAATTCCTCCTGCTACAGTTCTCTTCATTACATGCGGTTATCAGTAGATAAGCTAAGCTTGTCTAGCTCAGTTCCATTATCCAGCTTTGACTTAAATCTCAGCTATTGTATTGACCTCTATGCATTCAAACACACTGCTCATTTGTCATTCCTTTGCCAACGACTTGTTGTCTTTTGATTTATGTGCAAAAACAGATAATATTACCATCTTAACTATCTTATCCATTTAACAACATCTGCATCACAACAAAAAAATACATCCCTACACCATTTATGAATATTTATGGCTAGCATTACGGCCTTTTTTTTTTTTACAGTGTTATTCTTTATTGTCAAAGAAAAGACGGAAAACTATTTCACAGAACTCATGCAAAATGCAAAACTCTTTATGAAATTTTCCATTTTCCTAACCTTGCTTAACTCGAAGAAAAAAAGATTTTTTTTTTCTTCTTTGTACAGTATAAGGTTAACAGCACCTGAAAGGAGAATGGGAGCAAAGACTGCATAAATATGCATCAGTGTAAAAACCTTGCATAGTTAATGGGGAATGGGATTTATTAAAGATACATAATCTCTGACAGTATTTTCTGATGGACTAAAAAGTCAGCCCATGAACAGCCCATAGCGCATATCACATTATGATATCATATAATGTCTCTAGGCGCTGCAAAGGACTTTGGATATTACTACTCTGGCTTTAGCTCCACCAACCGTAGCGCTCAGTGCATTCCAGGGATAAATCCTACCAGGTACCCACTTACTACACCTGGGTCGAGAGTGGCAAATGTAGATTAATGTATTTCATCCCTACACAGGATTGATGAGTGATTATGCTATGGAAAACTACTTAGGGAATCTGTAAACTGAGTTGAACTGAGCTCTTGTATAACAACAACATGCAGAAAATTTCTGTGAGAAAATTAGCTCCTGTCAACAAAAAAGTATTTTTACACTGTTACTTATCAATATTCTGTAGTTATTTTTCCTGTATATGAATTCCCTTTCATTAAAATGTCTGTTTTCATTTGTTTTGTTTTGTGTCTTGTCTTATCTCTAATAGTTTCTTTCTAGAATTTTGGGGGTTACATGGATTGATTCTGGTGAAATGTACATGCAACCTTGGCTGATGCCTTTAAGAGAAATAGGCACAACAATTTAAAAGCAAGGCTACATGATGCATTTTTGATGCAACTAATCACACAAGCCCTTGAAGGGAACGTTCTCCCAAATTTCTCAGTTTCATTACCCATCCACTCAATTTTCCACCTGATGCAGCTTATTATTCAGTCTGGCATACTAAGTATATGGCAGTGCAAAAAAGCCATTCACACTACTAGTACATTATAAACTCTTTCTGTTTCTGCACATGTATAAAGAAGTCGTAGAAATATTCTGCAACGTGGGGTGGTTCACACTGCTGTGCTTTTTGATCCTTTTTTCATTATTATAACCCCCATAACTTCATTGGCTTTATGTAGAGGATCTCTGCCTGCCAACCTTCCATAGGGAAGTAAAGTTTGGAATACAATAGTTACATTCACACAATGGGAGCTAAACTTTAAGTTTCATGTGTTGTTTCAAAACTTTAAGTTTACTTGTAGTTATCTTGTAGTTTCAGACCGTATGAACGGACTCGTAGTTTCGAAACTTTAAGTTTACTTGCAGTTCTAGAACCACAAGCGAGCTTTGGTTAAGGCCGAAACCACGAGCAGTGGGTGGTCCTCTGTCGCAGTTTCAGACCATGTGAATGGAATAAACTTTAAGTTTCGCAAGCTTGTGGTTAGCGATGACCTCGCTGTTCATGTTAAACTTCCAGGTCATACCCTTCGTGCGAATTATGAACACAGGATCTGCATGTGTATTGTACACACAATCGGTAGTATCTACTTCCGGGGTCAACCACAACGATCGCTTTTAGTTTCAGCTCGTTGTTTCGGGCTCATGTTAACCCTCGTTGCGATTAGGGAGTCGTGGTTTCGCTAACTTAAAGTTTCGAAACCACAAGTCCTGTATGAAATAGCTATTGTATTTTTGTAGGCTTTCACACAGCAGTTGTCATAAAAAGAGAGGATTCTAGGCTGAATGACATTAGTTTGAAGGTTGAAAATAAGAGTTGGCAGATATGATAATAGAAATAATGTTTCATTTTGGGTTATGGCAAAGATTGAGAAGTGAGAAAGTGTATAAAGCTTAGAATAAATCGGGTGAGAGATTACTAGAAATAATTGAAAGCTCAATCTCATAAATGAAAAGAAAACAAAAAGACATTTCTTTTTTCAATAATGAAGGCAAAACATTTACAAAAAAGTTTCATGTACATGTAAATCACAAACATAATACATACACTACACAAGGGAAAACAGAAATACATATTAGTTCCCTTGTAAACGCTCAAGTCTTTTCCACTTTACAAATGTCAGTGTGAAAGTGCGCTGGGATGTTCCCCGGTTAGTGATTCTCTTTCCATTGGTCTAGCCGATTCCTTTTTCTTCTTATTCCCTTTTTTGTTCTCCCTCTTGGCAATCCTACCCTAATAAACCTTCCTGAAATTGTATTAGTGCTAATGGGCTCTGTCTGTAATTCAGTAAGGAGGGAATTCTCATGAAATGATGGGACAGAATAAAGGCCAGGAGTGAGAGTGACAAATAGGAGAGGAGAAAGAGGATAGTGAGAAAGACAAAGAGCGAGGGGGTGGGGGAGGAACAGAGAGGGGAAGGAAGAGAAAGAGAGAGAAAGAAGAGGAAGGGAAAGAGAGTTGAAGAGAGAGCAAGAGGAGAGATAAATAGCAATGAGGAGAAAGGAAGAGAAAGAGAAAGGAAGAGAAAGATAGAGGAATAGAATGAAACAGGAAAACAGAGAGAGGGTGAAGGGGATGGGAAAGAAAGATAGGAATAGAATAAGAGAGAGAGGGAGGAAGAGAAATAAAGAGGAAGAGAGAGAGGGGAACAAATAGAGAGGGGGAGAGAGGTGGGAGTGATGGGGGGGGGGGAGGGGGGGGGGCAGTAAAAGAGAAAGTGTCAGGCAAAAGAAAGAAAAGGAGAAAAAAGTCATTACTTCAACCTTTCTTTTCTCATTGCACTTGGTACACAGAATGATTGCTATCCTTCTGCAAGAGAATACTTGAGAGTAAAAAAACTGCATGGCACAGTAAACTCTGAAAAAGGGTAAGGGAAACATATTGAATCATACACAAAGGCATCTTCATCTCGATTACAGATGCATCTCTAGTCATTCCATGAAATATAAATAGCCAAAATGTCCCTCATACAAAATATCTCATTTACTGCATCCCTGTATGTTAGCCTAACCAAGGAGTTACCAAGACCCAACACTGTATATCCCACATGACATGATAATCTGATTGGTCCCAAAGAGGAGACACTAAAAAACTTAGAGGAGTACTAAATACGAGCCTATTACCAGATTAAAACAGCTCAGACAGGCTCCCATGCGTGTCAAGCTTTAAAAAATTGAGAGGCATCATCAGACATTCATGAAATATAAAAACACAAACACTCTACTGCCAGCATTTACTATTATGTAGGAAATCTCTACAATATATTGTACTACAAACTTCCCACAGCTTTTCTGAAAAAAAATCCAGCTGTTATAGTTTAGAAGAATTTCTAACGAGAACAATTTCTTGTTTTTTTAATTTCAAATTAGGAATTCTGATACCATCATATGTTATTTCTCTTTAGCATGACACTTTAACAAATCCTATTCAATAATCACTTGGAATTCTAAATATTTACTTTGTATCCACCCTAAGAAAAAAAACCCAATGCCTCCAATGATGGGAATCAATATTCCCTAGGTTAAGAACTGTGGTATCTTGTCTAGATGTGAATGAACTCTTCGGATAATTCATTCATGAGAATCATTTCACAAGGATCATTTTTAATCTCTTTAAATTTCATTATCATTAAATAACAACAGGGAAAATAGGAAGGAATAAAGCTTCATCCAAAATTCATTAGATTTTATTTAAGTATCTAAAAATACAGTATACTTCATAGAATCTAGATCACCACTTGATGTTGCCATATTTTTTATGATGAAGACGGGCACCTATACACTCATTCATAGAGAAGGAGATCCAGAAGACAGGAATATAGAGGGAATTGAAGAGAGAGAGAGAGAGAGAGAAAGGGAGAGAGAAAGGGAGAGAGAAAGGGAGAACTGAAAGAAGAGACAGAGAGACCGAGAGAGGGTGTAAGAGAGAGTGGGAGGGAAAGAGAAAGAGACAGAGACAGAGACAGAGAGGGGGGAGCTGGGAGGGGGAATAGAGAGACAGAGAGAGAGAGACATACAGACAGACAGACATACAGACAGACAGACATACAGACAGAGAGGGGAGAGGGAGGGGAATAGAGAGAGAGAGAGAGAGAGAGACATACAGAGACATAAAGACAAACATAGAGACAGAGGGGGGGAGGGGGAATAGAGAGAGAGAGGCATACAGAGAGAGAGACATACAGACAGATAGAGAGGGGGGAGAGGGCGAAAGGAGAGAGAGAGAGGGGGAGAGAGAGAGATAGAATCAGGTAATACATAGAGGTTTGTTGCCTTTTCAGAAACACGTAAGCATTTAAAAGGTTTTTTCAGGTGGTTGAGATAATCTGTCATCAAGAAGAGAGGATTTAAGAGGATCATGATGAGAGGATTAGATGAAATTGATGTGGTAATAGAGCCAAATAAAGATTGTTTACATGGACTGATTCATGTTGACATCGCTAATACTTCTCTCTTCCCTTTTTCCTCTCTTTTTGATATGAACTGTCAAGTATGTTTTTATATACATATATAAATATATACAGTTATGTAAATAATACAGTTCTAATCTATGATTGGTTTAAATGTCACATGTGTGTGTATGTCTGTATGTGTGTGTGTGTATATATATATATGTATATATATATACATAAATCCTACTTAAGGCGAAGTCCTGTGCAAAAAAAATCGACTGATGGGGGAATTTGGCGTAAAGGGGAATTTTTTGATTCGGCACTGTTTTTTCCCATTTATGCAGGGGTAGGAGGCATTCTATCGATATAAACGTATTGTGTGCCAAATTACTTATATTACTACAAAGTTTTGTTCGGTAGGAAGAACTCATTTTCGTATAATATAACGTGGAAAATCTATATATGTATAACTCTTGGGGATCTAACGTCCTGAGGTTGGACTTAGGGCGATGTCTGTTTTTCTTGATTATATCAATAGTTTGGGGATTTACTAAAAATACCTTATCGCACACAAAAGGTAGTTATTATACGATTCTTTCTGCCATAAATGCAAATTGAATCAAATTAATTCCAAACATATACTAACATTTTGAATCCATTAATCCTCTGTAACGTCATTTCGTGCTGATATACATATATACAATTTAAAAAAATAAAATCTGCCCCTTCGTTGAATCTAGGTATATATATATATATATATATATATATATATATATATATATATATATATATATATAGACATTTATTTAGTCATTTATCTATTTATTTGTTAGTGTCACAAAGGCTACAGGAATCAATATCATATGTGAGATGATAATTTCATGCAGTTCATTAAAAATGACTAGTCTAGTTATGACAAAGCCAATAATTTCAAAATTATTTTTACCCCTATAGCTAAATGATTGTTTTGAAAGTTCCTCATTTTTATTCCAATGTGAATGCTTATGGATGTTTTATCTTTCACAGTTCAACATAGATTAATTAACAATTTAATTACTTTGAGAGCTATTTCAAAATCTATTTTATTCCATTGATGCAATAACTACTTTTCCCACGTTAAAGTAAACAAAACTTAATGTCAAAATACCACAAGAAATTTGTCAACGTACTATATTGGTCTGTATAATAGATCAGAGTCAAGTAAATATAACAAGGGAGAAAATTCATTCAAAATTACCAGCATTACATTTTCAATAGTCAACAAACCTTGATATTTCTGAATACCGCAAATGTTTCATGGTTAAGTGAATATGACAGAACACATTACGTTAGACAAATCAAATTGGTGGTATTTTACACATTTTCCCTTGGCCATAACTGATCTACACTGACCACAGAGAGGCAATCACAATGGCATGTCACTAAATGGAAGACTAGAAAGGACACAATCACAATGTAAGTGCTAAATGCACTAACTGGCTGATCAAGAACTTTTCTGCTGAGAGCTGAAAGGGCATTTAATGTAATATCCCCGTGTTAAATAATACAAGTAAATTCCCTTCTGACTCTGAGGGGACAAAATATTCAGAAAATGTAGATTTTTCTTACATGAACTGGTCTTCAGTATGCGCAACATGCAGGCTGATATATATACTTCATCCATTTTAAAAATACCAAAATCAAAAAGAGCTTTCTAGACAATCGTTGATATTCCAATCTAAAGGAATAACATATAAATATTAAGAGCTTTGACTTATCATATTCAACTTACATTTTAACTGATATATTCAAAGCAGTTCAGAAATCTATAAAATCCTGTTGAGAGTTGATCTTTCAAAACATTGACATCAAATCCTTATTATCTTGGCACCAAACACAATATCATATTTTCCCTTTTATCTATGATCCCCATCCAAAATATAATTCTTACTGGTACTACCATCAGCGACAATGTGATGTCCTTCAAAGATGATACCCTTAACCCTTCCTTTCCCATATCCTGAAGACACACCTCATGTAATACACATAAATTGTGGTCCTGGTTGATGTAGGGTTAAATATAGCTTACATGTCACAAGTTACCAAATGGCCCTCTCCTGAATATACCGTTACAAGGACATGGTCGTATTCTATTTCTACCGATCTCTACAACATGACCACTTGCGGAAGAAAGATCAGCACCCGCTAAGAAAACCGCTTCCTCTATCGTTTATTGAGGACGAGGTAATAGGCCAATATTGTAGCTCTGACAATCTTATTAGATACCTAATCAAGTTCAAAGAAAGCAAAAATTCACTTACCTGTTATGTTGATGAGAATGTTAAGAGGCCGGGACATCAAGATGTACATGGACAGAAATCAAAAGAGAAAGGAAAAGTCTAATGAGATTCTGTAATATCATACAAATAATTACAGGGTAATGAAAATAGCTATTTATGATTAAGTAGATGGAATTACTTTCTGTTTTTCAGTTTATCTACATAAACCCTTGAAAGAAACTGCTCACTTTCTATCCCTTTCCCTAACTCTCCCTCTCTCTCCTTTTCCCTCATTTCCTTCTCTCAATATCTCTCCTTCTTTATATTTCCCTCCCTATCTCTTCCCTTCTCTTCCTCTTTCTCTCTCATTCTCTTTCTCTTTTTTGTGGAATAGCATATTCTTTGGCGAATTAGCCTGCTAATTTGCAGGTGAAAGTGCTCTCAGGTTAATTTATTCACGAAACATGTATTTAGAATCACGGTGACCGAAGTGCGCGAAGTGCTCCATAGCTCGAGTTAGAATCGCTCCAGTCGGGCTGATGGAGACGGGGTTTTCCAAACTCAGATTTTATTTCTCGAGTAGCGCTGATCTAGCTAGAATCTCAAGCTTGAGCCCAACTCGGGCTAATGGGGATGCATCTATAAGACACTGAGCATATTTCACAAAAATATATGATTGGTACTCTGAAATATAGGGTCATGAGAGCCAGTCCTCCCAGACCAATCAGTATAGAGTTTCTATAAATGATACCAGTCTGTATCCTCGAGTAGTCTAAGAATTCAGATGCAATGAGATTCAAGCAAGTAATTTCCGTCAGGTTACGAAGGGGCTAAATACTAATTATCATGAATGCGCATAATGATTTCATCACTATCCCAATAAAGTGTGCACATAATAAACACACAAATTAATCCTGATGTGGAACTTGAAATGCACAACACCTGAAATTGAAAATAAATCTGTTTTGATGCAGGCCTAAAACTTGAGAGGGAAATATCAAGAAGGAAAAAAAAACAGAAATAGAAAGAGAAAAACTAGAGGAATCAAAGAGATGAAAGCAGATATCAAATGAATCAGACATTTACTCAAAATAAGGGTTTAATTACTATCATTCGCAGACAACATTTTAGCTTTTAGAAAATTACTGCTACAGGGTCTGAGGAAGCAGACTACTCTTCGTGTACTATCATCCCATAAATAGAGATGATCCTCCCCATAGGAATAAATGATCAGATGCTTATACTTGCAGGAGAAAAATATCACTGTCTTATTAAATCACATGCCATGCATGCAGTACCACAAAACAAAAGTCATATTAAGCAAGAACATATATACATGTAGATTGAATTTGGATTTCCCTATAGATGTAAAATCAAAATATTGTCTGTTTGGAGCCAGAGGGTGTTAACTCCAACTTAGACTTTTAAACAGAGAGTTAACGCTCTTCTGACTATTAACAGATGATATCTTTAACAGTTGAAATCAATCAGTAATAACCCAAAACATGATTCAGTGACTTGTGTCCTGTACGAAAAATGTAATGCTTTATATTTTTTTTAAAAGAAGATAAATCAATTACTATGATCATAAATTATTTTTTGAAAATCTTTTAAATAACTTCTGTGCACATTCAGTCAGAAGGCTAAAATTATTACCTGAACATCTCTCATAACATACCTACAATCACCCTAAAGAAATTCATGTCTACTAGTATTTCAAGATTGTTTTTAACTTTCCAAATTTTGATAACCTTTTTGAACTCTCACTAAATTTTCAAAGTATCTTCAAAAAGTCATTGCCATTTTCCATAATTGATTTGACACAATCAGAAATCAAAAGCAAAATGAGTACAAGTACTTTCTCGAAATCAGAATCACATCTGACTCCATTTACAATATCTTTGCCATTTTGGTATTTAGAATTTCATGAAGGATGCAGCCTTGACTTTCATGCATTGAAAGTGACATCTTAATGCGTGGTTTGGTTCTCTGCATGATGCTTTTCCTAAGGATTAAGCATCAAATGGGCTACTTACAAAACTGCCAAGATTGGTTTAATACTACACTCCAAATTATGAATATCACTGAAACCCATCATGACAAAACCGATGCAAACCAACCCTGCAGGAGTTCAGGAATAAATATCCATATTTGGAATTATTTCAAAAGGTGCAAACTTGCATTGTGTTGTAATGTAAGCCTATATTCTCTACTATTAACTTTACCTCTTTCACTCTACTTCTCTACATCTTTATAAAAAAAATTTAACTCCATCATTGATCAACTATTCTATTCAAGCACAGTCCTGTCTTTCTGCCTATGTGTCTCTCTCTCTCACTCTCACTCTGTTCTTTTTGCCTATATATTCTTCATTTTCAAATGTCTTTCTCTATTTTGTATCTCTTTCCTCTCGCACATCCCCCCCCCCCCCAACCTCTCTCTCTCTCTCCCCCTCTCATGTTCGTATGGTCATCAAGAGGTCTGAAATATGAAGACTACATCAGTATCCTAAATGCCCACCTCCTTCCAGCCTTTGAACACCCACAATCACCCCCTATTTGACCCGAGGTCACGACCCCATGACCCAGGCCATGTCGTACAAGCAGCAGGTCCACCTTTCCCTCTTGATGCTCTAGACATTGGCTGTGGGATGAAATCAAATCAAATTTCAAATCAAGATATTCCAAGGGGGTGCTGAAAAAAACAGAAGGAGAAGAATGAGACAGGAAAATCCCTGTATAAAAAAAAAAAGCAGTTTGGCTTCAACCCTCTAGTCTAGACATTGAAATAATATGGAAGTGTAGTAGGCCTAAATATACTTCACTCCAATGCAATTCAACACTTAATAATATTGGTCAGGTACAAAAAAAACCCCTAAAACACCATTTTGGCACAGAATTATTCTCTGGCTGTTTCTTCAGAACTTTAATGTAAGAAGCACTAAAGTTTAGTTTAGTTTAGATTCATTAATATAATTGGGATTTGGGCCCTCATATATATAGATATCAACATTTAACCCATTGGATAATATAAATCTGGTGCAAAATGCATTCTCAACAGGCCTAGCACACGTCATCTGAGGCGTAGTATTCTACAGGTTAACATTTAGCTGATCATGCTGGTCATGTACAATATCAGGTCATGGTACTATAACTATCAACATTTAAATTCATTGTCTAATAGGTTAATTAAAAAAAATTAGTAACCTTTACAATGCCTTTTATTTGGAGAACGTCAACAAAATAGACAGGCCTACATGCCTATCTAATGAGTGCAGAGATTTAACCATTGTTTTATTGGAGAGATGATTCCTAGTTCATTATCCAGTGGTTATCGGAAATTGGATGTGGCACATTATATTGCACCTAACATCCAATACAGTCCAGACTAAGTAATCAGGATTTGATGAGAGGGCACGTTCACACGACAAACATTTACGTCACATGCACTGACAAACTGTCAGTCTCTAATACTAGAAAACTTTATAACCCATATAGGCCCCTATAACCCCCAATTGCTGGCTAATACCGGAAGCCTATTTGTAACTAATGCCTGTAATTTAATTATAAGCTAACATTGATAATCATGGAATATGACAAATTCATTTCTTTATTGAAGTCTAAACCAACAAGTCCTCTCATTTGATCCCTTTTCACTGAGTATGACTGGTCGGCCTAACAGAATTGAGGTAACACATAATTATGATGGGAATTTGTTCTTATATACTATTCCTGTGCTACGTATTTAAGCACATTGAAAAAGAGTCAATCACTTCGGTAAAATAGGAAGTACATGTACAATTTGTCTGGTCCAATTAAAGGGTACCAATTACCAAAAATAATTTTGCTCTGTATGTTGGAGGTTTCATGTCGTTATATTATATTCAAAATATGGGCTTCAAATATTAATTCTACAAAGAGATATTGCAATTTTAATTACACTCTCTATAAGAGTAAAAGCGACTCATGAGTAGACTAATCAACACACCCGTACGTGCTCACCAAGATAAAGGCTCGCGCGGAACCAAACTCGGAGTTCGGTTCCGCACGAGCATTTTCATCTTATCCTTTATTTCCTTCATACTCATTAAAGGAAACCAAAACCCAAGGAGAGAATCAATGTTATTGGAAAGTGAAAATTCAGAGAAGCACTTTACAAAAAGTTTCATTAAAATTGGTTAAAAAATGAGAGAGTTATGGAAGTTTGAAAAGTCTCGTTTTACTTTCTATGGGGATCCTCAAATTGGCAAAATTGCTTCAAAATGGCTGATTTTGTGAACAACTCTCCATTTGTTTTGTACACAGATTTTCAGATTTTCTCCATTATCTTTCAAGGTGCAGTTAATCTCCTTCTGAGCTCAACATATATAATGGGAAAATGTATTTTACACCACATATGTCGAGTTCAGGAGGAGACAAGGAGCACCCTGAGAGATAATGGGGAAAATCTGAAAATCTGTGTACAAAACAAATGGAGAGTTGTTCACAAAATCAGCCATTTTGAAGCAATTTTGCCAATTTGAGGATCCCCATAGAAAGTAAAACAAGACTTTTCAAACTTCCATAACTCTCTCATTTTTTAACCAATTTTAATGAAACTTTTTGTAAAGTGCTTCTCTGAATTCTCACTTTCCAATAACATTGATTCTCTCCTTGGGTTTTGGTTTCCTTTAACTGTTTACCTATAGAATACCAGACAAAGTTCTTTGGAGTTGATTTTATACTTTCTAGCTGTACACAAATTATTTTTTCAGGTGATTGGTACATTTTAAAGAACAAAGAGAGTTTTCCAGGTACATACGCTTCTTGCTAAGGTATATATGTATGTCTTGAAGATGTATGCCAAAATACAACTGTGATATTTACTCTAAAAACCTCAAGTGAAAGGCAGTGTCCTCTCTTTCCAGTATAAAATTAGACAAACAAAATAAAGAGAGCAAAATCTGGAGCAATGGAATAATTCATCATCCCTCTTCTCCCTAGCCAGGCAGAAGGGCATTAACTTATATACTTTCACACAGAGTTAATGCCCTTCTGGCTCTCAGCCGACAATTATGTTGACACAGTTGGCTCTTGAAGACTTGAATGTTGCACTATGTTCATTAACTCAAAATAATATATCTTCCAGTATCAAGAGATGGGAGACTGCATCTATCGTCGTAGAAACAAAGAGGAGATGGTATCCGTTCCATTAGGAATGAATGATCATAGCAAGCTAATGAGGCTGAATGGAGTCTTGTCTTGAAGAAAGAAGAGAAACAAGAGAGAATTAAAGATGGATGGATATGTGGAAATGAAACTTGAGAATGTTAGATCAGTTTCCCTGGTGCACAATTTTCCACTCATCTTTTATCTTCCCCTTGAAACTGTTATTCTATCTCTACTCTGAAAAAAGTGATATTTTTCCTTGATAGGAGTTCATTTACCCACGGTCACTTTCCCTATCTTCACTCTTTGCAATTTTAAGAATGACATCCAGGAAAACACTCTCTCGCGTGGGTAGGGGACCTGCTTGTAGGCATAGTTGCATCTTTCACACTCCCAAACAAATGAGAACAGGAGTCTGTCCATCTTGTAAAATTGTGTGAACGTTCATGGAGCTGACACAAACAAAGCCTCACTCTTTAGAATTCATTTGCTAGCCTGGATTGGATCTGTGAGCATACTGACAATGAGGATAATGTTCTCAGGTGAGAGCTAATGTTAAGGACCACATTTACACTGCCTCCACTCATACCCCCCCCCCCCCCCCCCCCCCCCCCCCACCACACCACTCACCACAAATAATCCTGAGTGGATAGGCTCAATGTCTTGTGATTTAATTGCAACCTAATAAAAAAAATACTACGGAATCAATAATGTAGGTCTACATTTTAAATCTATCCAACAACAACAACAACAAACTGAGAACTTTCCTGATGATACAAATTTATACCATTAAATCTATTTCAACCATAAAAAAGTGGAATCTTTTAACTCTTACTGTGTCAAGGGGTTTAGCTCTCTTCAAAATTTTACCAAAATATGATTAATGCTTACTTTTCAAATGTCTGCACTTCATTAAGGATCTATTATTTCACAAAATATTGTGTACAAAACTAGTAGGAAATTAATTACAATTTCTTATGATACCAAACATTATTACTTTACCCAACTTCATGCTTAAGAACTATTGAAAAAGTGAGTTTCTTTTTTGTCCATTAATTTTTGGTTTCTATTCTAATTTTGACTATTGTTCAATGTCAAAATAAGGTAATATCTCTTTGAAAATCGGCAATTTTCTCTGAAAATTGCTATGTTAGCTTACAATTATAATCATAAATTTAGAATTCTTGATTTACACTCAAAATTTTGATATAAATTGACCACCATATACCCAGGGAAATGTTACATTTCCCTGATATACCTTTCCTGTGGTCGAGCAACTGGTGAATGAAAATTACAAGTCTATCTGTCACATTCGGCACTGAAAGAGTTAATTTGACGTTCATCAATCAAAGGAATCCTACATCCTATAATACAGGATCATCAACTAAAGTTTGGTTTATCAAACATATAGAGACATGATAGGAAAACATGGACAAATTATCAGATGACAAAAACTGATTTTCTACCGTACATCTCAACATCAGTGATATCATTTACACACTTTATCACAATGACTTTCATAAACAGAATTTCTGAGGTTTAAATTGCTAGAAAACAGATATTTCTGAGAAAAGTCGAACTGATATTTTTGGTTGACAAGGTGATGTTGCAAAATTATGGCATCTTGATGAAGTTCTTTCTCTCAGTAGTACATTCTCTTGGGTATCGATATCCATAGCAACCAAATATGTGTATCAGATGACTAAAATTTGGTCAAGGTTGTTTATTGGTCTTTATATGGAAATATAAATTGCGCATATAATAAACATGCTTTCTGGCTTACATATAAATCTCTTTTTTCATCCTTCTCATCAATCTATTCATCCATCTGAATGCAGAAGATTACAAAATACAAGAGAACAAGATGTGGATATTCTGGACACTGTAAACCCACACACCTTTGCAACATGAAACTATCGTGATTCGTTATGGACAGCTGTTTTCAGGGCCAGAAACTTCCTCTTATTGCTAATTTCATTAGTCAGGTTCATACAAAGGTAGCTAAACTTGAAGTTTCACTTGTGTAGTTTCAAAACTTTAAGTTTAAGTTATCAGGTAGTTATCTTGTAGTTCCAGACCGTATAAACGGACTTGCGGTTTCGGCACTTGAAGTTCACTGTTGTTAATGCTGAAACCACGAGCGGGGGGGGTCCTCCATTGTAGTTATCAACCGTGGGGACCGAATAAACTGTAAGCTTATAAAAATTGTTGCTAATGATGATCTCTTTCTTCATGTTAAACAATGATCCCTCGACTTGTAATCTTAGAATAATGAGCGTCATTGTTTTGGGCCTATCTGAACATTCATTGTTTCATGAGTCATTCTTTTGTTAACTTTAATAAAGTTTCAAAATCACAAGTCCCGTATGAATGGAGCTAGTGCATTGATTTATTGACTTTTTGGCATGAATTTCCTCAGAATTGGGCCACTTGTGAAATTCTCTCAAGTTTCCTGTTTTACAGTAGATGAGTACATGTAAGTACTAGCACTTCCTATCCTCCATAAAATTCATAGTTTGTGTGTTTGCATGTGCTAATCATGAAAATTCCATACATAAAACGCTATCCAATTCTTTACTATATTACAAAATTAAGATGAATCAAAATTCGGTATTACATGGAATATTCACTCTTCTCTTAATCATGTAATCCCTGGGGAATAACCAAAAATTGGGTACGTCATCTCCTCAGAGCTAGAAGGATGTTAACTCTGTGTAAAAGTATACAACTTAACGCCCTTCTGGCTCTTAGCAGACAATGTGGACTTCTGGGGAGCATTTCTTCAAGCGTTTTGTCAGTGATTTTTAATGACAAATTTGCTCTCAGCCAATCAGATGCAGGGATTTCAGTAGCTTATAACAGTTGTCGGTAAAAATCACTGACAAAATGCTTGATGAAACGCTACTCTGATCAGCTACCACATTTGAACACTGTCATGTCTGCGACAAATGAAGGGTTTAATTTCTAGTGGGGTTGAACTGGAATAGAGGTAGGAAATTTATGGATGCATGAGGCATGCATTCTTTCCCTGGGGGACACTCTTTCATTTAAGATCTATGGGAACCCATTTATTCATTAAATGGAAATGAAGCCTGAACGTTCCTATGCGAGAGCACATGACTTGTACTAAATGCATAGATTGCTTCATCGTAGCCTCAATCCCACCCTATCCGCCTGCTAATAATTTTAGTAGTGTATAATTTGCTGTCTATCACTTCTTCATCTGCTAAGAGGAACAAGGGCATTAAATTTATGAAAAATTATAAGAGATAATGCCTTTCTACTACTTAGCAGATTTTTTTTTCTAATGAAATTGTCTAATCCTCCACTGTTTTTTTGTTTACACATCACATTTTGCTTACTCGTTTTTGTTCACCTATTTCAAATCAGTTCATTTTTATTCCATGCTATCGATTCAAATCAAATTCCTTTCAATTCACTTCATTCAAATGAGCCTACCAAAACAGTAGGAAGTAATGGCCTATACCCAGACTAAAGCAAACCAACCTTTAAGTTTTTTTATGAAGAAATAAAACAAAGAAGTATGATAAATTTATCTAAAATTGATAAAAGGGGGAGAGGAAGGGGTCACACTATCAAATAACTTTCTAAAAAATTCAAAAGATAACAAAAGCATAGAATGAAGACTTCCAGCCAGGGTTGAGATGCACAGATACTGTTGTTGAAGGACAAATGAAAGAGGCAAAAAACAACTTCCTATCGGCTGCTTAATAAATATGACAGTGAACGAGTGCAGATACAGCAGACAGGAGAGATCTGGACCGACACGGGGTTACCTGATGGGCATTTCATTTTCGCAAATTGGTTGCTATGGCAACCATTTCCACTGGCGGGAGGCGCAGAATTTTGACATGGTGGCGGTGAGAGAAAGAGAGATCATCATGCAGGGGGATAAATGGAGTGAGAAAAACAGTGACTCTATCACTGATCTCACCCTCTTTTTTTTCTCTCTTCTTCTCTTGATAAGGGATAAAACACAAAGCAGGTTTGCATCTTCCTTGGAGACAAGAAAGTGAACACCCTTCCAGTGATGGGACCTGAACATGATATCATTATTATCATCCCTACTGAATTCGGGATTATTTTTTCCAGTTCCTGATCTGGGGGCATATTTTAAACAAAGAATACACTAAATGCAGATATTATCATTATTTACCCTACGGAATTCAAAAATATCATTCCAGTATCCTGTATGTAGGCACTATTAATTCTAACTAAAAGAATAAAATGAAAATCATGAACATTAGGATGTGTTCTTGAGGATGTGTTCTTGGAAAGGTACTCAATTGTGTATGAATATTTCTAATAATGCATCAGAAGGCATGTTCAAAGTTATCAGGGAATTATCAATGTTCAAATTATTAGATTAAATATAATTTCATATTTTGTATCGCTTAAAAGTAACAAATCGCACATTTTTATCTACTTCCTTTTCTATTTACCTTGGCAAATGTTAGACAAAAACAATACCAAGAAAGTTGTGACTAGAAGTATTCATATTTCACATTTTCACATAAGAGTTGATTTTCCTTCTTTATCCTGCTATCCTTATAAGTTTGGATTTATTTTGCATAGTTAAAAAAAAAATAATTTTACTTTAAAAAGCACTGCTACAACTACATGTAATTCAAGGGCAACTAGACAAGTTGTAGTAAACTTTGGGTATGAATAGGAAGGATGTATAGATAGTAAAATAAAAAAGTTTTAAATGTTGGGAATGAAAAGTAATAACATAATTATCATTGTGAAAGAATACTTTCTATATTATTCAACTGACACACTTCCCCATGACTGTTATAAAAAAAAAGAGGGGCAAAGAGGGTACTGGCACCCTCCAAGGCAAACCTACATGCAAATACCCCCCCCCCCCCTTCTCTCTCTGTGAACTGACATGTCATGACATTAACAATGTTGCCTACTCGTCTGAGCATTTCCCATCTGGGATGGAAGTTAAATGAGAACAAATATTTGCGATCCAAACCAATTCTGATTTCCCATCTATTATTGTTGAGGAATTACTGTCATTTGCTTCTCTTTCATCTAACTCATCTAATGACTCCCACTTTCTATCTTCCACTTCTCTCCCTTTCAAAGATTTTCCTGACTCATATCTTTCCATCCTGTCATTGCTTAATCTGTTCTCTTTTTTTTTGTTGTTGGGGGGGGGGGGGGGGGGAGGGTGGTGATCTCTATGCTATAACATATTCAACAGATTTAAGTCTAATATTTATTGCAAATAAATAATTCAAAGCCCGACTTGTTAATGTCAAAACATGAATGTTTAATGATTGTGCTTTAAATTTAGAGACTATCTGTCATATCATTAAGCTCTCGCTTATTCTGAGCTCTACAGGAATTAAGCAGTTCCTGAATTTTTTTTTTTTTTCTCTCTCTCTCTCTTATTCTGCAATGACAGTGGAGAAGGTGAACATAAATATAACTACAAATAAAAATCACGTTTTACAGATGCTAATCTAAAGAATACAGGGGAAATCGGGGTTGGGGGTGGTTCAATTCTATGGGTTTAAAAATATCTAAGAAAAATAGTTCACGGTATATTGTTCAGGGCATTACAATGAGTGTCAAATGAGAAAAATATACCAATAATTACTTTAAATATCTTTGAACCTGTGGAAAAGAAAGAAGAAAAAAAAATAAGTAATGCCATTTTTTTCACACATGTTTACATTAAAAGGATTTTTATGTTTAATTGAAAGAAAAACTGGTAATAAATAAAGAGAGATACTAAATATTCATTTAGACCTCATGCAAAACTGTATCAGACTTGACGCTGTCCATCATTTCATCCCTATTTTAGGATGGGGTAAGAGAGGAACAAAATATAAATGCCTCCCACTGCAGGAATCTCGTTGAAATCAAACATTGGGGAGTTCCGAGATGCCAAATACTGGGGTAAATAACCTCCCGACATCTATTCATCTTCGAATGTCCATGCTGCGATGATGGGCTCGGCGGTAAATAGCGCAGATCACCATGGCCCAAATGTCATGTTTGATCAGTGGGCCCTAAATTCCTTGCGTCGATGCCGATGCACGAAACACCCGCAAGGAAATTCACAAGAGTCTTGTCTGTTTCTAGAAGATCACCCCAAAATATAAATGGTGAAGATAGTTAGGAGGGATGGGTGCCTGCTGACGGCACCCCGATAACTTTATTACAGTCATTAAAAATCCGTGGAGATTCAGCGCTTTCTTTATGCCTAATACATAAAAACAAATTTTAATGTTTGTTCAAAAATTAGCTCAACGAGGAGCTCTCCTACCCCTGGGATCTTCTTTCTCTTAATCCAATTACATTTTTCATTTTCTCTCTTCGTTCCCATCCATCTTTTTCTCTTTCCCTTCCTTCATTCTCCTCATCTTCCTTCATCCTCCTTTTCAGACTATCACTCCCTCTCCTTCCATTTTTCATGGTCTTGATCACTACTATTCTCCATATACATGTACCTATCAACAGGTTTCAGATTCATATTTTACTGGCAAGTACACAGATAAAATCTTTTCATATAACCCACTGCCCATCAACAGGTTGCAGATTCATATTTTACAAGCTTGTACAGAAAAAAACACACTTTTCCAATAAACTAATGCCTATCACCAGTTCTAGGATTCATATTTTTACTGACATATAGAGAAAAAAAAACTCTTTCCCCAATAAATCATTGCCTATGGACAGGTTACAGTTTCATGCATGCATTTCCTGGCATACTGAATTAAAAAAAAACTCCTTTTCCCAATAAACCATTGCCTATCAACAGTTCTCAGATTCGTATTTTTACTGGCATATACAGAAAAAAGAACTCTTTACAACGATGGCTACAAGGCTCCATGCAGGTGGCTCCTCTAGAGTAGAGCTCTCCATGTCTGACCTGACACCTGTAAGGTGCTAACAGATTGCCCTATATACTCCCCCTCAACCAAAAACAGAATCAAGTGTCCATATCCATCTCCCTACATCTTATACATTATCACTACACTTTAAACACAGACAGGTTTACAAGAGCATGACCATTTTCGCTGGGAAGCTGGGTTACATTACCTAATTCGTCGTGGTCGCTAAAAAACAATCGGTTTTATGGCATATGCTCTAGCAACTATTACTCCAGGCAGCCCTTTCAGACACACCATGTTATCCTATATTCATACGACGTATGGATATACGACGTATTGATGTGAGAGCATTCAGACGCAACTTACCGTTATACGATAATTGTATGGCAGCATTCAGACCTCGAGCACTGTCAGGTTTCATGGGAAGCTCACGAATATGTACGAGTCTCTCCCTTGCGCAGAACAAACTTTGGGCGGGCTTTGCGCATTGTGTTTATATTTTGTTTTGGATTCATCTGACAGTCCCGCTACTTATACGACGTATGAATATAAGGGCATTCAGACACAAATATGTATGATTAGGCTTGGGCGGTTCTGCTTTTAGAGAGAACCGATTCCGATTCCGACGCAAGGTCTCGGTTCCAAAGGGAGTCGACTCCGAGGCCGCATCGCACGCAATACCATATGTTGCCTATAGTAGTGCATGCTAGATGCTCGATTTCGATTCCATGCAGAGTCGACTCCGGCAGGCCCGGCCCGGTAGCGTGCACCGTACCGGTACATGGCTTCTATATACATCACTGCACTGTAGCTGTAGAGTCTATTGAGTATAGTGCAGCTTTCACAAATGTCTGATTTTCATATAAAAACTCCACTTTATGAAATAACTATCAAAATTCTACATACATGGCCAGGGTAATCATAGTACAAGCTTCAATTTCATGACTGTAATGACGAAAACCATATTGAATTCGCGCTGTAATGATGGAAAACCGTTCGTCTTTTTCAAGTTTTCGCGAGCGCGAGCTGGCTGCTGGATGACTGTGCATGGTATAACCAGGAGGTGGCGCTATACGTCATGTTCCTTTTTTTTGTATTTTTCACATGTGGCCTGTAGGCGCCATGTTTTTTCTGTGGTTCCAAACGAACGAAACTCATTCTTCCGATTGATAATGGGTAGCTTAGCTCAAATTATTATTTTGTGGTGTCACTGTGGCGTTAATAATATATGTTTCCTCAAATTTTGGAGGGGTTTTTACTTAAGTTTCTTCCATATTGTATATTTTTTCAGTGAGATGATTTTTGACTGGTTGACCATTACTTTTGATATGTGACCAACATTTTTCTTCATTCTTCCCTCTTACGGTAGCATTATTATTCCTTCTCTTAAAAGACTCAACATGTATTTCTTAATTCTGAAGTACTTTCACAATTAATATATTTGTGCCGCGAATTTTTTTTAAAGACATGTAAGCTCTCTTTTCATTTAATTTTTTTTTTCTTAGACTTACTTCCTTTATCGTGATTTTATTTTTTGTTAATTCTTCAAACACTGAGTTTTCATTCTGGAGTAAATTTCATTGATTTGTTTTAATTATTTTTATATCATTACACTGGATTTAAATATGCAGTAACCAGCAATAACATAATTGTATATATTTTCTGTCCCTACCCTCTGAATATTCCTCTCGCGGCTTGCCATCTCTCTTTCGCTCTCTCTCTTCCAAGCTCTCCTGTTGATCCTCGCTGATCACAACGAGGTACGTGTGCGCTACTAACAGCGTTGTACACACACAAGCAGTCCGACATACACACACTACACACACAACACACACTGATAATGGGTCCATAGTTATACCAAGCTCCTTGGTTATACACCACGAAGTGCATTCATATTTCCCACTGCTGCATGCTGGCTTCGTTTTGCGGAGCCGAGTAGCGGTGCTGGTATGACTGGAAGTTCAGAATTTCACTCATTCTGGGGCCGATTCCGAGGCTCTTATGTATTATCGCACATCAGAATCGACTCTCGGAACCGCGGAACCGCCGAGCACGAGTACTCGACTCCGTACAACATGGAGTCGACTCCTCGGTTCTCGGAACGGGAGTCGAGTAGAATCGATTACTCGACTCTCGCTCCCAAGCCTAATGATTATAGGATCATCGTACAAAACGATGCTCATACCATCGTTTTAATACACAACGAATGAGATACGACGTATCAAGAGCATTCAGACACATAAAACGTCCTATATCCATACGTCCTATATCCATATGTCGTATATCCATATGAAAAATCTCTAGTCTGAAAGCGGTGTCAGTCAATTCCCCGACATTAACCACAATTCTAACTTCAACCCTGGACCAGTTCTTATCCTAACCCTTGAGCTCACACAATTGTAAGGTAGCTTAGCGAAACGTGGTGGTGCGTAAAAATGCAGGAAAGATGCATATATGATAAAATTATTCAAAATCAAAATTTTATTCTACAGAATATTAGGGTGAAGACTCAGCATTTACCTCTTTGAACACTTTTAAGCAATTGCAATACGAAACTTTTATTCAGATATGTCTGGTTCTAATTTTAAAAGCACAAACAAAACCAGCAATTTTCCTCTTTGCGTCTTTTCCGCGTCTTTATGCGCCATTGTGTTTCGCTAGGCTTCCTAAGCTGACCTTAATATTATATCCTTGAAAAAAATAAATGCTGCCATAAATCTTGTTGAAGCAAACACCGGCTCACCGAATGAACATCTATAAAAAACAAGAAAATAGAAACACATTATGTTGCTCCACTCTGATCATATTATTCCTGATTGATCTGCAGTAACAAACAAGTTTAATTTTTTTTGGAAAAAAAAAACAACTTAATATTTACACTCCACAATGGCTGTCTTTGTTCAGAATACTGGATGGATATTTGCAGAAGGAAGTTTATTGATGTGCAATAAGCATAACTATAAACTTCTAAAACAAATCAACTCGCAGAATACTAATTTCTGGATGATTCTGGATTAAATCTATTGGAAATATAAGAAATTCTAGCAGCTTCCTAAACCCAGGCACCTCGAAAAGGCATCAAAGAAACTGTAAGAAATCAGAAACTCAGAGAAAGGACGAAAAAGAGAGAGAGATAGAGATAGAGAGAGAGAGAGAGAGAGAGAGAGAGAGAGTAAAAGTAGCCGCCTGTTTTCTGACGTATTTCTTTTCACAAAGCGGCTCTTATCTCACCCGAAAAAGGGATTTGAAGGGTCATTGAAAGCCGATTTAGTTTCGGATATGAAATACTGCACAGCCATATTGCTGGTCTGTCTGCAAGCACAAAAGTCGTGTGTTTTTAAAAGTTTCCACTTTCTTCCTTTTTAGTACATTTCTGTCTCCATATAGTTCTTGATGTTCTTGTTGTCAATGTATAGGATCTTTCAGGGAGGTGCAGTGTCTTGCCTGCATCATAAGTAAACTCTCCTCTGGTCTCTAAACTTTTTTGAAACACAGATAAAATTAGAATTTATCTGAACAATTTCGATCACATTAATCAATTTTCTATTCAAATCCAACCCAGTTTCAATGGGAAAATTTGGTAAGTTTGCTGTATTCCTAGACTTCAAATTTACCCTTATTTCCTTTTTATTATAAGGTTGAATGAAAAGAAATTGTTACAGCAAATAAAGCCGTTAGTTTGATCTCTTTTGGTTTGATGGAACGATTTGTCATCGATTATTTACAAAGTCAATTCACCAGCTCAACCACCGCGCCATCTCACTGAGGCATTATCCATCATTTAGTTTTTGCTGACGATTGTCAACAATTTCCTGACTTTTTTCCTCAGTTTTCTTTTCCCTCATCTTCTCACACCATCACAACCTAAGACCTGAAGCACATTTGAAGCTCAGGTCCATGCATGATTTTAATTAATGCAACTTTGAAAAGGTTGTTTCCATGGCAACCATTAATAGCGAGACGTGAGACAGCTTGTCATAGGTAGGAAGCTCATCGGTTATTGATCGCTGTAATTCCTCTTAGTTGTGGCCAGATCGAAGGGATCTCAAGTTTTGCCGCGAAATTGATATCTATAGAGAGAAAACAAGTTATAGCCAGATTCTCAGTTGTTCCTACGCTTTATGCAAATGAAGGCCCTTGCATGGGTTGTAGTTTATTCATCGTGCCTCTGAAGTCGGAATAACACATGTGTTTGATTTCTATAAATAGAAAGCTATTAATGTTTTGCAGCAAAGACGAGGTATTTTCATCATTGACATATCGTAGAAGCTTTGAGAAAACAAACTCAGTGATTATGATATATATATATATATATATATTGTGTGCATTATTGATCTGTTGATCACAATACATCAAATATAATCACAGTCTTTTAATGTTGATATTGATATTTTCATGATTATCATCACTATCACCCCATTTATTGTATATAAACCACATAAAAAGAGTGAAATTTTCAAAGCTTTGAACAAGTGCTACACTCTACCAAACATATCAAATACGATTCCATTATCATTACCATCACCATGACCACCAAGTTATGTGTTATCATCACTTTCCCTTGTCATTGAGGACAGCAAGGCTGAAATGCTTAAACATCTGAATGCCATAGGCATGAAATTGGATATTGTAACTGACATTTGTGGACTAAGAAAAAACTTTCTTTATTATTGAAATTCGACACCGATTCATGTGTTGAAAATATTGATATGATGAATAATGTTTGTTTTGAAATATCACTGAAACCAGGCACTGTGATAGAAAAACTCTCCTGGCCTACTCTCTTTTTTTGCTTTTTGATGGTAGGCCTACACTACAGGATTGTAAAATTAGTGGCACCATAAAGGTTAAACATTGAGGAGTACTGGTATAAGAGATTGTGCTCATTGTTTTCAAAGACATTACCCCTTATTACAATCTTGTAGTACTAAAAGAAAAATATTATTGTTGCCAATTTGAAGAACAAAATGTGATCAATTTAGCCCTGAAATAATTCCTGTCCTGAAAGGGTTAATCCTAACTTAAAGAGAAGGTTGAGTTCTGGGAAAAGGTGACAAATAATTTGTAAGTTTTCTTATTCTTTTTATGTCAGTTCTGAAGAACATCATAGTAGAATTATCCCCTGAAGAGGATTGGTCTTCAAATGCTCTCATATTCGAAATACGATGAGAAAAAGCTGAGGTGTTTGGGCCGAACATTCATGCCCAATGTATGTGCAGTCCCATATACCCATTTTTGTATTCAGTGCATGTGCATTTCACCGAGACTGAGTCAATTTCTCATCATCTGGATGATTCCAAAACTTCACAGCATACAACAATTCATATGTAGACATGATCAACCTTTCCCAGATGCTTTGAGAAAGTTTCTTTCACAATGTAAATTTATGCATGACCAGAACTCAAGTTTATCTTTTAACCCTATACTTGCCTATACAGTAACTCCTTGACACTACAAAAACAGACAGTGTATTTGCAGAAACTTGTGCTCTTTCTGCTGCATTCGGTTTAATTCTTGGGCTCTAAATCAAGTTACTGAGCCAATCAACAAAAATGAGGGCATTGGCCCAAAATAAAATGGAGAATCACATAATAAAAATATGGGTAATAAAAATATTCAATCTTCTTTATTTGATGTCAAACACACTCCAACACGCACTTCAACCCAACTTATCCCAGTTCGTGAAGTGATAACAAATATGGGTCAGGCATATCTCGACCTTTCTCTTCTCACTTTCTCTTCTCCCCCATCATTCTAGATCTAGATGTTGTGCACCCCAGTGGATTCACACCTAGATCAAGGGTCTGAGTAATCTGGGATTTTTCACACACTGGTCTCTCCTCTAACAGTCTGGCACATTGAACATACATTTGATTTAAAGGGAATAATGAGTACAGGTACATATGTAAAAGGCAGAACTAAAATCTGTCAGTCACAATGATGTCAGAAAGAAATAAAGTGAGGAGGGAATATAGAGATGGATTGTGGGGTGTGGCAACCCCACCCCCTTCCTCCTACTCCAGCAATTAAAACATTTCTGTCAGCATAATATATGATATATATATCATATTTATTGTTATCAATGTCACTAACTTTTGACAAATCACAAAAGCTGAGGACATGCCATTTATTTTTCTTATTCGGGGGGGGGGGGGGGGGGGGAAGAGTGTCTGTCTGTTCAATATTTTCAGGTTTTAAACTTGTCAGGAAGCTTGTTTGTTTTTGGTTGTTTTGGGGTCTTTTTAGGGGGAGGGAGGGTGTCTGTGTAATATTTTCATTCAATTTGTCGACAAATTTTCGACCGACAAACCAGCAAAGATTACTGTCTAGATTTCAAACTTGTTTCTAAACTTATCTATTTTTAAATGGAGATGATTTTCTATTTCAGTAGCTCTAACAACTGTAGTGAGGACAATAATAACCATCACTCTGCCAAAAGTATGCACACAATCTGACCCGAGATAAGGTCACATAACCCTGGTTGACTTGAGTCCACCCACCTTACTGCCCCCTTCCTGTTGCTGATAGATGTATCTATCAATTACACTCATTTAGGTCCATAGGGGTAGTCTTGTATGGAACTGTTGTTGGTTCAACTATGAATTGTGCATACTCATATAGCCCTACAGTAGACCTACCCGACTAATCCATATCGTCTGTTTGGAGCCAGAAGGGCATTAACTCTGTGTTTAAGTATAGAGTTAACGCCCTTCTGGTTCCAAACAGACGATATAGACTATAAGCCTACTTAATTCATTCAACATAAGATAGATCCTCCAGTAAGAGACAGAAGGATGTTAACTGACATCATCTAACACAGACTGCCCTTCTAGCTCTCAAAATACAATGGCCTGTACAATAGTAGCTTTTATTGGAGAACTGTTCAGTTGAAAATGGAGAAAGGTGGCAATTATATTTTTTGATATGGTTCATATTCAACTTCTTGGGCCTTTTCTGCAAAACACACAGTGCTATTTATTTACACCTCCCCCCCCCCCCCCCTGCAGGTAGGGTAGGTGCAATGACAGTGAGAAAAATTATGGTTGATGGCTTTTGGGACTCTTCAGAGCTACAGTAGATGTGTAGTATTTGCTCTCCGTGCTCATGCTTACTGATGCGAAGGACTGATGTGGGGAGAGGAAGAAATCACAGGCTTCTCCAGCTTGTCAACCCTGTCATAGATAGAAGCAGCTGGCTCAAAGAAACCATCACGACGGGCTCTCGATGGGCTCTCGATTCAGAAACACTAGCATCAGGAAGCACTACAACAGCATATGGTAAAATTCATAATGAACTTCCAAACACAACACATCTAGTTTTGTTTTTATACTACAAGGAAATCAAAATATAGAGGACTACATGGGAACCAATCTAGAATCATAGTTCAGTAAATCTATTTTGAGCCAGTTTCCAAACCACTGAGCATGCATTTTCATTCAGGTTTGAATACATTTATGAAACAAAGTTCTGTAACTATACAAACAATTGTAACGCTGTACGAGCAACACTCAAAGAGCTCTTGAGCATGTTCTATCTCTCATTCTTACAAGTTACATGGGATATTTTCTTAGAAGTATATCTTGCAGAACAGATGGCTGTGAGATCCTGTTTCCTAAAAATCTTGCCCATCTCGCTACCTCTATATCTTCTACCCCTTTCAAAAAGTTTCAAAGTGGAACTTCCCTGGTGGAAACCTCCAAATAATACGAGCACTAATTCCTTAGGAAACTGGGAAAAGTACAGGAGCACCTTTCATACCGACCTCACTTCCCTGGGGAAGTTGCCATTGGTTATTTATTCCAGTTCAATTTTGGAAGTCAGGTCAGATTCAGGGAGCGGGTGTTTGTGTATAAATAATCTTATAAATAATGGTTGCACACAGGGGAAGGGTCAGCTGGCCTGAGAATGTGGAAGTGATAACTGACCTCTTACGTATTTCACTAGGGAAGTTCTCCGCCGACCATTCAAACCGACCACTTCCCCGCTGAAACTCTCTTTCCCCGCAGTTTTCCACCTCAATATATGTGGAGAAGTTACCCGGGGAAGTTTCTTTGGCCTTCCCTGGGTAACCGTTTCCTTATTCCTTTCAGACCAGACATTTCCCTGCAAAACTCTGAACTTACACAGGGAACTCCCCCCAGGAAGTGCTTGGTTTGAAAGGGGTATCCCTCTATTTATTTCTCACTTTTAAACTTCTAGGTCTAAACTCTCAAGGTGCTCTCATACCCAAGTATGTATAGTTTCTGATAGTGAGAATGACCTGATCAGAAAGATATATTAGATACAGAGAAAATGACAAATTGTCAGATAAATCCTTACAAAATAATCAACATATAAACAAGGAAATATTTCACTGGAGTAGCCTACAGTACTTCCTGCAAAGTTAAAATAATTTATTGGAAGTATTCTAAAAGTAAAAACTACATGATACAGCTATCTAGAAAGTGAGTGAGGAGTGCAGGCACAATGCTAACCCACTCTTCTGTTGATTCGGGCAGTGTTTAAAATAATAAATATTTCTTCTTATGTCTAATCATGACAAAGTGCCAAGAAATTTTGGATAGCTTTTCAAGATTGGGGACGAATGTAAAAGTGCCTTTAAGATACACAATTACCGCTTTAACAATCTGTCTACTCCCCCTCCCCCCATTTCTCTCCCTACTTTATAGCGTACATGTACAAAGAGAATACTTCCTCCAGGAGTGTGACCCACACAGATGCACTAGCAATCAAATTCTTTTTTTAAATCCTCATAATTAATGCACATATCCAATATGTCATACACAAATGAGAACAGGAAAGAAAGAATGGAAAGCCGCTTCCCCCGAGCCTATTCTCAATGCTTCCTTTCATTCCTCGAGGGCGCTCCATTCTAATGACATCATTACGGCCCAATGCACTACCAAATTGTATTAAATATACACAAGCTTCATTCTTTGGAACTAAATACCGCCAGCACTGGAAAAAATAATAAAATATTGCGTGATCTTGACCTCCACATTTCCATCTTCTGAAGACCATGGATTCTGGAAAAGAAAACTTCACCCACTGACCATTCAATTATCCAACCGGTATGCATTTTTTTGCAAGTACGAAGGGTGCATTTAATTAGAGATGTAAGCTACATATCTGGCTTGGCTCTATGTAGTGGCACATTATCACAAAGATCCCCTTGGAACACAACAGGCATACTGAAAATCTTACCTTTATTGCACAGATGCACAACCAAAATATAGGATCTATAGATAGTGTATACATGTACCACTATTACCTCAATTCCGCTTTTCCCAAAATATTTTTCATCTTGTTCTGCCAATTCATTTTGCTTATCTAAATATACTGATATCGTCGCTCATTTCACGAAGTGGCACGAACGACCGCGGATCTTTCAAAGCGCATTCTAAGAGAAAAGCAATTTAAATTTTTGCATATCTAAAACAGCAACTTTGACATTTTGATTTGAGTTAAATTTGATAAATCATATATGTTTAAGAATGAGAAGAATCTTGTCTACCCATTCATGTAGAGAAAAAGAGTTGTTCATGTGAAATGTTAACAGTGCAAGGCTGCAAACATTCGTGTTACTTCGTGAACAAATCATATGAGTAATCTGGTAATCTGTAATGTATACTGCGCTGCCTTTTGTATTCACAAAGTGACACGATTGCCGCACACTACACATAAATTTGCTTTTCACAATGTACAGGGCGCGCTATTTATTCATATTATTCACCAGCATGTTAAAAAAAATCTGCAAAAATTTGTGTCACTTCGTGAAGTAAATGGTTGGCCATTTTGAGGTCCATATAATTTTGATCATACTGTTTTTTTGCAGAATAAATCAAAATTGATACTAAACTTTGTTATGTGATAAATTGTGGATCATAAATGCTAAAAATTAAAAAAAAATGAAAATTGATTTTTACACTATTTTTGGCTTTCGTGCCAATGAAATGAACGATGATATATACACTGGCAATATCAAAATTGTCAGTCGAATCTTGGTCATTTCATTTTTAGAGATACTTTGGAGGATTCGTTTCCTAATGTTGAAGGCATATCAGCCACAGCCGTCTTTTTGAGCTGATCAAATAAATACAACCTTTGCTTTGACATAAAAATATGCCATACAAATATGTGATCATGAAATTGGAATACCATTTTTAGTGAGAGAAATTCCTATAAATAGCACAGCAAAAGTTCATCTGCAATATATAAAAATAGAGGCTTTACGAAGTACAAACATCATACACCATGGCTTTTCAAAAGCATTCAAAATCAATTTCCAGAGCAGAAAACAAAACATGCCTCTAAAGCCTACCTCTTACAGGAACCCAAACCAAATTTACCTCTCTCCAAGTCATTTGTTTTTCATTTGTAACACAAATAAACCATCAGCGGAGAATAAATTAGCCCAACACAGCCTCACATAATATTTGCATTTTGGTCGGAGGGAACTGGGTGATACAACTTCCTAAGCGCCACTGGTTCATCTGATTTCAAAGATGACAACTCCCAAGAAAATCAAATCAAATATTTTCATCACACACTGCCACTCTCTTACTTGTTTTCTTGTAGTGTCAAGGGCATTGCTAAACCCCCGCCCCCCTTCACTCCATCCCTTATTCTTTTACCCCTCTCTCCTTCTCTTCCTTCTCCTCTCATTCCCCCAATCTCTCTCCTTTCTTGATCATCTTCCTTTCTCTTCATGCCCACTGTCTCTCTCTCCATTATTTATTTTGCCCTCTCTTCCTATGTCTCTATCTTTTCCTTCTCTCCTTCCCATTCTCTCTTTCTCTCTTTCTCTCCCTTTCTCTCTCTCCCTCTCTTTTCCTCCCTCTCTCCCATTCTCTCTCTCTCTCCCTTTCTCTTTCTTTCTCTCCCTTTCTCTCTCTCCCCCTCTCTTTTCCTCCCTCTCTCCCATTCTCTCTCCCTTTCTCTCTCTCTCTCTCTCTCTTCCATTCTCCCTTCAAAGCAGGCATTCATCACGTATCATTGTAATTTCCCCCCTAACGGAAAATGCTGGTAGGATAATGGATATTGTTGACAAATCTGAAAATCAGTTTATCATTGCATATGTATTGTCCTATGTATATTTTAGGGGTAATATATTATTTGCATTTCATTATGTATCCTAGAAAACAAAACAGGAAGGTCAATTGATCATTCACATGAATTAATTGATTATGGACTTAATTGCTATGCATGATAGCTTTGTGATGTAAGTGTATTGCGAAACCCCAAATCTGAATTCATTTTTGCTGACTGTCTATACTGTCTCAAGTATAGAAAGAACTTTGGTATAGAACAGAAGAACAAACATTATGAAATAAATAGACACACACAAAACACTCTTGTCAATTTCTCTGAAAGTGACTTACCTGAATTCAGAAACAAACAGGAGAAGAGCAATCCAAGTAAGATCATGAGACGACAATCAGTCCAAGTAGATAGATGACAGCATGGAAAGATATAATGAAAAGATAAGAGAGAAAGAGAGAGAGAAAGATGGAGAGATGGAGAGAAATGGGAGAAAAATAAGGAATTGTTACATTGACTACTATAAAAAAAAAAAAAAATTCTTCACATCTTTAATCTCAAATAAAAATAATTCCATTTTCAAAAAGGTCTATAGATATTGCAACAGCATGCTGTTATATATACATATGTTGCTCATTTTCAAATACAAAGGTTTTAGTTACTGAATTAACCCATGGTGCTGATGCAAGATTACAGTCTGTTTCCTCGAAATGTACTTAGAAAGAAAGGTAGACTGGAATCTAATAAGACACTGACTGATTTCATAATCGTAAGCTTTGATGCAAAATTAGTTTAATTGCCTTAGGTCTGTTTTGCATTCATAAATGAGTGTGCATGACAGGAATGGATAATTTTGATAGTCTACTAGGCATGAAAACCACCCCAGTGCCCTTAGCCACATCTCATTTTACAATGAAAATGTTGACAGGCCATATACTAACTAAGCCCACCCGTTACACAAACTATTAATGAGAGAAGACGGGAAAGTTACTGTTCTACGCCAAACCTCCTCTAAAAATATCTCATCATTTTTGGCATGAAAAAAAGTTTTTACTCTGTTTTACAATGTGTTTTAGATTTAATTTTGCTACAGTGTCATTTTGACATCCTCTATTTTCCTTAAACAAATTATGCATCTTCATAACTCTTTTTCTAATTTCCATCTTACAGGATGATAATGTTTGCTACTGGTATAGCATATGACTTGTGTCCGCCTCTGCTTAGCACTCATGGTACTTAATCTAAAAACAGTAAGGGATAACTTCTTTTTTAAATGTTTCTTTCTTTGTCCTATCTTGCCCTCTCTACAGTACAGCTAAATGAGCTTTCTATTTTGTTTCCTTTCACATTTGCTCATTATATCTCTCAAATTTTGATTATCCATCTCTCTCTCTCCCTTGTTCTCTTTCTCCAACTCGCAATATCTTTGAAACTGTAAACACAGCAGATAATTGCATCTCAAGCCTTAAATCTTGAGATATTAACCATGCAACTGAATCTGAATACTTATAGTTCCGTGCCTTAAAGCTGACCTCTATATCTCGCCCCCATACCATTCACCAATCAATGAAGTCTTTCAAATAACGGGAAACAATTACAGCCTTGAAGAAAGACCATATATATCTCTTTCTCCACAAAACAAGATCTGGGCCTTGTTTCATATACATATAAGTTAAAACATGTTATCAATAACAAGTTACAATAATTGTTATAAGCTACTGAAATCCTTGAATCTGATTGGCTGAGAGCAAATTTGTCATAGAAATGGGGCAGTTCTTATTGATAACAAGTTTAATGAAACAGAGCCCTGTTCATCAAGTTCCAGTTTCAGTGAGAGCTGTGAAATTGGACTAATGTTTGTTATTGCCTGTTCCACTTGCAAGATGGGAAAATGTTCATAGCAAGACTTGGGCCTTCTCTGGGTGAACCTGCAGATCATACCATGTCGATCTTGCCTGTACAACATCAATACTTGCCCATAGATCAATACCCAATGATCATGTATTCTCTTCATGCTGAAATCTGAATAAACAATTTGCTTACCATCTGACCTAAATTGACCCCCCCCCCCTCCACCACTCTGATTCATGTACCATTCTTCTCTTCTCTTCTCTCTCTCTCTCTCTCTCTTTCATTCTTTATTTCTTTCTTCTTTTCTTCAAAATGACATGACTATCACAATTATGACCACAATGCTAAAATAAAGATTTTGGTCACTCAGTTACTCACAAAATGCATAGTGAGAATCAATCAATAATTGAAAAATGTTCTTAATTGGAAGGATCACATAGTAAAAAGAAATGTTCAAATTTTCATGGTCTTACTTATTTTAAGCAAAATACAAAGTTCTACCGGAATGCTATGCTTTACTAAGAAGTCATTTCTTCTTAATCCATAGCATATGGGAAACCAGGTGGTCCCGGTATCAACCCTATAGGAATTTGAGAATTCAGTTATCAACGGGTTAATTGCAGATTCAATAGAAAACTGAGCCCTCAAATTGGCAGCTATACTCTACAGACTCCTCCTGTTGCTTCGCAATTGTCAACAACATACTAGAACTCTTATTTGATCAGCTTGAGATATGACTTCCACACAAGCCCCCCCCCCCCCCCCCCACAAAAAAAAGCTTCCTTTTTGTGTGTGTGTAAAATAAAAAGAATTCTACTTCAACTCATTGTAATGCTAAGCCACTCTGGCTCCATAGATACACTACATACTGTCAATATCATGTATCAACATTTCCAAACTTTGTACGCATGCCTGCTTTTATACATCCCCTTTCTATTGTAATTTGTTGGTTTAAGGTACAATACCAGGTACAACAAATAAACAAAGGATTGTTGTATGTTTTATGGGGAGGACAGGGACTTTGATGTATGATCAGGCAGGAAACAGATATGACAAAAGGAATTTAGTGGTCATAAAGTCAACCATCTGGGGGAAAAAATGGTAATATTATAAGCATGTTAAGAGACACACCCCTATCAAATCAATACCCTCATATTTATTTTGGATGACTTTTACATGAAAAAAACACATAAATTTGGGAATTTAATATTTCCTTATCAACCAGAAAACAAAACATCTCATTATTGGGATATAAGATCACATGATGCCTATTTTCAGAATCAGCATATTGAACATTTAGGCTACATCATCTCTAAAATTGCAGGTTAAACGGATTAGATTTTTTCCCTACAGTGTATGTCCAAACTTTTTTAAATATTAGACCTTGATGTTTACAGATTCTGAAGTTAATGGGTCAAAATGAATGAAGTGCCTCAACTAAATATTGCAGTATTTGGGCTCTCAGAGTCTCTCTCATGGATATATTACAGGCATAATCATCCTACTTGTGACTATCAATAACTTAAGAGCGTATGGCCAGGTTCCCATGAAAAATACATATCATACCATCCATGCACACAGTGGAAATCAACTAGAATTCCAGCACATCAAATTTACATTGCTGATAAGACAAATGAACTCTTCATGATCTACACGTCTGGCATGACTTTGGCATTTGGCCAACATTTCATGGAGCATGACACTGCCTGCTGAGAGGCAAAAAGGCATTAAATCTATGCCCTTCTGACTGTGAGCAGATGACATCATGCCTGGACGCTTTCCTGCCGAAACACGAAGCCTCCATGACGCGATTCCAATCTGTATCCATGGATATCAGATAGGAAATCTCTCAAATTATACACCTGTAGCATGCTATTAAACCTTATCCAGGACATAATTAATTGACCGCTGAAATAGACTCCAATTAAATTAATAACAACTGTATCAGCTTTCGATTGCCAACTCGACTTTCTCTTGATATACTTGGCTGATTTTAAAGGCAAGAACTGGATAGAAAATCAAAACAGAGTTTTGTGCCTTCATAAAACCTGCTCCAAAAAGAATGTGCTGTGACTGTTGAATGAAAATAATCTCTGATGAATAGAAAGGATCGATCTGAAACTGTATCATAACAGCGCTATTCATTCCAGACCCCCCCTAAAGTTTGTGACAAGAGGATCGCCTCATAGGAGCAGAGAGGAACGCTGTATCAACATCGTCGTGCTAAAAAACAGAAGGACGTCCCAAACCACTGGCTTGCGAAGCCGACAGGGCAAATGCAAACACAGCCTTATGAATTCATATTTGCGTGCACAAACAAACTACGTCAGCCAATCTCTTTTTCCACTCTCATATTCACGTCCATTGTTACCCAATACTCTGACAGAGCAAATAGGCCTACATGTTGCCTTTTGGTAATAGAAAAAAAAATAGCTAACTTTCCTACAGGCAGAATTAGACTTCTATTTTGGGCGGCGGGGCAGTGGGGGGGGGGGGGGGGATTGGGGGATTGACTGATAAAAGACATAACTATATTAAGGTTGGAATATTTTGCAGATTGCTCTTATTTACATATTTTCACCATTTTCAAGTGAGCTCTTTAACACAAAATAGCAAAGGTGGGAAAATCATTTCCACCTAAGACACATCCCTGTTTTTCTTTTCGTTTCAGGTTTGGAGTAGCTCTATCCACTATCATATTTCATATCCTTGACAATCATGTTATAAGTCACGTACAAAACTTTACTGTTGGGAAAATTATCAACAAGAAAAATTTGAAAGGACATAAAAACATTAGAGAGTTTTATCCTGTCAAATCACTCTTCATCTCTAAGTTCTATCTTCCCAAAATATAAGAGTCTATTAATCAAAGTACTATCTAAATGTCAAAAAAAAAAAATGAATGATGCACATTTAGGAGATGAATTCACAACTGAAGTACAATGCACTGGTGAAATGAAATTCAGGTCATAAATTCTCGCAGCAAAGCACACAATAGCACCTTTCAAAATAACAATCGTCAATGACCTTGATTCTACAACAGAACACTAAAAACGTCATAACGTCATAAAGAGCTCTCCTTGTACTAGCACAGGTTAACACTAGAGAAAAATACCTGCACACTTCTTTAATAATTTGCCTTTCTCACAAAAATCATAATCTAAGGGAAAAATTGATCGAGCATTGTGAAAAATTAAGTGAGCAACTGCCTCTGAGTATGATATATTTCATGATTCATTACTTCACTGTAATGCCAATTTTAAACATGATTTTCAAACAAATAACTGAAATAAGTCTTCAAAACTCTAGGGATCACTGTTTCTGCCATTATAGATATACATGTAGATGGCACAAACTTTCAAATATACCGCAGTCAGAAGGTATTCCAAGTAAAATTTCTCTGCTTCACTTATTCAACGGATGTTTGGAACAGCCCTAGCCATAAAACTCATACAGTAAAATCAGGAAAGAAAGGGGAATGCTATGCTATACAGTTTTTCTGCAGTACAGTGAAACATCGTCTGATGAGAGCTAGAAGGCATTAAATCAAAATTTTTATGTGTTGGAGTAACACCCCTCTAATTTTTTGGCAAACAACACATTAACTTCTTCTGATAGAATTCAACACGTACAATATCAACATGTACAATATCAACATTCTAACTAAATACGCAGAAAAACCACAAATTGCCCCCTTCATTACATATACCCACAACCAAAGCACACACATATACAAACAAATCTCTCTCACCCAGGCTAAATACATTCATCCATCCTTCAATGTACTTTTATCTGTAATGTACACCTTTTATCACATACCTTTAGCTTCCTCCAGTAGACCTAATATAAAGGGATAATCCAGCTTAGCCAGGTCCTAATCCAATACAATGATTGACTTATTATAGCCAAGGGGAGTTGGTGGGAGAGAAGGGGGTGTATTCCAGCAAATGTCTCGAATGTAGAGTTGGGAGACAGTGGATAATAGGATAGATGTATTACAATGTATATTCCAGAATTGATGGCTCGCAGACGCCGCCGACACAGGGAGAACAATGTATGATAAATTGGGTTATTTAATAATGCAGAAAAGAAAAGAACATTGGTAGCCGTGTACGCATAATCATTTCCTTTGAACTACCAGTATACGGAGGTATCAAATGTAGAATGATTCCAGTTTGATTCCAGTGAAAATACATGCAATACCACGATCTTCTTTTTGAAAAGTGTAGCATATCAATGCAAGGTTAGGAGAAGAACGTAGTGACGATGATAACGATAAGGATTATTCCGATGAAGTGCTAAGTATAACAAGAGGTGTGCAGTTTTGCGGGAAATACCAGTTTTGAGAAACTAAAAGGGAGCCTTCAAAAACATGGATCCTCATCGAACAGGGAACGGGATATTGAAAGTAGGCCGCTGCATGTAAAATGAGATGTTTAAAGTTACTGGCAGTCTTTCTCTTTGGTAATTCAACACCTCCATTCGTAACTGATTGACAAAGAGCGGGAAGGATAGACTGTCACATTTTCAAGTGTGGGGGGATGTTCCATTTGGAAATCGCACCAAGATCACCTGCGTCCGCGAGACGAGCTGCCTTTCGAACGAATAATGATCATCACGTTCCCCCTTCCCAGAATAAAAGTGGTGGATGCAATACAGTCCTAGAGATTCTGACTTCCTTTCCCGATGACACTCTCGCGTCTGACCTCCGCACTTTGACGGCCACCGCGCTGTGATCGCCGATCACTGGTGGCAACTCCGGCGTAACAAATGCGGTACATGCAAGACAGTCTGTGCGCCCTCCTTCAACGAGGCCAGTCGTGAAAACTCATGCTCCAGCACACATCCAAATTTCTGATCAAGCTCACAGCCTCCTCATCGACATCAGGAGCAGATAGCAACGAGATGAAAACAAAGAACAACATCCAGTACAATATGATGATGAATTCACCTTACTTTCTTCCAAATAATTCCTACACGAACGCTGCTATAGCACAGAGTAGCATAGATGAGCGACCTTACCCTAGGCTTGCTGACTCCACTACTGGCTGATTTGGGGGAGCAGCCAGCCACATGCATACAAACATGTGTGCCTTTCTCTGTACTAACAAGGCACGCTCCAGTGTTTTTATTGACATTGGACACACACATGGGTTGGCGACTCGCACACATGCACTATGATGAAAACTCCACCTCTTCAGTATAGGTGCAGCTGGCCCACTCTTTGCCATCAACTTTGACAAGCATCAGATTCAGAGGCTGACGGAAGAGACGGGCAGATGGACATTTTGACCAAGGGATTAACTTCTGAAGAATCACAGGCCATTACTAACCTCTGAATTCATGAATAAGAATTAGCAACCAAAGTGAAACTGAAGCTTGGTGTAAATAATGACTGCGCCTACAAGGATGTGGTGAAGATGATGATACTACCTCAACTCCAATAAGAAAACTCTTTGGTTGAAATCACTCTCAGCTATCTGCCTGTGGTAGATTAGATGTTATTTCACTACTCAGGTATGCTATCTACATTCACTCCCTGCTTCTGTGAGATAAAACCTCTGGCTGGTAGATCCCCATAGTGAGTACGCCACATGTGAACATCCGGATTGGCGTGCAGTACCAGTGTAGGCTCTTTCACCTTATTTCCTCAAAATATTCATAGTCTATTAGGAAGACCCTTTGCCCTTACTTTGCTCAAAACTGATATAAATGCTGATCATGAATGAATAAAATTCATAAAAACATTCTGAAAATGAAAGTTCAAATATGAGCTTTTCAGCATGTTGTCATAACACACACTTATAAAGTGAAAGCAGAAAAAAATCAATATGAAATTACTTTTTTCCAAGAATGTTCCAGGAAGTAATCATAATTTCCTCCTCTTTTTACAGCACATTCAACATATTACAACTAATAATGAAATAACCCACCAGAATAACTAGAAATTAATATATGTCGTTTTGTCTTTTGCTACAAAATCTCCCACAGTGCTAAATATAATAATAATTTCATTCACTTCTCATTTCCTTGCCATGCTTGCCACTTACTGAAAGCAAGAAAAGGAATTAACTTAAATACAAAATGACCCTTTGGTTCTCAGGGGACATAATCATGCATTTATTACAACAACTGAACATACAGAAATTGTACCAGGAATGTCCTTTTTTAGCATGACTTTTCCTCTACATAATATTAAATACTTGGGAGTAAGCAGGGCTTTTTTTTTCTTCTTTTCTGGGTATAATTTCATCACTGCTGTCATTTAACACTTTGAATACATATATTTTCCTCTATTTCATTCCAAATAAAAACTTGAATTTGATCTATGAAATAATTATAATGCATCTACACTTTATATTAATGTTCATACTATTCACACACTTCCTAACATATCCTTTCATTTTTATGTAGACCTAGTAGTGAGCAATATGAACCAAACCTCAACACCTTCTGCATACTGTCTGCAAAGCGAGACTATGCATTCCAAAGCCTCGAATCAGAGAACTATGTATGTAAATGATGTAAACATAAACAACCATAAACAACCGTAAGATAGATCTATGTCTGGCTGGGTCAGGCTACCTCCAGTCAATGACAGCCCTTTCCACAATGTCTCAAGCATATAAGCAGACTACATCCATCTCTCGAATGTCCACAAGTGGAATCACCCAACAAGAGTCAGAGTCTCTGGACATGGTATCCATCTATCCAGGGATACCTTTTCCCCAGGTCTTTCTGAGAATGTGCTGGTATGGGCAAGTTCCACGTATTAATTTCCACAAACTGACTTCACATAACATTTACAGCGTTTCAGAGTCTTGTCCCAGCAATAACAAAATACATGATTGTGAATTATGTTTGTTCTGGCAACAGTCGCTCCCAGCTTTACTTTGACGTTGGTTGCAATTAAGTTCTAGGTTACAGAGTCAAGGTAAGAGCTGGGTTATGGGGTTGCTGCCAGGATTGAAGATATGACTGAACTAGTATCAGAATTTATAAGTATGTGGTCACAACCATCCTTCTTCCCTTTACTCAAAAAGCTAAAGCAGTCCTGGGGGGTGTTTCACAAAGCTATTCGTAAAGTTACGCATGACTTTACGAATGAATTGAATATGAAGTGCCAGATAGGATGCCCAAAGTTTTTCCTGATGTTTTAACAAAATGTGACTGTATTTCCAATATCCTCAATTAAATTATGGCAAAAAATATACTTTGCATTAAAAATGTTTGTTATAATAAGAATAATAATCTACATCTGCACAGTTCAACTTCAGGTGATGCAGTTGAAAATGACTGAGCATCCCATGTGGCTTGTCATATTTAAGTAATTCGTAAAGTCATGCGTAACTTTACGAACAGCTTTATGAAACACCCCCCTGATAACATATAAGCTAGCCCCCCCCCCCCTCCTTCCACAAGTCAAGAAACTGATCAATTAAATTATGCAGAATTGCAGATAGCATTTATTAAGAAAATATGAATAGCACTGTCAGAAAAGATTTCCATCTGTGTAAGATGTGTGACGTTATTAGGAAATCCATAATTTTAAAGACGTTTCTCATTTCTTTGAAATGACATTCAATATCGACCAACATTGCACTTGTCAATCAAATGAAACGTGGGGATTTTTTTCCCCTTCTTCTTCTCTTCAAACTTTTCATCTTCACTATCTTCAATTCCTCTCATCTTTCTTCTCCTTTTTCTCACTTTTTTTTTACTTTCTCACATGCTTTTAAAGAATAGTGGACACAATATCCCATTTCCTTTAGCCTTTGACACATACATAATGGTGATGAGTGACATATGTTATACTATAAATACATAACAATAACAGACTGGCAGTAACAATTTTTTTGAAATCATAATCATTGCTACTGTCCTTTATGAAATGCAACTATCATATAAATAAATTTTCATTATAATCTCCCTTTAATTCCTGCATTTTACATAATGCCAAATCTCAACAATATTAAAGTCAATATGATAGTTGTTAATTGATGGCTGAACTTTTCATAATTTTAAGGGGGGATGCAGGATGAAATTAATGGAATGGAATGTAACTGAAACACAAAGTTTTGTGGTTCACTTGTGAAAATATACAGTTGTTGGAATGGGTCAAGTGTCCAAGGTTGCAATAAGACAAGAAGAAATTGTTCCATTTTTTTTTCAGAAAAAATAAAAAGAGAGATTTATGGTGTTTACTGGAAAATAGAGACCCTCTGACAAAGTGATGGATGGCATTATGAAACTCATTTTGTCATGTGTGAAGCGATTCAAAGTTTGAGAAATGTTGTCTAGCCTCACAGACCTCACGGATCAGAGTTCGTTGAACCCAACAGTATCCCCCCCCCCCCCTATCTCCCCTTCTCTCCCCCCCTCCCTCCCATCCTCTCACTCTCTCCCCCCACCTCTCTCTATGTCCTCTCTCCCCTTCTCCCCCTTTTCTCTCAATCCCTCTTCACTCCCTCCCTCTCTCCCTCCCATCCATTCACTCCCACCTCCCTCCCTTCATGTCCCCTCTCTCTTTCTCCCTCTCCTCACTCCCTCCCCTCTATTTGTCTCCTCTACAGTGCGTCAAAAAAAAAGTTAACAGTCAGAAAAAAGTCTCCCCAAATAAATATTTCAAAATACTTGAAGCAAAATTTCATACCTGTGAATAGCTTAGGATCTCTTCTATCAAATGACACCAAAATATGTGGCAGTATTTTATGCTCGAGTGAGCAAAGACCACTTTTGTGAAAAGGTGCAAAATCTAGACTTGACAAGAATTGGTATTTCTTCTGGCTGGTATCAGCAATGTTGAGTGTCATGAAAAGGCTTTAAAATATTCATATTTGATCAATAATAGACAATTTATCAAAGAAGAGGTTCTGTTCTCTGTATGTCTTTACGTATCTCATCAATATTTTCATGTTTCAGTGAGCAATTAACTGCTTTACTTGTGTTTTTTGGCAATAATTCAAGCTGGTTTTCTCAGTCAACCATAAAGTTTTGATGGGATATGTCAAGACATACAGAAAACAAAGCCTATGCTTTCATAAATTGCCTTTTAATGATCAGAATATGAAAGTTTCTAAGCCCTTTCAAAACTCTAAACTTTGCTGATACCAGACAGAACCAATACAAAGTTTTGTCAACCATAGATTTTGCACCATTTCACAATAATGGCTTTTGCTCACTCAAGCATAACATATCGTTAGATGTTTTGGTATCGTTTCATAGGAGAGACCCTAAGCTATCCATAGGTATGAAAATTTTATAAACATATTTTGAAATGTTCATTTGGGGAGACTTTTTCCAAATGTCAACTTTTTACAGTTCTCAAATTTGTTAACACTAGTCAGCACAGAATACCAATTCTTGTCAAGTCTGGATTTTGCACCCTTTCGCAAAAGTTGCTTTTGCTCACTCGAGCTCAAAATAATGCCACATATTTTGGTTTCATTTGACAGAAGAGACCCTAATCTATCCACGGGTATGAAAATTTCCTACAAATATTTTGAAATATTTATTTTGGGAGACTTTTTCCAACTGTTAACTTTTTTGGAGGACGCACTGTATATTCCTCACTCCCTCTCTTCACTTTCTCTCTCTCTTCACCCTCTCCCTCCTATCCTCTCACTCTCCCCCAACGCCCTCCCTCCATGTCCCCTCTCTTTCTCCCTCTCTTCACTGATTGTAACTTGATTGTAACATGATTGTAACATGATTGTAACATGATTGTAACATGATTGTAACATGATTGTAACATAGGAGTACGTCAGGGAGGAAACTTATCACCCTTGTATTCTTTGCTCTATTCATAAACGATTTTAAAGAATTAATTTGTAAATGATATGATGATCTGGATATATTGCCTAGGAAGCTTCATTCATCATTACAAGACAATGGAATTGACGTGTACATGAAATTGTTTACATTACTATACACAAATGATACCATTCTACTTGCCAAACCTGAGCAAGAACTTCAACTTGCTCTTAATGCAGTATCGGATTATTGTAAGAGATGGTTTCTACATGTGAATATAGACAAGACAAAAACTGTCATATTCTCCCACGGTAAAGTAAGGAAAGTTCCTACTGTTACTTTTGATAACCAGGTTATTGAAGTAGTTGACGACCATGTATATCTTGGAATTACCTTTAATTATAACAACACATTTCAGAAAGCTCAGATGAAGCAACTAAACCAAGCTAGAAGGGCGATGTATAGTATGTTATGTATAGATTTATCACCTTGATTTACCTGTTGATATTCAAATTGAATTATTCGATCAACTAATCTTACCGATACTCCTCTATGGATCTGAAGTAGGGTGGTTTTAATGTGATTCGAGATTTGAAAGTCTTTCATATGAAATTTTGCAAACTGATTTTGAGAGTTAATAAATCGTCAGCGAATTGCATGGTTCTAGGTGAACTTGGTTGATTCAACTTAGAGAAATATATTGAAAATAGAATGATAAACTTCTGGTATGGTTTAGTTCACAGCAGTGAGACAAAAATATCTGGTATGATTTATGACATTGTAAAGATACTTCTTGATCAAGGCATATACCAAACAAGTTGGTTAAAGAAAATAAAGCAAATTCTTGATAGGTTGGGCATGACAAATTCATATTAAATATGTGAATCTTCAAGCAGAGAGTGGGTAAAACAAGCAGAGAGTGGGTAAAACAAGCTGTAGATCAATGAACAAAAGATTTACAAATGCAAAATTGTTTTGCATTAATAAACAAAAACTCAGTGTATAAACTACAGAATATTTAAAAACAACCTTTTGCCTAGAAAGTTTCCTCACCAATTTGAATAAAAAAGATCAAATTACATTTTGCAGATTTCGTTGTGGAAATCACCGACTTCCAGTTGTCTCAGGAAGATATGAAAACGTCAAAGAAACGCAAGGCTTTGTACACTGTGCAACCTGCAATCAATTGGTGATGAATTTCATTATCTCTTTGTCCTTTTTTCCATCTTCAAAAATCCATCTTCAGAAATATTACATTGAGCGACCAAATACCCTCAAATGAAGCAGCTCTTTAATTGTGAAAAATTAGAAACCCATTCCAGCCTCTTCAAATTCTGCAGGAAAATTATGCTTCATTTTTAAACTTTATTTTGCATTCAAATTTTGAATCTCATATTTTAACTAGTAAAGTGAATAATCTGCTGATACCATTATGCACCTTCTTTGGAATATTGTAGAATTATTTATGTTATTCATAGAATCTATATTAATTTTCAAAAACTTCCATGTATTCAATTACTTGATCAATTGAATATTGTTTGTTAATTGCCTTTTTGTTTGTTTTCTTTTTTTTTCTTTTTTTTTTCCTGTATATGTATTCACAAACGATATACTTCAAATGCTATGTAAATTATTTGATTGAATACAATAATGATTATATGCACATATATGATTGTATTCTCAAATACCCTGTCCATGGGTGACATGAGAATAAATGTCATTGTCAATAAATGTCACTGTCATTGTCATTGTCATTGTCAATAAATGTCATTGTCATTGTCATTGTCACTCTCTCCCCTCTTTCTGTCTCCTCTATATTCATACTTCATCTCTCTCTCTCTCTCTCTCTCTCTTTCCCCCTCTCTTTCTCTCTCTTGATGACATAGGAACTGCAAACCTACCCATATATACTGAATCACAAAAGACATAATTTGAGAATAGAATAAAATTACAAAAATAACAAAATTCTCCCAAGACAAAATTGTGATTTGTGAAATATCTTCAGGATCATTAATAAAGCCCTACAAACAGCCCTTTTATCAAAGAGAAAATGAATGGAACAGAACTTACGAGAAGAAGCCATCGCTGTAGTAACGGACATACGAGGGCCGGGAGTGTCTCATCCTGAAATGTCCTGACATATGGTGATCTCTCTTTCTTCCAATCATGGGTCCACTCCAGATTTCAGTTCCAAGCAAAAATTATGATTCCCAAGTCATTCAGGCCCCAAGATTTGGTCTTTGATATAATATCAGTAAGATTTTATCACAAACTACGACTTGATCACCCAAAGACCTCGCTTCAGTCAAAGTATTTATCATTTGTGATGGAATGCACAGCAATGAAAGAATATCTGGAAGCATGAGGCAAATATGTAATTTTTTTCATGCGAAATGTTGTTTTATCAAGCTCTTCAAATAATAATCTTCTTTCTTAATGTCTTCTGTAGAAAGCAAGGTGATATGTAATGCTTAATAAAACAATTACAGAAGGCAAGATGAAAGTGATTTTCTGCATAGTATCAAAACTTCTGAATTCTCATCAGTTCCAATCACGTTGTTGAAGGATACCACACTGCTTCAGCCTTATACCTGTAGCTCTGGGGTTGAGAGTCACAGATAAAAACTTCTATGAATGAAAAATGAAATGTGTTTAATGCTCACATACTTAATGACTGAGAAAGACAGATATGTCCAAATGAAATGCATATTTCGATGCATCACAAGACTGACTTGCTGCCAAAACAGGGTGATGGGTGTAGTCTTGCTTCTGGCTATTCTGTGCAGATGAACAATGAAGATGGATTTCAAAGATACATCACAATAAGGATGCCTTTCACTGGCACAAGCTTCAGAAATTGTGGTAGAGAATGTGAAAGAAAAGGGCACATATGATGGAGTAGCTTGCTCTGGTCCATGCAGGAGAGAAATATCACCAGGTTTCCGATTGCAACCGAAAAATCTATCTACCAAAATGAGGCAAAATGCTAGATGATGATGATGATGATGCCAAAACAGTGATCCATGTTTGTAATCTTTCCCATAAACAGCAATGAGGCATAATAGCATGTGTAAGAGTTAATCAATCTTATGCCAAGAGACACATTCATCATCACATTGAAATCACAGTAAATCTGAGCACTCCCAATATCTGCATCAAATTTGACCTAAATCCTCACCTGACATCTTGAAGAAAGAGGATGCTGGGCGCATCTCACCTTCTTCATGATAATGCCAGTCAAGACAAGACAACAAGAGGAATACGACAAAAACAGATCAAGAAATGCTCTACAAGATCACGGACAACATCGCCAAGAAAATCCCGTCATTATCCTTTTGGAGGCTCTTGTCCTGGATATATTTAGAGAACGTTTGATTAAATCCTATGTTGGGATTGATGGAATGTGATGTAAACGTCACCAGTTTATGAGAAGATATTGTAGATGGGAGGGAAAGTTATGAGATGGGAGCTGCAGATGGATGGAAGATGACGGCTCTGATTTGTCTAGTCTGAACAAAGAACAACTGATACAGCCCTGAATAAAAAGAAGTATGGTTTTTTTTTCCATTTAAGAGATCAAAACTAAATAAAATTGCCTTTATCCGGTCTGTAATGATTGAGATAATGGCATGGGGCCTTCATAAGGAAAACGTGAGAAAGGTTGTCATGACAAAGGGAAAATAATGAGCACAATTATGCTTTTTTTTTTCTTCTTTTTTAAAAACTCACTTTGAATAAGTCTTTTAGGCAGTGTAAACCGTAGGTAGAATTGAGCGAGGTGATGTTGATCATGGAAATAGTGGTAATAAATAATACAGTGAAAATGATGATGATGATGATGATGATGATGATGATGATGATGATGATGATGATGCTGCTGCTGCTGATGGCAACAATAGAGTGATGATATCAATGTTAATACAAATGATAAAGATGTTGATTTTCTTGATGGTGAGGATGGTGCATTGATGATTATGACAGCTGTTGTCAAGACAATAATCACAACTGTTCCAGGGAAGTGTTAAATCGCATCGTTGAAATCTTCCAATACAAATGTACCAGAGTTTCACAGTAAAAGCAGAAATGCACAAAATTAAATGAAGGGAAAATATGCACAAAATGAAATGGAAAAAAAAATGGTGTCAGTGTTTGAGATCACCCATTCAGAAGTCTTCCATTTCAAGGTAAAAGTAATATCACATCCGGCGATCTCATTGCTGCAAATCAACTTTGTCCTGCAAGCTAATACCAGCAATATGTAACAACACCCAGCAATATCTGACTACTCCCAATAATCTATTTCAAATGTTAATTCATCCACAATAGGCAACAACAAGATGAACAGTATTCCTGAAAATAATCATTGTTGATGATTCCTCCATAGAAAAAAAAAAGATACAAAACACTGATGCAAATTATAGACAAAAGAAGAGGGAAAGTTTACTCCTAGAGAGTCCTAGTGTCGACTCTACTACTGTCCAGTCTGATACTGACTATCCCATCAAAACTTTGGAACGAGAGACAGAGAGAAAGGGGAGCAGAGAGGGACGGGGTAAAATACTGGAAGAAAAAGTCAGGAGAAGATGACTAAACCATCACAAACTATGATGAATGGTTAATAGATCAGACTCGTACCAGAGCTTGTTGCGACTCTTTCATCGAAAATTGAACAACACCACAAGCGCTGGTGACGAAAAAAAAATTATCCTCCACTCCAGAGATGCCACCCACCCCCCCCCCCCCCCATCTCCTTTTAAAAAAAAAAAGAGAATGTCTGTAAGCTTTTTTGACAACCACATGGGATTCTAATTTCTATTAACTTCTTAAGTGATTAAATGATCACTTCATCATTAGCAGTGAATTTTGAATACTTCTTCTTTATTTAGATAGTATTATTGGTTGGTTTATTCAATGCATTGAAAGTCAATGACCTTAGGTAGCTTAGCGAAAAGTTGTGGCGCGCAAGAATGCAGGAAAGACGCATAGAGGAAAACTGCAAGTTTTGTATGTGCTCATAAAATTAGAATCAGACATATCTGAATAAAAATTTTCATATTATTTGGCTTAAAATTGCTCAAATATTTGAATACTAATTCTACATTGTAATATTTTGAGTCTGCCTTTATAGAATAAAATTATGATTTTGAGCAAATTTGTCTTATGCATTTTTTCCGTGTTCTTACGCGCCACGACGTTTTGCTAAGCTACCTTATGTAACAATGTAATGCATCCTAGTGTTGGTTCTGAGTCTCCTTCATCCTGAACTGTAATGAGAAGGGAAAGGGAGGCAAAAAAGTTGATTTTGTTTTTCAATTGAAAAGGAAAGACAGGAGAGAGAGAGAGAGCAAAAAAAAGAGAGAGAGAGGGTGAGAGAAAGAGAGAGCAAGAGAGAAAGAGAGAAAGAGTGAGAGAAAGAGAAAAACATGGAAACAAAGAGACATATACAAGAGGAAAGGGAGAGAGACAGAGAGACAGAGAGAGACAGACAGACAGAGACAGACAGAGACAAAGAGAAATACAGACAGAAAGAGGTACTCAAGTAATGTGAAACCTGCATTTCACTGCAACAGAATTGAAATTGAAAGCACTTGAGGTATAATCATGAAACCTATTACAATGCCACTAAAATATATTCCCATCAAGTCTAAGAATGTTGTACATGTACTTCCTTCTGGTTATGAAAAAAAAAAAAAAAAAAAAAAAACATTGTCTAGAAATATTTACTTTTTATAGGTTGAGAAAGATGAGAATGATGTATCCCAGAGAGTACTATCAACAGTAATAAACAATATCAATTTGAAAATATTGTTAAAACAACTCTGGAGAAACTCATTTTTGTTTGAAGAGTAACAAAAAGATAATGAAAATCAGTGGTCAACACAATGATATTAATATTTGTATCATTGTTGTTAATGTTACTGTCATTATTATTTAATCAGAGTTACTTGCGACATAGGATCACTAAATTGGTGTTTATTATAACCACTCCTCCCCCTGAATATTAATCTCCTGGCCCTAAACTCTAATGAACAATGAGAAAAATAAGAGGAAGAATTTCAACTAGCAAAGGAAAAGAAAGTAGGAAAAAAAGAGAGAAATCAATTAGAATGTAGCTCGATGCTCAAGTACAAACAGATACAAAAGTAAAATGGATGAATTTGATCAAAGCTTATGTCAATCCAGGGAGTGGATAGGGTCCAAACATACCATATAGTCTGCTAGCGTTAATGCCCTTCTGGCTCCAAACAGACAATGTAGTCTGCTAGTATAAATTTACAAAGAGTTAAAGCCCTTATGGCTCAAAACAAGCTTTATAGTCTGCTAGTATATATACATATATATAACTTTACTAATAGTTAATGCCCTTCTGGCTCCAAACAGACAATATAGTCTGCTATAACTTTACAAAGAGTTAAAGCCCTTATGGCTCAAAACAAGCTATATAGTCTGCTTGTATATATACATATATATAACTTTACAAAGATTTAATGCCATTCTGGCTCCAAAAAGACGATATAGTCAGCTAGTATAAATTTACAAAGAGTTAATACAAAGAGTTACACACACACACGCCCTTCTGACTCCAAACAGGTGATATAGTTTGCTAGCATATATAACTTTACAAAAAATTAACGCCCCTCTTCTCCTCTCAGCAGACGATCAGAAGGTTTCATATATTTTGAAGAGAAATTAGGATAATTAGGATAATTATCAAAATTATAATAATTACATTTTCAATGTTATTTGCTCTGTTTATTAAGTAAATGAACATCAAAGCTCTGGTTTAATTAATTACCAAAAAGCTCTATGGAAAAAAAAAAAGGTTCAATGGATGTCACGTTACCACCTCTGTTTAATGAATTCTACTGAGCAACATCAGGATGCGAAGGATCAAAATGCCTTCGAAGTATTGTTTGAAATTATGAGACCTACTCACGACACTGAGTATCGATCTCTTTGGGAATAATGAAAGACGTGACAAAATGAATGAGAGATTTAACTTTCTTTCCTCTACCATTCCAAGAGTGTGCTACTGTCCTTGAGATGCAACTGTCCATTGGGAGGATGCAGGCAGTATCCAACTTATCTTCTCATAAATAAAGAATATGGAACGAGGGGGTTTTAGGTCTAGTTATCTTGTTGCCCTATCTCCAATAACACGGGCGGTCTAATATCGGCTCCCAACAAGCAGACAGCCCTTCTACTAATGTGGTGTAACAAGATTGTCGGCTGTTACAAGGGGGCAGGTCAGGATGACGGTGGGGGGGGGGGGGGGGGGGGGGGGTCAGGATGACATTGGAAATTATTTATTTAATGCACAAAGAGGCTTGTATACTCATAATTGCTGTTATCTTAGTCCGATCCTTTAAGATAGTTTCTTTTGCAGATTTAAACAATGAAGGTACAAATAGACTATTTTTATAGCTTCATGTTTAAACTACATCAGCATCATGCAATCCAATTAGAAATCGTTTAATCATTTCTTCTAAGTATGACAATTTGCAGATCAAACCGATATATGTAACAATCTTCATTTGGTAACATAAAACCAACACTTTGATATTCCCTACAAAATTGCATTTTATTTTCGTTTCCAGACACTTGACTCCGGAAGTAGTGAGAAAATACAATTATCCTAAAAAAAAGAGAAAATTCTCTTCAACTTTTATCACAGGCTTACTCTAATATTTTTAAAGAAACTGAACACATTTTGAAATAGCCATGACATGACTTTAGTAAAAAGGGGTTATGAGTTTGTGACCCCCTCCCCCCCTTCCTTCAAGCTGATACATCTACTAAACAAGCTCCTATATCACTAATTTTCTCTCCCACATAATTTTCTTATACATCATACATGATGTAATCTATTTGGTACGTTAATGAGACAGTATGAGATGGGTATGCAATGTTTCTATTTTCTGCACCCTTTATCACCATCCCGAGGCGCCTGCTTCACGGCTCCATTTCTGGGATGAGTAGTGCGGAGGACTTACGAGGGCAGCAGCATGTTTGGAGATGCAATCAGATGAATTCCAGCGTAATTAAGTGCCCAAATTCCCAGATGTTCTTGGGAGAGCTCCGAAAGCTGGAGCCCGCTTACAAAGCATGGCGAGGTACAAGACATGGGGACGATAAGTTGACGCTTTCACAAACTGACAGAAAAATATTTGAAATATCTAAACTGGGAAAGTAATTCGAAACTTCTGCCTTCTCTTTCCTGCAATCACAAAGATACAATTGTTTGGCATTGTATGAAAAGTTTTCAATATCATATCTGGACATATTTATGCCAAATAAGGATTGAAAATTGGCACCCATAAAAATTAACATGGTGCTGTGACATATGACTGCAGTTTCAGAGGCAATGACATTTTCCAGCAAATATCCCTTCAGAGGGGAAGTATAATTGCTACTAAACCATCCCCGATGAGACATTGGAATGGCCCTTGTCACCCTACTGTCTAGTGGGTGCCCTTGGATCCACCCATTACAATGAAGGGGGTTGTCTTAATGACATAATCTAATTACAGGGGCATTACATTCAATGTCATGTTCTGAGTTAACAATGCATGGGATTGTGTTGCTAGATTCCTGGGCAAGCTTTGTCCGATGGATGTATTCACACTTGTCAACTAATCATTAGTTTAGAATGAGATTAACCCTCCAATCACACTTAGGCCGTCTGTAATCTCGATATGAAATGGACTACAAAAACCTGCAGGTCTATAACGGTTAGTGATGCTAGGTAAAACAATACGACAGGTTAAATTAAAATATTTGAGTAGACTTCATCCATGCTTATCTACTGGTAATAATAATAATAATAAATAATATTAACAATAATAATAATAACAACTAGCGGGACCCGTGGAAATCCACGGGTTCCTTTTTTACATTGCACATTCAACATTTTCACAATCGATGTGTACATTCTTGTGAGTTTATTCATTAAAAAAAAAAAAATTTTGTTAATGAAATTATCAATAAATTGTTCTAAATGGAAACGAAAATGGTTATGAAGACTGAGTAATTTTTGTAGGTAAATTTTGTCTTTAATTTCGAGTCCGTCCACATTCACATACAAAGACGATACACAGACATCATTTATAACTGAACAAACATGACACTTTTTTCTTTTTTTTATAGTTACAAATTTTGTAATAGGATTTCATTTGTAATAGGATTTCAGAGAGAGAGAGGGGGGGGGGGGGAGGAGGTGGGTTGGAAAAGGGGTTGGAGAGATAACAGGTGGGAAAATTAACAGGAAGTTAGAGAGATGGAAAGATAAAATAGAGTGTCTATGGATGTGAGACTTTTCATTGAAACCTTATAAGTGCTATCTTGGAAGTTTTAAATGGTCGACTGAAAGCACCGCGTGCGGATTGGTGTTTTTTTGTTTTTGTTTAGATGGATGCACGTAACTGTCAATCTTTTGTTCAAATGGCACACCCTTATATTATTATAAACAAAATCATGTTTATATACACACAGGCATTCACTCAGAGAAACATGCATACACATATTTACAAATGCATACGTGCGTACTCATGGTCACAATTACTTACCCACATACCCACATACTCAGTTAAAAATATTGTACATATAATGTTATGTAATGTACATAATTTATGTTAGATATCATTATGACATAAAGGGGAAGGGAGAGAGAGAGAGAGAGAGAGAGAGAGAGAGGGAGTGGGGGTAGACAGATAGGAAGAGAGAGGAATGGATGTAGAGAATATAAACATAACAGAAAGAGAGAGAGAGAGTGGAATAAAGATAAAAGAGTTTCTTTTGATGTTAGTGTTTCCATTTAGCTTATTGTTTTATTATTAGAACTTAAATATAGTTGTAAAATTAATTACTATGGCCTAGTTACGTATATTTTGTGTATGGAATATTGTCATCATAGAGGTAGCTCATTACTTATTCTATAGCAAGAAATTGGTAGTAGTTATATATTTTCTATAAGTAATCGAGTGAAGATTCACCTACACATATTATAATTCTCAAATTCAATCAGACACAAGTCATGTATGAGCAATAGTGCAATACATGCGTTCAATCACATCCTACAATACACATGAGAAGTATTCAAAAAACAGAATTATGAATTTTCCCAATATTGGGCCCCGGGCCCTCCCATCACAAAATCATTGATCCGGCGCTGGCCCCCTCCCTCACAAAATCCTGGATCCGCCGTTGGACATGGTGGATGGTGAAGGCAGGCCCTATCATGCCCCTGCCCTCACTCTCCTGCAGCCAGTGGCATAGAAAGGTCCCAAATACAATGAAAATAAAAATGATTGATGCATTCACATAATCCCGCATCACCCATCCAATCCTACAGCCCTGCTAGTGCTATCTATACTGTGAGTTTATTTTTCTACAATGGAAAAAAAAAAAAAAAAAATGAATGATGCATTCACATAGTTGTAAAATTAATTACTATGGCCTAGTTATGTATATTTTGTGAATGGAATATTGTTGTCATCATAGAGGTCGCTCATTACTTAGTCTATAGCAAGAAATACAATTTTAGTTAGAAATTGGTAGTAGTTATATATTTTCTATAAGTAATCGAGTGAAGATTCACCTACACATATCATAATTCTCAAATTCAATCAGACACTTACATGTATGAGCAATAAATGCGTTCGATCACATCCTACAATACACATGAGAAGTATTCAAAAAACAAAAGTATGAATTTTCCGAATATTGGCCCCCCTCCCGGCCATCACAAAATCATTGATCCGGCGCTGGCCCCTCCCTCACAAAATCCTGGATCCGCCGTTGGACATGGTGGATGGTGAAGGCAGGCCCTATCATGCCCCTGCCCTCACTCTCCTGCATCCAGTGGCATAGAAAGGTCCCAAATACAATGAAAATAAAAATGATTGATGCATTCACATAATCCCGCATCACCCATCCCATCCGTCACCCCTGCTAGTGCTATCTATGCTGTGAGTTTATTTTTCTACAATGGGGGGGGGGGGGGGGGGGAATGAATGATGCATTCAAATACCCCCCCCTCCCTGCCCGCTATATCTACGCCCATGACTTCAATGGAATAACGCTCCTAGCATAATGTTTGCCCCTCAAACGGATAATATTCATGGAACGATTTTTTTTTAAAAAGAAACAAAGTAGATGTAGAATATACTCAAATAAGATGAATCTACTATCGAATAAAAAATGAGTATAGGTGTGTTCGGCCTAACCTTTTTCCAATTTTGAAATCAGAAACGTCGTGAGGCATTTACGGCAGTGCGGGTTTTAAAATTCAAGTATTGTAGAATCTACTCTGAACATGCGCGTACCAAGGGGGCGTTTTGAGTGTTCAAACACCCCCCCCCCCCCCCCCGTTTGGTGTTATTTGAAGTTAAAACACTCCTTCCTTTAGAATTCCTGATAACATTTTTTTTTGTTTTGCTTGTCAGATAATTTTTGAGTTAAAGACCCCCCCCCACAAAAAAAATAAATACTGATAACACTTTTTTTTTTTTTCTTTACAGAGAATTTTAGAGTAAAAAGACCCCCCCCCCCCCCAAAAAAAAAAAAATACTGATAACCATTTTTTAAAATTTTGCTTGTCAGAGAATTAAAAACCACCCCCTTCAAAAAATCCTGGGTACGCCACTGCTCTGACATACGGTAGGATGAATTCAATGTTAATGTTTTAAAAAATGGTAAGTATACTATTTTCAATCTTTTTTATATTTTTTAATCTTGAAATAAGCAGCGCTCAGTAAGGTATTTACTGCTAGACTCTTCGCTGGGAGTTCAACCAGCCATCCAAGCCTTACTACAGCTCAGCCTCAGACTGTGGGCGCTGCTGTGACAGATAACCAGCGTTGTAAAGAAGAATGTCATCATTTTTAAACTAAATACAGATCGAATAGGCAAAAACAGAGCCCACAAATACTATACTCAAACATTTTTTTGTTCTCAACAACGTCACTCACATCCAAAGTTAACCTTAAAATCTCGAAATAAACAGCTTTTACTGCAGGTTTCTTCCCCGTAGTTATTTCAAGCAGCCAAGGCTGCAGTGCATGCTGGTACCGCTCAGAGCAGAGTGCAACGACGCCGCGACAGAGTCCGGCTAAAAAGAGAAGAATTTCATCAGTTAACTATACAGAGAACATGTTATAGAGACAAACAAAGTCTATAAATACAGTTTCTAACATTATTTAGTTCTAAATAATATAACTCACGTCCAAATTCATCTGTAGAATGTATGAGTTCGCTCGTGAATTCGCAGTCATCTGATGTTGAGTGCTGTGCAGTGTATTGTTGTATTGTTTGCCTTGTATAGGGTTGTGTGTATAAGTCGCGTCGCACTGAGCTTGCATTGAGATTGCACCGCAGTCTGGTGGGTGCTACTCCTACATGGTATACTAATCACAAAGCGGACTATGACACAAATCCTACGTACATACCACGGACCTCTACTGAACATACCCATGGCATAATTATTTCCTTACGTGGGTTCCCCCGGTGAGAGATACAGAGTCTGCACTACGTACCGTTCGCCGGACGCACGCGCAATCGTCGTCTGATTCGGTCGACGGCGAGGCAAAGCACGCGGGCCAATGGGGTTTGGTCGTTCAGGAGATCGCGCACCTGCTGCCAACGCGACGTCGTCGTGCAACGCGAAGGGGGTGACAACCATGCGGACGGCCAGGCCGACCGGTCGGGACGGAAGGCGGCTCGCGGCGGGCAGCGGGAAAAAATTCTATAGGGTCCAACGGACCCCCTCCTGCAGCGCGTGCAAAGTCAATCGGGGCGGGCGCGGGACCTCCCGCGTCGCCTTAGCGTATTAATTATTATAGATGATAATAACAATAACAATAACAATAATAACAATAACAATAATAATAATAATAATAATAATAATAATTAATAATAATAATAATAATAATAATAATAATAATAATCATAATCATAATAATAATTAATAATAATAATAATAATAATAAACTGTTCTTGTATAGCACATATCACATTATTTCATTGGTAATGATATTGGTAATTGGTATTGGTAATCTATTAGGCCTACCGAAACTCAAATCTAGAGGAGTACAGATAACCCATATCCTATAATAAAATAGTATTCATTCTTAAGGATATAATGGACATACATCGAGATTATTCTCACTGAGTCAAATCACTTACATTCTCAGTCTTGCAGAATAACAAAATATATTATTCACACAGGAGCAGCAATATCGTAAGCCAAGGGAAAGATCAATCAAAGCACGATTACGATGATGTAATCACCAACAAATTACCATCTTTAATACCATGAAATCAATATCATAAACCAAAATGATAACTGCCTTTACAATTGTCAAAAGTAATCAATACTAATTACACGCAATAATGATAATTGATTGTAATTCATTCTACTAGCCACACTAATCAACATTGATTTATTTCATTGATTCATCTATTGATTTTTCATCTTCGTACAGCAATATATATACTAGTGTGAAAGAGCCTTACTTTCATAGTAGCCCAAACCTTGAGCTTGTGTATTTTCATAGGTGTAATGTTGGGGGGTAAGAAGAACATAGCATTCTCTTCAGAGGGAAAGAAAAATCCCAGAAAGAGCAGAAACTGGACCTAAACTCTACCTGGAGAACATGAGTTGTTCTTTATCTTCTCAAATTCCTCAAGATATCATGCCAGGAAATATAATGACATAATTGTGTAAACATCTTTTTCCTTCCCAAGGTCTAGCCAAGGAACTCCTTGGTCTAGCCACCACGCAAGAAGACCCCCTTCCTCGCCAAGGAAACAAGAAGGGGTGTTTACATGTAAAAATAATCCAATTCTAGGATCATGGTTGTATCCTAAAAGGAATGCAGTGATAACATTGTGGGCACATATCATAATAATATTACCCTGTACAAAGTGTTTTTGATAAGTACTTATCACTGGAAAAGTGGTATGTTAACAACAATTACCAAATTACAGTGATGATTATCGTATCTTTTTAAAAGTGTTCTTTTTGTTTGCAGCATCTCATCGGATTAGTAATTTAAGTAGTTCAAGGCTTTGGAGCTTTCAGCAGCCGTATATTTCCAATGCAATTCTGGTCACGTTAGAAACAGGATATCAAGTCTGCTGGAAAGTGCAGCAATATCAGCATCACATCTGACATGAGGTGAATGCTGATCCTGGTTGGTTTTTTTTTAATATAGATATTTTTGTTTATACATGTATATAGATATCATCTTCATATTTAAATGAATGTTATTGTAAATTTGTTTGCTAGAATACCAAAGGGTATCGTACAATTTGAAATGTTATAGGCCTATGTTTATGACGTCTGCCAAACGTGTCAGGCTAAAGACTGTTGGCCACACTGGGTGCATTCAGGCCCCTGTTATAATATATGAAACTTTCTTAAATAACAATAACAGTACCACAATTCTATAACAGATTTGCTCAAAGCCAATAAAAAGCAGTTATTTTAGTAGTTTATAGTGCCTATCAAGTATCCTAATTATTACCAATTTTGTCCTTCACAAAAAAATAACTTTTGGTCAACATGTTGCATATCACTTTAAAATAATTTCAGTGTTTCATTTCAACTTTAAAAGGTAATAGTAATAAAGTAATTTTTATACAGTACATAAGGAAAAGTCTATTGGCTTAAAATATATCATAATAAAAAGTACATTTCAGAAACGTACATGCAGGAGAACCTGAACAGACCCTGTCAGAAACTATGTGCCTTTCACAGCACCCAGTCACACCCAGCAGGAAGCAATCAATTTCAATAACATTATTCCTCATCATATTGTAACGGTTTCAAATCCAATTATAGCTTCTGTCTGTCAGGTGTGAGCCCAAGCGTTGATGTATTTTTGTGCCTGAATGCAACTATTATTTTACATCTTGACAAAAATATATGATTTAATTTCATCCTAAATGTGTCGCCTGGTCACATGATTTTGTTGAGGTGAAATGAGAAAGAGCGCAGTATGATACTAGTTGCGTTGTTGTCGTGCCAGTTTCCTTTGTCTGATAAAGCTCTCTTTTGTGAAATTCAATGCCATGGATAAAGCAAGGAGCCTCATAACTCCTTGGATAAAGTGACATTTGAATCACCCCTGTAACACTGGAAGTGCTCAGACACTTGTGAGATATCTCACAAGCAAATTTGTTGAAATGAACTCCGTTATCATCAAAATCTACTTCTTTCTATTCTGTTGGTATTTCCATCATTATCATCAGACCTTCTCTTTGAAGTTCTTCATTTTTTTTTTCTTCCTATGCTCTTTCATTTGCATTCATGTCATTTCCCTTCTTCACATTTTCATACTTTATTTGGAAACACAATTCATTCTCCTTTATACCATAATGAGTCTGAAATAACCAGGGGCATCGCTGGACCATTTTGAATTGGAGGGGGGAGGGGGAATGGTGGCCAAGCAGGTAGCTGAAAATCTTCCAACAAGCACAGGAAATGGTCATCCGTTTATACAACATGACTACAGCCTTTAAAAAAACAGTGTAATCCTGTCATCCTTAGGGTATCCAAATATCCCCACCCTACCATCTAGCTATCCAACGTACCCCACCCTTCAACCTCCATCCCAAATACACACCAAGGTGACTGGGGGAACTAAACCCTCTTGAAATCACCCTTCTCTACTTAAGTGGGTATTTTCTTTCCTTATGCCAGGGTTGTGAGAAATAGACCCTACCAGGCTTTATATGCAAGCATGGAATATCGACCAGCCTTTGGGAACCAGCAAGACTTTCAGTTCATGAACACTAGAGGGTGTACTTCCTGTACAACAAGAACAGTCTCCCACCTATCATGGGGCTAACAACAAAAATATGGAGGGAAAAGTAGAGCTACAGTGTACTTCTGAAACACATTTTTCAGATTAGGAAATTTACCTTTCTTCCCCCTTTAAGCTTGCAGAGAAGAATGCTTGATATTACATTGGCTACGCAGATGACAAAATGTAGGGCTATAAATGGGTACTGTTCAGTTACTACTGTCTGAAGAATTAAACATTTTTTTTATAGTAACAGTCACATGTAATCTGTATGATCATAAAAATGCAAGCACAATTACACTGATGGGGCCTACATGAAACAACTATAAATATATTTTACTGGATTTCCCTAAAGAACTTCACAAATATTGCAAAATGCAGTCAAACTTTTGAGAGGACTAGGATCGCTGCCAAAAGAGGTCATTCTCTTTCCCTCGAGTAGCTGCATTCACAAAACACCCTCTCTCTCCCTCGTTCAGAGCAAAAAGGAAATATTTCTATTATAAAGCTCTGAACCTTACACCATCGGATATTATAACAGTGGAACGGATATAGCTGTGTCTTCTTGGCTTTTCAGCTTCACTTCGATAGCCTCTCTCACTAAATGTCAAGTGCGGGCGCCACGCTCGAATGACGAGGCGTGTGCATTATCTAGCGTAGAAAGTTGAAAAGAGAGGAAGAAAGCTATGCATAGAGGAGAGATGGATGTGCCAAGGAAAGGTTGAGAGTGGGAAGAAAATGCTTCAATTCCAAAACACTTGTCTAGTTTTAAGACGTTTTTCAGGATTTTATGTTATCTTATTTGTCTATTTGTCTTTCTTTCTCATCTACAAGAAACATACTCCCATTTTTGTTCCTTTCCACGCTCACCTATTCACAATTCATACATCACATGCTCGCCTATCTCTTAATCATAATACATGCATCATTACTGAAAAGGGCTGGCAGATAAGAAAGACGTGATAGAAAAAACAGCTTCTTCTAGTTATAAGATAGTACACATTTTATGTGTACTTTTTTCTTTCTTTCCTTACTCTACAATTCAGATTTCCATATATACATGGACACACAATTGTTAGTCATGTCTTCATTCATGAAAAGAGTAAAATATGCTTGTAAATGAATGGAAACAAACATAAAAAACAAACAAGAGTGAAAGAAAGAGTATAAAAAGGAGGCGAAATAACAAATCTGTTTCTTATATACAGAAGCCAAGGGGGTACCCCTCAAATCTCTGAGTGACTCATTCCTGCTTATCATACAAATATGATCATGCGTTCTGGAAATTATTCCTCAGACTGGCTCCAATTGACGTCAATAAAACAAATGAATATCTAATATTGGCAGAGTCTTGGATCATACCCTCTCTCTCTCTCCCTCTCTCTCCCTGCATCTCTTTTCTCTTTCTCTCTCTCTCTCTATCAGTCAGTCTGCATGTCTCTGTCTCTCTTTCCCCCTCTCTCCTTCCAAGATGAAACATGAATGAAATGATTTTGCAGAAGGCTCCAGGCTGATTAATTGAATAAATCTTTCTCTCCTTCCTTTCTCTCTCTTTTTTTTTTTTTTTTTTTTTGGGGGGGGGGGGGGGTGATGAATTTGTCATCCGGGGTAATAATTGAAGATAATTGAAGATAAAATGTACATGAATTATTACAGTCAGGAGGAAAATCTGTGTACAAAAAGTCCTACAAGAAAACCATACTACCAAAACATTTACGCAGGGCTTTGTGACAGCAAACACACACACACACACACACACAAAAGGAAAAGCACACAAGAAACCCACAGTAGACAAGATCTAGAAAAGACCAAAAGACCTCAACAACAACAAAAAATAGCTCTTGTAAAACACAATAATATATGTATCTATCTGAATGACTGTGAGGGAATAATTCTATGACTGGAGCACTTTTTACTCTGCTGAGTCTGCTCCACTGCATAATAGCTGCAATGACTTACAAGGTACATGTACAAAGAGAACACAACCATTCCCCTAATCATGTGTTTAGCAAAAATCAATACGATTGAAACTCTAACTTGTACCTTTTCAGCATGATAGCATCATTCTTTCACTAATATATTTTCAGCATTCTACAGATATATGAATAAGTCTCATAATTCATTTCATATCAAAACTGAAATAGTACCTTTAAACTACACCCAAAACTGGATTAGATATTAAACCAAAAATCAACATTCATTGCTGTCTCTTCCTCATATCGACAGCAAATTCAATATCACAAATTACAAAATTTGGAAGTACTTCAACCTGTCAGATTCGGAGACAAGAGATAATCAGGACAACCATTCTTCTTCTTCATCATTCATTATGCCACCTTGGTCGAAAATCAGAAAGACCTCAGTCTATTTTCTCCTCATTGACATGCAACTCCATTACACACAACAGCAGATTTGACAACGGGGGAATTCGGCCCTAATTTGAAATTCCTATCTGGCGGGGCAAGCAAGACGAGAAATAGACAAACCGAAAAAATAAGCACAGTGAGATAGAAAGAAAGAGAGAGAGAGAAAGAGAAGAGAGAGAGAGAGAGAGAGAGAGAGAGAAAGAGAGGTTCCTTAAAGTGTTGCTTGTTTTAACCTATTGACTATTGAATGCTCTTATTCCCATAGGCTTTACACACAGACCATCCGGTTCCCATGGACAATAGGTTAACAAAAGCAAAGGTCATATCCAAAGTATTTGGTCATTTAGTGTCCCACACATTACCAGGTGTAGTATCCAGCTAAGAACATACAGTGACGTCATGCATCATTAATTCTACCAGTACTTAATCATATCAGAAATACAGGCTCAATGTTTCCAGAGTCTTTCACTAATTCATTTCCAAACGCCTCATTTTCTTCACTCAAAATAGCAGACTTACTAGTGTAAAAAAAAAAAACGTGTACAAAAAAATGTGTACGAATAAATATCTACATGCACACATGCCTGGTGACAAATAATTTCAAGACACATGAATTCTCCCTTTAAATCATCTTTTTTTCTATCCAAAGAACATTCATACATACTGAAAGTGTTTATAGTATAGATGTTTAAAATGTGAAATAAACTTTGAATCTCTGAAGTATTTGAAATCAATGAAGAAAGATGGATGGAAATAAAGAACAGAACTAGGGCAAGGTTCATCCCTGCTAGACGCAGATGACCTTTGCATGAAGAACACTTTCCTAGAGAAAGGCATTAATTCATTATCATAGAAAGCTTGGATGACAATTTCTTGAGACAAAAAATTTGTTTCATGCGACTGACCATTGAATCCGTAAAAATCTTTTCTATCTGATCATGGGCCTCCTGGAGAGGTCCATGATCTGATGGAGTGCTTTTGAACAGAAGTAGGTGGGTTGAATCATTTTGTAAAACCAAAGGTTTTTTCCCTGCATGTTTATCATCTCTGGTTGGGGAATATGGAAGGTTGACAAAAAGAGCATTTTCTAGAGAAAGATATTCACTCATTATCATAAAATGTTCGGGTGAAAATTTCTTGAGACAATTCTTTTTTCAATGCCACTACTTACTTAATAAGAAAAGAAGATTGTTTATCTGATGGAGAGCTTTTGAATGGAAGGAGGTGGGGTTGAATTGTTAGTTCAAAAAATATTATCAGTGGTTGGGAAACATGGAGGCCCGAATTCACAAAGGTGGTAATAGATTTGTACCATGGTTTATGCAGATTTTGTGGTATAAGTGCGCTTGATTTCGCACGTACACTTAGAAAGATCCAATAATGAACGCGCGTGATTAGCAAAGTGCGCAAATTTTACGCTAGTTGCCATGGTTTATGTAAATTTACGCACAGTTTATTTCAATTAATTTACATAAACCATGGTCTAAACCGTGGCAACTAGCGTGAAATTTGCGCACTTTGCTAATCACGCGCGCTCATTATTGGATCTTTCTAAGTGTACGCGCGAAATCAAGCACACTTATACCACAAAATCTGCATAAACGATGGTACAAATCTATTACCACCTTTGTGAATTCGGGCCGGAAAGTTTACATGAAGAGCATTTTCCTAGAGAAAGAAATTCACTTATTATCATAAAATGCTTGGATGAAAATTTCTGAAGACAGATTTTTTTTTTCTTCAATGCAATCGATCCTTGAATTGGAGAGAACCTTGTCTTTTTGAAGGATTGCTTATGATTGGAAATACATGTATGTGGGGTTGAATTGTTAGGTTAAAAAAAGAAGCTTGTTTATCTGATGGAGTGCTTTTGCATGGAAGGAGGTGGGGTTGAATTGTTGAGTAAAATTTTATTATCTGTGGTTGGGGAACATGGAAAGTTCACAAGAAAAGCATTTTCCTTGAGAAGGGCAATGACTTATTATCATAACATGCTTGAATGACGATTTATTAAGATGGATTTTTTTTTCCAATGCCGTTTATCCTAATTGAATCAGAGAGAAGCCTGTCTATCTGATAGAGTGCTCCTGAGTAGAAGTAGGTGATAGTAATTGAGTTATTTATAACTCTTTGCTTATACTGCATTTTTATCACCTGTGGGAAGCATGAAAAGTGAAGAGAGAAACAAAAATTCATATTCTAATAAGACAAGTATAGTTAAGTGGATTACATAGATGTTACAAACCTATAAACATTGTATCAATTTCAATTATGATACATTATTCAGACATGAGCTCTCAGATAGTCTCAGGCAGAAAAAGAAGCTGAGGAGGTGTTGCCACATAATTATGCAGCCATTCCAATGTTAAATCATCTGTTTGGAACCAGAAGGGCTTTAACTCATATACTTTAACACAGAGTTCATGCCCTTCTGGTTTTCAACAGACATCATTCCTATACTATTTATTAAGATGCAGTTATAATATTCGTTTTTTTTTTGGTAATATTTATACACTTCATTTCTAACAAGTTCTTTTCATTCTTAAATTACTAAAATTCCCCAAAACACAATACCTGAAACTAAGTCACAAAGAAACACAATATGAATAATGTAGTTACATCATCTCGAGCTGATATGAACGTAGTATATACAGTATGTAGTCGAGTCACGTATCATGCAGAAAGCAGAGACACAAATGAGTCATTTATCAAAATAGGACTTACATCTAGTTGTAAACTCCCTACTGGTAGATCAAAACAAGGTTGACCATTTGTTGTTCCCCTTTTAGACAGGTATGTTCCAAATTTGAATGGATTGACCTTCCTATTCTGAGACAAGTTAAGCTCACAAGATGCAGTTCTTTCATTTTTCTGGCTTTGTGTATATACAAATCTTTTCTATTTTGTTTCAAGTTGTGTAAATATTAAAAGATATGTCAAATGTTCAATTTTTAAAGGTCTGAAATGGCCTGAAGGCTTTTCTTTCATTTGATTCTTAGCTTGTCAATCCCAGCTACTTCAATAATATTGTAAACTAACATGGAGACAGGGGGGTGTACTTTTGAGAAGATTTGCCAAATTCGATTTTTAATATTTGATATCATATCTACTTCAATACAAGTTGCATTTAATTTGATCAATATCAGTATTTGAAATCAATGGGTAGTGGCATGACTGTTAAATCTTGATGTGAAATACTGCATATTATAGATTTCGAAATCATGATATCAACTAAAGCAAAAGATTGAAATTGCTGCCCTTGACTGCCCATATTGTATTGGAAGCTGATAAACATCAAAATGCTTTTAACAAATATCTAGAAATTGAAGTTTCTAGTTTATAATTTGTCTGCTCAGAGCTGAAAGGACATTAACTCTATATACATGTAGAACAATGTGAGTTAATGCCATTTTGGCTCTTAACATGATGACGTGTCCCCCCTCTCTAGCTCATGTCTACCAAACACTCTTACTTTCAACCTGTTGCTAGCTCTAAATCTGCATTTATTGACTAATCTCATCCTGATTGATGTTGAATCAATACCCCTACTGTTTAGCCTGACAGTTTATCCATGCCACGGAGGAGATTTCGAGAGAAAAGAAGAAAGGAGTACAGAAGTCCGCAGACAAGATAAACGATTGCCTTCCCCCCTTGAGCCTGATCACTTTTCCGGTTTACACCTCATTACGCCAGCCCCGAATTGAGGCTTTCCACTGGTTCATCATCCCCCACGTTAGTTATTCATGGGCACGGCTGGGACACTCTGAGGAGATCGGACGCCGCTAAAGACGCAATTACCGCCCCGGCTCAACCAGAGCTCAAATCTGACAGTGATTTGTGGAGGCTGAGAGTGGATGGGGTAATCGCTAAGGTAAACAAAACATTGACATCAAAGTATTTCATCATTGTCATCTTCTTCCCTTTATATTTCAAACCCTCATCGAATAAATGACTGATAGTGAAGAATATTGAATGAAGATTACACTAGCCATCAAAGACATTTTAATTACAAAATTGAATTTATACCAGGGTTTAGTTTAAAAAAGAAAAATGGGGGGGGGGTGGATTATATGAACAACCACTTGTATGATTAAAATACATTCAGAGGTCAGTTTGATCGACACAAGGGCCATCGTGATCTTACTTGTAGAATGCATCATGATGTCGCTTATGACTGGGTGTGGTATTTAGCTAGTACAATTTCTGGCATACTTTGTCAAAAACATGACAATGCAAGTAACCTTGAAAATTATGCTGTTACTGAAAACCTCTTAGCATTAAAGTGTACCAATCACCTGAAAAAATAATTTGTGTACAGCTAGAAAGAATAAAATCAACCTCAAAGAACTTTGTCTGATTTTCTATAGGTCAACAGTTAATGAGTATGAAAGAAAAAGAGGATAACATGAAAATGTTCGTGCAGGACCGAACTCCGAGTTTGGTTCCGCGAGAGCCTTTATCTTGGCGAGCGTGTATGGATGCATCAAGTAGTCTACTCACGAGTCGCTTTTACGCTTATAGAGAGTGTAATTAAAATTGCAATATCTCTTTAGAGAATTAATATTTGAAGCCTAAATTTTGAATATAGTATAATATAAAACCTCTAACATACAGAGCAAAATTATTTTTGGTGATTGGTACCCTTTAACTCATAGCCCGCTATTGTCGACCACTGTCACTTCCGTGTTCTCGCTTCTCGCTTCTGTTGACAATCGTCGACAGAAATCACGTACAAAAGATATAGCAATTTGAAATAATCCAGCAGCCATGGGTTTCATAATGCACAGGGCAAAGAGTTAACAGAAAGAGCATTAGATTTCAGAAGGACAAAAAAACAAACAAATAACTGTCCTTGTTAATGCATGAATGACAATAATTAATGACAATGGCAGAGCGCATGAAAGAGATTTCAACTCTTACTGTGCCAAGGGGTTTAGCTCTCTTCAAAATTTTACCAAAATGTGATCAATGCTTACTTTTCAAATGCCTGCACCTCATTAACCATCTATTACTTCACAAAATATTTCACAAAAACTTGCAGGAAATTTATTAGCATTTCTTATGATACCAAACATTGTCACTTTACTGAACTTTATGCATAAGAATTATTGAAAATTATATTTGAGTTTCTTTTTGGTCCATTATTTTGTGGTTTCTCATTTGTTTACTATTGTTTCATGTTGAAACAAGGTAATATCTTTTCAAAAATCCGCAATTTTCTCTGAAAATTTCTAGGGTAGCATGTAATTATGATCATATATTTAGAATACTTGATTTATGCTCAAAATTTTGATATACATTGACCACCATATACCTTTTCTGTGGTCGAGCAATTGGTGAATGAAAATGACAAGTCTATCTGTCACATATATGTGACAACGGCACTGAAAGAGTTAAAGATATGAAAGAGATTAAAGAGATTCAATCCATATATATCATCATTATTGATGCCATATATCTATTCCACACAAATTCATTCCCTTAAACATATTTTCTTATGACTCAAGCACTGTACAAATAACTGACCTTAGATCATTTCAATTATTTGGAGATGTTACATTGCATTTGTGGATATTTTTTATTTTTGCTGTTATACTGAGGCACGTAGGAATGTTGGCAATACTGTGCATTATTTACAATCTTTGCTGCAATGGATTATATACACTGATGGATTTGAGGATAAAAGCAGGCAATCAAGTTACATCACATGAATTTTCTTCCAGTTAGTTAGGACCTACATATAAATATAAATTATGCGCAAGTGTTACCAAATTGAAGAAGGATCATTACATTAAAGAGAAGGTCGAGCTTTGGGAAAGGTGAAAAATAATTTGTGAGCTTTCTCATTCATTTCATGTCAGTTTGGAAGAACATCATAGAGTCACATATTTCAATTTTTTTGATTTTACAATGACAGGATAGAGAAATACTGTAGAGGGGTCAGAGCGTATCACTTAATGTAGAGAACAAAATGTGTGTAAGGAAAGATGTTCCTCCAAGAAAGATAAAAATTGTAAAATTTTTATTTCAAGAAATGTACATCCATTGGGTGTGCATCCCTTTGTACTCTACTGCTGGGTACACAACAATGTGTTTATGGGCAGTTCCACAATTGGTGAAACGTGACAAAAAAACAATTAAATCAGTATTTCTTCCATGTTTTATGGCCAAGATGGTTGAAATTATATGTCTAGATTGAATTTGGGAATCATTTTCTACCATTAATTTGATCCTGCCTGCCTCCTTCATGGAGAATCTGAAACTATACATGTATTGACATATGTGGGACTACACAAACAATTAATGCATACAAACATTTTTTTTGCATACTTTGACATTGTATTTTTGATGGAAATGCACTAAATCAATGAATTACTTGTAATGTGACTAACCATCGTGTTTAAATGTCACTTACAAATATAAGGCTCAAATCATAATTTTTTTCATACCAAAACAAATATCAAACCTTGGAAAATAACTGAAGAAATATCATTTCATCCAATTTTGCTCAGTATATGTGTAATGTCCAAAGATGACCCCCAATGTTTCAAGTCCTTTCTATGTAACATAGCTCCTAGCAAAGCCATTTTTTTTCCACACAAGTTAAAGGTCTACACAAGGATTATCCTTGGTAATCTTGAATCTTGGTCAGATTGAACATGCACAAGTTTTCTTTTTATGAGGCCCAAAAGGCAAAATTTCCCTTGAAAATGTGACGTTACTAATCATGGAATTGCCCTTATACATATCATTTTTCATTACCTCATTTTTGGAGTTCTGGATTTGATTCCCTTCAAGCTCTTGATAGAACCCGATGATGCCGATGGTTTTAAGCCCGACGCTGGCGGAGGAACCACCGAATGGGTCTTGCTACGAGTTCTCATCATGGGAGATGCCATTTTGATCCAAACTTGATGTTGACCGCCCTCTTGTGAACCAATTAAAACATGTATCCTATCTAAAGAAGTTTCTATACTTCAAGAAATGATTCTCTTGGCAATGAACTATCAAAGAGATGTGTGGTTCCATGAAAAAGTTGTCTGGCACAGGAGGAGGAGTCTTCAATGATAAATTGTCTTCACGTTGTCACAATATTATAAAGGGCTCATAAACCTACCACAGCATTCTGATATTGCATCTATTTTTTCTTCATAACGTCTTTGAAACAAAATATGATCCTCCTTTTATATGTTTTAAGACACAATCCCAAGCCGCACCAACACACTTGTCATTCATTTGAAGCAATTTAAATTGAATTAAATTTCAATTGAGTTCCACACAAGCTACGATTAAAGCTTTCACGCAATTCCTCAGTTGCAAATATGCTACCACATTCAGCTACGAAATGTAATGGATGTTCGTATTCCTCTTATCCATAATACAAATAAATAATGCTTCTGTTAACAGCATATGAGAGACTTGCTTCTCTTGAATAAATGTCAAGCTAAATCAATTTATCACTGGTATTGTATAATGGAAAAATTGCACTGTTACATTTACGAGAAATTAAAATGGATGTGGAAGATGTTGTTGGAAGTTCTTTGATGTAAAAAAAATTCTTAAAAGGTTCCTGACAAATAAGATAGTCACAACTTTTAATCAAGTTGAATATGCATGTTCTAGTATCCAAGCCGTGAAGTGAAAAATAACAAAGTAATATATTCCCAAAAATGTCACCGGACAATGCTTTGAATTGCAGATTCCTTCTTTGTATCACTAAAAATTCATTTCCTAGTGAATTTGAAAAGTGTGTTTCAAAACTTTGTGGTCTAATAGCATCATATAACAAGGTGAATGCTGTAATATATTGAAATCTCTTGTATTTTTGTGCAGTCTTATCTCTCATACCATGGTTGTGCCACACAAAATAAATTTCTTGAAGATGTACAGCTGATTCAATTACTTTCCACAATTGCACTAGCTTTGTTTCACATCACACACGCTGTACACCCACGTCAATTCCTATACGCAAGTCAATTCAAAACTGAAGCTCATGTATGAAACAGCGTTCTTACAAAAAAAATGATATTCATAGTCAATCTGTCGTCTACACCTGTGAACTCCAAGATGCCATGTTACAAATTAGCTAAGTGATGGCATTGACAAGCTGATGTTCAATCTAAAACATGCTTGTCCGTAATTTTCACGATGCACAGACACTGGATGAGATACAGGCCCACTTATTGTATGATAACATCCTGTTGGTAGTTCATGGAAGTAAATTTGCAGTGTCCGACTACCGTTGTGGCGAGTCGAGCGCTGGATAATGTAATACCCTGAATTCTAAAGCATTAAGGCACTGCAAGGCTGTATGTGACCAACATATTCAGAGATGATTTGCATTAAGCACTTCGTCTGCGGTGAAGATAGCTGATGAAATAAGTGTTTCGTTCAAATCAAGCGTACGAGTCATTTCAGGTCATCATCCACGCTTCTGACGTTTACTTGTTGATGCTTTCACACGATTAGCATAGGAATTCAACTCAGATTGGTGATGAGTTCATCACAGAACAAGCGATAACTTGAGACGGCGCTCAGGGCAACACAACGGATTTTGTCTTAAACACGCAGCCAGCGGCATCCCAGAAGATATTAGTAATGTTATTCACTGATAAAGCTCACTGGTTGGCGGTAGCAGTGAGCGCAGGAAAGGAAATCTATCTAACATATTGACTTACGATGAAGAGTACCTGTACCTGAGTACTGTGTTACGCTATGGAGCTGCCCTCTCTTTACTGCTTCTAGGAACATCCATGCAAGAGATTGCTAACTTGGGTTGTGTGTGAGGAGAAAGTGCATACACGGATGCCTGTGTATGGGATTGAGTGAACAAAGTAAAGGGGAGGGGGGGGGGGGGGGTCCCCTCTTGCTTTATTAACTCTTATCCTCATGTAAGTAGTGGAATGGGGCCCAGTGTTTTGAAGAGAGAGAGAAAGAAAGAAAGAAAGTGAGAGAGCTGGGGGAAATTTCACACTAAAATCTTGCAACAAAATCTCACAACTAAAATCATTCTGAAACCAATTTCCCTGCTTCTCTATTGAACTGGGGCAAGGGGGTAAGTTGCCCTTTTCTGTACAAGTGCAAATGGCTCTTACAGGTGGGGCTACTAAGGTAGCTTAGCGAAACGTCGTGGCGCGTAAGAACACGGGAGAAACGCATATGACAAATTTGCTCAAAATCATAATTTTATTCTATAAAGGCAGACTCAAAATATTACAATGTAGAATTAGTATTCAAATATTTGAACAATTTTAAGCAAAATAATATGAAAATTTTTATTCAGATAAGTCTGATTCTAATTTTATAAGCACATACAAAACTTGCAGTTTTCTTCTATGCGTCTTTCCCGCGTTCTTACGCGCCACAACGTTTCGCTAAGCTACCTAATGCACAGGCAATTCAGCGGGTGAAGTTCTTGTTGTATCATCGTACTGCTAGAATAACAACTAAGCCTTGACATATAGCACTGATGCACTACGTGTCAAAAACATCCGTGTGATATAGCCCGCTAAATTGACATCCAAGCTGGTTAAAGATATCATATTTTCTTACTGGTACACTGAAGACACAAAACATAAAAAATTGTGAGGTAGCTGAACATGACAAAATATAAGGAAAAGCATAGTCATCATCATCAATCAATATATCAAAGATATAAATAGATGCACTATTGTAAAACACTCAAAGAGGGCAAAAGTGAGTGAATTGCGCTAATATTTCCATTATGCAGCAAATCTTTTTGTTGTACCAGTGGGGTTTATAAGTCTTTTAACTTCTAAGGCTGTGTATGACCTTCAACTAGGTCTTCCTTCCATACAAAAGTTGGAGCATAGAATATTGATGAAAAGGTGTGCATTTATATAATTCCATGAATGGAGTTTCAGCCAATGGTATAAAATCAAAAAATCAAAAAGGTGATTTTCAACTGAATTCTCTCTTTGCTATCTGCAGTAGATATGGAAGGAGTGCTCAATTAGATCTCATAAATTCATCTTTCACTTTCTTTCTAAAAACTCACAGATATCTTCCAATCCTATTTATCCTTAATTCATTTCTTTACTTCTTCTGTCTCACTCTTTTTCTTTCAAGCACTCCTCAACCCCCCCCCCCTTTTGTCTACCACTCTCTCCATTTTTCTAACTTATCAGTATACTTCCTCCACAATATTGAACTCTGTTTGATTCAACATCTCCACAATGTTAAAATTCACATTTCCCCCCTCCTATACACCCCCCCCCTTCTCTCTCTTTCTCTCTTTCTTTCTTTCACAGTACCTATGACACATCAATTGCTTATCAGAATAATGCTAGTTGATAAACATAAATGCATATTCCTTTCTGAAATCCTACATATTTAGATCAAGTATTCAGTTCAATTCAATACAATTCAAAGTTGATTTCCACTCAAACATACAATAAAAACAATGATCAATATAAGGTGCAGAATTTGAAGTATTGCTATGCCTTTCAAACAAGAACTGTTTCCTGACGACCTTTAGAATGCAATAAACCATCCACAATGCGTATTCATGAACCTAAATTCTAATGCTCCCTGACAAAAACATATACATCAATCACCGACAGAATGCTCAAGTTTCTTGCCGAAAATCACTGCTAATTGCATGCATTTGCAATCCAACTCAAAACCTACATTACAGACCCATCATTTCGGTGTCTTTAAATGGTGCGTGAAACGGTGCATATCCGTTTCATTTGCAAGACGTCTGAAAGCAAGTGGCATGTGAGATTCCGCATATAAATGAACATGTATGGCATTACACTGTATGGGGCGAGTAACAGGGTGGCAGGAATCCGCTCGACAAATATTGTACATTTAATCTTATCGGTTCATGAAGACATTGCCCTAGTTATCTGCTGTTCTGTTCTTACTCCAAATAGCGGGCGAAGAACAGATTGAGGGCAGCGTTCACGATCAATTACATTTGAATTTTTAGACTACATGTAGCAATAAATCAGGACAAAATAAGTAACCTGAAGATTGATGAGTATTGCAGCACAAGATTTATTTCCAAAATATTCTCTTACATGTACCATTTAAAAGGTAGGTTTTAATAACACATATTTAAAAAAAGCACTTTTATCAACATGGTCCATAACAAATTCAATTTGAATGAACTGATTTGCATATCTTCACGAAGCTACAAAATGTGTACAGCAGAGCAAAACGGAGGTATGGGCATCATTTCAAACTAGAATCCAATAAGGAATCAGGGACAACTTGTTGTGTAGTATGAAAATTGTACATAACAGCATACTTCTCATCCTAATGAGTTTCTATACATAATACCATCTATTAATGCAATATCTCATGGGTACTCTTCTTTGGGTATACTGTCATTATGTCTTTCAAAAAGGCGGGAAAACATGTTCTGCATTTCTTGATCTATCAATACAATAATGAAAAAAGAATGAAAAAAAAAGAATGAAAAAGGAATGAAAAACAGATGTACTTACAGTTCACATACAAAATAACGAAGATGTCCCAGAAACAAATGACTTCCTTGACTTTCTTAACCTCCTTAAAAGATTTTATAGAATCATTTTGGAGAGCATGTGAATACTAAAATGCAGTATCCAAGGATTTTCGCTTTCCCTGTCGCCATGCCTTGTGAACAATGGCAAGCTGGCATGCCCTACTTGTGTTTTAATTTCATCTTGGTCCAATCAAATTAGTAGAAACCAATAATTAGATTACACTCCGGTGAATTTGTTTATTCTTCTTTGGCTAGAGACAACACACGGCCTCCTGAAGAAATGCTCTTTGGCCGATCTGTTTGGCATTCCCAGGAAGCAAGGAGTGGGAGTCCCTGCAGGGGCATAGCTCGGGGGGGGGGGGGGGGGGGGGGGGGGGGGGGCATGTGCCTCCCTAATCCAAACACAAGAAGAAGACAAAAGAGAGAAAGAGAAAAAGAGAGGAGAGTGGCTGGGAAGGATTTCATCACACTTCATTCACTTTAACCCTTTCGAGACAATTGACCACATTTTGTGGTTTGGCCCAATAACTTTTGATTTAGAGCCTTAAAAAATATACCAGATGCATGAGTGGAAAGAAAAAAAAAAAAAAAAAATTCTGCACATACTGTGTCCATTTTTGTTGCATGATCATATTGCGTTCGATGCCAGGAATTTTAAAAAGGAGAATAAGCTTGAACATCCTTAAATTGGCAACACATCGAGAGGTTCAAAATCATTGTTTTTTTGTCCAAATTGGCAACTTTTTCAATTTTTCGACAAAGTTCCTAATCATGTATATTATTTTCAAGACATTACATCTTACTAGAACCACGTAGCACTAAAAGAAAAATATTATTGTTGCCAATTTGCAGTACAAAATGTGATCAATTGAGCTCTTAAATAATTCCTGTCCTGAAAGGGTTAATAGTGAGACTGAAGCCACCCTCACCATGAAACTAGTGATTCTACAATGGCTCCTTATTCAAGATGTACAATTCTGCAAGGAGCACCACAGCCTGTTGACAGGCAGAAGGACATTAGCTCATAACATTTTCCACAGAGTTACAACATTTTAACTCTCAACAGACAACCTTTTTCTTACTTTGCCATGACAAAACAACATATGAATACAATTCTGAGACATGCATATAATGCAGATCACTTGCCTACTGCCATTGCATATATGCAAAGACTTGATTCGGTTTGATGAAATGAACCCAAAAGTGACATTTGGGTGTCTCCTCTTTTTTACTGCAGACAGGTAGAGGGAAGACATTATGAACAAAGGGGAAAAACAGGACTGAAAAGAAATAGAGAGAAGGCCAGGGAAATGCATACATGTATTAACGTTTCATTCTATATACAAAAAAAAAATTATTCAGATAAATGTTTTAAACAAAAAATGACAAGAAATATGGATTTTTTTTCAAGCAAATTTGTAATACTCTTGAAAAGGAAGGAACTGAAGGAATAGTTATAATGTCAATATTTTCTTAACAATCAGAGTAGTTTTTTTTTTTTTTTAATTCTCAAGAGAAAGAGGAAAACAGTTAGAGGAGAAGAAAAAGAGGGTTGGAGTAGAAGGGGGGGGGGAGATGGATAGATGAACAGTGAAAGGGGAGATTTAACGTAGAAAGACAAAACAAAACTATAAAATAGACAGATAAGTATACAAAGCAACAAATCAAGAATATTATGCAGAAAAGAAACAGAGAGTGTACAAAAGACAGAGGCACAAAATAAGAGCATAAAAGAAAGAAAATGCCCACCACAATGGAATCGGCCCATGAAAAGTCATCGTGGAAAATCAAATTAGGGCTTTGTAGTCGGGAGGAAATTGCTGTTGGTATTTCAAATGGCACAAAATTGTCCAGGTACCTGGAATCGTACCTTGAGAATGCATTTCTACATCAGTAAGGACAATCGAGGAGTAGTGACCTCTTCCATTTCATCCTAACGGCATAAAATGTCATCTCAATCTTGGAGTTCTTAGTGGCCTGGGAAGAAAGCCTTCAAGATCAAAGGTCAAAGACGATGCAGCATCTCAGATACAATGATGAGGGTGCTTTTACATCATATGGCATACTTTATTAGAGAAACTGTAAAAGTAAAGTTCTAAAGGAAACATTCTCGAAGGACCATTTTTCAATTACACATTGAGGAACTTGATTCAGTACTGCTTATCCTGGATTCAGGTCATTCGATTTGTTTCAATTCAATGCTTTTTTTCATCATCCACAATAATCAAGGGAAACTTGTTTTGTTCACATGCAAAAGACATAGCTATACAGAAAAACAGATACACGATAAAGAAATCAACATACCTGAAAATGCAACAACAAAAAATAATAATCACTGACGATGACAAAAAGAATTGTGGGAAATACACTATTGTTAATTTTAAGACACATGAATTGAATTGAATATATTAGAGTATAGCTTTGATTAACTTTGCCCAGGATTGAAAAAAAAAATCACTGTTCCAGCTAATGCTGTAATCATAATTGCAAACCTTTAGCTCAGACAGGAATCGCCTGAGTTTCATAAGCTGATCGGTCGTTTATATATCAAGATATTTACGATTGAACATTGATGTCGGGATAGAGTACCACCGAACCCTAAAGAACTCTTACGGTTGGCATACCTCGCTCTATCACTGAATACCGTACGGGCTGGAAACCCGCTCTGAAATCGCCAAGCGCTGGTGCTTGGTTTTTGTGACTGCAGCGCAGCGAAGAAGCCGTGCGACTTGCGCTAGCGATTGATCGCGATTTTCTCTTTTTTAGGATAGTAAACGGGTTCCATTTTCTCTCATACTTTCACATATCCTTAATTATATATGTAGTTAGAGGACTGCACACAATTCACTGGCATTTGAGCTGATTTTACAATTTTTCACAAAGTTAATCAATCACTTTAAGACTCGGTGGTAAGAGTCTACTAAAGGAATAAAAAACATACAAATGGAATGAACTTGTTGCTATGACTGAAATCAAGACACTATTCATATTATTTTGAGCATGGACCTTCTGTAGGGTCTATGTTTTGAGCTATGACACACAGGAAATACAAAATCTTATGGAAAGAAAGATAACCAGGAATGTCAAATACAAAGTGCATTAATTTCTCTAAAAGTGAAATACATTGATAAGCATAGCACATGTTGCCTTTATAGTATATTTTTGCTAAAATATATACAGCACAGTAGAAAAATATTTAAAGCGATTTCAATTTCTCTTTGAATAGTAAACAATTTTGCTTCAATCTTTTCAACATTTCCATATCCAGCACTAGCAGATATATATACATGTATATATTAATACAAAATTTTAAGCACTTTTAGTTCTAGTTCAAAAATAATAAACAGCCTAGTACATTTCCGCTCTTAAAGAGGGCAACCTGGATGAAGTCCTTGCAGTACATTATATATGTGAGTTGCAAAGGTTAACATCAAGTGCTCTATGATGAGAAATCATCAAGGCTGGGCTTGAAGGACAAAGCAGATATGCCAGCCAGGTTATGAGGGGAAAATCACGCAATGATCATCTACACAAAAACCTCTCAACTCAAGATTTATTTCCTTATTTTAACATCCTTATTCAACAGACAATATACACGAACATATTGTTCTGGACGAACCTCACATTTTCTCATTTTGATTCAAAGGATGGATTTATCTTTTTCACTTATTTCATTCTCTCCAGATAGGATTCTGTAAAATGAAATTGTGATCAACCCTTTTCCTTTCCCAGAGTAGGCCTACATGGTATAACCAGTAAGGACACATCCAAGATCGTCACTTTTAGATATTGTGCAGAATATGGCTGCCCAGAACTCATAATGATACTGGAAGTGGAAAAATTGTTACCTGTTCCTGGAAAATTAGATTATCATCCATGTTCAAAATTGGCGAGGCTCATATGGTTATTAATATCATCTAATATAGTACATGAGATGCAAACAAATTGAAAATGTTGGAAACACATTATGTATTCCAGCATACAAGCGAGCCTCGTATACGTATCTGCACATGCACCCACCCACTATAACCGACGAGCAGAGTTCAAAGTTGATGTTCAAACTATGCTAGACGATGCCTCATTCACGGTGAATTCAGCCCCGGGTCTGACAAGGAGTGACACGTAGAGGGCAGTATTTAATTACTTTCAGCTGAAAGGTGTGGCAACGCTCATCCAGCCTCTCAGCCTTCACTCTGTATGGGATACTCCTGCGGCGAAACGAAGAGGATCACGTCTCTTAACCTCTCTTCTTCTTTTTTTTCTTCAATAGAAAATAAGAGGAGGAGGATGGGGTCAAGGAAGTGGGCCAGGCATTTGAAAGCTTTCTGTGGATTGCCTTGCAATGCAGTTTGTTGTTACTTGATAAAAATCTGCAACCAAACTGCCACTGAACAAGGTACCTAGAATTCTGGGTGGAGGGGGGGGGGGGTGTTGCTTAGGTGAGAAGTAACCTGTATCACTTCATGCACTTCATGCACTTCATCCCGGTTATACGGAATAACGGATTTAGGTACTGCATCATATTCAGCCTTTTGCTTGTAAAATAAAACGCATCAGATTCTGGATAACCAAGGTACCACATCCATAATCCTGAAATAGCCAAAGGGTACCGGTGGAGGCAAGGACATTGCTCAAGAGATCAATGTTGGGTCTAAAAAAGTTTGAAAACCTTATATGAGCATGCAATGCGATTTGACAATATCTGCCTACATCTGCCACTGAAATACAAAAGGGGGAAAAAAATAAACTGGAATGAACTAAGGCTATAAGAAGTAAATCACACACATTCACATAACACTGCCAGAACACAAAATTGATTTACTTTAACTATTCAACAATTGTTTCTTCTTGTTTTTCCATCAAATGCAACACCTGCAATAGGTGTTATGTACCCACAAAAATATCTACAGTTTTCTACACACATTGTTTGGTAACCACCTGTCACTATATAGGCTTAATGCATGTACAGAAGTACGGCATATCATAACCCCAAAACAAAAAGGGGGGGATGGAACATTACTTACATCATCCGTACAATTATTGACTGCTGAGCTCGCTTCATTGTGGTGATCCTTTATAACCTTTACAAGCCGGAACTTCAAATTCGCAAAATCCCAAAACTTGACTTCATATTAACATGGCATATCCATTGCCTCCATGCTGTCAACTTTGTATGGGTACACTGACAAACAAGATGATAGGATACACTATGGCTTTTGACCCTTTTCTTTTTCTTCTTTTTACTCTTAGAGCATCCTGTATAAGTTATGCTGGTAGGTAGGTATCTACACTACACTGTTAGACTGATACATAATACCAGTGGACAAGGACATGGGGTTTTTTTGAAAGGGAGAATATATATCGCACGAAAAATGATGGTACATTAACATTTCATAAAATATATTGAACTTCTTTTATTTTATGACAGAGTTCCAGGGATTTCTGCGTCACCAAGGTTTTGAACAATCATCATAATAAACATTCACGTGCTAAAATTTTGACTTCAACTGCTTATTTTACTGTCAAATTTGGCTTAAAATATACTCCATGGGTTTAAACTTCAACATGAGGCTACCTGTTTCTGTTTCAGAAAGCAGACCTTGGCAATATTTAGTTGAAACAAATTGTTCAATACTCATCGTCTTGGGCGGGATTTGCCGTTCATGGTATGGGAGAAAACACAGGGAACTAAATACTACCCAATATGTCACAGGAATTATGATTTTAAACTATAAAATAAAGTAAAAACTAAGAGAAAATGAGTACCATATAGTTAGAAGGGAGTAGGAAGAAGATCTTATTTCCATAGTAACAGCAAATCAACCTTGGCAACAAAGACTAGCATCTCACTGAAAGAAGTCCATCTAATTTATCACAAAGTTTTCAATCCCACCCTTCTACTCCAATAAGTGTCATGAGAAGACTTTATTTCTGTAAATATAGAGCACCCCATAAGAAGGTTGATGACTTGAAAGCTAAACAGTGTTTGCCCAAAGCCTCTTGAAATTGCTTCTTCTCCTATCCAACCATGACATGGAAAGATGAAAATAAAACAATGATGGATTGCCCTCTAAATTAATTGTGTTATACCACGATCCATCATAGGTGAGACTGATAATTCAGTCACAGGGGTACAAAAAATGAAGCATGTGGGACTACACTATGACAAAAGACTTATACTCTTTCTTTATTTGCTGGGAGATATGGCTGGATGCCTTCAATGTACAAACTGAATAGCAATTCATCTTTTGCTGTATCAAGAATAAAAAGTGAATCTGAATTTTGAAAAGTAAAGTGCTATGTTTGGCATTAGTAATGTTTTCCCCTCTCATTGTTTCACTGAAACATTTCAAAAATATAAACACTTAATCCAAGTTCTCATTTTCATAGGGAGTAGCCAAGTCTTACTGAAAAAGAAAAGAACCAATCTAAAACATAATCATGCCAATCATATCTTAAATATTTTTTATCAGGAATATAATTAACTTCACCATAAAGTCAGATGTAACAAGAATCACAGCAACTTTCAAAACTATGAAAAAGAAGCTTTCATCACAATTTCTTTTTAAAATGCAGAATACTTTCAAAATGAGGTCAATGGAACAGGATATTTCTGTACATTACAGGCCGTAAACTATTATTACCCTAACACAGAAAGATTCATGTGGGGTTACGAGTTACATGTGAGTACTGTGTCACATGTAAGCCTAAACCCCCACAAACACTGCAAAACAAGGATAAAATTAGTTATACCCATTGAATCATCAGTGTCTAATAGAAAATATTTCACAGGAAGAGAAATAAAAGTAATATTCAAATAGAAAATAACAGCATACTAGATCAGGGCCCCCCCCCCAAAAAAAAAAAAAACAACAACAACGACGAACTGCAGAGCTCTGGAAGAAGTTAATTAATATCTTCATCAAGAAATAAAATTGCAGGTGATGTGACAGAAAGACAGACCAAAATACAAGATACGGGTACACAGCCTGACCGGTTGCACAACCCATCATTCAAACTAGCTACTTCATCATAATAAGTTATTCCACTGAGATTTGATTTGATTTCACGAGTCACTGACCTTCCAATGTCGAGGTGAACCTTGCTCAAAAACTCCCCCCCCCCCCCACCATCACTACCCCGATCCGACTTGACACGTGATTTGCACGTTGCAGAATCGATTTCTGCGTATAGATTTTGCTATTATGCACGCAGCTGCGATAATTTTTGTTCACAGCAAAAAATAACCTAACTCACCACACTGGAGCCATTCATGCCGTTCTATTCAATGGTATGTTAAAATAGATCTTTCTAGTGCTCACATTCAATGATACAGTTTATGTAGAAAGTTTATTCTAGTCCATAACAGCTGATTTAAAGAACATTCATAGCATTCTCTAGGATGAAAACATCCACAAACATTTGCCATAAATTCAACGTTATCATTAATAAATTGTTTGGCAATATTCAAAATATTTCAGCTGTTTCTATATTAAGAATGAAAGGCATCCCTCCTATTAAATATTATTCTGATCAATTCATCTGACACTATCTAATAGCCATGATTTCATTATTGATAAATAAAATGTTATAACAATAATAAATGTTTTTATTATTGGGCTCTAAATCCCAATCAACATTTCAGTTTGAAATTCCCACATGTAGCTTATCAGTTTCATTCTGCCTTCATTAAGATTTGGATCTTGATTGTGTTAAGTTTACCTTTTGGCTTATTCATCAATATCTTATGATGTTGTCCCTAGAATGTATCTTCGGAGCCAGAAAGACACTAACCCTGTTTTAAATCATATGGGCTAATGCCCTTCTGGCACTGAGCAGGCAAGTGTACAAGCAGGTGGTTGAAAAGTCAATATGAGATGTAAAAATGACATTTGAATTCAAGTCAATCGAAACTGAATTTTTTCTCTGTTATCTTTCTGTATGGAAAGGCGTTTGAGAGCTGTCATATACTGTGTATCTCAACAGCATGTTGTTTTCAGTGAAGTGGTGTAATATTCTACACTTCTCCTTGTACAGTTTAAATCTACACTGGGGACATCCCCCCCCCCCCCCATCTCTCTCTCTCTCTCTCTCTCTCTCTTCTCTCTCTCTCTCCCTCTTAATTGCTCTCTATCTCTATCTCTCTTTCTCCTTTTAAAAAAAAACAAACAAAAATATATATATATATATATATATTTCACTTTTGTTCATTATCTGCAGCTACCTCTGTATCAATACTATTTTTTTTTAATAAACAGATCTTAACAAATATCATACCTTCATATAAAAACCAGAATTACAACAACCTAAATAGAAATATAAAGATATTCTCTTACCTGTAAGACAGCATTGACCAGCAGAGATAACAGAGCGAATCAATCCATTGTAGAAAATATGAAAAAAAGGAGGGGAGAAGGGAAAGAACGATACACAATTAGCAAACTATAAATGACAAGACATTCATGAAATGTGTCAAAAACACTGAGTGACGTAAATGACTAGATGAATGTCAGGTGTGTCTACTTCTGATTAAGTGACACTTGTTCAACGTATCAGCCATTTTTTTGCAGAAACCTCCACTTCAACATAATTAGGCTTCCTGGCAGGCCATAAGGGTTCCTCACGGAGTCAGAAAATGAGGTGACTGCTAATGACAAGCCATGTTTTTGCAATTATCATTACTTATTTATATTGCAGAAGATTGCAGAAGGCATTTCATGAATTGATTTCATCTGGAAAAAAAAAATGTAACAGGTTTTTTACTTTCACTGCAGTATAAAGAAAGAAATACCTGCAACATTCCTATTATATTTAGTTATTCCAAGAATCACGTCTGTCCCTAATTACAGTCAAAAAATGAAAATCACTCAGTCATCATATAAATATTATCATCTGGAAACATTTTTTCCCTGCACATTTTCCTCACAATTCCATATCAACGAGGCTCCTGATTTGCCTCTTGTCAATTACTCTGTTTTTACTCATTAAAACGAAATTCAACCTTAACTGCAAGTTGCTCTGGAAGAAAGAGGAAAAATCAGAGCAGCAGATCAGTGAAAGTTTGAACGTAATTGGACAAGCAATAAGAAAGTATTAATTTGTGAAAGTTGTAATCACTATATATATATCGGAATTTCAAAATGTCACTGATGTAGTGGCGGACAACTCCCCCATTTGCTCCAACACACAAATGACTAAAATGTCATGTTTTTCAAATGTATTACTCAGTAGGATCTTTTTCTTTCATGATGACCTATAACAATATGCTATCTACAATATAGTTTGAGTACTGCCCCAAGGGTAAAGGCACTTCGGAGAAAACCGCAAATTAATGATATTTACGTGTATGACAAATGGGAGAGTTGACCGCACGTATGTCACCAAATTGCCAATTTGAGATTAGCATAGAAGTAGTGATCTCATTTGTCAAACATCCATAACTTTCTTACTCCTTGTCCGATTTCTTTCAAACTTTCACCCACCAATAGGGAACGTGAGCTGGGTTTGGACCGTCGTGAGACAGGTTAGTTTTACCCTACTGTTTTTCTTTTTTTTTCTGCTTCCACACAAATCATCTTATTACCAAGGTTGGATTGCCCTTCAACTCTTTTCCTGCTTTATTTGACTTTTGGAACATGCACAGAAATGCTTTCTTTTTCGTCACACATACAGTGTCTACGGACATGATATACACCACACAAATTGGCAGTCCTGGGATTCAGTGTCAGGCATATAAGAATTCATGTTTTTGTTTTTCACTGAAGGGCTATGATAACATAATCTTGTTGTTCAGACAAATCAACCAACAGATGACAAAACCTTCAATGGATTATCATGCATTTCAAGCGGTAAGTTATTGTAATGCACTTTTCATAAGCCACTAGCCAGAAGCTGTCTGAAGTCTATTTCCATATATAGATACCAATAGTGTCTTCACATGGTTTTTCTGTAATAAAATGAATACACACTATTGATAACATTTCTTTTTGGAAAGACAAGACAAAACATTGATTTGACAGATGATTACTACAAAGTTATTATCCATCTTATGGTGAAAATCAGGAATCTTCATAATTACATTTCATTGCTGATTTTACGGACCGGCATAGGGAGCCTCACAGCGCAAAAACATGTTTCTGAGATAATCGTGTTTAAAGATTTTGTCTGTTTAAAATAATAATTTGAATACCTTACTTTCATTCAATCATCATAGAATTAAACGGGTGATGAGAGTGGAAGATTTTCTTTCATATGCACTTTGGATATCAAAAAAAGAAACGTAGTATTTTTGGTTTAATCCCTGCTAGGATTTGTATGCCGGTTCATAAAATCAGCAACGATTTGTTCAAAGCTATCAAAGCGATGATTGCAATCTCTCATGAGATCTGATATCATTTCATTCCATATTTTTCTTTTCATCTCCTTCTTTCTCTGTCTATTGGTCCACACATTATGAAGAGAACTATTCAGATATCAGGTGGTATTTGGAAAATTTGTTATCAAAAGGATCAATATGAATTCATTCTTTCAGTTCAATAAACACTTTCCTCTTTCTAAATGTTTTATTTTGAAATTCAGCAATGCACTTTCCAATTTTCTCTGAAGTTGTCAATTTTATTTCCTGTATCACGCACTACCTCTCTCTTTCACTTTCTCTTTCCCTCTTCCCCCTCTCTCTCTCCTTCTCTCTCTATCCCCCTTCTCTCCCTCCCCCTCTCTCTCTTTCTCTCTCTCTCTCTCTCTCTCTCTCTCTCTCTCTCTCTCTCTCTCTCTCTCTCTCTCTCTCTCTCTCTCTCTCTCTCTCTCTCTCTCTCAACCTTCACATATACACAGGGTCGGTAACTTATACTACCAGTAATTTTTCAAGTCATATGATAGCACTGCAGCCTTGCGAAACAGTTTCTATCCTGAAATGACAAATGCATCAAAGGGATACACAGTGGTTGAGAAAAGTGAAAGAGTTTCTGTCATATCAAGACACACCTATGAAGAAAAACATTACCCAAAGAAAATGAATTTCTGGTAGACTGTACGTGACTCAAAAAATCACACATATATTTTCATGTGGCTGGCAGGAGGGTGTTTGCACGCACGCATGCCACAATGCAAATTTCTGGAAACTTGCTTTTAGGGTTTTGATGGCTCTATACATGTTATACCATCTTTAAAACATGACAGAGATTTCTCTCTTTATTGATTAACCAAAAAAAGTGAACATGGATGGTAAATACCTAATCTTAGTAGTTTTGTATGAAGTAAGCACATATTTTTGAAGTTATGATGCTAATGACCTTGTGCGGCTTTGCGTTTTGCAGAATGGCACTTATCCCCTTCTGCCAGCCATACAATATCTGGAGTTGATATTTGTATTAATCCATATAGCCTCAATGACAGTGAGTCATGGTTAGTCCACAAATATTTTAGAGAAGAGAATGTCTCAGATCTCATACAAATGACTAATCAAGTACAATACACATTGATACATCGCAAAATAAGAATAATGAAGAATTCCTAAAATACAAATTAAAACTGCATTCAAAGGAAAAACAACTACCTGTTCACAGAATTATTCACTAATTTTTCTGTCCTTCTGTTGCTCTATGTGCATTTTTTGAAGACTTGTCTCCATTTCAAGAGAATTGCTCATCATTAAAAGTTTAAACAATAAATAAACCAAGAAAAGCAATTTTTCATTGAATCTATCACCTTGACAAACACTGTTTATCACTTTAAACCTATCCATAAACCCTGGTCCTGTTTGGGCACTAGAGGGAGCAGTATCCCTCATTCAAACTCCATGAAACAGTACAGTGCAAGTATCAGGTAGTATATATGGGTGCTCAAAGGTCATCTAATATCATGGCAACTAAGTTCACATCTTCATCAGTTAGTCTGTTATCCCCCCCCCCCCTTCCTCTATCTCTCTCTCTCTCTCTCTCTCCCTCTCTTTCTATACCCCCTCCTTTACAATGTTTTAATAACAGCACCTTTACCAGCATATTTTCACCTAATACAATTTACACTGTTCCATGTTTTGTACATTCAAGCTATCTGAAGCACTCTTTCAAACAAGAGAGGGAGCAATATTCTATCACATAATACAAGGTATTGACTCTGAAACACCGGGTTTCCTCATTCCTTCGTTCAAAGAATAGCAGATATTTCCAGACTTCATATTTCTTATTCTAAAATACTGAGATTCCCTCATATATCCTCCCCCTTCTTTCTCTCTCTCTCTCTCTCTCTCTCTCTCTCTCTCTCTGTTGCATAGAAGCATTATTGTTACTGATACAATAATATTAATTGTATACATTTTCTCATTTTGGTTATATATTTCATAATGAATTATAGTAGACACTAGGGCTGGGCCACTGTGAATTTTCACATTTGGATTCACATATCATTCAATTCAAAGAGACACACATATCTTCACCTCTTTTCAATTCCACAAAACTAAACTACATAAATAAAATCCTAATACACTTTGCTACATTTTCTTCACATCTCAGAGACCACACGCAATGTGAAAGGGTGTCAATTTATAACACAAGAGTCTGCAAACTTTTGATGGAAAGAACCATCGCCTGACAAGAAAGGAAAGTATTAAGAATGGCAGAAGTGAGAGAGGGTGAGAGTAGAGTATTATCCCTTTCTATTTGTGAGTAGACCCTCTAGTCTAATTCGGGCCACAATAAAGGAGCAAATATTTTCACTTCAGCTTTTGTGGTAATTGCCAAGTTGTTGCTGAGCCAGAGGAGAGTCGATTGAAAAAAAAGCAGTGGTGGACATTTTTCTGCTTTTTACTCTGCGCAGGAATGTTATTTCAGAAAAATGGAAGTTCAGAATTTGATTTCACAACATAAAGTGGGAGGTTGGAAAAAAAATGGTTTGTGTAAATAAATACAAAATGAAATGAAATGAAAGTACTTCATGGTTATGAGTTTCTTTAATTCCCTGTTTATCTAAGGAATGAAATATAAAAACATCAGCTGTGTTCATACAATTTTGTTTCACTGCAAAGCTGTGTGTGTCTCTTATCTCAACTATGTGTGTGATAAATAATTTGTGTTTCCCACCAAAATATCCTTCTAGTTTTTCTGTGTGTATTCTTCTAAATTCATATTGAGATAACTTATTTTTCAAGAAAGTATTGTGCCATCATTTCCACTCTCTTTCTCTCCCCCCCCCTCCCCCCCCCCTCCCCCCCCCCCCCCTCTCTCTCTCTCTCTCTCTCTCTCTCTCTCTCTCTGTAACATAAAACCTACCCCTCTTTTCTTTAACAGTCTCTTTACATACTCTCTACTAGCTGAGAACCAGAAGGGTGTTAACCCATTGCGTACGGGTACCTGGGTGGTCACTGTATTAACCCTATAGGAAGTTGAGAATTCAGTAATCAACGGGTTAACTCACATGCTTTTAACCCTTTCAGAACAGGAATTATTTGTGGGCTTAATTGATCACATTTTGTTCTTCAAATTGGCAACAATTATATTTTTCTTTCAGTGTTACAAGGTTCTAGTAAGGTGTAATGTCTTTAAGAACAATATACATGGTTGGGAATTTTGCCGAAAAGTTGAAAAAATTGACAATATTGATGAAAAACAATGATTTTGAACCTCTACATGTGTTGCCAATTTCAGGATTTCAGAGCTTATTCTTGTTTTTAAAAATTCCTGCCATCAAACACAATATGGTCATGCAATAAAAATGGACATAGTGTGTGCAGAAAGTTTTGCTCTTTCTACTCATGCATCTGGCATCCTTTTTAGAGCTCTGAATCAAAAGTTATTGAGCCAAATCACAAAATGTGGTCAATTGTGTTGAAAGGGTTAACGAGAGGTAACACCTTTCCGGCTCTCAATCAGCAGACAATGTACCAGTATACTTTCTTCTCCAGTCTGTCTGTCTGTCTGTCTGTCTGTCTGTCTGTCAATCTCAATCTTTCTTCTGTTATCATCCCCGCGCTTCTATGCCCCCAATCTGATATCCTCACCTTCATATTTGTATACCTCTGTGTCTCTTCACACCCCCCTTATACCGGTCTTGGGTCACCCTTCATACCAGTCAAAAGGGATCAGCCGCACAATAGGCATAGGCGTGAAGTGGATTAGGGTGCCCGTCACCTCAATAGAAAGGGAAAACCTATGCGGCAAGAGGTGCGCTATTCTACCCCTCAATGGGGGCTGCCCTGCAATTGAGACCAATTCCAAAGGGGGTCAAAACGGTCCTGTCTGCTTCGAGAGCTCGTTTGGTGTCTGAGTAACCTGAATGTTATGAAAGTGAGAAACTTTCGGTTCCAGTCGAGTGTATTTACAGAGAGGTAGGTCTAACAAACATTCCAGAAGGAAACCAACTTCACCATGGGATAGAAAAGTGTCTTGGAATGTGTCGGCTAATAGCTAAGGTTTGCAACGGTACAAGTCCAATGACGTCGTGTACCATCCTGTCTATTTATTCAATGAACAATTGAGGTAGTGAATACATAGCAATCTACATTATAAAATTGCATAGGCTTTTCAAACTTTAAGTAAAAATACAGTTAGCATATCCCTACACTGGAAAGCCTCATAGCCTTTCATTCTTCACTTTTGATGTCGGTGTGTGTAATGCATTTCAAATACACTCTATAAGCACACATAGAAACATACAGGTAAGCACTATACAAAAATACATGTAGTAGTATTATCAGACTGTGCAGACATGCATCACAAAGTAAAATTATCTGTCATTTCACATCTCTACACACACTGCGTGGGTGCAGTAAACGATTAAACTCTTAAATTTTGAAATTCATTTGATCAATTTCAAATCTGTACCCCCCCTTTCTATCCTATCCCCCTTTATTTGTAAATTAGTGTTGTGTCATTGTTTTGAAAATGATATTTTCCTTCATGTACAATGCAGAGAGGTTAATAACATAATAATCTAGAAATCCAGCTTGTGAACATGTAGGCATCCTAAAAATCAATCTAACAAAAACATTTTTTTTTTTCCTTTCACACAAACTGCATAGACAATGCCACACGATATCCTCCATGTGCGCCACAGGTGAATAATCCACTGAAATAAATATTTTTTAAATACTCAGTCATGTGAACCTAGGATTATTGAGCACTAATTAGCCATACCTAATCATATTCTCTCCAAAGAACATCAATAGAGCAAGGAACCTTTGATCCACCCACATGTACTATTTAAATAAAAAAACAAGTTATTATGAGGTTATTAAACTTTTCAGAAAACTCCCTGGTTTTTGACTGAGTGAAACCAATTGCTCTTGTATAATCTTGTCTCCTAAATTAGAGATGAACCTTAAAAATCACTTCAATTTCACAAACTCTATGACATTTCAATGAACCATATAGTTACAGCAACATTCCTGTAGTATGTGGTACTGTGTTAAATAGAAAAGCACTGTATGCAACAAAAATACATATAATCTATATAAAGCCAAAAACCTTTGTCTGTGTGTGCCATAGTGTACATGTTTTGATAAATTATTTTGAACAATAACACTGCTCGTATCCCCCGCAGGTCACAAAATATTGAATTCTCCTCATTTCATTCAGAAATGGCTTGTTTACATTTCACAAATGTCATGACATTCAGAAGTATCTATTTGCACAACTCCTACACAAAACATCTAGTTTCTATTACGTTCAAAAGTTGAAATTGGAATAAAACCAGAAATATTAAAAACAAATATATATTTTAACCCCATGTATCACATAATTTCTTTTGAATCAATGCATATGTAGAATTCCATATATATGAATGTTTCCTTCTTTAATTACTATCTACCCCCCCCCACCCCCCCCCCCCCTCACTCTCTCTCTCTCTCTCTCTCTCTCTCTCTCTCTTCATACCAAGTAACAAATTTAGAAATATAAACAATTACAATAAATATCAAACCTACTTCAGTAGAAATATAAGTAATCCATAAGTGATCTTAACTGTAAAAAAAACTTTTACATCACTTCCAAAAGAAGTAAAAGAAGTTTTTAAAAATTGGATACTTGACTACTCCACTGATAAATATAAAAATTGAATATGCATCTTCTTTCATGGCAAAATTCAAACATGTGTGTGTTTTTATTCTATTATCTAAATGGGTTTTAAAGACCAAACTCCAACATATAATTGCCTCTCGCAATTTACAAGGCAAATTTCATAGCAAGAAGAGTGGTATGAAAATGGTAATTCAATTTAACTTTCTAAAAATGGGTTGAATACATGTGTTGACTGTTAACAATGAGATTTCAATCTCCCCCAATCATATACTACTCGTACACAATATCTCTGACCCTTCCTACAATGAACCTGTGACAGGGAGATGATAGAAGCCTAAATGTCATGTCGGGTCAGCTATTCAATTTGTGAGGAAAGATTGAAAATTACTACAAAATTGGTATGGAATTCAGGCACAAATATAGATTATGGCACCTGCCAGTGCCCTTTCTCCTCCATTTTTCTGCCATTCACATTTTCACTCTGACAAGTAAAGGTTGCTAACCTTTAATAAATAGTCTGAAAGGGGTAACCTCACTAGTCATAAGGACTGCTATTCATAAGGACCACTTATTCATAAGAACCGCTATCCATAACGCGTGATTAAATGAATAGCGGTTTTGTATGAATCGCAGTCCTTCTAAATAGCGAGCAAACCATACACAAATTACCTCGCTATTCATAAGGACTTCCATTCATAAGGGCCACTATTCATAACTATTCATAAGGACCGCTATTCATAACGCGTGTTAAATGAATAACGGTTTTCTATGAATAGCGGTCCTTATGGATAGCGAGCGGACCCGGCCTGAAAAGTTACAATTCTACATGACAAATTTTTGTACTAAATGATTCACATGCTTTTGGTGTAGACTTTGCAACGAACCTAAACCATTCAGAAAACAGCATGGGGTATGGAATGTGATTGAACAGATAGACATACATTATTAGATCATAGTAATATTAGAAGTATAAACTATTCCAAAATGGAAGATGCAAGTGAAATCCAGTGATTTGGATAGATTTGTACAATTTCACGATAAAAGCTCCACACTAATATTATTTCAGAGGGTCTACAGAAAAATGTTAGGGGTCCATCTGGCCCCTGTTGAATTTCAAGATTTTGAGGTTGTAAGCAAAGTTTCAGGGTGTTGACATACTTGTCAAGGGACAACATTCTAAATTCAATTATTGAAAAGAAAGAAAAAAAACTTTTTTGCCATTTGAATATTCAAAAACAATATATACAGAGAGGGGTAAGCGTAAACTACAGAATCTAAAAAAATGAAGGAATAAGAAACAAACAGCAATATGATGAAATAACAACAGAAGAGCTATATAGCAAGCCCAAATGCTAATCAAATCACAATAACTATAATAAATTTCAAGGCTATGAAGTACAGCCAGAAGAAAGACAGTAAACAACACTCACAAAGGAAATAAAAAGAAAGAAATGAAGAATGAGAAAAGGATGAAGAAAAGATCAAAGCCTATCCATACCCATACAACTCTAGCTAAGCTGTGTAAAGCATATAAAGGAGGAGATGAAAGCCTTTTCTGTGTCAGAAAGCTGAAGAGCAAATTACTCAATTTACACAGCAAACAAATAGTTTTGAATGGTCTATTCACTTGTAAACCAATAGACCTAAAAGGTTTTGGCAGTCTGCAAAGCAAGATAAATGGTGGTGATCTATGAATGTACAGTATAAGCAGTGTGCTTGGATCTACGCTTTTTTTTTTTGTTTTCCTTTGAAGTTAGTAATGGGCGTGATATCAATCAAGTACTGTCAGATGAAAAAAATCAATACCACTATAATTATCTGGGAAATTCGATTCTGTCATATAAAAAAATAATCAAATTATCTGCACTTTAATTTACAAAACACTTAAGCACGGATACTTTGGAGCTGCTGCATACTAGAGGCTGTCAGAAGAAGCTTAGAAAATGTATTATTATGCAGATATTATCATACAAATATATATTAAATAGAATAGGCCTATACTGAAAAACAAGGAAAGTGATTTTTACGCTTATATCACAAATTTTATTCACGGCTTTAGTGAAAATAATAGTTATCGCTATCATCAATGAAGCTTTGCAACTAATACCCGGAAGAAACTAGCACAGCATCATTTGAAAATGTAGGTGAGGTTCCCGGTGAGGATCCCAGACAAAACATGACTTTAGGGTGCACTTGTAAAGAATTCATAATAAGGTGAAATCAGGAAAAGGGTACTTTATAATGATAGATGGTCCATTTACAACCATTAGTTAAGAGTGGATATTTCCTGTTACAGCAAGCAAGCACATTGTAATATCATTCTGAATCTTGGACACTTTTGTAGAGGGTATGAGTGACATGTCTACAGGTCTTTATTTTACTGTGTGATCATTGTAACGCTGTCATCCATCTCAAAGCAATAGTAACTACTTTGATGTCCATATGAAGTGTTGAGGTAAGTGGATAAATATTGGCCTACAGATGATCTGTGGCTGATCTGTGCCCTAAATGGGAGTTCAGAGATTAAAACAATATTAACATAGTAGCATAATAGAAAACGAGCCTAATTTTTCTTTTTAGATTCAATTTGTTTCACCTCTCTGAATCCCCTTTTCATCTTATACTACCCCAACTCCCTCCCTCCCATATTTTTTTTCAAGTCACTGTGCTTCGACATTACCTTATACCATAGTCACACTCCAAACCAACTCCAAACTGACCTATTCGTTGTCATGAATTTGACGTAACATAATTTCTGTTTGGTCTGCAGTCGGTCTGCTGTCAGTTTGATGGGTGTGACTGGCATATTAGAGTGACATTGCGACCATTTCAATTCCAACAGCATTCACATGAATTCCTTCTTTCTGATACCCATGTACTACACCTGGGTTGAGACAGACATCAATAGACAGAATGCCTTGTCTAAGGAATTAAGCACCTGACCTGTACAGCCTACCCCTTCTCAACTCCCTGCTCTCATAAATTATGAATTAACGGTCTTAAAACAACAGACTTGGTGAAAAAAAATATTGAAGAATGCAAAACTAATTCCACCTTTACGCCAGGCTACTCTCATCTTCCCCTTTTCCTTGGATTATACATCATTTTTAAAAAAACAACCAGGAAATAATCTATGAAATATCAAGGGTGAATTTCTCTTCCTTAACAGATAGGCTATATTCATAGAGGAAGGCATATAGGTCTTCTTTTTTTTCAGAATTGAAAGGGAAAGGCAATGTTTGCATACAGCACAACTTCTCTACCAAACTGTTTGTAAAATCACAAGTGCATATATTTGCATGGTGTAATTAGGCAAACATGGTTTGATTAGTTGAGGAAAGTCAAGGTAGAGAGCAGAATATTTTATCATCACAGATCCAGTCACATGACACCAGGAAACGCTCAAGGTTGTTGCAGGGTGGGATACTTGAACTCTTGTCAAAATCTGTTTTCATTTCTAATATGCTGGTAACAGCATCCCACAAATAAAGCTCAATGCAAATCAGTTCAACACTGACTTTATTTTAGGGCATGAATATGGCCTACATGTTACGTATTGCAATTATCTTAATTAATTTCATGCTTGATAGTGCACTTAACTACCTCTTTAAGAAAGGCATTTTATCTACACTGCCTCTCTTCACCCAGGGGTTAAATGGGTATGTGGTAGGATGCGAATGTTGATGTCAATGGATTAGCAAAGAGCACACCTGTCAAATGGTGACTGGCTGGAATGCTCCACAGAAGAGTGCAGAGTATGCACTGTAATATGCAGAATCATAACTGAATCTAGGGACTAGGGTAATAATACACTGTAAAACCTTTCATCCATTGTAACTAGAAAAACATTATATCTTTAAAAATTATATCATTCTTATTTCCATGTAAAATTATTTGATGTGTATGAATGTGAACATACCTTGTTCTCATTCCACCTGATCGCGTTGCCTTGGCGATGAGTTGTATCTTATGAAGCACTGAGGTGGACTGGGTAGGTGAATAATCCTCCATGATGGTACACATTGTATATTTATATCCACACAAAATATATGTGAAACATATATATGTTTCTCTTCTATATTCCAAAGTATATTCCTTACTAATACATATCCTGGGAAATTGTCTCACTGATCATCATATAGTTAGCCATGGTAAAGACGTCTGCATTCCACATCAACAAAAGAGTGACTAAAATATAATACAAAGTAATTCTTCATGCCATGTTCCATACTGACGAAATAAACTAAATGTCATATGTTCCAAGGGCAGCATATCTGTATGGTTCCAATTACAATATGCCATGTGGTTAGTCATATGACAAGCCACATTATTCTATAGAACATACGACTGTTCGTTTAAGGATTACCACAGCTATGCCACAGTAATGTGTCTGCTCATCTTCAATGCTTCAATAAATTTCCAATAGATACGTCTCACTATCCCTGCCACTTCACTGGCAATCAATCAGATATGGAAAACTTAATCTGGTTTTGTATAGCTCTTCAATCAGCAAATTATAACGAAGATTGAACACCCATTGATCACAGACAGGTAGACAAATAATTGTAGAAATCCTTCACCTTGTCATCAGCTGGTCATCAACAAGATGTATGTCCTCCAAATATTCTCCTTGAATTCTGAAACAAACATTCTGATTCAGGAGCACACATTCCAGGGCCGTTTAATGCTCTCTGATCTGGAACATCACAAAACCGTCCTTACTGAAGCATTAAAGTCTTAAAAAGGTATAAAGTAGAATGTGCAACATTAAGACTTCCTCCGTGGCTATAAATAAGTCCACAGCAAATTGCTTAAAAGGGCTATATAATGTGTGACCCGGATAATCAAAATTGATTCACTGAGCAGGTTACAGGTAAATACTCATTAACACTCCTCACACCAGAGACTGAAGTCAGGTGAGACACTCCATGGGTAATGCAGTCATCAGCCCTGTTTCAAGACTGTTTGGGTTAAGACTGTATGGTGGCTGAGTACCTGGCATGTACAGATCGAAGGTGCAACCTGTGTACAGGAATCCAAGCAAATGTCGAAAAGCCACAATTTTAATCTTAAAATGCTGCTTAAATCTGGGCTGATTGCAGGATTAAGTTATTATTCCTTACTCCAGTCTCTCTTGTTCACGCATTCACTTTTAAATACCACTTTAGGTCTTTTGTTGGAAGATTGTCCATCCTAAAATTTTATCTTCACTGTGTACAAGAGTTGTGATGTGTGGAGATGCAGCTGCAGCTTAAAGGAACAAGTGGAACGAAATAAATATCCCTTTGAACAGATTTGCTGGTTTATCCCGTTATTCAAGCAACTAATAAAGAGCGTTCAGTCCTCTGTATTCCGAATCCAATTTCGTTTGCCATCAGCAAATCAACGTCTTGACCACAAGGCAGTTGTATGCTACATGTAGGCAGTTCAACAACATTTGATGAAAGGTTTAATAAGCATCAATCATTGGATCCTGTCTGGACTGATGTTGCTCAAGGCAAAATGCTTTCATAGAAGCCTAATGGCTTATGCTGCGGAGTGAATTCATTCCGAGTTGGTCTTTGATGAGCAGATGACGATGAAATTACTTCCAATTGATTTTGTTCCAAGAATATTATCTCCACATCGGAAACATCGAAAGCGAGGCCTATTGACTGCCCTAAGCCAATAATCATACTGAACTCTACATGCCGTACTTTCCATCAGTTACATGGTCTATTAAATGGCATACGATGCAGTACGATTTAATTTTAGATTTATCCTTAACAAGCGGATGATGATGAAATCATTTCCAGTTGATTCAGTGCACAAGAATATATCTGCTTGTTGGCAATATCCAAAGTCATCTCTATTGCCTAAAGCCAAATAATTATACAAAACTGTAAATAGTACAGTAGGACATCAGTCATCCCAATATTGTGACCAAAGGTTATGACTTTATCTCAAGCAAAATTTCCAAATAACAAACTGACAAAAGACTGATACCTCTATCACAAACTGTTTGCCATGTGGTGAATTCCGAAAAACTGAGGTGCTATCCTCACATTCAAAATTTCTCGATGAGTAATCGCTATAGAATGATAACGTATGAAGGTGAATGCTTTATAATGTCATTGCCTCTTTCATTGTCATAGATGAATAGGGTAATCCATGGCTCCTGAATGTTTTAATAGTATGAACGTGACAAAACGGGGAAGGAATCATTCAGGCGTCGATTCCAACCGACCTGCCAAGAGCTGACAAGTCCTGTCTGCTCAGTACATTCCAGTTTACCTACGTTCGGCGATGAGCAAATAGTGCAATTCAAAACAAAGGACGATCAACTTCTACAAATGTGCGTTTCACAACTGAATATCCTTGAGTCACGATGGGTGTTTGAGAAGTCCTCTCTTAAAAAATAAACCAGTTCTCTGGAGTAAACAATTAACCACCGTGAGAATGTTCCGAAAGCAAGTGCATTATTGAAGTCCTCAGCGAAGGCCACTCTCATTAAAGAACAGTGAAAATGATTTAAACCATTACTGTTGAGAGTATCATCAAGGATAACTGATTCCACAAGTGATATCACGATATAATTATTTTGCTTTTGATATGTAAAGATCACCAACTATACCACTGCAAGAGATGTCGACTTCCAGTAGACATGTGTCCTGCTGTGACTAGAAATACTGCAACAGACACAAAATAACAGTCCCAAATCATGAATGACTGTCCCTACAAACAAATAAGGGGGGCTTTAATAAGACCAAGAACAAGATATACACACATGGCGATCAAAGGGGTACACTGCATTGTGTGGTAAGGGTAGTATAACTGGCCTGAATGAAAGAAAGCGATCTGGTTTGTCAATGGATAGGGTTTTGTGAACGAGGTTTGGATTGTGTGAGTCAGACCCAATCCCTCTTAATTTAGTGGAGTGGTCCGTGGCTGGCCAAGAGGGGAGGTCGTAGAGCATGACGGTCTGATCTGATCGAGCGCAGGCAATGTGGCTAGGCAGTGTCAACAAGACAACCGTTGGATTTTGGTCTGGTCTGCAAAACACGTGTGCTCCCAGCTTTTTGAGATTATCATAGTCTTGAAAAACAGCCTTCTCACAAATGATACAGTCACGATGAACAAAAGAGAAGCACAGATCTGCAAACAATTGTGGGAATCGATCCTATGTACACCAGGATTTATAAGGAGGACTGCAACAATTGCCTGTAAAATTATGATTTTGATGATCCAATAAAACACAAATATTTTTAAAAAGGATTTATGAGGAAGATGATTGTGATCATATTTCATAACATTCAATCATTTCATTTCAAACACAAGAACTTCTGCTGGCATAGCAAAAATATAATGTTTTATAAATGACAATGAACACACTTCATCACTTTTCAACCATCTCATTCAAGGTACAGAATATATTGTGATGGTAACATAAAACATTGTAGTACTGTGGGGAATATGAAGTGATCATTATTTTACACTTTTTTACATATTTTGTTAATTGATTTTGCTACAAAATGAAAAGCTATCATAAACAACCAAAACTTCATATTGCATACAGGCCTACAACTCTAAAACTCCATGGCAACACTAAACCTATATAACCCTATATCTGTGACAAAATAAAGCCCGGAAAAATCATTGTGGAGCAAATGTCGGAACAGCAGGCAGTATAAGGCACATGGTGGAATGCCATGAGATATATAGCATGCACGCATGATGATCATCATCATATCCTTTGCTCAATGAGCTGACTACTATCATCTTTCTGGTATCTATAGAGTAATAGCTTTTCCAGTCACTAGATACATGCACCCAAGTACATCATTAAAGGGAAGTGGGATTAGATATATAATTATATATTTTTGATAAATACCCATATGACCTACAGTCTTGATTCAATATGATCAGGAAAAACAAATTCTTTAACAAATTTCAAGATACTAGCTATTCAACTGTATTCTGAAAATACACTATTCATTTACCCCTTTCATATTGAGCCAATATAGCGGTCACAAATGGCTTTGGCCAGATAACGCTTTGATGTGAGTCGGATATTCCGCTACCGACGCGGGAGGTCTGTAACTACCTCGAGAGGTGGTTTTGAAAGCGATATCTAGTCAATTTGAAGAAAAGAAAAATGGATAGATTGTGCATACAGAAAGTGTATCTTAAAAATGCTTTTTTTTTTTAAATCAGAAAAGAACAATACCAATTACTATTTAGTGCCCCAAAAGAAAAAAAATATGCCTCTTTTGAACTTCTCGGTTCGGAGATCATTTTATAAACACTCTTGAGGGAAAATGTAAAAATTACACACAAATTTCATTTCCTAAGATTAAAAAAAAAAAAATCTAGTCAGTCATTCACAAAGATATTCATGATGAATGGTAATTACCATCAACCCATTATAGTTGACTACATTATAATCACAAGCTACGTTCATACGGGACTTGTGGTTTCGAAATTTAAAGTTAGCGAAACTTTAAGTTAATGAAACAACAATTCACTAACCACGGTGAGGATTCACATGGGCCCGAAACAATGATGCTCGTTGTTCTGAAACTATAAGCCGAGCGATCATAGTTGTTAACACCGAAAGTAGATACCGATAGTGTGTTCAGTACACTTACAGTTCCTATGTTCATAATTCGTGCGAAGGGTATGACTTGGAAGTTTAACATGAACAGCAAGGTCATCGCTAACTACAAGCTTGTGAAACTAGTTTATTCCATTCACATGGTCCGAAACTGCGACGGAGGACTACACACTGCTCGTGGTTTCAGCGTTAACCACAAGCTCGCTTGTGGTTCTTGAACTACAATTAAACTTAAAGTTTCGAAACTACAAGTCCGTGAATCATGAATACGGTCTGAAACTACATGATAACTACAAGATAACTTAAATTTTTGAAACTACAAGCGAAACTTTAAGTTTAGCTCCCATGGTGTGAACCTGACTACTTATACCTATAGACCTCCTGACCTCCAATTTGCATTTTACCACATAATGTTTACAAATTGGCAACAAACAGAACAACAAATGTACACTTCACAGGTCTCACACCCATCTACAAAGAAAAACCGATTTATTTCAGATATTAATGATTGAAGAGAAATGATAAATTCTCAATGGAAAGGGCACAGCTGGTCGTAAATGAAACCAAAAAAAGTGCACTACTCGTCCAGGCTAATGGTCCCTATTTCCTTGCTATTCTACATGGTGTTCAGAGAAATTGAGTGATGATATTTAGTGTTTCTCTAATATTTCATATTTCAATTCCATGAGGGAAAGTATAATACAGTTGATAAACAATAATATGGATCTATAAAATATAATTTTGGAACTTGCTCACCCCTTTCTTAAATACAAGACCTAATTTTAACGAGGTAATTTTGTCCCTCTCCCACCAAAATAAAGTAGAGAATGAATAAATGAAAAATACCACTACAGCTTAAAATTATTGCCTAATTATTACCTAAAGATATGAGATTCCTTTAATCGTCAACTTGATTAAGAAATTTTATTTTATTTTCTAAAAATTATGTTCAAACAAGTGTTCTTGATTTGATATATCATAAGTAATTGCAATCACAAATATAATGCATGACAATATTTAGAATGCTTTGTAAATACAATAAATTTTCAATTACTTTGTATGGACAAGGAACATGATTCTCATGAACATTACGACTATCAAAGAAGGAATTTGAAAGCATGATTCTTTTGTTGAGACATGCTATACATGATGAATTATACATACAGTAGGCAGCCATGTGCATCGTCTCATTGCACTATATCACTTTGTATCACAAGCGAGCTGTAGAGAAAATGAAATGACTGGAGTTGGAGCTGGAGAGAAGAAAGAACAAAAAATCACTCAAGCGCCCCGAACCAATCTCATTTTTCGAGCTCTCCTGTAACAATTTTCTCACTAGACTGCCTTAAGTGGTAGTTATTTCTAATCAGCAGGCCTTATGAAAAATGAATCAGTAGTTTGCTATTCATTATTCTCAGGATAGTTTTACAGGGAACGGGCATAAATCATAATTGCCTAGTCTATGCTTTTCAGACTGATGAAGTAGTGAAATACAGAATTCTCTCTGAAGCTGGCATAATCAGGACTTAGCTAAAAAGAAAAAAAAAACAATGTTGATGCTTACACATGTATACATGTAACCCCCTCCCCCCCCCCCCCCCCTCCTATTTCCCCCTCCTTTTGTTTTTTGTTGTTTTTTTCCATTCAAAATCCAGGTTGAACACCAGCGTAATTACATCTTATATTCTCAATTCCTCAACAAAATTTTCTCAATCTCATAATAAAGCTGTTGGAAGGTTCCAAATAGTAGCGATTCCACTTAACTCAGATCTTTCAGAGGTCTATGAATTAATGCAAATTGTATTTTAATACATCAAAACATAATTCCTTTTCACATTAGCAATAGTGTAAAAATGAACCCATTGACTACTGAATTCTATCATCTCCATAGGCTTCGTACAGGAACCGACTGATCCTGCAGCCAGTGGATTAAAGATAAAGTTGAGTTCTGGTCATGAAAATGAATTGTGAAAGAAACTGTCTCAAAGCAATTGGGAGAGATTCGTTATATATACATGTAGTACATAAGAATTGGTGTATGCTGTAAGGTTTGGGAATCAACAAAATGATAAGAAATTGACCCAATCCTGCTGAGAGTCACATGCACTGCACACAGAAATGTGTATATGGGACTACACACAAATGTTCAGCCCAAACATTTCAGCTGTTTCTTGTCATATTTTGAATGTGAGGGCATTAGAGCAATCCTTTTCAGGGGACATTTCTACTATGATAATATTCCAAACTAACATAAAAAGAAGGAAAAAGCTCACAAATTGTTTTTTACTTTTCCCAAAACTCAACCTTCCCTTTAAGATACCGGTATACAGTTGTATAAATCGTAAATGAAAGGGTTTAGCAGAAAAGGTAATAGTCTACATGCTCCAGACTTGGTTGAACCCAGACAGACTGTGCATTGTGGCTGGAAACAAAACAAGACTGTCTCCCGCCTGCCCGGCCTGCCTCTAAACTAAATCCTATAAAACAATCCCTTCTGCCAACCTATAGGCACAAAAGGCTCATCCCTCATAGACACAAGTCATGTAAATCCTAAACATAAACATCTCACCCTTCTCAATTACCTCCATGATAAAAGCAACTTGAGCTAATCCTTTTTCCTTTTCAATTCATTTTCTCACCTCTATGCTAGGTTCTCCTAAGTCTATTATTCCCCATGCACATTGTATGTTAGATGAAAGAAAGGCTGGTCACTGCAGTACAAAGGTGTTTGCCTCAGTTCTTTAATGCTTTAACAATCCACCTTTGAAAACTATAAATAAGCTGCCAGAAATGCTTTGCAGAAATTAGGCATGAAGTCATAATGCCATATTCCATTGTCATAATCAAGTTATTTCTGTACATGTTGAAAAAAACCAACATCAGATCAAATCAGAACAGTCTATATCTGGTGAAGTGCAATGGTAAATTGGAGTGGGGAGCAATTCATCCCTGGAAAACTACCAAATGGTTTGGAAAAAGAGCTCCGATATAAAAACAATAAGAACATAAAACAAATATCACTTTTATAATACTAGCATTTCTATTTATTTTAAAAGCTCCCATGGCAAAAATGTATTTTTACACCCTTGTATAATATCTGAATAATACATATATAGAAATTAACTTTCAACAAGTCCTTGATAAGAGGGTCACTCTGGTTACCGGAATTTATTTGCTTTCTGTTTTGAGGGTCACAAATGAGATATCACTGTCATAAAGAAGAAGCTTACCTTGAGCTTTTAACTAGATAGACACAACTACAGTCAAGTCAAGAAACATCTTTTCCTGGTATTAAAGGCAATTACAACCAAGATCTAAACAACTGACTCACTGATAATATGGAGCAACTGAACAAATAAATCACTGGAGCATTCACACAAAGCTTTCGGGTTCAAAATGTACAAATGCAATAACCATGTGTTAAACCGAAATACCATATATTTTTCAGGCACTTCCTCAAACACTTCAAGATTATTTACATACAAAATACTTAGTGACACTAACAGAATATACTTATTATAGATGCTCCAGCGATGATTGCTCCAGAGTCAATATCTAATACTAACCAAATTCCTGACTTGGATAATGCCCCAACAATACACCTAACCCTAACATTAAACCTAACCTAAAACGTGATCACAAACCTAACCCAAACCCTGAATTCTGAACTCCGATTTAACTTAAACTCCAGTCTAAGTTAAACCAGAGTTTAATTAAAAATGACTTAAACCGCAAGTCCAGTCTAATGTTCGGTACAAAATTAAACCACACCAGAGTTCAGAATGTGATTTTCTAAAACTCTGGTTTAAAGGGCAGGTTTAGACTGGGTTTAAGCCACAACCGGAGTTCTGAATACAGGCCTATATCATTGACAAAATAAAAGGGACCACCAAGTAACACTGCTGTTAGGCTAAATCTTAAGCTTCTCAAGTTTCAAGTCAGACTACGACACATTTGCAAAATTTATAGAAGAAATAGCACACAAAAACTTCACATACCTTTATGCAAAGTTTCCTGCTTTGTACTAGAAGAAGACACTTATCACTTAAAATTCTTGAAAATTCTTGAAAATGCATGTTTCAAAGTGTTTTCTTACCAGAAATGACCAGGTCAAATAAAATCAGAACTAAGTATGAAACATCCTCTAGTATGAACTCACATGACATCATTGGCTTGTAATCATATCAAGGTCTACATCCAAATATTGACTTGTTAATAGGTCTCAATTGACTCAACAACTGATTAGAAGGCTATTTATCTGATAGTGACTCTGGGTTGTCATGCCAACCATGGAACTGACAAAGAGATGTGAAGGTCCGGCACTTGACATTGAATGTGATATGATATTGAATGTCAGAGATAGATAAACAGGTGACATTTGGTCCTGTGTGTTCCCATGATGAGCTACTGTGCAAAAACATTTTGTCCAAACAATGCCCCCACAAAAAAATAAAAAATAAAAAAAACACCACCACTGATAACTCCAAGAACAACGAGATATGACAGAATGAGCATTGGTCTGAGCTTCATGACAACATACAAATGTAGATTTGCACTGTTTCGTTTCGGAGACACATTTAATGATTAATACAAATAAATTATCATTGAATTTGAAAAATGAAAAATTAGACCTACCCAGGTATAATGAAATAGAGGAATTTTTACTCAGGCATAGGCACTGTTGCAATCGATAATGTCACAATGACGCATTATGTCATGTGACGACACCTATTGGAGTATTGCTTTCGGCTGAACTAATTCCCAGCACTAAAGTGAATGGGATTAGTTAATATAAAAGTTAAATCAATGTAGCTACGTAGACTTTTAAGTTTCACAAAGGTGGTAATAGATTTGTACCATGGTTTATGCAGATTTTGTGGTATAAGTGCGCTTGATTTCGCGCGTACACTTAGAAAGATCCAATAATGAACGCGCATGATTAGCAAAGTGCTAAAGTAAATTTACAAAAACCATGATCTAAACCATGGCAACTAGCATAAAATTTGCGCACTTTGCTAATCACGCGCGTTGCGTTCATTATTGGATCTTTCTAAGTGTACGTGCGAAATCAAGCGCACTTATACCCAAAAAAATTTGCATAAACCATGGTACAAATCTATTAGCACCTTTGTGAATTCGAGCCTTTAGATCCACATGTTAGCACTGCATACTATATGTCAGCTTTCCCGGAGCCATTGTCACTGGAGTATCCAGTATACCAGGGCACCATGCTAACAATGTGTATTTCAAGTGTTTTTCTAATTAAAGTCTACATTGCTTAATGAAATTAACTTGAACTTGACATATCCTATTAAATTCATTGCCAGAAATTAGTTCATTCAGCTGAAAACAGTAGGCCATTAGGTGTCGCTGTGACATTATGCGCCATTGTGACATTACCGGGTGTAACAAGCCCTATATATTGGAGCATGTTATACTAAAAAACATATTATTGGATATTTCATCATTACCAAAGTTATATATTGTGCTAAAAAAAAACTAACATTCAGTACAAGACCCACATTCTAATTAAATCTTTGGCTAGACCAGCCTAAATATTTTACCTCTAAATGAGGAAGAAATCTCAATTCGTTTGCTTAGATCTCAGGGACAGTCATTAAAAATACATTAGACAGAGTTTTATAGGTGAAAAACAAATATGGGCTCAGGTTGCTTCATTTCCGTTTGTGCTACAAGGAAAATGATGTTAAAAGTCAAGCTGTACAATGAGGTTGGAAAGACCTAAAAATAACCAAACAATGGGAACAAGACTGACAGTAAATTTCTCTTCTTTTTTGCAGCTAATCATGATTTCTATAACAAATGGGTAAACATTGCTACAAACTCTGTCTCAATTCAACAGAAATCTGTAACACTTTTTTTTCTGTGTATTTGAATTTGTTATTGTTATTGTTGTTGAACTATTACAAGGTATTGTTTCATCTTAACTCATTTATTCTTAAAACAGAATATTCAGTTTTTCATAGAAGTAGAATTGTGCAGCAAGCACTATGGTCAACACATACATGTAGGAAAGACGATTGCCTGACTGTATGTAAGTCTGCTCAAACACTATGAAAGAGATCAATACTTAATCCATTAATCTCAGGATTATCTCCTTTGGATAATCCCTTCAATGGTCAATTAGTCTGGTAGTGGTCAAGTCACATGGAATCAGCATATAGTTGTCTCCTGCTTGACCACAATCCCTTTGTTTGACCACAAGACTGCTATGTGAAGATTTTAATAATGGTCTTGGACTATTTAGTATAAAACCTGTTTGAGACTAATACTGAACACTATTGTAAAAATTCACCAGCAGAAGTGTGATCACTATACCTTAACTGTTTCATGTATGAAGAACACGAAATATACACTGTAAAATGTGATCTTTTTTAATGAAAATGGAGGACAAATGAAGAAAAGAGGAGGAAAAGCTATCATGATAAAGACAGAAGGTGTGCCTTTACTCTCCTTGATGATCAATAACAATGAAGGACCTATAAACAACAACATGAATGACTTAAAGATTACTCTGGATCAATACGTGGAGTTTGAGGTCTGCCTCTGTAGTAAGTCCTCTACTACTCAGTCTGGACTATAGTGCCCACATGTATCTATCAAGCTTTGGTACTACCACAACTATACCCTCCCCAACTCTCCCTCATCCTAAAACAGACCTCATTACTGATATTAGGATGCATTGGGCAAGGCATTTAAATTGTTCTCACAATATCAAAATCAATATCAACCTAAGGCTCAAGTTAGACCAAGCTCCCTCAAGACTTAAGCTGGACTAAGCTGTCATTATCATTGTTATAGAAACGATGCATTATTTCCTTAAGCATGGTTGTAGGGTCCATGGTTTGAAGTAGGTCCTCTGACTCTATGAAGCATGCAAGCGTAGTGGTAGGGTGGTCTTGACTGGGATGTCCCAGCTATAGGTTCAGGGAGAGAAGTGGACTCGCAACTGGGAGGTCCTGGATTCAATTTGCCTTCAATAGACCTGTTCACAAAGTTATTCATTTTTATGGATGTTTCTTTCCTGGGGACCTAGTAACGAGGTATTTCATTAACCCATTATTAATGAATTAACTACAATACTTGGAATCCAGTTTGCAAACATTACTTGTTGCTATGTCTGACAAGCCTCTGATAAGCTTTCAAGCTTTGTTTTAAAAGTATGCACAAAATTTGAATATATTTGTGAACAGGTGTATTTAGTAATGCCTTTAATTTGGTTACCTGGTTACCTAATAGGTTACCTGGTCACTTCCTTGGTTCCATGACATTTGCTCCTGTGACAATTGCTCCGGTCTAACTTTGCCATGGTAATCCTAAACCTAACCCCAACCCTAACCCTAACCCTAATCCTAATCTTCACACTGTCCTTAACAACAAAATAAAACATGACCTTGACCTTAACCTTTGATCTTTCGAGATATGGAAGGATGAGCAAATGTCTGTCACCCACCTGCTTATCTACAAGCATTTATTTATTTATTTATTTATTTATTTATTTATTTATTGGTCTTTTTTCAGTAGGGTAGCTCCATCAGTGATTAAACACTGTTTTCCTTGGAGGCCTTACAACAAAAATACATATAATACAATCATACAGATATAAACAATACTTGAACAAACAAAGTAATTACATACACTTTTGGTAGTTTTACAAAGGACCAAGTGAAGAATTTGAAAGAGCATGGTGCCATCTTAGGAATCAGTTCAAAGAAAAACATTATTGGGGTATGCTATCTACCTTTCTCGTTTTTTTTTCTTACATTCTACATCAGTGACACAACTTTGTGAAAGTAGCAGCGGCCAATTGACGCAATAGAAAATGCAACTAAATTTGATCTCCCATTATCATTTTTTTTCTCTCATACTTTTTACTCACACTCTACAACAGTGACACAACTTTGTGAAAGTAACAGCGGCCAATTTAAGTAATGAAAATGCAGCTTAACTTGGTCATTAAGAGCAGAAAAGAAATATCTAACTGTAAAGAGATCATCTTCATGTTAAAGTACCATAAAAACCTCATTGCAATATCAATATTCTCACACTTCCTTACATTACAACCCTCAAGTGCTATTGTATTTCAGGAAGAAACATTGAACTAGGGATATTTATCCAAACATCTCAAGAGTGTGATAAAAATACCTCTCGGTTTTCATGGATTAGATATTAAATTTACACAATCTAAAGAAAAATAGTGTAGAACTTACCTTCTCCTACTAGATTGGCGGCGTGCTATTTCTTTCATGGTGGCATTAAGTCCAAAAAGGTGCGATCCCCACCCAAATATTCTGCAAATAATTCCAACGTTTAACAATTCCTCAACGTGCTCTCTGCATCTCCAATGATTTAAATGCCGCAACGTCGTCTTTCTACATACATAATGAGTATGGAAGGTTGAATTACAGACCTGGGTCTACTTCCTCTTAACATCTAACTATTCAAAGAGAAACATTCTTTCTCAAGCATGACTTGTTTATTTTTTCACATTTGCAAGCTCCACCCATCTGGCTTTGGTTCAAAAAATGATATTCCAGCTAATGAGTTTAACATGACACTGGTCTATCACAGCACTGTAAATACGATCATACATAGTTTGTTCAAGCTTGAAGAATTCACCATTAGGTTGGTTGGCTCATGGCATTTAAGAATAATGATCATCATAGGAGACGAACCGGGAAATACATCGAGACACTCATTGTTGAGACACTGGTACATGAAGACTTCTCAAGCATTTAATCAAGCATTTTTTGATGAAATTATTAGGTCTATGTAAGATCCAGGGTTTGTAAGACATTGCCCTGCATCACGGATTTCTTGGTTGTGGTCTGCGGATGCCAATAACCTTGTAGTTCCAATAACTGAGAGAAGATGTTCTTAGAGCTGTAGTTGAGAAAACTTTCCACAACTTAAAAGTGCACAGAACTTGGAGTTACCAGACAATGTTATCCAAAGAGTTTGCGGGATGCAGCTGTTCCAAACTAGCTCCAGAATCAACAGTGGTAATCTTCAGGAGGCAAGTTCTAAATACACTCACCAGACACCTTGGCATAGACCAATTTCATACACACAGCCAATGACATACATTCCTAGCGCTTCCTCATTCATAGATACAATCACAACAACAATGCTATGCCGCCCTCTTGTGACCAATGCCTATTGTGGGAACGATTGATTTCCAATAAAAATCAGATGATTCAGTCCCTACTAAGGCCTAAGCGTGGACTTAGCTTGGCACTCTGGCGTCTCCTTCCTAACCCAGCCGGTGTGTGGCCGGTCGAGCAGAAAGTCCCCTCCCACCAAGACAATAAAAACTCTGATCATTGTCGTGACCCCCCTCCTTGCTTTTTATCTCCTCAGTTTCTCTCATTGTGATATGATAAAGAATAGACAGGGGATTTAAATTTATGAATAGATGAATAGCAGCAATAAAGAAGTATCAGTCGTAAGTATCAATGAAGCGAAGTCAATGTGAGGTTTATGAATGCAAAGAGTAATAGTCATTAGATGATTAATGAAAGTAGTAATAAGAATGTCAAGAGGATAGCAGTGTCCTGAGACATTTTTGGACAGTAAGTCACTGCAACTTTCTTTTTATACTTATTTCATGTATTCACTTTCTACAGCCTCACCTAATAACCCTTAACCTTTACCTCTCCTCCTACTCCTTGTCCAATACCATCCCCTTATATATCTATCAACCCATTGGAAATCATTTCATCTTCTGAAGAAAGAAGTAACTATTCCATTATCGTGTATTTCCAGTGTGTTTAGTGTGTTTTTTTTTTGTTTCTTTAGAGTAATTCTACCCCAGGTATTCAATGAGTTAATGACTTTTTTCTTCTCATCATAGCCCATAATCAATTCCAGCATTTTAATCTCATTCTATTTCCCCTCTTTTTTTTCATCATCATCATCTGATTTTAGGAGGATTTTTTTTCCCTCTGCTCTGTATTACCTAGAGCTGTTGTTATTTCCACGCTGAGCACAGAATGATAAGTGGCGAAATAAAGCTGGCAATGAATAGCTTCAGAATAAGATTAGACTGACATCATGCCGATAATTAAAGTTTGAAATATCTTACATTTCCTCAGGTTAAGAAAGGATCGGAAGTCACTCAGCAGGATATTTGTTGCTGCTCTTTCTCCCTAATCTTAACTCTTTCAGTGCCGATGGCACGTATATGTGACAGATAGCTTTGTCATTTTTATTCACCAATTGCTCGACCACTGGAAAGGTACAGGGTGGTCAATGTATATCAAAACTTTGAGCATAAATCAAGCATTCTAAATATATGATTATAATTATATGCTACCATAGAAAAATTCAGAGAAAATTGCAGATTTTAAAAAGATCATTAAAATCAGAACTGATTTTATTATTTGCTAGATAAATCTATGTATCTACCTATTATGCTAGTCTCCGACTACGCAAGCCATTCGAGTACAAAAAGTCACAAATTGTGCATATCCCCCCACCCAGGACATCGCCTTCCTCCGTGCACGTTGCAAGACGCGCGCGCACACTCGTCCTCTTAACGAGCAGCCCCAAAACAAACCTCGGACATGTTGCTAGGCAAGGAGAGGGGAGGAGGGAGGGGCATAGGTAGATACATAGATTTATCTAGCAAATAATAAAATCAGTTCTGATTTTAATGATTTACTACAATAAATCAATGTATCTACCTATTATGCTAGACCAACACCCACTCAAAAACGGGTGGCATGTCCCAAAGAGGAAGGTTAATGAGGTCCCAGAGAAGACGTTGCCGCTCTCAACGTCACAGTAGAGAAGGATCCTTCATCAGACAAAACATCTCTTAGATAAAAGGAGATGAAGGAATTGGGGGAACGCCAGTAGGCAGCCTTCATAATGTCAACAAGTGACACACCCTGAAAAAGAGCCCAGGAAGTACTAATGCCCCTAGTATCATGAGCACGGGGCTTATCTCCCGAAATTAAAGCCTCAGGGCCGGCGGCCTGAATAGCTTCAACAAGCCATCTCGAGATGGACTCACGAGAGGCAGGGGAGAAGGGCTCACGGGTAATGACGAAGAGTTGATCATCCTTGCGGCAAGACTTGGTCCTATCCACGTACCATTTCAAGGCCCTCACAGGGCACCAGACCTTATCCTCGGGAACTGAGGAAAGATGTGACAAGGGGCGAAGAAAAATCTCAACCGGACCCGAAGAAGCCGACTGGTTCTTCGCAACAAACGAGGATTTAGGAATGAGTCGCACGCCTCCAGACTCCCAACGGATGTGTCCCGGGGTAAGGCAAAGGGCATGAAGAACACTTCTCCTTTGCCCAGAGGCTATGGCGACCAGAAAAAGCGTCTTTACTGTCAAGTGATGTAACGACGCTTTACCCAAAGGTTCGAAGGGTGGCTTAGCCAAACAATCCAAGACCTTGGGTAGACTCCAAGACGGAGTTAACTTGGGCGTTGAGGGACGCTTCAAGAAGAAGGACCGCGTCAACTTAGCCAAGAGAGGGGAGTTAGAAACCCCCGAACCATCAGCAAAGCCAACATGAATAGCGGCAATTGCTGAACGATAACCACGGATAGTCGAAATCGATCTACCCTTATCAAAGAGGGAGATCAGAAAATCCGCTATAAGGCCAACCGGGGCTCGACGTGGTGAGACACCATGGTCTTCACACCAACTAAAGAAGGCCCCTAACCGAGAGTTGTAGAGATCCCTCGTGGAGCCTCTACGACTCTGCAAAACAAACTCGGCTGCCCTCTCAGAGAGTCCCGAGTTTCTTGCATCCTCCCCGACAACGGCCAGGCAGTCAAATGGAGAGTTGCCGGATGATGGTGGAGGATCCCCGAGAGGGGCTGCATTACCAAGTCCGATCTCAGCGGAAGAGGAAATGGTTGGCCGTCCAGGAGATTCAGAAGGTCTGGGAACCAAAACCTCCTGGGCCAGTGAGGAGCTATGAGTAAGACCCAAGCTTGATCCTCTCTGATCTTTCTGAGGACACGAGGAATCAGCTGAAAGGGAGGGAAGGCATACCCCCGCAGAGCCTGCCAGTTGAGGGAGAAGGCGTCTAGCGCCCACGCTTCCTGATCCTGGACCCGAGAGCAATATCTCGGCAGCTGATGATTGAAGGTCGACGCAAAAAGATCGATCTCCAAGGGACCCCAGACCCTGAGAAGGAGGTGGAAAATCTCCGGATGGAGACTCCACTCCGAGGGGAGACACCTGCCTCGAGACAGGAAATCTGCGACTAGATTGTCCTGGCCAGGAATAAACGAGGCGACAGGAACAATGGTCATGGAATGACACCATCTCCACAGATGAGCCGCCATGGCATTCAGCGTGGAGGATCGGGTGCCGCCCTGACGGTTGATATAGGCAGCCACCGTGACATTGTCCGTAAGAACGAGCACTGTGTGCCCAACAAGGTGACACCTGAAATGATGAAGCGACAGAAGAACTGCCATCATTTCGAGGACATTGATATGGGGGATGGTGCTCAAGTGAGACCAGTCCCCCGACACCATCCTGCCTGCACAATGACCGCCCCAACCCAACAGGGAGGCGTCTGTCGATAGAGAAATCGACGGCAGCGGAGTGCGGAACGGCTTGCCTTGGGCAAGAAAGGAACCGTGCGTCCAAGGGACAAGCAGGAGTTTGATGTCTCTCGGAAGCGGAATCCAAGCCGCTAGAGAGTCCTTGCCCGGACGAAAATACCTGAGGAGATGCCTCTGAAAAGGTCTCATCAGAAGCCTGCAGTCTGGGAGAATATCGACCAGACTGGCCAGATAGCCCAAAAACTGAAGCCAGCGCCTGGCTCTGACTCTGCGGGCTACTCGTAACTCCCGGGCCGACGAGATGATCGTTTGGATTCTGTCCCGACTGGGACGAGCCAACTGATTCGGGATGTCTATCTCGGCACCCAGGAAAACCGGGACACGAGAGGGAGACAACTCCGATTTTTCCCAATTGATCAGGAACCCTAGATCTTGGGTCAAACGCACCAAGAGCTGGACCTGATCGGCTAACAGCGCCTCCGAGTTTGCAACTAGTAACCAATCGTCTAGGTAGACAAAAAGGCGGAGACCGCGACTTCTCAGAAACGCGGCCAAAACAGCCACCACTTGTGTAAATACACGAGGGGCTGGGCGCAAGCCGAACGGAAGGGCGCGAAACCGAAAGGTTTCGCCCCGAAAGGTGAAGCCTAGCAAGTCTCTCGACGCAAGGTGAATGGGAATATGAAAGTATGCGTCTTTGAGATCTAGGGAGACAGCCAGATCGTCTCGCCTGATTAGAGGCAGAATAGACGCCAGTGTCTCCATCCTGAAGTGAACAGCAGGAATAAACTGGTTGATTCTTTTCATATTCAGAATCATACGAAGTTTCCCCGAGCGCTTGGGGATAACGAAAATTGGGGAGAGACACAGATGATGGTGGTCTCTTACCCTCTCTATCGCCCCTTTCTCCAGCAGAGATGAAATTTCTGCGGCGGCGTGACGCCGTGCAGGGGCGGACATGGGCGGCGGACGGACACGAATAGCGCCATTTGGAATGGGCTCTAGCAGATCTACGAAGAAGCCGTCTCGCACTACGGAGAGCACGAAGGCGTCTTCGGTGATAGCCTCCCAAGCTGGGAGGAAGAACTGAATCCGTCCGCCGACCTCCACCACAGGACCTAGCGCTCGGGGCAAGACCTCAAAAGCCAGCCTTCTCCGAAGAGGAAGGCTTGGCCGAGACAATCTTGCGTACACCCCTGCCTCTGAAAGAACCCCGACCGCGTTGGCTGCCCCTAGAGGTAACCCTGGCGGAGGGAGCAGGGGCGGGAATAGTAACAGTCACACGACGCTGATTGGGCTTGCCAATCTGGGTCGAGACCTTGGACTTAGAGACAGGCTTCCGAAAATGCTTGGCCATATCTTCAGCCTGTTTACGACCGTCTATTTCCCTTTGGAAGACTTGGGCAAAATGCCCTCCAAACAAGAAGGGGCCAGTAGAAGGCACGTCTTGCAAGAGAGACGGAATGTCCCGATCAAGAACGCCTAGGGCCGAGAGCGCCAGCTTACGGCGCTGGTCTGTAACAGCAACGGCCGCCGCCGATAACTGAGACCACTGAAGGCCCGCTAGGGTGAGAAGCAAATCATCTAAGACTGCAGAATCACCCTCCGAGACACCGAGTTCCCCCGACCTGGCTCGAAGATTAATCAACGAGCCTAAGTAGGCCGAAAGCCGCATGCCAGCCCTAATCTTATTAGAAAGGGAGGCTAAAGGCTTGTCCTGAGACTGGTAGGGCTTGGCCTTCAGCGATACATTAAGACGCTGGGCCACACCACGAAACTCCGGGGAAAAGGACTTAGCCGAGAAGAAGCCCTGGGCATCTTCAGGCTTGAAAGAGAAGGCTTGACCGACTCCGAACTTAGGCAAAGCCGACACATCCCGGGATGCAACTCTATCAAACTCCCCTTTGAAGTCCTCCGTAAGGGGGATGCCAGGGGGAGGACCCTGCTGTCTGAACAGCAACGAGGCCGGATTTCGGTCAGGCGGAGCCTGACAAAAAGACTCCGGCAAATACTTTTCCAGCAGGGCTTTAGCATCACAGGCTAACACCTGCAAGGCCTGCGGCTCCACCGCGGCCTGGGAAGTAGACGAAGTCGCAGCCGAAGCTTGCGACACAGAGTCACTATCGGGCTCAGTCTGAAAGGAAGACTGGTATGCCCACGGGTCCAACAGAGACTCCTCCCCAGGCGGGGCACCAAGTGCCGCCGGCGGAGGGGAAGGAGGAGCCACAACAGAAACCGAAGCCGGTATGATGTGACCAGGGTCGGGGTTAGGAACGGAAACCGAACCATCCACCGACAGAGGGCCAGACTCAGACGCCAAGCTAGGTGTGGGAGTGAGACTCCAGCCCTGCTGCTCAGCAAAAGCCCTCATCAGGCTCAAAAGCTCTGCCTGAGAAGACGAGTCCGTCGAAGATTTTTCCTTCTTAGACTTCTTCTTTTTGGCCTTAGGCTTCTTGCTGGGAATAACATCGCCAGCAGTCGAGCCTCGCTTCCTAGCACGGGAGGAAACAGGCTGATGCGAAACATCAGAGCCTCCCGGCTGAACAGAAGCAGACACACCGCATGAAGGGGGTGCTGCCTCGGTCACACTCACACCATGCACAAGAGTGGTGGGTGAGATAGACGGATCACCAACGGGAGCGGGCAAACGTAGGGCGGCAGCGCCCATATGCCCGCAAGCCCCGGACCCGGTCACACCAGGTGGCCGAGAGGACTTAGGGAGTGGTGAGGCAGAAGAGGTCAGGTTATGACCGAGGCCCGGCGGCTGTCGGGAGACAGCACTTGGGACCACCCGCCCCGCCAGCCGTGCCCTACAAGAGGAGGAAGACTGGGGCGGTATGCTGCTAGGCAGCCCCGTTGAGGTGTGACCGCGCAGCTGTCCCCCCGCCGAAACGGGAAGAGTCAGCTGGGCAGACCCAGCGGGTTTCCGCTTCACCGTCGCTATGGCAGTAGACATAGAGGTCGTGAGAGCAGAAGACTGTCCGCAGACAGTGCCGGTACACGCCTGAGTGGAGCTCCCTATGGCAGTAGACATAGAGGAGGCAGCACAGACGGGAGGTCGAGTGACCGTACCAGCAAGCGCCCAACTCGCAATCCCTAAACCAGTAGGAGAAGTGGAATTGAGAAGGGCGCTATCCTTACCTGTAGCTGTCCGCGCTGATCTGCCCGGCACAAACGTACCAGGCAGGGCAGACAACTTACCCGAACGGGCGCTCGGGGAACCTTTCTTATCGGAAACTGACAAAAACGACCCCCCCGAAGGGATGGACGAACCAGGGAAGTCCGCCGAAACAACCGCTGTTGAATCGGAAGAAAGGAGAGGAGAGGAGCCCACGGGCCGCCAGGGCCTTGACAACTCATCCTCGGAAGACATAATAAACTGTAAGGAAAACAAAACACAATACTGAGAACTCCAAACCGCAGTCAAACTCAACAAAGGGATATGCACTAAACAAACAATACTCCCAAAATGCCAAAAGGCACGCGGGCGAAGCCGCCCAAACAAAACACCGAAGTGAGTATGTGGGGCAAAGCTCCGTAAAGAGGAAAAATGCTCGAAGAAATTAATCTAAAATTTCCTCAAAACTAAATAAAACGTGACTAAAGGAGCCGTCCTAATGTTACTTAAAAACAAAAGGAACGGGAATAGGAACACAAAGCGATCCAAACGCGCCAAAAAAGAGTAAAAACTCTGATAATTTTTAAGCGCAAAAGACTTAGCTGCAGACTCGAAGGCTGCGAGTAAGAAAGAGGACGAGTGTGCGCGCGCGTCTTGCAACGTGCACGGAGGAAGGCGATGTCCTGGGTGGGGGGATATGCACAATTTGTGACTTTTTGTACTCGAATGGCTTGCGTAGTCGGAGACTAGCATAATAGGTAGATACATTGATTTATTGTAGTAAATATTACCTTATTTCAACATTAAACAATAGTAAACAAATGATAAACCAAAATATAATGGACAAAAAAGAAACTCAAATGTAATTTTCAATAATTCTTATGCATTAACTTGGGTAAAGTAATAATGTTCGGTATCATAAGAAATGGTAATAAATTTCCTACAAGTTTTTTACACAATATTTTGTGAAATAACAGATGGTTAATGAAGTGCAGACATTTGAAAAGTAAGCATTGATCTTTTTTTGGTAAAATTTTGAAGAGAGCTAAAAACCCCTTGGCACAGTAAGAGTTAAATCTTCTTGAATGAAATTGCAGGATTGTCACAGACAGGAAACAATTCATGAATTTTTAATGTCTAAAAAAAGGACAAGGAGATTTCAGTTTATTCTAAGATCTAGACATAATACCAAAATGATTTAATGATGGGCCTGATATACTAATTAATTCTTTTAAATCTTCATGTGGTGTTTTAAAAAGTGATGAATTAACACTTTTCAAAAATATATTTCACTTTAACTCTTGGGAGTTGGTTTATTTTCATTTAACAGGCACTTTCAATTTATCTCTGGCTTGGTCTCCAGAGGTCAGATATTGTGTCAAATTTCTAATTGATGGATTGTCAGAGTAAAATCAAATGAACACCATTCATTCATTCTAATAATAAAATATTGAAGTGTTCAGAAATCACCATGTAATATATCCTTAATGGGACAGGAAACGATAAAAAATTATATCATCTTTGTGTATATCAGTGTGTGAACTTATCAATACCTGGAATAATTTTTCATATACATACTCTGAAGTAGTTCAGAAAACTTGAGCCACATGGGACAATGGAAATAATACTGGCAGCATATAATTTCATGTCGCTATGCTTTGGATAATTAGCACGGAAAAGCTTGGCGCAGGAAGATATCGTAACATGATACTGAGTGAGTATAAACATGAAATAGCATATTAGGCCCGTCTTCATCAGCCCGAGTTTCCAAAATAGCCCGCTAATTCTGATCCGGGAAACTAACCCGATCAGAACTAGCTCGAGCTAGTTTGTAATGAAGACGCAATTAGCTGGCTATTTCGTGGGTTTCTAGCTCGAGCTAGAAGCCTAAGTCAACTCGGGTTTTTTGGTGAAATAGCGCGCTATTTGGCGAATTAGCCCGCTAATTCGCAGGTGAAGACGCACTCGGGTTTTGACTCGGGTTAATTTATTCATGACACCAATCCTAGAAATGTTATTTTCCTTATGTATTTCTTGATTTTCTTCTCTCTTTCCACCTTTTCCTTATATATTTCTTTGTTTTTCCTTCTTTCTTTTTTCTCCTTATGTATTTCTTTGTTTTCCCCATTCTTTATTCTTCTTTCTATTCTTATGTATTTCTTTGTTCTTCTTGCTATCCTATTTTCTTTATATATTTCTTGTTTTTCTTCTCTCTATTTGTCTTTTCCTTATGTATTTCTTTGTTTTTCCCTTTTTCTGTTCTTCGATCTTGCTTTCCTCTTTTCTTTGTTTATGTATTTCTTTGTTCTTTCTGTCCTCTTCTCTTTATATTTCCTTATGTATTTCTTTATTTTTCTTTCTATTCTATATTTTCCTCATGTATTTCTTTGTTTCTTATGTATTACTTTGTTTTTCCTTCTCTCTTTTTTCTCCTTATATATTTCTTTGTTTTCCCCATTATTTATTCCTTCTTTCTATTCTAATGTATTGTATTGTATGTATTGTATCTTTGTTCTTCTTTCTGTCCTCTTCTCTGCATATGTATTTCTTTATTTTTCTTTCTATTTTATCTTTTTCCTTATGTATTTCTTTGTTTTCCCAATTTTTTATTGTTCTTTAATTTCTTATGTATTTCTTTGTTCTTCTTGTTATCCTCTTTTCTTTATGATTCTTTATGTATTTCTTTGTTTTCCTCATTTTCTGTTCTTCGATCTTGCTATCCTCTTTTCTTTGTTTGTTTATGTATTTCTTTGTTCTTTCTGTCCTCTTCTCTTTATATTTTCTTATGTATTGCTTTGTTTTTCTTTCTATTTTATCTGTTTCCTTATATGTATTTCTTTGTTTTTCTTTCTATTTTATCTGTTTCCTTATGTATTTCTTTGTTTTTCTTTCTATTTTATCTGTTTCCTTATATGTATTTCTTTGTTTTTCTTTCTATTTTATCTGTTTCCTTATGTATTTCTTTGTTTTTCTTTCTATTTTATATGTTTCCTTATGTATTTCTTTGTTTTTCTTTCTATTTTATCTGTTTCCTTATGTATTTCTTTGTTTCTTATGTATTACTTTGTTTTTCCTTCTATTTTTTTTCTCCTTATATATTTCTTTGTTTTCCCCATTATTTAGTCCTTCTTTCTATTCTAATGTATTTCTTTGTTCTTCTTTCTGTCCTCTTCTCTTCATATGTATTTCTTTATTTTTCTTTCTATTTTATCTTTTTCCTTATGTATTTCTTTGTTTTTCTTTCTATTTTATCTGTTTCCTTATGTATTTCTTTGTTTCTTATGTATTACTTTGTTTTTCCTTCTATTTTTTTTCTCCTTATGTATTTCTTTGTTTTCCCCATTATTTATTCTTCTTTCTATTCTTATGTACTTCTTTGTTCCTCTTTCTATCCAGTTTTTTTCGTATTTCCTTATATATTTCTTTGTTTTTCTATTTTGTTTTTTCCTTATGTATTTCATTGTTTCTTATGTATTACTTTGTTTTTCCTTCTCTCCTTTTGCTCCTTATATATTTCTTTGTTTTCCCAATTATCTATTCTTATTTCTATTCTTATGTATTTCTTTGTTTTTCCTTCTCTCTTTTTATCTTTTCCTTATGTATTTCTTTGCTCTTTTCTCTTCATTTATCCTATATATATTTTTTAAATTTTCCATCTTCGAAGTGCGCATGCTCTGAAGCTCGAGTTTATTCCAAGAACGAGCGGGAATCGCTCGACTCGGGCTGATGGAGACGGGGTTTTTCAAACTCGGACTTTTTTGTCGAGAAGCGCTGATCGGGCTAGAATCTCGAGCTTGAGCAAACTCGGGCTGATGGAGACGCACCTATAGAGGCAAGCACAATTACAAAGGCTCCTTTACAATCATTATTGTACATAAATGATTGACGTGATGATGGTATTATACCAGCATATATGAACATTTTCTTTTCTTCTTCTTTAACTCTTTACTGGCTTGGTCGACCATTAGAACAAACAGGGGACTGCAACAGTCAACTTTTGGCACACGTACAGTGTACATGTATATTATACTCAAAACAATGTGGCAGTCTAGGTTTTTTATTCCATGGCAAATAAAGAGTTGAACTTACTTATGAGAGACGTATAAGATTCAAAGGTAGTGCTCTTTCTCTGATAATGATATGCAGCAATTTCTGAAACATTTATCAGGAAATGGTCGTCCATTTCCTTGCAAAAAAAAAAAAAACAGAATTAGAATAAAATCTTACAAAAAATTACATTACAATTTTACTACCAGTGTGATCTAATACTTAATTGTGATCAAATAACAAAGGCCTCTAAATCTGACATTTCATTATTTCAAAAGAGAATGACTAATTTTAATCAGGTAATTACTGGTCCTGTAATCTTAAGCTAAACCACCTGTTATGATAACATTTAATTGACTGAATTTTCCTGAGAAACAGAAAGACACTAAAATCAACAGTCTCCACCCAGCACTAGCATCCTTCTTGCTCTTACTAATTGACATGCATACTGCCTTACTGCTAGCTGACAGCTCTTCAAATATGACCCTAATAAAATCCTTTTAACACTTCTCACACACCTTCAACGTGTGGAATTCTAATTGTCCAATGGATTTATCGATTATACGTGCACGTTCATATGTGGGTCATGAAATTGGCAGTGGGTAAGAAGTGGTTCAGAAAAGCATGAATTCATCAAATTGGCATACAGGTTTTAGATTATATTTTACCACAAATAGGGAAGGCTAACCTTGATATTATGCACAGTAATACTCTGCTTGACTTGATTGCTTTCACAATGAATACTTTCAGAGTTTGATAAAATATGCATTTTTTTTCAGTAGCCCTCCCCCCCCCCCCCTCTTTCTCTCTCTCTCCAAAAAGGTAAAATACACACCTTTTCAGAAGAATTCAAAGGCATCATAATCAATAGGAAATTTTGAAAATAAAAATATATGTCTTGTCCAACCGTTATGTTTATATTTTTTCATTTAATATTTCTGGGGGTTATTTTTCCTTATCTTGCTTTTCCTTCTACTTCTACAATCACTTTAATTTTAATACACTATGACTTGCCCTTATGTTTATATTTATTTTGTATTCATTTTTTTATCCCTGCACTTCTCTCTTCTTCTTCTCCTCCTCCATTTTAATTCATAAATTTCATCATTGTGTTTTTAATGCCCTTCTGGCTCCCAGTGTACAATACCATTTTTTTTTTTTTACATTTACATTGCACATAATACCAATTGAAGGCATATTTGTGTATTGTAAATGGACAATAAAACTTGAACCAATCTTGAATCTTTTATGTTCCAATCTCTTGTGTTCTAACTATACTGACATTCAACACAAGAGGGCAGCAACCCACAAGTGACAACCTCCTACTTCTGTGCATGTATCCACATCCAGGCCTGTGAATGGGGTTTCACAAAAAAAGCGGAAAAAAGCTGAAAGTTTCCGCCGCCATGATTCTACCTATTTATCATACAATATGACCACAAGCCAGCAAATTCTATTGCCACAACACACACAAATCACATCATTGTACACACAGATATTGTCACTCACCACAAGAAAGTCCCATAGTCACCTCCAAAAATCCGTCTAAAAAGCCTAATTCCACTGTCAAAATGCGGAATCGGCGCTATATTTCCAAAGCACATGGGGCTTAAGTCCGATACTAAGAAACAAGTTCGCCGAAAAAGCGTTAAAAATCAAGAAATCAGCGGTTTTGAGGCGAGTTTTTTTGCTTATCGCAAGCTACGAGTATGATGGTGTTGGCAAAAAACAAATGAAAATCCAAAACCCCCGTACCTGCCGATGCATTGACTTCATGTACAAAGTTGAATGCAAGTCCCGACTTGCCTTCATTCGACCGAATGCGCCGCGCGCAACGCCCGCGATGAACAACTGATAAAATAGCGGAAATAGATATTTCACAGGCCTGCACATCTTCCCCTGTTAGCATTCCCACTCAACCAACCTTAGTGACACAAACATTGTCATTTTATCTACTCCATACTCTACTCTAATATCAGCAGCATTCAATATCACCTTCTCATCCTTAAATATTGCCTCAATATCATCAAACATGGATTTGGCTTTTCAGGAACTTCACATTTTTTTTTTTAGGAATGAAGAAGATTTCATTTTGAAAGGTATTAAGTGGGATGTGTTTCACGCACAAGTGAAATTCACACATAGTAATCAAGGAAATTGTAATGTAGTACATTTGCCGACAACCACAGACTCTCTCTCTCTCTCTCCCCCCCCCCCCCCAAACTTTATACTCCCTTCATTTCATCTTTTCCATGATCCATGTCCCTGCCTTTTCTATTAAGTTTCTGTTTGATCTTGCTTGCACTTCCTACAGATATTACATCTGTTCAAAGCAAGAAGGGTGTTAACTCTTTAAAAGGATATGAGTCAATGCCCTTCTGGCTCCAAAAAGACAATTTAGCTAGGTGATCATCTCCCCATTCCCCATTCCCACTCAATTTCTTTCACACTCTCTCATCTCATCTCTCTCTCTCTCTCTCTCTTTATTTCTCTTCATTTCTCTTTCCTTGTCTCCATAATCTTGATATCTTTTTACCTCCTTTATATTTTGTTTTCTTTCTCTCCATTTATTCAGTCTTTTAGTCATTGACCGTCCTGCCTCCCTTTTATTCCACCAAATTTTTCCTCACTCTTTACATCTGTTTGTCATTTGTTAACTCTATTTGTCATCTTTTAAGAATGCGGTATAAAAAAAAAACCCAGAACAAATTAATGTATATGAACAAGCCACCAGAAGCACCCATACAGTTTGTGAAAGCTTTCAACAATCAAGCACCATTTAATCTCATTTGAGCATAGCAAATACTTCCTACAACTACAGCCCTGTTCACATATGATGTCATAAACGCTTTAGAAATAAAAAGTTGCAGCAAAATAAAATGACATAAACGTAATCTGCTTCACATTTTTGTATCTTATAACGCACAGATAAATGAGTACATGCTTTGGGGCCTTTGGCGTGTGCAGCAATATTTTTTTTTATCCCATCTGACATTCATGTCACATTTGGCCACATTTATTTTTTCTATAGTTGGTTTATAGCACCAAACGTGAATGAGGCTTTACCTCTGTGGCCATAGTATACACCAATCGCTAATCTGGTTAGGATATCCCTGGGAGAGATTGCAGACAGTTATAAATCCATCTCTATCTGTTTACTTTACGCGAGGGCAAGTAGAGTTTGTGTCTGCTCAGAGCCAGGAGGGTGGAAACTATGTTCCAGTTCAAGTTCAAGTTTTATTTCAAATTCCATATAAAAGTACATTTAACAGTGATTGAATACATATACATACAATGCAAGGGAAAAGGGACATTGAATAAAACTAAGTACATGCAAATCAGAATTTACAGAGAAATCGTAATAATTGATAAGGAATTAGGGTATAGCCAAAAAAAGCCAAGTGGCTTGTCGAGTAGGCTACCCAAATGGTAGAAGACAATATGTATTAAAGAATATGAATTAATAATGCCCTTTGTGTGATCCGTTATCCCACATTCATCCTCATTTGCCTGATCAGTCATTAAGATGATAGGGGCATGGTAGCTGGAAGCTAAAAAGAAGCAAGGGGTGGTTTCTATAAATAGTTTAAGCAATGTGTATCTTTCATTAAGAGTAGAGAAATAGTAGCTTACAGAAGAGATATTCTTCCTTACAACATGTACGACAAAATATTTTTCAAATATTTGTGTCTTTTTAAATTCTTAAATATTTCAATCTTTCACTAAAGACCACTCTCATAAAAACTTTCCACCCTTAATGAGTGAAACCATTAGAAACGCACACTCTCTTTCTCTTTCTCTCTCTCTCTCTCTGTGTGAATCTTCTTTCTATTCCCTCGTCTCATCTCCTTACACTGCCCTTTCTCAATCTCCCTATCATTTAATCCTTTATCTCTTTCTTACCACCTTTCAGTCTAGTATGTCATTACAAACGATAATGGTAAACCCCCGGTGTAAACGTCCCGTGATTGTGTGGTAATTGATCGCTCCCTGGTTTTGATTGACGGTGGCCAAGCCGCCGCTTTTCACGATAGGAAACGGATGATCAGCATCATGTATGAGGACAAGCTATCCATCAGATGGAGCATCTAAATATCCGCTTTCACTCCGAAATTATTGCCTCCTAAAATGCTCCATTTCCTTCCACCGGTACTGGACGTTATGCAAGTTGTGACCTGCATCTAAATGGAAGCATTTGTTGCGCATCACACCTTACTTCATCAGGTTCTATTTTTTCATTAAAATTGACACAATGGAATTGACGGCATTGCCATGAATGATCAGTGATTCACGGTAATCAATATCTCATATTGATGACTGTAAGTCAATCGCAGGAAATAAGTGATTGTCAGAGTGATATTTATCTCCACTCTGGTTGGATAATCTAATCCATGCAGCAGTGCCAATTCTAGCTCAAAGATTTCATCACCTTGAAGTTAATAATGAAATTCAAAACCAATTTCCTCTAGTTCCTCCACAAAATTTCAAATAAAATGATCCATAGAACAATATGGCCAAAATTCACGAAAGAGGTTTATCTTAAACCATGGTCTAAACCATGGTTTAAACCTCTGCCATGGATAAAATAAGCGTAAATAAGCGCATTTAAGCACATGAGGACATGCGCGCACTACGCTTATAGAGGTTTAAACCATGGGTTAGATAAACCTCTTTCATGAATTCGGGCCAATGGTCATATGTTGAGAGCCAGAAGGACGTTAACTCTGTTTAACCCATAGCAGTACAGTGTCTCCTTTTAGTGACATTTCTACATAAACTTTTGATCCAGAATGCCAGGAATTACACTTTCTACATGAGCAGAAAGAGCAAATATTACAGAAAAAAATTCCAATGCAATACGTTGTGCCGTTCACAAATACGAGCTAATCATTAAAGTCTCTAAATTGGCAACACAGTGTCAAATATATAATCACTATTTTCTGGTACAAAGCAATTTTTCTATTAAATTTGGCAATTTCCATTCACATCCGTTCACTTTATAAACATTTTTTGTTACACTACGAAGGAGTGGAAAATAATAAAATAAATGTAGCCGATTTGAGGAGGGAAAACTAATTAATTCAGACCATTAGAAAACTCTGAACTGCCATGGGTTAAAAAGATATTAGTTCACACCCTTCTGACTCCGAGCAGATAATCTTGGGGCTGTTTCACAAAGAGTAAGTTTGACTTAAAGTCGTACTTAAATTCCTAGTTGCGTGCGGTATATAACACATCACCGCATTGGTCAGATCATGCTCAGGGGACGCGCACTACTGGATAGTCATCAATGAGATTACGCGTTAAATACCATATGTGCATTGGCACTTACGCATGACTTTGGCTGGAATTCACAAAGGTGGTTTCAATTCAGACCATGGTTTATGCAAGTTTCTTGGTATAAATACGCTTGATTTAGCACGTACTAAGCCCGTTTCGAGTACTTGATTAACCGTGTACTCGCCCGATGGGGTCACTACTCGACTAATGAAATTTCCATCGACTACTCGGTAACATAGTTGGAACTTGTGAATAACCCCCCAAAACCTCTAATTCAGAATAAAATATAGAAATTTATCACTTAATTGTTAGTAATAGTTCTAAGATATTTTAATGTCATTTGAATCAATAAAATTCACACGAGAGTGTTTCTTTTCGGTAGCTAAGTTCTCGAGGATTGAGCAGTAAAAACAAAGTCTGGCTATGTATGCAGTTGTAAGCGGGTGTGTGAGCCAGCCGCACACACATCGGTCACCGTATACACCGTATAGCTCACCGTGTAAGCGAGCTCCTATCAAGTTTTTGCAAAAATGAAAGGACGCTTATCAGCACAGAATATTTTCAAGATAGCAATAGATGAAAACAAAACGACACTGAAATACTTCTTACTTGCTAACGCGCTTGTTCGTTGCCGACGGGTCATGCACGGGCATGCCCGTGTCGATTTGACGAGGGCATTGAATTTGATGTCGATCGCACGCTCAGAATGTGCACAATTTCAATACGGAGAAAGATGAATGGGATTTCGTGTACTAAAACGCTCCGAACCCAACTGTACTTCCGGGTACGAGCGCCACCTCTTGGCGACTGATAAACAACTGCAATATGATGATTACGACTGTGATGAAAAGGGGGAAGGAAATGACGATCTATTTCGCTTTATTTTACCTTGATTTTAATTTAGTTAGTCTTCACGAAAGTAGGTAGGAGGAGATATATTGCATTGCTCTGAATTTTATAACCAACACTGATCGTTTTAAACTTGTTTAATTTTAACATTTAAATACGGAAATTGGACATTAGTTACGGTAGTTACACAGGCAGTTTGGGACTGCTTTCATGGCTTTACGCTGGTGCTCCGGCCTAAAAAGGTTGCAGGCTTCGGGGCCGGAGCGGTCGGCCTGTCTTATTGGCAATATCAATATACCGAGTAGTCGATTACTCGTCCGAAAAAATGTCCGAGTAAACGACTACCGAAAATGGCCTTTAAAAACGGGCCTAGCACGTACACTTATAAAGATCCCATAATGAACGCACACCGGTCGCGCGTTGTTGGCAAAAGAGCTAAATTTACGCTAGTTTTTTTTAAATTAATTTATTCATTTATTGCAACCACGTAAAAATTTTAACACAGTTGGATTTTTACAATAAAAATTTGTTCCATCATACACTGAAATAATTAAAATATAAACACATAGGAAGCGAACATTCATGAAATTATATCGCACCAGAAGACACAGATTTACATATTATAATAATAAATATAAAATGCATTTTATCACTCAGTTGGGTGACTGGCAAGTAAACAGATGAACCCACCCAAGAGAATGCGAATTGCAAACAAATAATTTTAATTCACTATATCCAAGCAGACTTCAAAGGAATAAATAGAGAGAAAAGAGAGAGAGAAAGAGAGAGAGAAAGGGGGAGAGAGAGAAAGAGAGGGGAGAAACAGAGAGAGAGAGAGAGAGACGAAGAGTTGCAGGAAACAGGTAAAACGGGAGATACAATGTAACAAATAGGTCTACTAAGGGGTAGATCATAAAAAATGGAGAAACAATACAATACAATACAACAAATAAATAATAAATAAAACAAATTTAAAAAAAACAAAAAACAAAAAAACAAAACATGATTGTACTTACTAATTATTGTAAATTATACAAGCACCATGGAATGAAACTATTCTTGAATCTATTGGTTCTACACCTGGGTGGGTTCATCTGCCTACACTTTCTTAACTGGTATGATGTTTCTCTTTGCTTAGGAATCAAGTGGTTTAACTTATGTGAGGAACACTGCATCTGGGTAAAAAGTTGCCTACACATGGATTCCCTGCGGCTGAACAAAGACTCTAACTGTTGCCATGGTTCAGAGCATGGTTTATGTAAATTCAGACCATGGTTTATTCAAATTAATTTAAATAAACCATGGTCTGAACCATGGCAACTAGCGTAAATTTAGCTCATTTGCCAACCACGTGCGACTGGCGCGCGTTCATTATTGGATCTTTTTAACCTGTTGACTACTGAATTTTCTAACTCCCATAGGCTTAATACAGGGATGACCCAGTTCCAGTAGGCAATGGGTTAAGTGTATTTATACCACAAAATCTGCATAAACCATGGTCTGAATTGAAACCACCTTTGTTAATTCCGGCCTTTAAGTCCAACTTAACTCTTTGTGAAACAGCCCCCTGATTTCTTTCATTTACACGTAGCCAATGCAACATGGACTAAGTCGCAGACAAGGGCGATAAGGTTTATATCGAAGGCAATATAGTCTTGCTTCACCCAAAATAATGAGCCACTCTACATTTTCATTATTACTTATCCACTTTAAACTACCATTAGCATCACTTAGACCCCTACATCACGTTCAAGTTCCCTAATGTGAGACAAGGGGGGATGCTCTATTTATGGACCACTAATATAGTATGCTGGTTCATGCATGATAGATGTGCATTATATGGCTTATTCCATGAAATAAGACCACTATAGTCTAAAGATGGGATCTCAATAGGAGTTTGAGACAGACTTTTAGCTAGGATTTCAAAATCAGGAGTACATACTGAAAAATAGGGTGTTCAAAAAAGGGAATCTATTGTAATGTGGATTTTAATAGATTATGAGGCATCTTCCACAAGAAATGGGCATCTTAAAGATGCTTAGACACACTCCTGACTAAAAGCCTGTATTTTTTCCTCTCACTGGGAGTAACACCCGAACAGCAAAATCTGGTTTCCATGTAGGGGTCCACAAGTCACAGTACTAGCTATATCAAGTCACACTACTAGCTAGTGCTTTTCAGTTAGACATTCACCCTCAACTACCCAGTCCCTCTGATAGGACTACAAGCTGTAGATTCCCTTGGAATACCAACAATAATATACTTGCTTTCTTACCATCCAGGGGCCTGTAACATAAAGAGATACAATCAATCTTACAATCAATTGTAACTCTTCAGTACATGCTTTGCCATACACCTATGACTGATATCAATCGTAAGATTGATTAATCTATTTATGTTACAGGCCCCTAATATAAGCCTCCCGAAACAAAATCAAGTAAAAACAGAAAGAGATTGACTTACCTCGCCAGGTAGAAACGTAGGGACATTCCTTGCTCGCATCTGAACAGAAAAAAAGAGAGAGGAAAAAAAAATGACTCTTCTGATATAAACACAACATTGTACAGGTAGCTTATATTCTTAATGATTCTATGATTAGCAAGAGGAAATGTCTGATTGCAATGTACAAAATAATTATGTTAGAGAAAAAAATGTATAAGGAACTTTTTTCATCACATATTGCAAATGTAGCTTGGTTGTTAAGAATGAAGCATGAATGACGAAGGAACCAAACAAAACATAATTACAGGTTTTGTAAGGAAGATAAAGACTCCTGACGTAACATTATTAAGCCAATTAAAAAAACGCTTTCTGCAGTGAAATATCAAATATTGCAGTGACACCTCCACCCATGATAACAGAAATGGGTTTCTTTGTAAAAAGTGGGTAAAATGAATTATTCTGTCAAAGAGATCATTCAGATCATGAAATGATCGTATCTGAATTTCTCATACCATGAATGTTGAATATTACCTAAGGGGGAAAGCTTTCTTTACACTTACAAAACGTTCTTGGAGAATCCTACAACACAACGTTCAGAGAGGAACATTTGCAACATAGCAACATTAAAAAGACCACAGTGCTTTGAGGGTTAAAGGTTATAGTGAGTTCTGGTGATGATGGAAAACAAGTTCTTGAAGTATCAAGCGAAATTTACACTGAATGTCTGAGACTACAAATAAATGAAATAAGTCACATGACTTTGGTAGAAACGATATGATAGCTGTATAATAGGTAAAGAACTATAAGGAAATCAAGCTGGTTGCCCAAACACAGGTACATAATACATGTGCAAACTTGAGTTGTCCTTTTCACAGAGAATGTGATTTTGAGGAAATATTCATTAGTTATATTCTAGGCTAAAACAACCCATTTACTGCTAGTACTGCATGATAAATGATCCAGGATTACTTTGAGCCAGTTTCCCTCAAGATCCAATTCCATTACCCCAACTGCGGTTTAGCTTTTAGGGAGAACTAAAAGTACAGAACGTCTGCGTTGTGAAAGCCAGCATCATCATGATTTAAATTTTGACATTTTATTGAGCAAATTCCATAGTTCAGGCACCCTTTTCCTCATGATTGACTACTTTGCATTAAAGATCCTTCTCTTTGTTTTCGTGGCGAAGATCTAGCATTAATGCGACGACTGGAGTGGTTTACCCTTTTAAATATTTCATGTGATATTTACTCGGCTTTCTCTCAAGCATTCCATAATCAAGAGAGGAGCTGCATCCATAAAGACGTGCTAACTGGACTTGAAACCCTGCAGACGTGGTGCTTGCTCTTTAGCACTTTCATTCTATTTTGAGTCTGTTGTTTTGTAAGCTCGGTCATTTAGAACATGACTCAAAAACATACTATCCCAAGATTTCAGTACTTTTGAAAGGAAAAAATGTGATTCCATGCAATGTGTCCAACATATGTCTTTCATCCATATATTCATTCAAAACTGAAGAATTTCTTGATATAACCATTGAATGATGCTTATTTCTGGTACAGCTATCATTAGTGAAAAGTCATATGTTCTATGAGACACTGCACAGAATCACCCAAATGTGCTTCGTTAAATTGCTCCAGAAATCATTTTTATACCATTTTTTTTAAAAAGAAAAATACATGTATACATGAATACTTGGAATACTTCAATGATGCTTAAATTAGGATTCTCTTACTCTCTCTCTCTCATACTTAGTTTATATACATTGGCAATATATCTTCTCCTACATTTTGACATTTGATTAATCTCTTCCCCCTCCCCCCCCCCCCTCTCTCTCTCTCTTTCTACCTTTCTATCTCTTCCCATTTAGATATTATGCCTGTCTTATTTTCATTTTTTCTTTTACTTTTTCCATATCTCTCTTTCTCTCTCTCTCTCCCTCTCTCTGACCCTCTCTCTTCCCTCTTAAATGCTGTTTATCTCTCCCAGGTGAAATGCCCTCTATTATTTCAAGTACTTTCTGCATTATTCCCTTCTCCATAACAGCTTGAGGTCGACATGTCCAGAGCACTCTACCACCTTACAGATGATTGTTAATACCCCAAAACAAACTTCATCACCTGACATTGATTTGACAGAAGTCTCCACTGAAACCTAAGACAATTTTTATAAACCAAATATAAGCATATTGAATGATAGCTGAAAACCCTAGATCTAACTCCCTCTCAAATCGACTGAAGTGAACATTTCTGGGTCATCACCGTATAATGACCCAATGTAGGTAAACCTTGCTTTAAAATGCCCTAGAATCAACTCTGGCATTACTCTAAAATTGTCTAAATCATGTTAAAATGATAGTAATGAAAGCTATTCTTCTTTTATATGAAGAAAGCAGAAAGAGGCACCACAATATCATCAAATTAGCAAATTTGATAACTGTAAATATCTATGAGCTGCATACACATTCTTTTTTTTATATCTGCAGAGCAGAAAAAATATGTGCGTTTTTGTTGTGCCACTTCTTAAGTTCAATCAGGGTTATTAGCACACACTGCTTTTCACAAGGGCTTTTTGTTTCATTTAAAAAGGCACTTTGTGGAGAGCCCTCAGCGCTGTCTTTTATTTTAACTGCTTCACTTGAACATACAACAACAAAACAAATCAATAAATCTGTCAAAAATCAAGGCACTTTTTTATGTGTAAACAGATTTTAATAAAAACTTGAGGGCAGTGCCCCTTGAAAAGGAAAAAAAAAATGTACATTCAAGATCTAAAGCAAATAATGGCTACCTGAAACTTGATCCCATTGTACAATTTGAAGGAAAGGATCTCATTATTCATGAAATGAACCCTACGAGAAATGCAAAGGAATCGCTCAGGTGATACACCAAGGAGAAAATTTCAAATTAAGTTATAGGTCATTCCCTAAGGAAATAATCCACTAATTTTTTTTTCTCTTCCAGGTAATGAAATTTTTAAGAATATGGGCAAAGGAAGTGACCAGGTAAGCAAACAACAGAGACGTTTTTCGTGTTCTGGTGTCCGAAGTTTATGCTTTGTTTCATCTTGTCAGGTCTGACAGTAATGAATGTCCTTTGTATTTAGGATGGATCTTTGTCCATCAAGAAGTGATATGCCTCTGAATATGGACAACAGAAATTGAATTTGGCTAACATATCCTCTGACCCATTGACAAGGAAGCAAGAGCCAGCTTAGGTTGGGCTCTCTGAAAAAAAAAATTATTTTAAAACCAAATGTACTCCATTTGTTAAAATGACAATCTTCCTTTTCTTCTTCTTCTGCTTTTTATGAATATGTTTTTCAAATAAAAATTCTCTAATAACTATTCCTCGGCCGTAAGTCATTTATCATTTTGTCTTTACCATATATACCAAGTTATTCAAAATGCAAAATCTTAAGCTATGCCTACAGTTCAATACTGATAATGTGTTTATAATGTGACCCCCCCCCCCCCCCCCCCCCGCCCTGCTGATACTCATTGAATAAAAACTTTCTTTTAATAACAAGTTGAAATAACTGTTATAAGCTACTGAAATCCTTGCATCTGATTGCCTGAGAACAAATTTGTCATAGAAATGCGGCAGTTGTTACTGACAAAAGCATTCAGACACTATTCATTTCATACACTGCTATCTATAGAAGATGTAGACTTGTTTCATTGCATTCACACAATAAAGAATGTTCTTGCTTATCCCTTTCAGGGCAGGAATTATTTAAGGGCTAAATTTATATTTTGTTCCTTAATTTGGCAACAATATTTTTCTTTCAATGCAGCATGGTTCTTATAGGTGTAATGTCTTTGAAAAGAATATACATGGTTAGCAGTTTTGTTGAAAAGTTGAAAAAAATTGCAATTCCATAAAAAAACAATGATTTTGAACCTCTCAATGTATTGCCAATTTCAGGATTTTAAAGCTTATTCTCATTTTTAAAATTCCTGGCATCAAATGCAATATGGTCATGCAACAAAGATGGACATACTGTGTGCAGAAATTTTTGTTTTTTTTTAATGTATCTGGTATATTTTTTAGAGTTCTCAATCAAAAGCTATTAAACCAAACCACAAAATGTGGTCTATTGTCTCGAAAGGGTTATAGGGAACAAAACTTTCACAACATGAGTCCTATATTGCTTTTGGCATCTGTGTGCAGCCTTTTTGACTATGTTACCCCCTTCCTACACCTCATTCTCTACTGAGAGCAAGAAGGTATTATCTCACATCCTCCAAGAAATGATATCTCTGCAAACTCTTTTCAATATATTTTGTAGATATCGTCCTTTGAGAGCCAGAAGGGCATAAAGTAGGTTTTAATGTACAGTCATAACCTGCGCAGTTCCAGAGAAACATTATTGTTTCAAATTCCCCAATGGCAAAACAAAAATCACTCTCGGGGACCATGCATTTTCCATTGCTGCCCCAAAACTGTGGAATAATCTGCCAATTGAAATTCGAAGCTCTTCATCCCTCAATGTCTTCAACTCCAAGTTAAAATCATATTTGTTAGGTTGAGATAATCTATTTTTTTGTGTGTAGAATTAAGTAAAAGGGAGCTCTGAATCAGCACAGCTGAATATATTTTGCCTAGTAGCTGCGCTATATAAATTTATGCCAACTAAGGAGTTGTGTGCGCCTAGTCGGTTGCCCCTCCACTTGAGCTCCTGTTTTAGTTCATATTTTCCCCCTTTTGATTTGTGATTATTTCTTCATTCTTGTACTAAATGTTTGGATTGACTGCCAGAAATCAGGTGGATGTGCTTTTAGTCAGTGAGGAATCAGTTTTGGATTTTCCCTCGGTCTCCATTGCCTAGTATTGGTACAGCCATGTTTTGCTACAGCACATCATTCCCATGGAATCTCATTAGCACAACAATGAACACTCACCATATACAATGGATAGGAAGCAGCTGTTGCCTTTTGTGTTACTTTTGTGTGCAAGCACCCAGTCCCATTCCTCTTGGACTCCAACTACATGTGTTGACTATGGGAATGGGAAGGACAGAGCACCACAGCGACACAAACTGGTAGGCCCACCCGTATTGTACTATTGCAATTCCATATCAGTCTTCCAAGTTTCACTTACAATTTGTGGAGATGTACATTGGAACCCTGGCCCAAATCCACCACACCATGAAAATCAACAGCATGAACCGAACCAGAAACGAATACGTTATGACAATGATACGCTCAGGAATTTTAATGTCAAACCAACCCTATGCCATAATGACAGTTATCTTGATATTGATGTGCTTTATAGAATTCATGAATTAGGTATTAAACGAAAACGCAAAACTCATAGAGGGAAAAAACGATGCAAGTACAGCAACATACCTGTCATAATAACTAATTGGAGGCCTCAACGGAAAACTTGCTCAACACAATTTAGATCAGTAGTAAAGCAAAATTTAACTTCTATTGGGATTAACAGATGGGACCTGCCTACTTTAATGAATACTAATTCAAGATCCTTGATACCAAAACTTGATGAGTTATCAGTCATTCTACATGATAACTACGTGGATGTCGCTTGTATCACCGAGACTTGGTGTCAGTCTTCTATCCCAGTCTGCTCCCTCACTGTGGACAACTATCACCCCCCTTTCCGGTGCAACCGGGATTACACCACAGGTGGAGGTGTAGCATGCTACGTACATTCATCGATCCCATAATGACAGTTATCTTGATATTGATGTGCTTTATAGAATTCATGAATTAGGTATTAAACGAAAACGCAAAACTCATAGAGGGAAAAAACGATGCAAGTACAGCAACATACCTGTCATAATAACTAATTGGAGGCCTCAACGGAAAACTTGCTCAACACAATTTAGATCAGTAGTAAAGCAAAATTTAACTTCTATTGGGATTAACAGATGGGACCTGCCTACTTTAATGAATACTAATTCAAGATCCTTGATACCAAAACTTGATGAGTTATCAGTCATTCTACATGATAACTACGTGGATGTCGCTTGTATCACCGAGACTTGGTGTCAGTCTTCTATCCCAGTCTGCTCACTCACTGTGGACAACTATCACCCCCCTTTCCGGTGCAACCGGGATTACACCACAGGTGGAGGTGTAGCATGCTACGTACATTCATCGATCCCGGTTTGCTCCAGGAAGATCACGTCGAATCAGTGTGGCTGAAGTTACAACCAAAGCGATTGCCTCGACAGTTCAACCCTCTCATTGTTGGATCTATATACCTACCACATAACAATAAACAGGAACAGGATCAAATGTTGCAGCATATTTTCACTTCTTTGGACACAATTATAACCCGCCATCCTGGTGCAGGTGTTATTCTTATGGGAGATTTTAATAGAATGCCAGACCAAAGACTGAAGAGGAATTATAAACTAAAACAATTAGTGACTAAACCCACACGCCTAAACGCTAAATTGGATCTTATTTATTGTAATATGGCCGATTACTATACAGAGCCCCAAGTAGAAGCCTCTCTTGGTTTGTCAGATCATCAAGTGGTTCTCTGTTCCCCACAACCGTTCTTTAATGCGCCAAGATCTAGAAAGCGAATACAAGAAATCAGGTCGTTTAGTCAGAATGGTAAAGCTCTTTTTGATCATGAACTCCAATCTGTGAATTGGACTGCTCTTTATACGAAACTACCATGCCAAGAAAAATATGATATGTTTGAATGTGTAGTACAATCATTAATCGATAGATTTTTTCCTGTCAGGCTTGTTACTCGTATTGAAAGTGAACATCCATGGGTCACTGACCAATTTCGTGATTTAATAAGGCGCCGCCAAAGTGCTCTCCATGATAATGATAAGACAATGTATAATTCATTAAGAAATAGTGTTAATCGTTTGAGAAAGTCTCTTCGTAAAAATTATTACCAGAATAAGGTAAATGAATTAACTGATAATGAAAATGGAACACAGGCACGTAATTGGTGGCATGAAGTTAAATCCTTGACTGGCCAAAACGTCACTTATGAACCACTAAGCAATTTAATCCAAATCCATGCCAACGGAAACAAAACTGATCTTGCTCGTATGATAAATTCATATTTTGCTTCAGTTTCGCAAGATCTTCCACCACTTGTGCCTAGAATTATTACAGAACACTTATATGATGTGGTTACTCCTGATGAATTTATCATACATGAGTACGAAGTTGAAAAACAACTACGACTTGTTAATGCAAAGAAAGCACCCGGTCCAGACCAAATCCCTACATGGATTCTGAAAGAATTCTCACTATTGCTTGCAGGTCCTGTATGCTCCATATTCAATGCTTCAATAGCGCAAGGATGTGTACCACTAATGTGGAAATCTGCTAATGTTATCCCTATACCCAAAGTAAAGCCACCCATGTCTATTGCTAACGATCTACGACCAATATCTCTCACACCGATACTAGCCAAAATACTTGAAAGCTTTGTATATAAATGGTTGTGGCGAGCTTACCTCCCTCATGTAGACTCAAGCCAATTTGGTAGCACACCTGGCTCATCTACTACTCTTGCTTTGATTAATATGTTGCATCATTGGTATTGTGAAACAGATGGTAAAAAGCAGGCTGTGAGAATATTGATGGTAGATTACAAAAAGGCATTTGATAGGATCAACCATTATATATTGTTAAACAAATTGGACAAATTGAAAATACATTTTAAATTGATTGAATGGATTTCTTCATTCTTATGTGGTAGACAGCAACGAGTAAAACTGGACACTGCGATATCTGATTGGCTACCGTTACATGGTGGGATACCACAAGGTACCAAATTAGGACCTCTTTTATTTATGATCATGGTTTCAGATATAGAATGCCAACTCCCCATTGTAAAGTATGTTGATGATACAACAGTACATGACGTATGTAAGATTGGTGAAGTAGGATCCATTCAAACTGCTGCAAATCAATTGGTTTCTTGGTCATGTGATAATGATATGCAAATAAACCCACGCAAGACAAAAGAAATGATAATATGTTTTAATCAAAATGATGGTTTTAATGAAATTAATATTAATGGTGAAATCGTTGAACAGGTTAAACAAGTAAAGTTATTAGGATTGTGGATAAATGATAAGCTCACTTGGAGCACCCATGTAGAGGAAACATATTCTAAAGCTGCAAGACGTTTATATCTGTTGGTCCAATTGCGCAGGTCTGGTCTTAACCCATCTGATCTTTGCAAATTTTATAAAACATGCATAAGATCAGTTTTGGAATATGCCTGTCAAGTCTTCCATGGTGGCATGACAAGGGAACAGGCAGATTTATTTGAATCCATTCAAAAAAGATCTTTACGAATTATATACCCCCAATTACCATATTGTGAGGCCATGAAAGTTTTACAGTTAGAGTCTTTGTTCAGCCGCAGGGAATCCATGTGTAGGCAACTTTTTACCCAGATGCAGTGTTCCTCACATAAGTTAAACCACTTGATTCCTAAGCAAAGAGAAACATCATACCAGTTGAGAAAGTGTAGGCAGATGAACCCACCCAGGTGTAAAACCAATAGATTCAAGAATAGTTTCATTCCATGGTGCTTGTATAATTTACAATAATTAGTAAGTACAATCATGTTTTGTTTTGTTTTGTTTTGTTTTGTTTTTTTTTTTGTTTTTTTTTTTTTTTGTTTTTTTTGTTTTTTGTGTTTTTTTTTTGTTTTAATTTGTTTTATTTATTCATTTATTTATTTGTTGTATTGTATTGTATTGTTTCTCCATTTTTTATGATCTACCCCTTAGTAGACCTATTTGTTACATTGTATCTCCCGTTTTACCTGTTTCCTGCAACTCTTCGTCTCTCTCTCTCTCTCTCTGTTTCTCCCCTCTCTTTCTCTCTCTCCCCCTTTCTCTCTCTCTTTCTCTCTCTCTTTTCTCTCTATTTATTCCTTTGAAGTCTGCTTGGATATAGTGAATTAAAATTATTTGTTTGCAATTCGCATTCTCTTGGGTGGGTTCATCTGTTTACTTGCCAGTCACCCAACTGAGTGATAAAATGCATTTTATATTTATTATTATAATATGTAAATCTGTGTCTTCTGGTGCGATATAATTTCATGAATGTTCGCTTCCTATGTGTTTATATTTTAATTATTTCAGTGTATGATGGAACAAATTTTTATTGTAAAAATCCAACTGTGTTAAAATTTTTACGTGGTTGCAATAAATAAATTAATTAATTTTAAAAAATTTTAAAAATGCTTATTATTTTATTATTATTATTGTTATCACCTTTCTGGCTCTTAACACACAACATGTATACATGTACTAGAGAAGAAATGTCAGTACGATCCCAACCAACTCCTTTTATAATTTCAAGAATGCCCTGTGTTTAGACAATATAATGCCTCCATGCGTGTGAGACCATCCCCAATGATTCAGCTTTATTTTCCTGATTTAAAGGAAATAATGAACAAGGTCAGCATATACAGTTTGTCCTTGTTCATAACAGAGATGTTACGGTAGAAATGGAGAAATTGGAAGAGTAGGAGTTAAAAATTGGTGTCACGGTAACCGATTAGGAAGGATAATAAACAGAGGCACCTGTATACCAGCTGTGCATATTGGTCCTGATGATGGGCACATAAAGTAATCTTGTTCAGCCTACAGAGATTACTAATGCAATGAACAGTGACTTGGATGGAATAGACCTGTTTACTAATGTATTTCAATTTATGCATGTTTCTCTCCAGAATCCTTAGTTACCAACTATTTAGTGCATCTGCTATGCATAATGGCATCAATATGTAGAATTTATTTTGCATACATTAGTTGCTGTTATGTTTTTAAGTTGTCAAGAAAAACTTTTGTTCATAAAGTATGCATAAAATTAGTAAACACATCTTTTATCTCTCTCTCTATCTATATATATCTTTCTATTTATCTCTCTTTCTCCATTTTTATCCTTCATTTGCTCTTGAAAGCTTGTTTTTTTACTTTCCATCTTTCTTGTCCCTTCTGTATCAATCTCTTCATTACATGTCCTTTGTGCTATTTCTTATCCTCTCCTTTGGACAATCCTCTTTCTGCGATATCCCTAATTCTAGGTCATATACCTATCTATCTTTTATACAGCATGCCATAACTTTCACTCGACTAATTCTCTCAGCACTTAACTTCGAACGGACATTATTTGGCCCTATTTTTTCTAAGAAAAAGGTGGGTGAAAGTGCACAGCTTGACTGTCCAAGTAATTTAGGAAACTCATTTCCTCCAGCATGTTTCACCCCTGATCAATAACACCTTTACAACACATTCATGTTTCTATCCGGAGGTATGTAAACAACATGCAATGTAAATCTTCCCATTTGTGACCAGCTGAGGTATTTGCTTCCTTTGATAAATCATTGCCCAATCAGAAGTAAGCTTGATGGAGGAATCTATTCAACGAGACCATAAACAGGTAAGAGAAATAGAGATTTGGTAGAAGACATGAAGAGAAAACAAGAGAGAGAAAGAGAAAGAGAAAAAAACAGAGAACGAGAGAGAGAGAGAGGGGGAGGGAAAAGAGGGAGAGAGGGAGAAAGGGAGAGAGGTGAGAGCGAAGAATGAGTGTGTCACGAATTGGGCTAATTTGATTGGAGACAAATTGTTAAGTATATACTGCATTGAAAGTGTGTAAGAAATTTGTAAATTTGAAATATATACTATATTGTTATAAGATAATCCATGAAAGCTGACAATTAGCTTATTTCCCACCGGGTCCTAAGCATATTATCTGTTCAGAGGGGTGTTAACTTTGTGTTAAAGTATATGAGTTAACACCCTACTGGCTCCAAAGAGACGATATACATACATATCAGTATCTTAATGAAGACCAGTAATTGATGAACAAGAGACAGGAACTAAGAGGCAAAGAAAAGAAGACACACACTGAGCAGCCCATGAAGTAACAATGCCAAGAAATATCAAAGCCTACAAAGAAAGCTAGTATATCAAGAGAATGAGGAGAAACTTTAATACTTGGGTAAATATGGCGAATGTAAATGGATCATAAAGTGTATAAGGATAGTTCTGGAATGGCTCAGTAAATGATAGTCTTTAATCCCAAATGTGGAATCATCAAAACTGAAGTTGAAAAGTTTTATCACAGATTCTTACTTCAATGAACATTTAAGAACAGCTTCACATCATGACACATCTAACCTAGTATGAATGGATAATGAGGAGAGTTGAAAATGAAACAATGATGCTGTAAATGACAGTGTGTAATCCTAAATGTGGACTCACAGAAACTGAAGTATAAAAGTTTTATCACTAATTCCTACTTCAATGAACATTTAGAAACAGCTTTACATCACAGTCATGTAACACATGAATGGATGATAAGCACTCTCAACTAACTGTGACAAGAAGAAAAAAGTACTCATGGGTCTTGCCTCAAAGCCAGCCATTTTATGACACCTTTCTCTGTTTACAGTAAATCAAGACATACAAAGTCATTTAATTAAGAGAAAACCTTGGCAGCTCAGGCAGCACAGATTGTTGTCATAAAGCATACCAGAGGAGAGGGGTGTCGGGGGTGAGAGGCAAGAATTTACGGCGTGAGGACACGCGCCGAATATCATATACCAGCACCAGGACATGATTTTACCGATAAGAGAACCTTCCCAGGGAAATAGTGCCCCCGGCCAGCCGCTGTTGTGAAGATGAAAATGTCCATGTTGGGGGGTTTATTGAGTGGTATGTTGACAATGCACAATGCTGGCCTCAATGAAGGCTCCCAACCATGTGTGTTTGGGTGCTAAATTGTGATGTAAACCTATACGAGATGAAAAGTTTGGGACTTCATGGTATTCATACATGCTACAAGGTAATTCCACAAGGGATAAACCTGCACAATTTTTCTTTTCAAAGCTGAATTGACCTTCATATGCAGTATATAAACAAATGAACCTTGAAATGCAAAGTCTACTTTACCGCAACAAAATATCTTCCTCAAAAAGTATAAAATATTTCAAGCAATTCATTGGCTAAACTGTTAAAATCGTCAAAAGAATAATTTTTAGCAAGTTCAAACAGAAAATATGCAAAATTCTTGTAGTAATTCAAAATTATTTTGCTGTCAGGGCTTTCCGTGTACAAGAACTTTTTGGTGAGGCACAAACATGACGACATGTACTTATTCAGCTTGGATCTGGTATGGACTAAACTACTTTTCCCTGAAAACAAACAAGGAACATAATAGATGTACTATCAGTCTGCTGATCTTTGCACACAAGCTACTACGAGTACTCTTAACCCATAAAACATAATGCTAAGTGGGCACGTGAATACGCATTACGAAACATGATCTCAAAAACCTTTTATGTTACAATATACAAGAATGCCCAAGTGACCCAGCATTTTGTAATCCCTATATTACAGAAGTTACGTTCATACGGGACTTGTGGTTTCAAAATTTTAAGTTAGTGAAACAACGACTCACTAACCACGACAAGGGTTCACACGGGCCCGAAAAAATGATGCTCGTTGTTCTGGAACTACAAGCCAAGCGATCGTCGCTGTCAACTCCGGAGGTAAATACTACCGATTGTGTGCACAGTACACATACAGAATCTGTGTTCATAATTTGCGCGAAGGGTATGACCTGGAAGTTAAACATGAACAGAGAGGTCATTGTTACCCACGAACTTGCGAAACTTAAGTCTATTCTGTCCGCATGGTCATGGTCCTGCGACAGAGGACCCCCCCCCCCCCCCCCCCCCCCCCCCCACTGCTCGTGGTTTTGGTGTTAACCACGAGCTCGCTTCCGGTTCTAGAACTACAAGTTAATTTAAAGTTTTGAAACTATGAGTCCATTTATAAAGTCTGAAACTACACAATAACTACAAGTTAACTTAAAGTTTAGCTCCCATTGTGTGAACCTGACTTATGACAGAGTCTAGGCAGGTAAGTGACTCCTATTTTTGCTATATTCAAAATTGCAGGTTTATGACCAGCATGTTAAACCCATTAGACATGCACAAATAATCTCAAAAAGATCTCATACTTCAAGCGTATTTTGAGTTCTTGTAATAAAGGAAAATGTGTTTTCAAAAAATTAAATGAACTAAAACTAAATGTTCAATATTAAAAAATAGATACCTGTCAGAAGATTCAACACAAAATACGTACTGATAGCTTAGTAATGAGCAAAGAAAGAAAAGAAGATCATGCTACCAATCCTGAGTGCAAGCATAATGCACAAATATAGGCAAATTTATATGAGCTGCGCTATTATAAACGGCAATTAAAGTTTGTTCAAAATTTGACTCCTTTATGAGAAGTATTTCACACAGTCTGCTTTAATTCCTTATTGCTTCCTATACCATTATAAATTCATTTTTAGTTCATTACCCTCTTTTTTATAGTTTCAAATGACTGATACTATCTTTAAACCCCAATCATCCAATATTCTCTTTCATGAGTCTGCTTTGCTCTGCTGCTCTGATCCATTTCTGATCACCAGCAGAAGAAAGCAAACACACAGTCATATTTTTCAAGGACCGCTTATAAATTTTACCTGCTACTTCAGAATGGGTCGAGTATCGGTTTCAACCCAGAAACAAAAGAATTAAATAAAGAAATTATATTCAAGGTGAATAACCTAGTATAGAGCTTGCTCGGTCCTGTATGACTGTAATAGAATATACTACATTTTTCTATGACACTCACTAGTTCTTTTTTAAATATCATTTTTTTGTGCTTTTGTTTCTTTGTTGTTGTTTTTTCTTTTGATACTTCTTCTTCCAATCTTTCTCCTAATGCTTGAAACAAGAAGTACTTTTCAGGTAATGTGTCAAAATAGAACTGCATTCCTGTTTTCCCTTTATTTTGGCATGTGTTACAAATACCGATATGAATATTCATTAAATAAGCAATATGGTCATTGCTTATTGCTAAGAAGTTGGCAAATGGGAGGCGAAAAAATGTCATGTAACCACCACAGCAGAGTTCACTTGAGTTTGTGCGAGTTCATTGTATGTTATGTGCGAGTGGTTACAGAAACTAGGAACATGCCCCACACCCAACAAACCGACATCTCACAAACACCACTTGAGATGTTACATGTAGATGAGCATTTCTAATCACTGTTATCTAAACATGACCTCAAAACCAACTTGACTTTCTGCTTCCAAGCCGCTCACTGAAAGATCAGTCACCCTCCATCCCTTGTCTGCCTAGCTCTTTCAGTACACACATGGTTTATATGCACAACCTAAATGTTAAGCTGTTGACTACTGAATTCTCTTATTACCATAGGCTTTACACAGGGATCACCTGCTTCCTGTAGGCAACAGGTTAATTATGTATCTTAAGTATTCAGGTCAACGAATTTTGCAGTTAGATATCAAGGAACACCATTTGTAAAAAGATAAACGATGACAAAACAAATATTCTACTTGTCTCTCAAAGATATCATTTGGGATATAATTATGTTTGTGAACTTGCTGGCACAGAGAGAAGTGAGAAGAGTGAGAAGATCTAAAATAATCAGTGGAAGTTTCATTTTCTATGCTTCCATTCAGAAAAACATGTCCCTTGAAAAAGAACTAAATTAAAGTATGGTCTCCAATGAAATTTGAATAGAAAATTCTAAGCTGTCGTTTAATGTAATTTTAGACTTTTATCAACAAATTTCATTACATATTTCATCAATGTACAAAACATGTTAAATTTAACTCCAAATCACTTGCAGAAAACAAAATAGGATGTTCAAACAAAGTTACAGTCAATCTGAACACCATCTCTCACTGTTCCCAATAACTCTGATTGCTTTTTAGACACAAAATCTTCTTTTTCTTCAGAAAAAAAAGAAGGGAAATCAACCTCTCCTCATCACCTGTAAATCACAATACATCATATGAAAGGGGGAAGAAATCAGGCTTTTGAGATTGGGCATCCCGGAAATCTACACCAATTATCGAGAGGAAAGTGACAGAAGTGACAAAAATTGCCAGAGATAAATATGAAAGACAAGAGATGGATGAAGAATAGGAAAGAAGAGATAGATGAAATATAATTGAGGAAGCTTATAGTAATTGACTGCAGAGTTGAGACTTGCGACATGTCAATAGCATCTTTTCCACCCCTCTGGGAATGTGAGGCAAATTGGCAGCTTTTACTGAAAGCAACCTCTGAAAATTATCACTCATTTTATGTCAGTCAAGGAAATTTACAGGCTTTAATGGAATTGATACGAATCGTTCATTGGAGAGAGGAACTTGGCATGTTCACATCTATGACTGAAAGGGAAGGTTGAGTTCTCGGAAAGGTGAAAAAAATAATTTGTGAGCTTTCTCATTCCTTTATGTCAGTTTGGAAGAACATCATAGTAGGAAAATCCCCTGAAAAAGATTGCTCTTCAAATGCCCTCATATTCAAAATATGACTACATGTAGAAATAGCTGAAATGTTCGGGCCGAACATTCAGGCCACTTGTGTGTGTAGTCCAATAAACCCATTTCTGTGTGCAGTACATGTGCTTTTCAGGGAGATTGGGTCAATTTGTTATCTATTTTGATGATTCCAAAACAACACAGTATAATACAATTCTTATGCAGACATGGTCAACCTTTCCCAATTGCTGTGAGACAGGTTCTTTCACAATGTAATTGCATGGCCAGAACTCAGGTTTATCTTTAAAGGTATCGTACAGTAGTGGGAAAGGTGGCGCTTTGGATATTTAACTACTTTGTCAGCTGGAATGGAAATTATTACATATACTATTGTGAAATGATTAATTTCGAACATAGGTGACGTTTGTATGAAGAAAAATGGTTTAGAAATGGCTAAAATGTCCAAAAAAATAAACATCGAATTACAAGCGCGGTACCGCGCTTGTAATTTGATGTGAAAACAGTGTGTGTAACAAGTGCGTGCGAACCGCTATGCGCCGTTGAGCCGGGAGCGTCGGGGTAGGTGGTCCTTAGCGAGGGTATAAGGTAACCGTTGATATTCGATCATTTGAATTATTTTACTGAAAATCACCGGAAATCATGAATAGAATACCGGATTATCTCACTCATGTATCTTTTTATTGAAGCCGAACAATATGAGACTATATTTGAGCAGTTTCATGCCAACTTTCATTTTGCTACCACTACTGTTTATTACCTTTAAGCTCAGGAACTATTGCAAAAATGGTAGAATGGTGCTTCAGTAGGTGTATGGAGTTTGGCAGCATACTATTCACTTGTCTACAGTAGATGTGACATCATAATCTTTTATGACCCATCAGGCAAAACAACTGATAAGTCCACTGAATTCCTTCTTCTTCTTCTTCTTTTTTTTTTTTTTTTTTGCTGAGTGAACTTTCTAAAACTAAAGATTTCAAGCTTCCCTACGATATATAAAACTTATTGTTTACTTTAATAGAACATTGTGACATTGCTTCAATGATACTTCTACCGATATTGATAAAAAGAATGAGAAAGATAAATCATTTTTCAATTACTAGAACTTTACCTTCTTTTAAACCCTCAACAGTTCTCAATAGAGTTTTCATAAGATTTTGCTTGAAGCTTGTACCTTTCTATGAAAAAAAGAGCTGTATTTTATCAAATAAATCTGCAATAAAGAGGTCTTTAGTTGCATCTTATTTCCTAATTGCAAGGGAAGAGTGAATTTAAAATTCCAACGTGAAAGTATCTATCTTTGATAAAAGCTTTCACATCCTGTATCAAAAAAGGTCGCTATTTCATCTGTTAAAAGCAGTAGGGTTTAATGCTCGGTGTGAAAGTATATCTCCTATTGTGTAAAATCTCTCAAATGTGGTGATGTAGCTTTCACCATAAAAGGTTGATGTGATCTAGGATGCATTTACTCCTTGTGATATGAATAGTCTCAGTCATGTACTCCAAGGAATCCGTGCGGAATAGATTGCTATTAGCTCAAAGAACTCTAATAAACACACTTAAACAAAGGCAAACAATAACTCAAATAATTCCAAAATACACATACGTAAAATGGGAAATAAAGCTCAAGTGACACACAGTTTCGTATTTCTTATTTGTCCATTTAAAACTCAATATAGATTTCGAGCAAAGTATTTGGAAATCAAATGGAAAAATTTATTACATCACAAACAGATTGCAACCACGAAAAAGAAAATTCTTAAAGCAAATTACCAAATACAAATTCAAACATGATAAAAACAAAGAAAACAGTTTCCATTTTTTGAGACGACTTATTTTGATAAAACCAAACATCTCTACATGTTACATTCAGAAATAATGATTCCTTTTATTGCATTCTGACCAAATGACATCTAGGTCTTGCTCAATATTGACTTGAATCTTGAAGTGCATGCACCTCTGACGATGCATGTTTTTGAAGGGTTCCCATTAGACGAGCTCAAATCCGATCTTCTTTTGTCAAGAGGCGGGGTGGTAGGTAAGGTCAACGCTATCATGTGTGTTTGGAGTAGTGCAGAAATGACTTTTCATGACATTAAAGACATAACGGAGGGATAGACCACAATAAAAGGCTAGAGTCCGTCCACATATGGCATACTTTCCTCAACTCCTTTGTAAAAGATGGAGCTTTTGATGTCTATGATTACATCTCTGGAAGGACATCCCAAAAGGCATGTAAGTCTTTGTGTGTTTGGAATAGAGCAGAAATGACTTTTCATGACATTAAAGCCAGGATGGAGAGGATAGACAACAATAAAAAAAAAAGTAGAGTCCATCCCCATATGGCATTCTTTCCTCAACTCAAGTGTAAGAGATGGAGCTTTTGTTGTCTATGATTACATCTCTAAAAGGACCTCCCAAAGGGAATTTAAGTATTTTTGTGTTTGAAATAGAGCAGAAATGACTTTTCATGACATTAAAGACATGACGAGGGGACAGACAGCAATAAAAGAGTCGAGCCCTCTCCATATGGCATACAATCCTCAACTTATGATTCATGTCGAAGAGATGGAGCTTTCGTTATCTGTTGTTATACATTTATCTCTTGAAGGACCTTCCAAAGGGAATCTAAGTATCTCCATCTTTCTATATACTCAAATTGTCATGGAAACCTTCCTCTTTCAAAAAAGAAGCATTTTTCTTGGAAATGAATACTTTATGATATCGCTGGATATTGCTGAATGTATTGCAATAAATCATAAACCCTTAAAGAGAAACGTCCAATTAAATAAAGATGACTTAGCCCTAATTAATTCTTCCGTGCCATAGGCGGCATTTCCTGCCGAAGAATTAGAGCATTAAACAACCTATACAGACTAGGAGGGGCTACATTTTTATTTGTGAAAAAGAAATTGTTACTTCATTGTCAAGTTCGTTCCCATAGAAGATGTTTTTATGCTCGCTCCTTTTAATAATAAAGAAAAGCATTAAAAGTCCAAATTTAACTATCCAGGAGTCCTTGAAAACTCTCCCTTTCTAGGACAGCACCAGAAGAAAGCATTTCAAAATGATCACCTATCTGAGTAACTACCCACAACTGCATTCATTGCGCAGAATAACACTGATCAATCACAATTAGATGTGGGTTCTGTGTCTGCTATAGTGTTTAGTCTACTTGCCACAATACTTCACCTCACTGAGGTATCATCAGCTTAGCGCCTGAAGGACTTTAAATGGTACCTTTTAACACAGCATTAACACCCTTCTGGCTCTCAGCAGACAAAATAAGAAAGGTACCATTTCTTAGACACAAGTTTGGGAATCGTCTGAATTAAACTCACACATCAAACATTGTTATAAATCTTCATCTATGCTTTTATTCGATTTGTCAAGTGAGATACCTATTAAACCCTTAAAAATTTGTAAGAAAATAAAAGTCTTGATCAAGTGTGTTTGTCATCACCAAAATCAATCTCCAACTTTAGGTATTGCAGGGCCACAATCAATCAATTACTAGCTAACAGGAACAATTCCATGTATTGATGTTTTTTTCCACCACTCTAACCAACAGCAGTCTTCTACTGCCCTAAACAAAACCAGACACAACTGCTCATTTAAGCATTAAAAATCCTTAAAACAGCAACTGATCATTATTGATCGACATCACTGATGGCATGTTACCACTACTCGTCTTGAAGCTGGCTAGGTTAACAAAACTCAGAGCAATTAGTTATTCCAGTAAATTCAGAATATCATGAATGGCCAAGCCCAAAGGTATTAAGTGTATATGTAAAAAGGTTTATAAATCAAGCATGCAGGAAATTCACTTGCCAGGGTACTCTAACTATCTTTGCACAAGCCTCTGTCTTTGGTAATTTGTCTTAACATCTTTCTTTCTTTCTTTTTTTTTTTAATTCTCTCCCTTTGCCTCTATACTCTCTTCCATTCTCCTTTCTCTAAAATTCCTTCTTTTTTTTGTGGAGGAATTGATCTCTTTTTGTGTCTTTACAACTTTGTACTACTGCATCTATTATACATAGATTTTTAGTTTCTAGATTCTAATTATTGTTTTCTGCATGTCTACTCAGAAGTTATCGAATTTGGTTATTTCCTGAAGAAAATTCTATACATACAGTTATAAGTGTTAAGTTTCTGCTTCTCTCTCTCTCTCTCTTTCTATATCTCCTTCTCTATATCTATCTCTATCTCTCCTCTCCTTTTCTTTCTTTACATGTCTCTCTTTTGTATTCATTTTCACCCTCTATACACCTGTTTCTGTCTCTTTCCATACATTTCACACACATACTCACTACCCCCTATGTCCCTCCTACTCTCTCTTTCTCTTTCTTTTTTCCATCTCTCTATCTCCCCTGCTTTCTTTCTTTCTCTTTTCCCATCTATATCTCCTTCCATCTCTCTGCCTCTCTTCCTTTCTCTCTCTCTCTCTCTGTTTCTTCTTTTCCCTCTCTTTATCTCTCTTCCATCTCTCTCTCTCTCTTGCTCTCTCACACTATCTACCCCCTATCTCCCTCCCCTCTCTCTTTCTCTTTTTTCCATCTATCTCCCCTGCTTTCTTAAATAAAAATGTGAATCATGATATTAAACTCACAATTGGTAATGATCAGATACCTAACGAGGAAATAGCTCACGTTCTAAACAAAGCCTTTAATGAAGTTGGCTCAAGGTTGCAAACTCCCTCGGGTAATTCCTCGGAAGATTTATTAAATAGTTTGCAGACTCTGTTTATTCCTGCATGTGAATTTGAATTTTGTGCAATCAAGAAGGAATATGTTGTAAAAGAACTGTTACATATTGACTGTTCGAAAGCAGTGGGAGTAGATGGTATTCACCCTAAGCTTCTTAAACTGGCTGCAGAGTATATAGCTGGTCCTTTGACCCATTTATTTAATGCGACTTTACAAACTTGTATTATTCCAAAAGATTTTAAAACAGCACGAATTACTCCAATACATAAAGGGGGATCTTTTGATATTGATAATTTTAGACCAATTTCTGTGCTCCCTGCCTTGTCCAAAATATTGGAGAGAGCAATACATGATCAACTGTATACATACTTAAACGTTAATAAACTCCTTGCCAATTGTCAATCAGGGTTCAGACCATCTTATTCTACTGCTACATGTTTAACTGAAATTACTGATTATTTGTGTGATAAACTGGACCAAAAACATGTTATTGGAGGTATTTTCTTAGATCTACGCAAAGCTTTTGATGTTATTCCACACAATTTTATTCTTGCAAAGCTTAAGTTCTATGGTATTAAAGGGAAAGAATACGACTGGATGGAATCATATTTAACAGACAGGAGACAATTTGTTACAGTTAATAATTGCTCTAGTGAATGTTTGAAGATAAAATCAGGTGTCCCGCAGGGATCTATATTAGGTCCGCTGATATTTTGTCTTTTTATTAATGACATGTGTAATGTAAATTTGCATTTCAATTCTAAAATGTCTCTTTATGCTGATGATACAGCCATTTTTAATCATAGTGAAACAATAAAGGATGTACAGAAATACTTGCAAGATGATTTCGATACAATATGCAGATGGTTAGACTTGAATAATATGCATTTACGTCGAAAGACGAAGGTCATGGCATTTGGTCATAAGAAAAAACTGGGAGATGATGTTTTGTCAATAAAATTCAGAAACTTACCTTTAGAAAATGTAAAGAAGATCAAATACTTGGGTGTTATGCTCGACTCCGGTTTGACTTGGTGTGAACATGTTTCTACTATTGTTTGTAAAATATCTCGGGCAATAGGTTGTATACGGAGGATTAAGCATTTACTGTCATTTAAAATTATGAAGAATCTGTATTTTGCTATGATTCTACCTTATATTGATTACTGTGGTACATCTTGGGGAAGCTGTGCAAAAATCCATATGGATAAGATACAAAAACTCCAAAATAAATATGCCAGAATGATTTTGAATAAAGATTATTATACATCGCAACGTTCCTTGTTACACACACTGAAATGGCAATCAGTTGAACAGCGTATGAAATATCAATATTGTGTTCTTGTTTTTAAAATACTAAATAATCTAATACCGACTTATCTAGAATCATTGATATGTAAACGAACCGTAAATTATAGGACACGTTATTCTTTAAAATGCCCCCTCCAACTTCCCCACGCTAGGACAGAATGTAAAAGAAAATCCTTTGCATATGTCGGGGCCAGTTTGTTTAACGGACTCCCTGTAAATGTTCAGACTTGTACATCCCTGTTTACATTTAAAAAACTATGCAAAGCCTTACATCTTGATGCAATAGAATTGTAATAGTGCTATCCATGTATCTATCTTTTAGATTACCATTTATCCACTCTCAATATTTGTTGTTAGTAGTTTATAACGTTACCTAATTGTTAAGTATTTTGCATCTTCATGTAGAATGATGTTTGTTAAACTGCAGGGCGCCTTTGTAAAGCAGTTTTATAAAACTGAACAGGCCAACCCTGCAGTATAAAATAAATAAAACAAAATAAATAAATAAATAAATATTTCTTTCTTTCTTTCTCTTTCCCCATCTATATCTCCTTCCATCTCTCTGGCTATCTTTCCCTCTTTCTCTTCTTCTTTTCCCTCTCTTTATCTCTCTTCCATCTCTCTCTCTCTTGCTCTCTCCCTCCCCTCTCTCTTTCTCTTTTTTCCATCTCTCTATCTCCCCCCGCTTTCTTTCTTTCTTTCTCTTTCCCCATCTATATCTCCTTCCATCTCTCTGGCTATCTTTTCCTCTTTCTCTTCTTCTTTTCCCTCTCTTTATCTCTCTTCCATCTCTCTCTCTCTTGCTCTCTCACACTATCTACCCCCTATCTCCCTCCCCTCTCTCTTTCTCTTTTTTCCATCTCTCTATCTCCCCTGCTTTCTTTCTTTCTCCATCTATATCTCCTTCCATCTCTCTGGCTATCTTTCCCTCTTTCTCTTCTTCTTTTCCCTCTCTTTATCTCTCTTCCATCTCTCTCTCTCTCTTGCTCTCTCACACTATCTACCCCCTATCTCTCTCCCCTCTCTCTTTCTCTTTTTTCCATCTCTCTATCTGCCCCCGCTTTCTTTCTTTCTTTCTCTTTCCCCATCTATATCTCCTTCCATCTCTCTGACTCTCTTCCTTTCTCTCTCTCTCTCTCTCTTTCTTCTTTTCTCTCTCTTTATCTCTCTTTCTATCTCTGTGTCTCTCTCTTGCTCTCTCACACTATCTGAGCTTGTCAAACTCTTGCTTTCTCTCTGTTCTCTTATGGTCCGAATCTCACACAAAAGCCCAAGCATAAACCTCTAACCTACTATTGAACCTGCCCCAGGTTACCAACGCTGCTAGAAATCGGTTTTGATTAAAAGAAACGTATCAAATGTCTACAGAGATGTGAAAATCTGAGGCCATCTATATCACTCCCTTGGTCGATGCCTTGATGGGTGTTTTCATTAGTATTTTACCAGGACACTCCAATCGAATCGTGTGACAAAAACCTAGGAATTCCCTGAAAGTCTCGTTGATAGCTTTACCATCAACATGCATTGTACTCACGGGAGGAGGCAATACATATATGCATGCACACATAACAGGCCGAGTATCGTTAAACAAGCTATGATTTACAAAACAAACAGGCCTAATGATTCGTTAACATATTGTTTGCTCTGCATTCACAAATCCTGACATACTGTAATTATCTACCATAAGATCAGATTTCCTTGAAAATCTCAGCCATAGCTATTCAGATATTACATAGTCCATAAAGATGCCACGTTTCAGGCAATACATAAATTAATCAGCTAAACAGATATCCTGATGTATACAATGGAAGAAATCAACATTTCACAGAAGACAGCTATAATTCATTAGAATGAATTCATTAGGAGAAAAGGACTTCTGAGAAGAGAGACGTACATCCTCTATATCAATTGTGGTTTCATTTCATTATTATTCCAAACAGAGTATAAAATTCAACAAATCCTTGCCCTGAAGAGAGTATATTACCCTTATTTCGAAGAAAGTGTCTATACTGCAATAACATAAGAACGTTATCAGAGTCAAAGGAAACAAACCAAATCGAAAATTGTAAACTTGTTTATAAACTTTGACTGAGATGAGTAAGTGTTTCTTTGTGAAAGACAAAATAGGAAAAGAAAAAAAGAATGTTAACAGCAACTGCTATGCCCACTGAAATATCCAAAGTGAAGGGGGGGGGGGGGCTGGATTATAGATAGGAAGAAGGATTGAAGTTACATTCTTTTTGCATGCAAGATAAATGTGTGTTTGCAAAATGTATGGCACAGAACAGGTTCAGGATATCAGCACATCATTTGATAAAAACAAATTCCCCTAAAGTTCTTGATGTATTATAAGCCTTAGATACGATACACAAATCTTATGTAGATGTGAAACTAGCTTTAAATTTGCTACATTTGAAATTGGTAATTAAAAAAAAGTTGAGTTGAAAAATGTACCCTAAACATTCTACTTCTGGTATCATTTTCAAAAACTTTCAGCCCTCTTTACATAGTTCGAAGGTCCCATGACATATCAACCAATGAAATAGACCTGTTTGCTAATGAATTTCAATTTATGCATGTTTCTCTCCCAAACCCCTAGTTACCAACTGTTTCATTCACCTGCGATGTATAATGGCATCTCCATGGATGGAGTTCACTTTGCATACTTTAGTTGTTGCTATGTCAGGAGAGCCTCTAACAAGCTTATGAGTTGTTGAGAGAAAGTTTGTTCAAGAAGTATGCATTAAATTAGTAAACAAGTCCATCCCAATAGTGACTTTGAAATGCAAAAAACGCAAATGCCCTCCTTTCACCTTTCACCATCTACGAGATTCATCACCAATTAAGTGCAACTTGTTGGTGATTCAATGCCATCAAAACCTGAAGCAGGACAGAGCGAAAGCCACACAGGGGCGTAACACCACACATACCTCAACAGAAAATTCTGCTTTCATCAAAATCCCAAGGACTAACGCTGTCAGTAGTCCTTGATTAATTCTACATACTGACACCATCATTTTGCCTCGAGCATGACACATGACACTGCAAACACTCGCTTCCAACTTCTAGTTTTGATCCAAATCGGCTTACAATCAGACTTCTGTAAGTCCTCCTTTGCCTCGTGGGATGGCAATATTTAAAAAATAAAAAAGAAAGGGGCGGAGAGGATTTTGACAAATAACTGAAGAATCATGTGGATTTTGATTTCTAAGAAAGCAGAAGTATGGAGTGTGAAGGAAATAAGTGTGTCCCAAAGAAGTTACATCTTAGAAGTTAGAAGCGCGATGGCTCTATGGTACAGCAGCGGTAACTGGAAGGACCCGGGTTCGAAACCCAGCGGATACGCTAGTGCCCTTTTGGTTTTAAAAGCTCTTGGGAGGCATAATACTGTGATTGTAGCATCAGTCTGCCTTGATCCACAACCCAGCTAAAAATAATGCATTCTTAATTGGAGAAAATCTGACCCGTAACACCCTCTGGTCATCACAATGTAATTGGTCAGTCTCTCCTTAAGTGTCCGTAATTCGCTCTTTATTCACTCTCGCTTTTTTACTCTCCTAAATCTCATAATCCATGATCTCCTTCTTCTCTCTTCTTTCTTATTTTACTCAGTTTAGTTCCATCTTCAAATTCTCTCTCACCCCCCCCCCTCTTTCTCTCTCTCATTCTATTTCAGCTTTAACATTCATCCTCATTTCTCTATCTCTCTCTCTCTTTCTCTATGTCTCTCTCTCTGTCTATCTCTCTGATTCACTACCTTTTTGCTAACTTAATTTATGAAATGTTTGTTCCCATCAGTAGTGTAGCACCATCTTTTTCTTTCAACTTATACTCCATCTCTCCCTGCCAATCATTTTTCTTGAACTCCTTTCTTTATTTTTTTTATTTCTCTTCTGCATTTTTCATCCTCTATACCACACCCTTCTTAACATCTCTATATCTTTGCCTCTACATATATCAGTCTGCTTGTAGCCTTTTTCCTCTTCTCTCTCTCTCTCCCTCTTCCTCCTCTTTCTTCACTCTTCTCTCTTCTCCTTCTTTCTCCGTCTATCTATTTCTTGAATTCTATCTTTCTCTTACCACCTTCGATCAACCCCAATGGAGTAAGCGTCATCTGAGTTGAGTGATAAGACCTGATAGTTTTGCTTCAAGGCTATCTGCATTGTCAGGTTCTGTGCTCTCTAATGTGAATCAATACGAGGCTTAATTCAATTTGTGGTGCACAAGCCTGGGGTCAGAACCTAACAGTATTGAGGTATTGAGCTCCCTGTCGTCAAATAGCCTGTTTCTCATTGGTAAAACACATTCTCATGCATCTTGTATTTGGTGTCGCTCTACAATGTATTCTGGATGCAGTACCTCATTGGAGGCACGATGGCTCAGTGGTAGAGCAGTGGTCTCGTAACTGGAGGACCCGGGTTCGAAAAGAAGTGGATGCACTAGTACCCTTTGGTAAGGCATTAATCCTCTTTACAAAGTCCCTCAGATAGGACTTAAAGCCACCAGTCCCCTGGTTGCTTACTTACAAGCATACACAAGCTTTCTTAGCATTCGGGTAAAAATAAACCATCAAACCTTTTCAACCTTTTCATGGTCTCACATAAGCTACCAAGTTACCTTTTAAATGACATGAAACAGAAAGATAACTTCATAAGAGTTAAAAAATAATCTTCAGATTTTGTGAAGAACAGGAAATTAGAAGAAAACTGTTTTTTAACAAGGATTCCTTATTGTACAACTTACTGTACAAGAGACATGAGGAGGATACATGTAGATGTTCCATCCATGATTTATAGTATATTTTAGTGTACATCACAAAAAAGAGCTCCAAATCTAGGCCATCGGTCAACTCTGCCTGTGCTTAAGCACACAGCACTGCAATCTCACAAAAGCGTGTATAAATCCATGGACACACAGCTGTCCATTTGTTGTTTTTTTCATCCCAATGGAAAGAATGGAATAGGCCCAGGATGGAAATTATTTTTCAGCTCTCGTTCTTTTGATATTCCTCTTAAACAGTATAATGGGGAGGGGGGAGCTTACACAACTTTAAATACGCTGTAGGCGCAGCAAGATAACAAAGGAAACAATATCAAAACATTCCCCTCAATTAAATCTGTAGATAATTGTGAAGCTTAGCTTTTATATATGCTTTTTGGCTAAATGGAGTACAAAACAAGACATAAAAGAAAAATCTTCTAGCTACATGGTTATTGATAGAAACTTTTCTTGGAAATTTCTATTTGATTATTTTGTTTTCAAGAAGTGGTGTAGAGTCTAGAGGCATCAATTTACATCCAACATATTCTCCATGATACAAACTGCCACAAAACATCTCAGGATCTCAACTCTCACTTCATCTAGCTTTTTTTTTTCTGACAATCTCCTCTACAGGGCATCATATTCTTTGTACAAGACAACATTATGCACTGCTTTATTACTTTATCTTGGCTATTTTTGCACTAAACAGAAGTGGGCTAAGTTTGTAAGATACTTGTACATCCCTAGGTAGAATCTGGAGCAATCTCTTTTAGCTGGAAGTCAAAGAATTGTAACTTGATATGAACTAATATTCAGTTTCTGATGATGTTCAGATACCCTACTTTTGCATATTTTTTTTTTCATCAGAATCTAAGAGCCATCAGGTAAAAGAAAACAAGGACAGAAAAGACAATCTTGATATCAACTATAAAATGTTTGTGCAGTATTTAATATGAACCCTTACATTTAATATGAACATTCAGTATGAGCCCCTATATCCCATTCCAAATCAATGTTCTCAAAACTTTTATCAATTATCCATCATTTGCATTGTGTTTCGGAAAGATTATCAATTTTCTACAAACATAGAATTTCAGGAAATATTTTTAAAGCAAACATTTTCCGTAAAAATGTCAATAATTTTGATAATTAACTGGGAGACAATAATGAAAATAATTGCACATAACTATTTCTGCTGGGTGGATAGCAAATATTTCTCAAAATAGTCAGTCATCCAATACAATTCAAGTAGTCATAGTTCAACATTTTTTTCCCGAAAAGATGGAACTTAAAGCAAAGGTCCTTGTACCACATGTATAACAGAAAATATTCCAGGCCTCTAACGGCACTTCATATTCATACAATTCAAAAGAATAAAAGAATTTAGCCTTCTAAAAATACAATGCTCTGTAATGATTGAAGATCCACTTATCGTGTAACAGCAAGCTTCTTGAAATAGCAAGTCAAGTCAGTGAGACTCTATAGTGAAAGCAAAATTGTTTCTCTAAGATCAAAGTGATTTACTTACAGCGAGAAGCTTCTCTCAAACTTTCTCATCTCAGCGGAAGCAGCTTACGAGATGAGGAACGACACCTTTCTCGTCGACGTTATGGAGAAAAAAAGAACGCTGCTTTTAGGCTGAGCACAAATATCTGATGATGCAATGTAATCTCCCCTACCCACGCTCACTGGCTATTGATGGAGGAATTGTGGCAGGCTGGAGAAATCTGAGATATTGGATGTTGCACCGCGGTTGCTATGGTAGGGAGAGATGCGATCCGACTGTGTGGAGGTGGCCGGCAGTGAGAGGAATAAGGAAAGGGTGCAGTGCACTACATGCAGAAGAAGGTCATGATGATGAGAAAGGTCAATATAGGGGCAGGAGAACAGATGAAGACAATCAATGGATGATGATGATGATCATCATCATCATAAAGTACTATCTGTAGCAGTGAAAAGGATTTAGTAGCAGATGTATTCAAAACAAAATGCAGAGATTACAAAGATAAAGGATGAAAAGCACAGAGGCATAATTTCAGTAAAGAGATTGAATAGTGAGCCACAGAGTAATGCCCGGTGTCTTGTAGTTTAAATATCATCTGCCACAAGAAGAATCATGTACTTGTACACATAGTGGAGGCTATATATGTCACAGGTATTTACAATTTTGTATTGCTATTGAGCTTATTTTACAGAAAAAGATATAACCAGACTGTGGACAACTTGACAGTTCTCCCTATTTGCTCTCTGGATTACCACAGAGAAAGATTATGATGTTGCCATGGTGATGAACAGATCAAATGAAGTGACTGTGATGAAATGAAATGATACCAATACTTCATGAGAAGTTACAAAGAAAATGTAAAAATCTTGCTAAGAATGGTACTAATGTCATCAAGAACGTGACCACAACAATAATTCTACAGAATTGAGGAAACCTTGACTTGTCACACACATTAACCAACAGTGCTCTTGTTCATTCTCCATATGCTTGAAAAGAGTTTGGGTAACCACAGCAACAAGATGACTCTGATGACGATATTACAGATGATGCTAAGATGGAGATGGTAGTGATGACGAAAGTCAGGTTTGTCCAGGCTCTAAGCATAGCACTGGAAGTTGGAAAAATCTACAATATTCGTTATCAAAGATTTATCAAAGCCCTCAGTGCACTAGATATATTTCCTTTTATTCTTTTCCAAATATCAACATTGTTGAAGTTGTGATAAAAGAGAATAACAATACAATATGACAACTTTAACCCTTTCAGGACAGGAATTATTCAAGGGCTAAATTGATCACATTTTGTTCTTCAAATTGGCAACAATTATATTTTCTTTTAGTGCTACAAGGTGCTAATAAGGTGTAAAATCTTTTTAATTAATATGCATGGTTACGAACTCTGTCAAAGAGTTCAAAAAATTGCCAATTTTAATAAAAACAATGATTTTGAACCTCTCATTGTGTTGCCAATTTAAGGATTTCAAAGATTATTCTCTTTTTTTAAATTCTTAGCATCAAACAGAATATGGTCATCCAGCAAAAATGGACATAGTTCTTGCAGAAATTTTTGCTCTTTCTACTCATGTATCTGGCATATTTTTTAGAGCTCTGAATCAAAAGTTATTGAGCCAGACCACAAAATGTGGTCAATTGTCTCGAAAGGATTAAATTAGCCACTTGGAATTCACAGCTTTTTTCAGTCAACACATATCAGAAGAAGAAATCCCTACAATAGAAAAGCTAAAGATGATAATGACAGAGACAATGAAGATAGCGGTGACACTACAGGTGATGATCATATGACAATGAAGATGACAATAAAGGTGATGATGATGATGAAGATGATGATGATGATAAAGATGAAGATGATGATAAAGATGATGATGATGATAAAGATGAAGATGATGATGGTGGTGGTGGTGAGGGTGGTAACAGTTATGAAACTTCTCCGACCACGGTGACAATATTTTGAACAAAATCAGAACTGCTACACCATATTGGAAGATAATGATGATGATGAGGATGGTGGTGGTGGTGGTGGTGGTGGTGGTAGTGAAGGAATCATTAGCACACTTAAAGATGAGACATTCTCCTATAATGAGGGCAATGAATAGTAGCAAGCTCCAATATTACGGTAATTCACCAACAGAGAAAACTGGAAAGCAAATATAAACCCACATTTCAAATGATCCTCTAAAACAGAGCTAAAAACAGAGCTGAAACGCAAAACAAAGTGCACTAGATGTCCAGATCATGCACATGCCATGCCTAAGACACCTCCACAGCCTGAGATGGATAGAGTACTGGCAGAGAGAAGGGGAAGCGACAGTGGAAGAAAATAAGAGACCAGAAGAGACAAACTAACGGCTGGTCGCTCTCTTGCTCGCTCCCTGTCTGATCAATAAACGATGCAGCTCTGATGGCTGGTTCAAGATACGTGTGTGTGCACTGTCACTGAGATGCAATTTAACCTCCTAGGAGGAAAAGCTCTGTTCTCACGTTCCAAGACAATGAAGACGTTGTAGGTGTGAACGTGCTCTGATGGTTGAGCAAACACACCGTGCACTGATTGAAGGGGGTCAGTTCACATCAGAAAAAGCTGAAGGTAAAACCGATTTTTTTGGTAACAAAACTGTTAACAGAAAAAAAAAAATTGAAGAAACCCTAAATTGCTAGATCAAATAAAAATCCTCAAGGTATATGGGATTTTCTGAATGGACAGAATGTAGCAAAGTCACAGAAACTGGCCCACATTTTGAACTCAGAGCACAAACACAGTCTGCAGAGCGCCAGAAGCATGCTAATTCATAAACTTTTGCATAGAAATTATATACCCTTCTAGTTCTCAGTAGAAAATACAAATTACAGGAAAACCTTTTCCCTAACAGAACAGATTTCCTTACCTTTCGTTTCTTATATTGCATCATGCATTTCCTGAGCAAATTTACATGATGGTAAAATGTTCATATCTAAAGTATCAAAACCGAGTATATATTTTGTGGGATTCTGTGAAAACTGTAGTCTAAATCATTATCAGAATCGAAGTCAAGACTTGGCCCTGACAGTTGGGCAGATTAAAAATGCATTTAAAAGGTGACTTTGTATTTACAAATTATCCTAGGATGTCTTTCTTGTCTTCAGTATCAATTTTTGAGGCATTGAATGTGTCTTATTTAACATGATGAGATAAGAACAGTCAGATGAACATTTCACTTGGGTGGAAGAAATGATGAAGCACAGAGAAATATGCATGGAAGCTACTTCTTACATTTGGCAAATGACTGGCTACAAAAACATATCAGGAAACTACAATAATAGTAATAATATGTCTTGTTTACCCAGGGTAGCCTCATCAGTATTATATACTGTTCTCCCTGAGGGCCCTGCAATCATACTATCACCCCAGCTTTAGCCGAGCGACCATGATAAGGCGCTCGATATTACTCCATTTATAAACTCCATTTATTAGTTAATATAATTCTTTCTTTCTTTTTTTCTTTCATTTATCCTCATCTCTCTCCTCCCCTACCTTTTCTCACTATCAACTTTCTGTTTCTGGTACTATCTACTGGCTTCTCTCATTCCCATAGGCTTAATACAGGAGTCGATGGGTTCATTTCCTCCACCCTCAATTTTCTTACCATCTATTCGTCTCATTTGTTTTCTTTCCTAAAAGTGAAATACCTCCTTCTTCTGCTAAATTGCCAAGTGTTAATTTAAGAGAAATGAACACCCTGGGAGTAGCTTGATGTAAATCACAGCCGGAAATATCATGTCAGCCTAGACCTGAACATGAGAACAATGATGATAACCAACTTCTTAGCACAGGATCATCTTATAAATATAAATTGAATTCTGAAGCCAGAGCGGGGATAATCACGTTTTCTAATATAACACTTCAGCAAGAAAGATGAAAATTCAGAGGGTAAATAGAAGATAGACACGCTCCTAGACACGTATCATCGGCCGGTCAAATGCGTAGGTGGTGTGGGCAATATTGGATTCTGGAGAAAAGTCAGGAGGGTCATTTTAAAGGTGCAATGTAGGTAGCAAGGGATGATTTAAGCGCTGATGACAAGCGGAGTCATGGCGTGGAAGGAAGAGGTCCTTCCGTTGTAATTGAATGTATCTCTGAGGCAACTCCCAGTAGTTTCATATCTATGCTACATGTACGGAAGGGTGGAATTGTTTCTGGTGGGGTTTTTTTTTATTGAAATGCATCAAATAATATGCTTGCTTCTAAAACATAAACAAACAAAGAAAAAAAATAGATTAATGAAAGACAAATAATTGTCATAACACTGCAAAGGTCTGAAGGGTATATAAATTAACACATACCTTAGATTAAAAAGATGTCATCATTTCTTCTGCATTTTCAAACTAAAACACTAGTGAAATCAATGGTTTGATTTTATTTCTGAGAATATATATTTTTGATGAATTAAACATATTTATTGAGATTTCTAAAATGCTGCAATTTGTCATTTGATATATCCTGAATACAGACATCATATGGAATCAGGTTATATGAAACATGTCAATTTTTACGGGAATCCTTTGAAGATCCATAATCAAACGCCAGAGACTAAAAATAGTGCAATAATTGAGTTCCAAATGCCAACCCTCCACATGACCTAGATGATTTAATTTTTTTTTTTTTTTTTAAAGTTTAATCGTTAATTTGTATCCTAATAAAAACTGTGTTATCCTGTCATGATGAAGTGTGTTAATGATGCAGAGAGGGGAAACCCCTTAGGCAATAGTGGAAACAAATCGAGGCTATTCATAGGTTTCTATTACACCCACCAATCCAAACCAATACGTCAATGCTACACGATTACTAGGATGATTGATGGGATACATATTTATAAGTTCACATCTAATCAAGATTGATAAATGGTAACATTCTCAACCTTTCTATCTTTTAGTGAAGTATCAGCCATACTTTTCATGGTAGAGAAACTGAATTGTAGGTTAAGTTTTTCGGGGTTACACCATGTCATCTTTGAAGGAATAAGAGCCCTGAAAACCGCAGAGAACCACAGAGCTCTTAGCGGAGCTCACCAACCTTTATTCAGGGCTCTTATTCTCTCTCTCTCTCTCTCTCTTCCCCCATTCTCTTCTCTCTCTCTTCCCCCATTCTCTTTCTCTCTCTCTCTCTCTCTCTCTCTCTTAATGCTCCTCTCTTCTCTCCTTCCTCATTAACCTCCTCTTTTCATTTTTCCCTCTCTTTCTTCCTTCTCCGTACTTACTTTATTTCCATTTTCTTTCCTCGGTTTCCCATTGTCTTTCCATCTCATCTACACTGTACCTGTTTATTTTCTCTCTCTCTCTCTCTCTCTCTCTCTCTCTCTCTCTCTCTCTCTCTCTCTCTCTCTATCTATCTATCTCTGTGTATGACTCTGTTTATCTTGATTTTCCCAAGATATTAAAAGATCAGAATATCATAGTGGGGAGCATGCAACGCTCCTTTTAGGTTTACGCTAACTTTCAAGATTTCCAGGGTAGTGTATAAAGAAAGAAATAAAAGCAAATTAACTCTGCTATTATCCAGCAAGCCCACCTCGTGATCCACTGAAAAGAGCAATTCCTTAATAACTAGAATTCACACGTTGCACACATCGCCCTCACTAATAACCAGTTGATCACTGGGTGGATGTTACATCATCACAAAGCAACCATCCTAATTGCACCGGACATCATGAATGCCCTCCTGGACGTCACAACACCCCCATGGTTGCCACGGCAACCCATCAATGAGATGGGTAGTCATTGATGGATACAAGGAGGACCCTGGATGTTGATTAGAACACCGATACTTGTAGTCTTTTATAAGATTATAGGAAGATCCCTACAGCTCTCTATCACAACACGCTGATCAATAAATATTTGTAAAAGTGTCATCACTTGTTATTACAAGATGGAAACTTCATTGTATCACTGGAAGAAGGGCTTTAGGAAGTGTGAAAGGAAAAAAGCAAATTCCTGGTAACTTACTTCTAAGATTTTGATTGTTCTAAACACATACTAGTTTTTAAACATGACAGGGTGTCTCTCTTTATCGACTGATAAAATCATGAAAATGCATGGTACATGTAACTACTTAGTAGTCTCCTATCAAATAAGCACATATTTTCAAAGTTAAGGGAATTTTAATGCTCACAACTTTCTGCTTAATGCAATAGTGCACATCCGAATATAGCAGAACGGTGCTTACTCCCTTCTGCCCTTATTGAACCTTTTAAAGGAAAAATGACTGAAAAGAAAACTATTTGTGTACCACTAGAATGTATCAAACCATTTAAATTTAATAATTTTCACCTGGCATTCTACAGTTCTTGGTGACAGGTACAATTTAACAGTTGTGCATGTGCTTACTTGGATTCAAAACTTAAATTTACTGCTCCTAGTTAGAAAAAGGTAAACTCCATAACAAATTGACATTTACATTTTAAAAGTTTTATGAAAGATATAATTTTTTAAAAATTATGACACCAGCAGACATTAATGATATTCAAGCTTCAAAAATGATAGCTACAGAGAGACAATGGGAGTGACAAAAGACAAAGTGAGAAAAAAGACAAAGATAACACAAACAGAGTGATAAAAGACACGAAAAAAAATCACCAAAGTGTTCATGTTATAGGGACATTAAAATGGTTCATGCGTGGGGGACTTTCTAAGAAAGTAGGTTTGAAATTGGACCTGTAGATATGCCATATCTCTCTCATTCCATCACCTATGCAGGAAATTGGAGATGCCCTTGAACACTAGGTTCTAAAGGATAGATTTCAAATCACCGCTAAACAAGAACTGCACACACTCGGTCACCCGATACTATGCCAACTCTGCGCCCGGTGCCTTTACAGGCACTTTGCACGAAAAAGACTTGTGGCGTTGTCGAAAATTTGCTCAGATTTAATCATCAGAGACGGTACTCAAGACAGTGTCCCTTTTCCCTTTCGTTTGGTAATGCATATCTTTAGGGCAACTGCTTTCTGTTCTACTTTACACTGTTCACAGCCGAGGCACAAGTTTGAATGCATCACTTGGTTAAATACCGATTTTGCATAAGTTTGGAGACTCCAAACAAGAATATTGGAGCTAGTTTTTCTTTCTCGAAGTTCTTCCTCATGTAGCTAATCCTTCCAATATTGTGCTCACATAATATTACCTCTGATAAGCATAAGTAACAGATACATGTACTATTGGTGCATTTGAACAGAATGTGAATGGACTTTCCAAGTTATAACAGTGACCATATGATAGCAGTACAACCAGTGAGTGCAGCTGGTACATGTACACACAATGTGTGCTTGCATGAATCCAGTGACTGGGATGATATCTGTAACGTGCTTAGAGACAACGTAATATAATGCTCTGAGAAAATTGATTTTAAAAGCTCTATATACATGCATATATCCAAACAATTACTATTATTTGTGCAAGAGAAGGGGGGCAGCAAAAGTTTGAAGCCCTCATACAGAAAGTTATCAGCTCACCTATCATCTCATCAAATCCATCTCATTAAAACAATCTAAGAAACCAACGGTCAAATGAATAAAGTTTTGATTAGCTCCTAAGCACACAAACACCCTGCATAAATGGGGAGCATTCCAGCTAGTCTCAATTTTTTAATGACAAGACTGCAACAGTAATAATATTCAAAATGCCGCAGAATGAAGCACTGAAAGTACAGTTAACCTTGAATAACTCGAAGGTGTATAGGTCGAACTTTCCCTAAGTCAAATCAATTTTTTTGAAAAAAACTTTGCAAAATATGTGTTATTTACATTTCCTAAGTCGGATTTTGCATAAATCAAACTACTTTTTTGTGGTCCCAACAGATTCGACTTATGCAAAGTTAACTGTAGAATATATGTAAGTGTTGAATCATGTGGAAGCTGAAAAAGACAGGCTTTAGTAGTAGCATGAGCATACCCTTTGAAATGCTTATTTGCCTGTTCACATTTCTTCTTCATGTGTGGGTGGAATTTCTTTTTATCCCACTTTTTTTCTTTGTCAAACAACTGACATGTTGACATCCAATATGCCACAAGCAACTGAATGAGAGTAGCATTAGGGTTTCTAAATAATGCATAGTTATACACTGTTCGCATTTAAAGGGTACCAATCACCAACAAAAATTTGCTCTGTATGTTAGAGGTAATTCCATGTCCTTATACTTTTATTCAAAATATGAACTAAAAATATTATTTTCAGAAAGAGAAAATGCAAATTTAATTACCCTCTCTATAAGCATAAAAGTGATTTGTGAGTAGACTACTTTTCTTCATACTCCTAAACTGTTGACCTATAGAATGCCAGATAAAGTTCTTTCAGGTTGATTTTTCTAGCGATTCACAAATTATATTTTCAGGTGATAGGTACACTTTAAGTAGTGAAGTTGAAATCAGACTTACTTAACCTTTCAATAAATGAAGTTGACTGCTTAATTATAAAGTTGATATGTCTTGGTTCAATTGACTTTTCTATCTCCATTATTTCTGATGACACAGACCCCGTTCTCATTACGAGATTGGAAAGTGGATCGCTCCATCGTGGATCGCGCCAGGGCGGTCCACTGGCACGCTACTGGCACGCCGCGGGTTCACATCTGCAGAGAGTAGCGCGATCTATCGTCACACTTCTCTTTTTCAGGGTTCTTGTTGCCATGACATCTGACGTAATGGGGTCAACGTTTTCGCGCGTAATTCGATTCGGCTTAACGCTAGCGATCTATACCGACTGTATACTGTGCGCTATATGCGAGCTGTATCCTTACATTGTAAACACTTCCTGGGTCACGGCGTACTTCCGGCGTACTTCGCATCTTCCTGTTCTCACTACAAAAGAGAGATCGATCTAGCGCGCTAGATCGCGCTATCTCTCGTAGACCACCCCCAGAGGTGGTCCAGTTTGGGATCGCTGTGGATCGCGCCGGAACGACATCGGCGCGTTCTCACAATAGAGGTGGCGCGATCTAGCGCGCACTAGATCGCTCTATCCCTTTTAATGAGAACGGGGTCACAGACAGGACTGACACAGAGGTATCAAAAATATCTGTGTCCTTAATAGCATATTTGCCAAAGTCAATGGAATGAACGAATAAGAAATGCTTATTTGAGCTTAGGTAGACATAAGGCCAGAGGAAGGCACAAATGTATAGCAATGAAAAAAGATACTAACCTTTTAAACAGATTTTGAGTACTTGTTTGTTCTATCTGATGTGGGAGGACTTTGTCTTTTATCTCCCCTATTACTACATACATAACAAGAGCTAACAAACAGTGATGTGTTAGAAATATCAGCAAAGGAAAACAGCACTTGCAGGTAAAAGCTGCTGAAACACATGGATGTAAATCAAGAAAAGACCGGTTTCTTTAAAACCATTTTTTTTAAAGATGGATGTATGCACCAATGATGGAAAAATATCAATTTGTAGAATAATGCCAAAATTCTAGAAATCATGTTGTGTAGATTTTCTCCTGTTTCATTTTATAATTCAGTGGCCACAAGCTATAATCTTGCATTTTAACTACACCAAGAATGCATTAGTTTTGTAAAGCCATGATTTGCAGGCAAGGTTATGCCTATGAGATTAATGTCTATAAATTCAACAAATTAAATACAAATGCTTTATGGTTATCCCAACATTGAAGAACTTGGTTCAAAATTCAACAACATTTGCGATGTTAATACTTGAAAAAAGTTAACAGGCACATCACAAATCTAACCACATGGCTGATAGATATAGCACCAAAATGTATGACTCTGTCAACTTCATGTCTGTATTATACATAAGCCAACCCCATGTTTCTCTGATGAAAGCACTTTCTTCCTCTCAACCCTCTTCCTTTCAGAATTGAACCATTAATTCCCTGGCAATATAGGATACATATCACCCACCTCCCCCCTTACCCCCAAGAACCCTACGCAACTGGGTTAATTCATTGCTTGCAATTAATTAGCTAGCGAGGTGACACTAATTACCCTATGCCCTATCGTCAAGCATGTTTGTCCTTCCTACAGTCACCGAGCAGGGGACAAGACGCCGGCAAGCCCAACGATTTGATTTGGAAGACATTCTCAGTAAATTAGATATATGCACACATCAATTGTTTCCGAGTCAAGAGGGTTAATAGCCAGGAGCGGTCGACACCTTTAATTACCGTTATTCATCGGCAAGGCCTGTAAGACACCATCATCTTTATTGATTGGTGTTTAAATGGTAAGGTCTGATCATCTTTGTTAGGAAAGGTTAAAGTACTGTATGATCAACATTTTCATCATCCAATCTCTTTCATAAGTGCTCTACTTTTCTGCCTTGCGCACTGATCAAGATTTTGTAGAATTTGAACCAGTCAGAGTTATAATGATCATGTAGTGTCTCGAAGCCAATGCTAGTCATGATGCCGATTATAGGAATAGAGCAGTTGAAAGCCGATTACTACCTAACAATGAATTTAATTATTTGTTTTGAAAAGGGCTATTTGGGTGCATAAAAATTCTGTATGGTAACTTGTAATCTGGATACACAGCACCTGTATGTGTGAAGAAAAACTTGACAATATTTCTTGAATGATTATTTTGTCTGTTTCGAGCTACAGCTTTCGAGGTTAAAGTACTGTATGATCAACATTTTCATCATCCAATCTCTTTCATAAGTGCTCTACTTTTCTGCCTTGCGCACTGATCAAGATTTTGTAGAATTTGAACCAGTCAGAGTTATAATGATCATGTAGTGTCTCGAAGCCAATGCTAGTCATGATGCCGATTATAGGAATAGAGCAGTTGAAAGCCGATTACTACCTAACAATGAATTTAATTATTTGTTTTGAAAAGGGCTATTTGGGTGCATAAAAATTCTGTATGGTAACTTGTAATCTGGATACACAGCACCTGTATGTGTGAAGAAAAACTTGACAATATTTCTTGAATGATTATTTTGTCTGTTTCGAGCTACACATGTAGAAGGGCCTTAACTCTTTACAAAATCATATGAGTTAATGCCCTCCTGGCTCCAAGCAGAGGTATATTTCATCTCATACCCAATAAAACCCTTGATTTCAATCAAATGTAGCATCATATCGATTTCTTCTCCATCTGATTTTTCTCAGAAAACCTCTTCTCCATCACCCCCTTCTATCCCCTCTTTTTCTTTCACTCCCCACATGGAATCAATGACTGAAATCTATATTGCCCTTAATAAGCCTTCTCGAATAAGGGCACAACCATCACAGCTTATTGGCATTACACTGTAAGGTATCTTACACTGGTTCTGACACATGTAATCAAATTGGATACAGCCTGGTTCATCTGTACTTCTAAGCTCAGCGCCAGAAAGTCACTCATACCCCCCATCTCATCGATACAACTCGCATCTTTGACAAGTGCTCAGCATATTGACTGGGAGGATTTCAAAGTCAACGTGCTTGCCGGGTCGCCTGTACTAGAGTCACGCTGTAAACTGAGGTACGAAACTGCGGTAATTGCACTGGGGCCTATGCATGATGCTCAAGAATCAGTTACATTGGAAAATGTCCACATTAATGTAACAATAGATGATACATGAGAGTGCTTTGGAGCCAAGCTGCCTGGGAAAGGTAATGAGAGAAGAAACACAACATAAGACATATACATGCATTAAGGAAGTAAGGAAGTAAGGAAGTATAAAGGAAGATAACGTTGATTATTAAAGAAGATTGATAGAAAGTAATATGCTGATGAGTAATGAATAGCATGAAAAGAGCACTGCGGAGAAGGAATGAAAGGAGAAAAGGAGAGGACAAAGAGATAGTGTAGCCAAGCACAGAAAAAAAATAGATGACATCTTGAGAAAACAAAAACAGTTAAGCTGAATTCTTGGCACTTTCCCCGAATAACCAGGAAAGGCAACTGAGTCAGATGGAAGACCATTCCAAAACAAATTTTCGCTACTTACCAAACTTTTCAAGTATATTTATTCAACTACCCCAGTCAAATGCAGAACATATGCAGGCAAGTCAGAGCTAGCACAAAACATTTTATCAAAAAACCCTGTAGCTCTACCTGAAAAAAACAATGCAGGGGCAGTGGCTGGACCATTTTATATGATAAGAGTCTATTGGAGAACCTGATCGGTTAGTCACGGACGGACATTTGACAAATTTTGAAAGTACGAAGGCCTATAGAAAATGAGTACTTAATTCAAGAGAGTAATTTTATGTTTCATTGTGAAGGGCATCAATGAAGGAATTGAAATTTGATAAAATTTGGTTGCCATGGTCGCCTACTAAAATTATTGTCCATAAAATATTCATTGTCACAGACGGACAAAATGCCTACTCTTAACCGATCAGTCTCAGGACCAAATTCGCATGCATGGAAAACTTTCTCTACAAGAAACAAAAACTAAAGTTATTAAGTTTTGTGACTTGCCAAGAAAGGACAACATTTTTAACAGGGGGGGGGGGGGGGGGGGGGGTGTCACACCCCGTTCTTACTATTTTCAAAGACTATTTCAAATATTATTACTCTTTGGAGCCTATAACTCACAAGCGTAGCTTCCTCCTTAGGCTCCTCAATATTTCATTATTATTATAGCCCAGTCTGCTCAATTAATATTGCATGCAAACGCATAGATATGAGGTACTCACCTTCTTTTATTTTCTCTGACAATATATCTCTTGTTTGTTCGTATCATTTATCTCGCTTGTACCAATAATTGTTTGTACCCATTTACATGTATACTGCAAAAAAACACATTGTAAATGTGAAATATGAAACAATAAACTGAAACTGAAACTGAAACCCTCCTCTAGCAATGCCCCCTTATAGGATAATTCACTCTGAGCAGTTACCAAATGCTGCAGAGTTCAATCCTGGACCCCCTAGACCTCTCTATAGTAGGTCCATGGTTCGATGATGAGAAAAGAGAAGAGGAGACATTTTACTAGATCCTACTGAGATGGTATGATAGGTATGGAGTTCTGGTAACAACATTTGTGTCATGTGTTACTTCTTGAAGTGTTGTGTCATGAGTAATGCTGTCGAAATAAGGACCTTGCAATAGGCCTTTCATAAGAAGGCGTGTGGAACATAAACATGACATGTATAATAATCACATGGACTATCAAGAAATCAACTGCTGACAAGTTAAGACCTCATGATATTGCTTATAGAAACTATGTTCAGATTATGTTTAAAGTTATTGTAAGAAGCAAACCAATCAATAGACGATGCCGGAGGCTTCTGAAATTGACCAGATTTCTTGAAAAGTCTCTGCCATCATGTTTCAAATGTATATCGCAGAGAATTAGAACAAAACATATAGTATACCTAAAGGCTTTTTTTACTTAGAGTTGTGTACTATCGGCCCCACTGATAGTAAGATAGTACGGGACTTAACTTAGCCCACTTTCTGTTCACATTGCATTTTACCAAAGTGGGCTAGCTCCACGATCGTGCAGGATTATTTTAGCCCTGGAAAAAAGCAGGGCTAGCCCAACCAAAAGTGGTGATAAAAGTAAAAAGGTGGCTAAGAAGATAGAACAGGATGAAGACTGCAAATGAGAACAGGGAAAAAAATAGTCGGGGGTTAATGATCGTACAGGGTTAAAAAAATCGAGTGTAAAAAGCCTACGGTATTTACAAATCTATTCATATAAAGAAGACCTATCTATTAATTCATTCACATATATCTATTAACTGTTGTTTCAACAGAAAATAATTGAAAAATAAATACTGAATGAATCTGAGGATCATACAAGACCACATTTTTGAAAAATAGAGATAAGGATTAAATAAATCTGAATTCATCAATGAAAAATGGTGTGATAAATATAAATGTACAGTATCTCAACATGCTATATGTATTATTTTTCCCTACATTGCAAAAAATTATACTGTTTTGTTGACAAGATTTCTCAGTCATATCAAAACTTGGGTTGGTAGATTGTCTAACTTTCCCAATGAGCTTTTTCACACAGATTACTTCCATTGATTCTGTGGTCAATAGTGACCATGTTATTTTTGCACCACAATGGTTTTGCTAAACCACTTTCTATTATAGACTAATCAATACTCCATGTAGGTCATTGGCTGTGACTTGAGTATAGATCCAAGGCATTGATCGAAGCCTGGTCAATAACCCTTAAGTATGGTATACAGTTGGGAGGGTGGGTAAACAATGATAACTTGTTTACTAACAAGTTTCTTACATTCAACACAATATTTGAGTACTGACCATCACTTTGCCCAAGGCTACATAACAAGTATTGGGAGATAAAAATTGAGAGGTAGAAAGACAGGGGATGGAGGAGAGAGGGAAGGAGAAGAGAAGGAAGATGGAGAGGGGGAAAGAGGAGAAAGGGAAGGAGGAGAGAGGGAAGGAGGAGAGAGAGGGAAGCAGAAGAGAAGGAAGACGGAGAGGGGAAAGAGGAGAGAGGGAAGGAGAAGAGAAGGAAGGAGAAGAAAGGGAAGGAGGAGAGAGGGAAGGAGGAAAGAGGGAGGGACAAGAGAAGGAAGACGGAGAGGGGAAAGAGGAGAGAGGTAAGGAGAAGAGAAGGAAGACAGAGAGGGGGAAAGAGGAGAGAGGGAAAGAGAAGAGAAGGAAGACAAAAAGGGGGAAAGAGGAGAGAGGTAAGGAGAAGAGAAGGAAGACGGAGAGGGGGAAAGAGGAGAGAGGGAAAGAGAAGAGAAGGAAGACAGAGAGGGGGAAAGAGGAGAGAGGGAAAGAGAAGAGAAGGAAGACGAAAAGGGGGAAAGAGGAGAGAGGTAAGGAGAAGAGAAGGAAGACGGAGAGGGGGAAAGAGGAGAGAGGGAAAGAGAAGAGAAGGAAGACGAAAAGGGGGAAAGAGGAGAGAGGTAAGGAGAAGAGAAGGAAGACAGAGAGGGGGAAAGAGGAGAGAGGGAAAGAGAAGAGAAGGAAGACGAAAAGGGGGAAAGAGGAGAGAGGGAAGAAAAAGAGGAGGAAGACGGAGAGGAGGAAAGAGGAGAGAGGGAAGGAGAAGAGGAGGAAGACGGAGAGGAGGAAAGAGGAGAGAGGGAAGGAGAAGAGAAGGAAGACGGAGAGGAGGAAAGAGGAGAGAGGGAAGGAGAAGAGAAGGAAGATGGAGAGGGGGAAGGAGGAGAGAGGGAAGGAGAAGAGAAGGAAGACGGAGGGGGGAAAGAGGAGAGAGGGAAGGAGAAGAGAAGGAAGACGGAGGAAAGAGGAGAGAGGGAAGGAGAAGAGAAGGAAGACGGAGAGGAGGAAAGAGGAGAGAGGGAAGGAGAAGAGAAGGAAGACAGAGAGGGGGAAAGAGGAGAGAGGGAAGGAGAAGAGAAGGAAGATGGAGAGGGGGAAAGAGGAGAGAGGGAAGGAGAAGAGAAGGAAGACGGAGGGGGGAAAGAGGAGAGAGGGAAGGAGAAGAGAAGGAAGACGGAGGAAAGAGGAGAGAGGGAAGGAGAAGAGAAGGAAGACGGAGAGGAGGAAAGAGGAGAGAGGGAAGGAGAAGAGAAGGAAGATGGAGAGGGGGAAGGAGGAGAGAGGGAAGGAGAAGAGAAGGAAGACGAGAGGGGGAAAGAGGAGAGAGGGAAAGAGAAGAGAAGGAAGACGAAAAGGGGGAAAGAGGAGAGAGGGAAGGAGAAGGAAGATGGAGAGGGGGAAAGAGGAGAGAGGGAAGGAGAAGAGAAGATGGAGAGGGGGAAAGAGGAGAGAGGGAAGGAGAAGAGAAGGAAGATGGAGAGGGGGAAAGAGGAGAGAGGGAAGGAGGAGAAAGAGAAGGAGCTGAGGGGTAGAAAGAAAGTAAGCTGGAAACAAGAAAAACAGGTAAAATGGGATTCGAAAAGGATAATAAAGAGAAATGAGATGTACAAAAGGATGCAACTCTACATGTATGTAAACAAGATGGAATACAGAGAATGAGAAGAGGGACGGACAGAGAGATGATTAGATCATAGGAAGAAAGACCCTTAGAAGAAATAAAGTCAACTCATAGAAAACAAATAGAGGGTAATATGTGGAATGAATTTAGGCTAGAAGACAGGAGCTTGATAATCAAAAGACGACATTCGTCTTCATTTCATCCACTTTTCTGTCAACATCATTAAGTAGACTTATGCAAAAAGCAAATACCAGTGAAAGGCTTTTAAAGATTTTAATATTACTTCTACATCCCAGCAACATCATACAAGACAGTGATCCCAGACATTAATCAAAATTTCAAGAACTTATAAAATCTAGAAGTCAATACACAACTCTTGCCTTAGCACAACTTGTAAGTATGGATGCTTTTAAAACTCCATTGGACGTGCAATATCTAAGAGAAAAATGCTGTATTGCTTTGGACATGAAGACTTTAATCAATGCATTACACAATGGAGTATTAGGTTTTGCTTGACAGGCGTAAATAGACAATAGAACGTGCGAAGGAACATATGTAATCCTTTAATGGTACATCCCTGCTTCTCTTCGCTTCCCTCTATAAATATTTAAGTGGAGGAAAGAAAGCGAGGGATAAGCATCAATCAATAAGTGAGATTGCGCTCGCCACGGACTGACCATTCTTGAGATTCCTGGTACTGTATTTGGCCAACAGATGGCAGCATTCTTGTTTTCCCAGGAAATCAAGTCAATTGAAAAATGGGTTTTTTAATACAGCTTTGATAGCCAAGAGACTAAGTGGTGATTTGTACAGAAATGAGGCAACATATCTGAGGCATGTAGCAGAATGTTGTAGGAACATGAAGTTAATAGAGTTGAATCATTGAAGAGAGTTGAAGAAACACAAAGATGTTGCTTTTTTTTCTTCAAAATTTGCATTGAATTGCTATAATTGGTCATGATTAGAGTGGGAATATTGAATGAAATTTGTTTTGAACATTGTGTAATTATACACCAATTATACAGCTATCATAGGATAAAAACATAGTAGTTACAGTTATATATATATAAAAAATTTCTGATTCTTCATGTGCTTGTAAATGCCTATCATTATTTATATATCACATACTGCAAACCACAATGAGCTGAAGAAGGTAATCTACATTTTCATTCAATAAGAATGTTCCACTAATCAATCTATTTGGAGTTTGAGAGAAAACTCTCACAGCTCCCTCTTAAGTTGACTGTCAAGTTATTTTCAGTGGTGTTTCACCTGTGTTGTTCGTCACTAGAAATGTTGAAGAACTAGAAATGAAAGTGCTAGAATCATAACATGCCACAGCATGACCGCGTCCCCACAATGTGCTTTTATGTCAAACGTTGTGGCTTTATTACAACGACAGATGACTAATTTTCAATAGAACTACTTGCATAGAAATTTCCATAGAACTACTTCTTCACTTCATCTTTATGACACAGAGGTGTGTCCTCCAACTATGTCTGTACTATGATGAATGTATATTTTGTCATATTTTTGTTACAAATGCATGTACATCAATTTGTTCACTTTATTACTTTGTATACTTATATTGGAAAGTTGGAAATAAATGTCTTTAAATCTGGAAACTGAAACACAAGTTTGTATCAGACTTGTTTGATGATAGCAGTTATCAATGAATGCATACTACATAATGATATTGAATTAAGCACCAAAATTAAGAGCGAGCAAAGCAAAACAGCACACTCCATCTTGTAAAGGCATGTAAAATGTATGGAGGATTTCTTAACTGACAAAATCTCGGCCATTCGGGGTAATGTAAGTTTCTGTTTGGTCTGTTTCATCAGTATGACAAGAGAATATGATATGGAAAATGGACGTAACTTCTGTGAGACCTCAATATAGTATATTATTATTTTTTTGAAGGATTTTTAAGCGACCAGAAAAATTGGCATGTCTTTATGGTTTGTGCAAAAGTACCTGGATGACCGTGCAATTTTAAAACAACATCTCATGGTTTGTGTCAAAGTACCTGGATGACCGTGCAATATATTTCCATATCTCATGGTTTGGTGTGCGCGTGATGCGTAAAAAGGTGAATACGCGTTTAGATACTGCAAAGGTTAAGACAATGGATGTATGCACGAAACCCTGGCAAGATGCTTGGGTAAGGAAAAATTAATGTTTTTCTACCTGTGTTTTATGTTGAAGTCAATACAAAAACATAAGGACATTTGATGGTGACGAAAATTGAGGAACTAGGTTTCATACAATTAATAATAATAATATTGAATGGCTTTTCTTTCGTGGGACACAAGGGTATAACGCTTTGAAAATATTTCACTCGATGTACAGACTCGTGAAATATGCTCGTAGCTCGTTAGATATACCCTTGTATCCCACTCAAGGCCATTCAATATTATATAAGTACCACACAACTATGTTGAGCAGCACGTGTCATATTGGTTTCTTTTTCTAAAGAAATAACAAACTTTATTTTTCTGTGGATTCAGTGAAAGAGGATGGGTGTATTTGCTCCGAAAATGCTGTATCATCAAAATAAATAATGATGAAGCCCATTGTTAAACCGAAAAACAAAATCTGAAATGTATCCCCCCCCAAAAAAAAAATAAATAAATAAATAAAAAGACAGCATAAAGAAGGCAACTGAAGACATTGTTATCCAAAATATAAAGCAGAAACTTACTTGACACACTTGAAGCATCTCTTGTGAATGATGTCTTCTGCTGGCATGGCAACCTCGTCTCCTCTTTCCACCTTCAATTCACACACCTTACAGTTACCCAACGGAAGCAGCATGCAGGATTCACTTTTGCTTCTTCTCCGCAATACCTTCCCCTGCTTGTTCTGTATCGACTCCCGCGAGAGCATCCGACGTAATCCCGAAAAAGGTTTCTTACTGGTAGGCGACGTCATGGCAACAATGTCATCCTCCTCCATGATAACGGAGGAGCGCTTCTCCCGCTTCTCACAGCTATAAGGGTTATTGTCAGAATGGGAACGTTGCTTGGGGATCTTCACCTTCCCGTGATCCTTCTTACGAGGTTTCGGGTATTTTTCATTTTTGCGGACAAAGAAATCCGGTTGCATGATGCTGGTCTTGCTCTGAGGTAAAGCACGGTATGAGGCAGGTAACGTACTAGATTTCGGTTTTCCACCATTAAATTTGACGCTAGGGTTATCCACGTCCGTATCATCCTTGAATAGAGTAGATCCAATATTCCGAGGCAAGGTCCCTGATTTTGGTCGGGGCTCTTCCGGCTCTTCAAACACATCATCCAAGGAACAAGCGTCGACCCGCCCCTCGCTACGACTTCGCGTTGGACGGCGTAATCGCTTGAACCAAGGGGAGGATTTGCCGATGGAGTCCGGCGACTGACCGGGTCGGCCATTGACTAGGTCATCATCAAAGAATGTGAGGGAAAGATCAAAACTGACTTGCTTTCGGAGCAACGGAGCACTCCTACACTCCATGCTGGTCCCACGCATGTTGTATGGTGCTCTATCTCCACTCACCACGTCATTTCTGCTATCCACAGAAGAGCTATCGCATGTCTCACTATCTGTAGTATGCTCCATGGCCTCAAATACCCCAATCTCACCCCCCTCCTCTTCATCATGGTACATTCCATTCATTCCACTCTCTGCAGTACAAATCAAATTATCCCTCGATGATTCCATTCCCCTTCCCGGGGATGCATTATCTAGTCTGTCCTCTTGCGAGAGGACACCCTGCTGTGCCACCTGCACTTTTCCACCCTCCAAATTGCACTTGGGTTGCCGTGTACGAGTATCTAGTACTTTGCTTGGAATAGCACCATTCGGAGGAACAAAATCCTCCCTCCTGGTCCAGATATCTTCTATTTCAGGTTTGTGAGTAGAGTTGTCATCACTGGTATGGGCCCTCCTGACCTTCAGGTCTGTTCCTGTAATTAACTGAGAGCAGTTATCATTAAGGGCCATACCATCTGGTGTTGTGCGATTCATTTCAGTCATGTTTGAATTATTACCCTGCATAGCTCTCCGCGATGAACCAGACTCATCTGATTCCAACGGTATATCGACAACTATGAGGCGAGGTGGATCGCGGAGCTTCGGTTCTGATTGCGCATGGTTCAGGGCATTTGTACCATGTATGTTATCATTGACAGAGTTTACTTGCTCGCTGTACGACATGCAGCGGGATGAACCAAGCCTCCGATTAGGATGTGGACTTGAATGCCTCTGACGGTTAATAGCGTTACAGCTTCCGCCAACATTTGTATCCTGAGCTTCACCAGTAAATCCAGTATTATTGCTACGACTGCGATTCAGATTCTGAGGTCCGTTGTCATCCACAAAACAGGTGAGCATTGCTGGCTCGCTTATCTGACGGAATATCCTCTTTTCTTGCACAAACTCCTGAGAAGTGCTTGAACGTTCCAATTTAGGGGTGAGCGAGAGCATTCGTCTCCCTGCTCCGAGATTAGGTGCATTGGGGCGCCCTCTCTGTTGAGGACGACCGTTGTTGAATCCTGCAGCATTGGGGCTGTAACTCAGAGAGCGTCCAAACTGCTGAGGCACCTGCCGGCCTCTGGTTATAATTGCTTGGTGCTTGTTGCGGTGTGTCAAATCTGCCAGGCAGCGTGCCATTGTTTCCCCGGCAACCGCCTCCTCGAAGCTCATCAGGCGAGGGCGTTGCTTGGGTTGCGAGACAGCCTTGCCCAGTGAGAGGGACTCCCCAATCTTCAACTCACCATGATTAGCCATCTTATTCCCATTCATACTGTTTAGGATCTCATTCCTCTCTCCTCCTCCTCCTCCAACTCCTCCTTCATCTTCCTCCTTATTCTGCCTCCCATTTGGCATCATCATCATCATCATCTTCTCCTTGGTATCTTCTCTCTCCAGCTCCTCCATGGTTACCAAGCGTTGCTATGCACCTTGTAACAATCCCTAGCAATGATCGAGATCCAAGCCTCTTGTAATTACACATCAACTCATTTGAAGACGGGAAGGAGTGGTAAATAAACAGCAACGGATCATCTCTGGAGATAATAACGGCAAGTAAACAAACCTGCTCTTGTGAATTAGAAATCTTATAGAAAGCTTTCCCCCTTCTGGTTGGACTTTAGCAGCGACAGCATCTCATACTTGAAGCTCATCACAGATGTTTTAATCACGGCTCAAGGAAAAATCATACAGCATCATCCTCTATGCACGTACAATATGTTCCTCTTGGCAAGCTTGCTGCAATCAGAGAGAGGAAGAGAGAAAGAGAGAGAGAGAGAGATTATTAATGACCATAAGGTTAAACATTAGACACATGAGAAGGCTACAAAATGATATCGTTTGTTGAGAGCCAGAAGGACGTTAACTCTGTGTTGAAGTACATGTAAATAAGTTAACGCCTTTCAATCTCTCAGCAGATGATATATGACACGTATCCCTATCATTTTAAAATTATCAATGGTGAAGCATTGGTGATGACCATATCACATTGCCAAGATTAATTCACAATGCCACGAGGGCTTCATTAAAAAGCAAGGGCACCATTTGTTCTTACAGTCTGTGCTTAAACTGTGCATCAGCCCTTGAAATCTGTGCGACATCTGTCTTTCAGAATAGGAACGGCTTCATTGCTGTATCAGATTTCATGGCAATTCCTTTCATCAATACAATAAAACTTGCACGTGTCTCACTCAACAGCCACAGTGTGAAATGATCAAGATAAGAAACGCACATACAATACGAGCATTGTTTTGTAAATTTACATCTGCCGGTAAAAAAAAAATTAAACAAAAATCATAGCAATTACTTTATTTTCATTCTATTGATTCTCATGCAGCAAATGTTTGCACAAAAGAATGATCACTACGAACCCTGCTCAGTTTACTAATAAATCTTAATAATGGGTAAAGATAACTAAAAATTTAACTGTATATCCTCCATAGGTGATCATTTGATTATAGAGCATGGACTTTTCATATTGTCTTGCTCTTTGAAAAAAAAAAATATAACAATGTCTGAGGATTTTCAAAGAGGAGATAAAAGGATGCTTTGTTACTGGTTCCATGACATTTGCTCCTGCAACAATTGCTCTGGTCTAACTTTACCATGATAATCCTAAACCTAAACCTAAACCTAACCCTAACCCTAACCCTAACCCTAATCCTAATCTTCACATTGTCCTGAACAAAAAAACAAATCATGACTTTGACCTTTTGAGATATGGACGGCAGAGCAAATGTCGCAGGAGCAAATGTCGGGTCACCTTTGTTACTACATCTGTAAAAGAAGGCTTATTTCACTTCTGTAGCTGTATGGTTTGGTCAGCACAATATCCTGAGGGACATATCCAGTTGCTTTTCAAAATAAAGGTATATCAAGCCAATTGATACCAAGTGGCTCAAAGAATACACCTCACTTGTGTATAAAATGCTGGTGACAAGCTAATATTTGCACTTTTAAGGGCATTTATACGAAAACTTCAGTCATTCAATCATTCCCTTTATATCTTTGTGTTTTCAATGGCTCAACTGGTCTTTTTTTCAATTTGAGAGGTGCATCCGCCCATGCATATAAACTTTGTCAAGCACAGTTTGAAGTTGTTTTTGTTGTTGTTGTTTTTTGGGTGTTTTTTGACTGGATTGGATTAGATTGTATATCACAATAGAGTTACTTCAGGAATAAAATAAGTTACAGAATTTAGTTCTTTTTAGCCATGACTGAATACTGGTCAGACGTGAAATCTGCCTTGGAAACCGGATATTCTCTCTCCGATAGCTGGAGGATGACCTTTACCAAATCAACAGTGACAGCTCTCAATCAACTTCATGACATTTACTCCATAATTCTCCGGGGTCAAAAAAATGATTCTCTGACCAAGCAATCTTTAATTCACCTTACCTCCTAAACACATTTTAAATACTCTCCTGACTGACTATACAATCTATTCTCCTTGAACTTCATACAAGACACTTCATATGGTAAACAAAATAATCAAATTATCACATTACAACAATTTCCAAAAAAATCAACACACCTCCGAATCCCAAATCAAATTCCCCAGGACAAAGTATTGCAGGTGCCCCGCGAAGATGGGGCAAGGAAATCGGATAGTTTACCCATTGCCATGGCAACCATCGCCATGGAGAGAGGGCGGTTGCAGGCCCTACACCCAATCTTAATTTGATTGCTCTTGCCGACAGATGGTGGCTAAATAGATTAGTAGAGGCTTACAAATTGTAGGGTTGGCAAAGCCTGATCAGCTGGGGAATAGTACTCAAGTGTGTTACCATTAGAAGGAGGTTCAAGTTGTACATCACATGTCACATCCTTTCTTGCCCTGCCTAATATGTCAGCTGTTCCATGGTAACACTCTGGCAAGGTTTTTGGTTACCAATATTTCCAAAATTTGCCGTAATTCAAAAGCAGAAACAGTAAAAGTATCGTGACATTTCTTTTTCTTTTTCATACCAAACCACAGGAGCCTTGAATCAAATGATTAGGAAACAGAATGATAATGTATTAAATGTTAAAGCTTCGCCTTGATCAACAAATAAGACCAAAACATTATTTGTATGCAACAGACTTTCCTCCAACTGGTATTAAATGAAGTTCATGAAAAGAAGAAAAGATTTAAGAACCTTCCAGAATTCCAGATTCAGCCAATGATACAACTGATCATGTTCTTTATTCTGGATATATGAATCACAAGGAATCACTGAGTCACTTTGGGAGGATCAAAACCAAATAAAATGTTACTTTTGATGCCCTTTACATTCCATGTTAACTCTCTGTCATGTGGTAGGACATGTTTAGTTGAGTCCTTGAAAAGTTCATTGAACTACAAGTTGAACCTGTTCAGTGCCCTGTACAATGCTTTCACATTCTTTCTTCTTTTCTCGCTCTCACTTTCTTTCCCCTTCTCTCTCCCCTACCCCTCTCCCTCCCTCCTCCCTTCCCTCCTACCCTCCCTCCTCCCCACTCTCTCTCTCTCTCTCTCCCCCTCATCTCTCTCTCTTTCTCCTCTCTCCCCCTCTCTCTCTGTTTCGATCTTCCTCCCTCCCTCCCTCAATCCTCTCTTCTCCCTGCCTCTCTGTCTCTCTCCCTCCCTCTCTCTCTCTCTCTCTCTCTCTCTCCCTCCCTCTACCCTCCCACTCTCTCTCTCTCTCCTTCTTTCTCTGCCTTTCATTCTCTCTCTTCCTTTGTCTCCTCCTCTGTATCTTTAAGTAGTGAAGCTAGGGACATGGGTGGGCATGTGCTCCCTCCCCCCCCCCCCCCCCCCCCCGGCAAAAACAGAAGGAAAAAAAAAAGAGAAAAGAAAAGAGAAAAAGAAAGGAAAAGAGGGAAGGCATCAGAAGACGATATATGTACAACCCCTTTTTACCCTCCTCTCATTCGATGGCCTTATTCTCTTACATTTTCAGATAGCCCCCCCCCCTCCCTCCCCCATAACACCAGTGTGCCCCCCCCCCCCTTGATAGCTGGACCCCTGCTATACCACTACCCTCTCTCACCTAGCCACCCAAACATACACATGATTCATGAGCAAATAGTGATTCACCTGTTCTGATCAAAACCAAGCATAGTAAATTGGTTTCTATTCCATTATCTACATCATATTTGACAGGAAATAGAGGGGGTGTGTAACGAACTATAGTATGAAACCAACTGGATCCGGTATAAGAACCTAAGAAGTTCGTAGATGACGGTAATCATTTACAATTCTCATAAGCATCATTGATTCATTGGTTGATTTACCCCTTCCATGCCACCAGATGTTTGAGTAATTGTCAAAAATGAACTTTCAAGAGTTAAATATTAACTTTCAATGAGTTTTTTTTTTTTCTTGAGCAAACTGGGCAAAGATATATTGCATAGGAATAAACATTATATTGAAGGCTCAGGTTTCTGTATGAGGAATAATTTTCAAGCCATTCTGAGCCTAAACAAAATGCTCAACACTCCAATATTTGGGCATGATTTGCCACCCACGGCCTGGTAGGGGTTAAGGACAGACAATTTAACACATAAAGGCACCAAATCACTGTATATTTAAACCAAATATTCCTGAGCACTCCAACTAAACCTATTAAACTCTTCCATCTTCCCTTTTTTAAAAGAATATATTTTTAATTCCTAATGTATCTTTTATTTTCACACTCCAGTTCAATAGCAGATGCTTCACTAAATTTATCTTCATTTTGTTTGTTTGTTCTGCATTTCAACATTTTTTCCCCTGCAATTTAAACGTGCTATCTTTATCCTTTCTTATTATCAAGTTGATTTGTGTTTTTTTTCTCAAACAGACTATTTGATATTTTTGGAAAATTCTTCCACAGATGATTTGTTCACAAATTTGTTGGGGAAATGAAATTATGATCTTTTAGCCAATCTTTTGGATTTTTTAGCCAAACAAATTTGAAACCATTTTACTCTGCTTTAAGTAGAGAGTGGCTACTGATATCAAATTCGCGTTGTGATCAATTTCAATCCATCACAACTCTTATAAGACAGAGCCTTTGTCTTGACTGGAACATAGATTTACATAAGCTATGTTTAAACGGGACTTGTGGTTTCGAAAGTTAGCGAAACTTTAAGTTAACAAAACAATGACTTACTAATAACAATGAGGGTTCACATGGGCTCGAAACGATGACGCTCGTTGTTCTGATATTAATCAGAGGTCAATCAAAGGCGGAGGAATGTTGGGCTTGGACAATGGAAGTAAAGGGGCACCCTCTGTCCGCCAAACAAAAGATGTCTCCCCCCCCCCCCCACTTCCATTGTCCGAGCCTAATGTTCTGCCGCCTCTGTAAGCAATCGTAGTTTAACACGAGTAAACTAAACTAAATAATAAATTAAACAGCGAGTATGCTAAACTTAAAGTTTATTTTGTTCACACAGTCCATAACCACGAGCTGCTCGTGGTTTTGGCATTAACTACAAGTTCGTTTGTGGTTCTAGAACTACAAATAAACTTAAAAGTTTTGGAACTACGAGTCCACTTATACAGTCTCAAACTACAAAATAACTTAAAGTTTAGCTGCCTCCATGTGAACCTGACTATAGCCTGCTTTCAGTCATTTGTTTTCAAATGTTAAATGATATCTTTAACCACAACTTCAACCCATCAAAACAAAAGCGATGGATTCCCAAGACTGTCTTGGAGCGCAATGGGCCCCCCCCCCCCCCCCCCCCCGGACTTACACCTTCTCTTCCTTCTCAATGTTCTCTTCCTGAAACATGACACCAATGTATTAATGTTCTGCGGTTGTCAAATCCTGGCATTGATATATTTGGAAACAAAAAACTTGGCTTCCAGTCTAGACGACAGTGGATGTCAACCAATGTCACATACTGTACATCATCAGATCCATTTCCACTCAGAAATTAATCTGGTTATTTGGGGAGATAACTTTATTCTTACATCAATTCAGGCAAGGTCTACATGCATACATGTATATTGCCTTTAGAGGTTTCACAAAGGTGCCATCTAGGGAGGTATCTCAATTCTGACATCGATTTAAGGCATACATTAATTAGGCAGATGTTTACTAATACATCTGAGCAAATAATTCTTTTGTAAAATCAGTTGGAGACACATGTTTTGCAATTGCTAAAAGGTTATATTTTGAATGCTTGTATGAAGGGGTTTGAATTTCTTGATAAAAATGAATGCACCTGCTCTGCTACATTATTCCTTCTCACAGCATAAAGTTTTTATCATGGGTACGTGAATGGCTTCGACAACACACAAAAAAAAAAATTGAAGCATACCGTTCTACAAAGTATTATCTATGGCTGAATGGGAGTCCAGTGGAAGTAAACAAAAAACTAAAGGGATGGAAAATATAAACAAGATGAATGCGACTGCATCTCCTATATGCCTTCTGCCTAAATTCAGTTGATGGCTAAAACTGTTCTTGAAATATTGTGATAACCAGAATAAAAAGCCTCTAATTACATGTTAATTGACCTCTTTGACATTTGACCTTACACCTTATAACCCAAAAGTCTAATCAGATCAACTTCCTATGGTGATACATACATGTACTAGCACTAAGTTTGAAGTTCATACCTCAAATGGTTCTTGAGTTATCGCTAGAACAAGGCTAACACCTGAAATTTCAGAAATTATCCTCTGTGACCTTGACCTTTGACCTACTTACCCCAGAATCTAATCAGATCATCTTCCTATGGTGATACATACCAGCACCAAGTTTGAAGTTCATACCTCATGTGGTTCTTGAGTTATCGCTAGAACAAGAAACGGGACGTATGGACAGACGAACAGACAGACGGACAACCCAAAAACATAATGCCTCCTTAGCACCACCTTCAGTGGGCGGAGGCAAAAAATGTAATTCAGCAATTATTTAGAAACAGATTTACTTATATAATTTCATTTAATTTTGCAATGTGAAGAGATTTTTATCTGAATAAAGCGAGGCAGGTGACTCTAAGCAGGTGATGTAGCAGAAGTCAAAATAAGATTAGAATCAGGTTTCTCTAAATCCCCTTTGTTAATTCTCTTCAAATCCCTGTGACGAGTTCAAACAAAAACAATTATCGTTGACGAAGTACGAAGTGAAATCTCACTGAACTACTTTATACCTCTTCAGAACAAAAATAAAGCTGCATGCGGCAACATGAAGTAGTGTCAACTGTTAAATCTCATGAAACCAGGCCTACATTGTATGGCCCTGTTTAGATCTTATATCATAAATTAACATTCAAGAGTCAAGAGTTTAATTCTTTGTTTCATTTTACATTTTGGCATCAGAAATTTTCAGTATGAATAACCTTATACTATTGTACCTGTTTCTGTTTCAGGAAAAAAATTAATAGCTATTATTAGTCATAACTTTTAGTAAAACATTAACCATCTTGGGTGAGATATGCTAACAATGGCTCAGAAATGGTTAACAGACAAGATGCTGAACACATCTCACAGAATTATGCAATTTGATTTTATTACAGTGCACTCCTGTCATTAGCAGGGGTGTCATGCCCAATAGCTATCAGGAGAGTTCCCCCACCACATTAAAAAATGTGTGTTATAATGCAGTTTATGCTTTGCCCCCCCCCCCCCCCCCCAATCTGTAGATTTACTAGGCAAGCTTGCCAGTAACTCCTTGATTTAAAGGGGGGATTTCACACCATTATACTAAAGACCTATACAATCTTGCTTCCCATAAACCTTTTGGACTGACTTTAACATGCAGCATTACAAACAGGGTGAAAAGAAACACTGTGGTGCATAAGAACAAAAACTCAAAGTCTTTTTAACACATGTATCCCTACAAATGATGCAGACCCTTTCAATTTCCTTTATTTGTGATAAATAAAAGAATGAAAAGTGTCTGCTTCATTTCTATGGAATATAATATAAAACAAAAATCAAATTTTTGCTCTACAGATTCAACCCTGTGTTCCTACATTTGACAGTATTTTCAAAATGAAACATCACCTTGAAAGCCTTAAAGAGGAAGAGAGAAGTAGACGACCCAATATGACTGGGCAGTTTTAGCCCCCTCCCAATAGACTAGAGCTGCCAAACCTCTCAACTTGAACCTTCGTTGAGGGGCTACCTATCAAAACCCTAAACTTAACGATCTGCTTACAAAACTTGAATTCCTTCTTTTATCTCAAATGTTTCATCTTGACATGTGACAATACAAGTTTTACAGCAGCTATTTCAAGCAGCCATTTAAAGAACTATTTGATATTTAAAAATGACATGATGTACAGTCAGTCCAAAATGATCTGACAGAAAAATAGCCGCGAACACATAGTGTTAAATTTCTTGGAAGTTTGAAATTTACCACCCCAAATAATTCTTTGTGTGGAGTTTCATGCCAGGTTTTTTCAGAGAGTTTATAATAATGATACTAATAATATAATAATATAATAATAATAAAAGTAATAATAATAATAATATAATAATGATATTAATAATAACAATAATAATAACAATAATACTACTAATAATAATAATAATAAATGTAATAATAATAATAATAATAATAATACTACTATTAATAATAATAATATTAATAATGATAATAATATTATAATTATTTCGTTCATATTTTGATATATACATAATATTGTGTACTCGACTTGTTATATGCCTATTGTCTTGTTTTTGTCATATGATTGTATATATACCCTGTACAATGTTGAAGAACTTGTATCCTGGGATTGATTGTTACCCTTTTGTTATAACTTTTGAAATAAAAGGATTTAAAAAAAAAATACACTGAAAATAGAAAGGAAGGTTTGGCAATCCTCTTTTGACACATAGATTGAAAATTCTTTCCTTTAAAACTTTACTAAGTTTTTCCTGAACATTTTAGAGAACACATACCATAGAAGAATACCTTTAGATTCAATTCATTTATTTCATTCTTCATAAAAATATACAAATATGATACATGATACATGAGATAAAAATTTTGACATAAAACAAGCTAAAGGTACATGACTAATATGATAACACGATGTACATTTTAAAAAATTAAACGTGACACATTTTATGGGAATAGGGGGTAAAAAAAAAAAGAAGAGCATTTAGCCTTATAAAATGTTGACCCTTTAGATAAATCATAAAGCAAGTGAAAGAGAACCTTTAAGAATAAAAAGTCTGAAATATATTTGTTTTGGTGGTGCCTATCATAGTGAATCATAAAGTATGAGTCAGTTTCCCCTTTAGCGGTCACTGCATCCTGTCTGTCCAGTCTAATGTCCAAGCATACCTGGTGTGGATGGACACAGTTGACACACCTGAGGCTACCTGAGGCTTGCAAGATAAGGTACATGTACGCCATATACTCCATGGAAAACCCCAAAACTCAAGAGACACAAAATCAGCCAAAAATTACATTTTGTTCAAATGAGCTCTTTTTCATGTATAGAAAGGGTGATATTTAGTCTTTACAGGTGGTTTTTCTGTATCTTATTTTATGTTTTCTGTAGCTCTCTTTGTCATCTTTCTTTTCACTGAAAATCCATTTTATATTTCCAGTGTTGTTTTTTACTCCTATGTCTTAATAACAGCACAAACCAATATAAAGGAGAGAATGTGTCATGATATATTTTCATGTAAAACTGTGCAATATATAACAATATCACTGGACATCATGGGTGAATGCTTGAACTTAACAATGACTTTAGAAGAGATATCTAAAGAATATTGGAAATCATGAGTAAATGCTTTGAAGTTAACAATGACTTTAGAAGAAATAACTAAAGAATATTGGAAATCATGAGTGAGTGCTTGAAGTTAACAATGACTTTAGAAGAAATATCTAAAGAATCTTCCAAAGAATCTGCCATCCTCTCATCCTTCCATTTGAATACAGATGTCTTCCCCCCCCCCCCCACCTTTTTTCTCCCTCTCTTTTCTTCTCTCTCTCTCTCTCTCTCTCCTCTGTTGCCAACTCTTTCCACTCCCCCCCCCCCTCTCTCTCTCTCTCTCTCTCTATCTTTCATACATATTTCTTTCATACATATTTCTATCTCTCTATGTATATCCTCCTACTTCTTGTTTGCTACTCTTCTTTCCTACTCTTCTCTCCTTCTACCTTCTCCCTACCCCCTTGGTTTTCCCGGTCTCTTACCTTCTTCACATGTCCTCAATCTTTTACACTTTTTTTTTTTATTTTCATCTCCACCTTTTTCTTTCCTTTGGTATGATCTTTCACTGATTGATTCAGCCATTAACAAAAACAAAAACACATTTTCAAACAAAAACACAAAAGAGCACTTAGAGTTGCTACAAGGTATTGCAACGAACCTGAAATAATTTCAAATGATTTAAAGGCCAACAACATACCAATGTTGTTTGACGAGTGTCCCAATAAAATAGATTTGGACTTCAGGCAATGGTTTGCCCAACCGTAGACTAATGGACGTGACATGAATTGAAAACATTACACGATACATTGCAAATTGTTATTGAAGCCCCAGAATTTCAAAAAAAAGGAGAAGGTCTTCAAGCCTTTTGTCAACATGAATTTCTAGTTCTTTATACAAACATGTTTTTGTCTCACATTTTCCTGTTTGGAGGAACAGACTTGTGAATTCATCTTTGTATTAAAGTTGTATTTTTATACAGTACAGGTTTTAAAAAAAAGAGAAGAGAAAGGAGCAGAGTATTGGCACAATATGCTTAACCTACAGCAGCAGAATTAATGCTTGTTAATTTGTTTTGTATCAGTTTAAATCACTAGCATTATACCAAAATACCCTAAAATTTTCTATATCAACATAGCCTAACATCTACAAAAATAGAAATGTAAGCTCTTTCTGAAAATACACATTTTGTCATGCTAGATGCATGTCCAGTCAAAATTAAACAGATTTTTGTCGTGAGCACAGAAAAAGTGTGCAAAAACATTTTATAAATATTTAATTCTTTATTAGTTTTTTGAAATTATGAAAGGATAAAAAATGATACAGAGAAATCACAATCTGTTGCGGTTAACAATTTAGAGAGTGAATAATAGAAATGTGTTTTGTAGATGTATAGTTAAAGAAAGGTACATCAACTGGCAGTAAATTTCATCTACCACATCTATCTGCAGCACACACAATTTTCTTTATCTTGTCCTTATACATAGCCCTTGATTGATCAATGTGTCATTGCTCTTAAAATGTCAAGTATATCACAGAGCAGATATAGCCTAAAGAGGTGTAACCGATTGATCATCCTAAGGCTATATTCAACACAATCTACAAAGAGAGGGGTCAACACACGCTCATTTCTGAAAAATTAAAATGTTGGAAGTTGGAGGAACGATGAAGTGTTGGTAGAAAAAGGTTGGGGATTTTCCCCCACTTCCAACAATTCATCTTATCTATTTCATTCATTTATTTATTTTTTGTAAAATTGGCAACTCCCTCAATGTATCATTCCTTTCTAACTTCTCACTCTCTCTACCCCCCCCCCCATTCTCTCTCTCTCTCTCTCTGTCTGTCTTTCCCTCCTCTATCTTTTACCATATTAACATATATCTCCATCTACTATTTCTAACCATCATCTCATAAACCACTCAATCATACCCTAAATCTTAACAATAAACTTTATTCACCGCCCCTCCACTTTCCCTTCTAGTTGCCCCCTTAGTAGTTGCCTCTGGCAAGGCAGCACATGTTGCCAATTTGCAGCATGTGCGTGTGCTGAGTGACCTGCATTCCTAAGGATCTGTGAAAATATTAACCGATACGGCTTATTTCGCTGTCCAAGCACCTCATCATTTTCAAACTTGATGATAGAAAATATTTCTTATCTATAACGTGATGAATTATTACAATTCTAGTCTAGTCTCTGAGACTCTGCACTCAGAACTTCCTTATAAATACAAAGTCATGTAATATCTAAACCCATAATATAAAACCCTGTAACTCATTCTGACAAACTTTTTTCTCCCATAATGTTCTTGCTGAGGCCAAATCTCCTGTTCTTTTGCTTTACAAAAAAAATTAACTTTAGATTCACGATTATCGACTTATCGACAATATCTTCATGATAGTTTTGGAAAATTGTAAAATCAAAGTTTGTCTACAAACCTTGTTTGTTGTTGTTGATGCTGTTGTAGCTCTTGTTGTTTTCTTGTATCCTGAAGAAATCACGCCCACTCACTGCAGAATAAAAAGAATAATTCTATCATTACTAAGGTGCAGAAACAATTGCCATGATATACTTCTCAATTAAAAATCTGTCATTAACTGAGATCTACAGCGATGTTATCAAATTTACATGGAATAATTCCAGTCTAGTCCGAAAACACAATTCTATATAAACGAAAAAGTGAATTCAATTAATGCGAATTGATGTGCAAATGATTTTGCAATAAATACAACATACTATTCAATTCAATTCAATTAATCTTATTTATTTATGGAGCTTACAATCAGGCAGCAGCTGTTTTAATACAGAAAGGTCATATATTTATAAAAGATTTAATAAACATTATATACCTGAAATGCAAACCACATGGTGAATGATGAAATAAAATAAAATTATATTATAGTTTTTCTTTATTTACTATTGTATATTCTTGCTCATATTACAACATATATTTCAGTTTCTTCTCATTTAAATTTACAGATTTTTTTCACTGCTAAAGCTGCTAAAGCTGAATATCAGGATTATCACTTAGTTTGGAGATAGTGGCAACAGAAGGGTTAACGCACAGTCAATATTTGTGTTGTGGTATCTAAGTGTGTCAGAGACCAACCAAGAACTCTGACTGACTCATTCCTAAAACCTATTCACATTGGAAAGGTAATAAAATATTTAAAAATGTGATTGCTTGGGGTAAAGAAGTTATCTAAATAGCAGCTGCTCATGATTTGAATATGATGTCATAGCCCTACATTCCTTTCTTCAAATGTCATGTTACATTGTTATTTGTTGTTTGTTTGTTTGTTTTGTTTTTTTTACTGCTTTACCTACTGATGGCATAATTTATGCATTTTGTTGTTGCATAACAAACATAGAAAATATGTAAGTCATTTCTTGTTATTCAAATCCTTTCTAATGTCCTTTGGCAAGACATTAATCTACATTTGCCACTCTCCACCCAGGTGTAGTAAATGGGTACCTGGTATAGGAATTTATTCCTTGAATGCTTTCAGCACCTTAGGGAAGCTGGGCTAAAGCCAGGGTAATAATGGTACTTTGTAGGTGCCTTGAGCATCCCCTGGGATGGATACGTGCGTGATATAAATGTAGCTATTGTTATTATTATTATTATTTCTTTGTGTTCCACTGAACAGGTTAACATGCCACAGTTCGTTCCTCATTTCGCAAACCACCATACATGCATAGGTGGGAGATACGTCACTCTTTGCAATTTAACTTATTGCTCAAATGTTTCAAACCCCTTAATGGCACAGCTAAATTTCTTATCTCACATTCACAGAGTTTTTGCTTTGAAATTAAAACCATTTCTCAAAACTATGTTTATAGTATGAGTACAAACAGGGACATTCGTCTCTCGCTACGATTTGCTCCGCGGGGGAAAGCTATCATTTACATGCCACCAAAATAGCAGGAAGAATTTCAGCGGGAGTGACCTGCAAGAATTTTAATGCATTCGGATCCACTCTTTTTCAATGTCTCGGCAGTCACTCAACATTCCTGATAATGTGCGGAGAATCTTTTCATCTTCCTTGAAAGATTGCTGTCGTAATTTAGAAGGCAGTTTAATTACAGGCCTGACACAATTTAGTTCCAGAAGCAAAATGTCCGTCTTAATAATCATCTTGATTAGGAACTTGAGTACTTGAGCCTCACTAATTACATGCACATATTCCAATGAAATATCAGGAATGATTAATTGATATCCTTAAAGGAGAATGAAACCCTGGGGGTAAATCAATTTTAATGAAAAGAGAGGATAGAGAGAAGCAATTTTTAAAAAGTTCCATCAAAATCGGTTAAGAAATGAGGAAGTTATGAAGGTTTGAAAAGTCTCAATTTACTTCAGTAATATTAGCATGAAAGCCTTATTACAATTTTATTCTTGATGTTAAACAAATATGATACAGATAATTTCTTTGTTTCTTTAGAATCATCTATAAATTTTCAAAAATTTGAACAAATACAGAGATCATTCATCAGAATATGATGGTGATAGTTTGGGATTAGTGCTATTGAAAACAGCAAACTGAAACCTAAAAATTAAAATTGATTTTTGCATCAGAATGATGGTTACAAAGAGTTAACCTTTTGGATAGAGCCCTAAAAGAAACAAAAACTTAAAGTTGATATCAAGCATTTGAAAGCTATCATTAATGCAGATAACATTTCATATTTCCAATCACTCATTATTGATGAAAGGCATTAATCCTCATTCCAAGTCCCTTGGATAGGACTTACAGCCATTGGTCCCCTGATTGCTTGCCTACAACCATACACTTGATTTCTTAGCAGTAAGGTAAAATAAAATAAACCATCACACCATACTCTTGAGCATTTCATGAAATAACCCTTTCACACTGATAATTTACCCTGAAGGTACACTTCAACAAAGCTTTTAGCACAGAGGTGGCACATATCCCACTTTTAAAAAATAACAGCCTAATAAAAATCACATGTTAGTTTAATCACCTTTTCATGCTAACACATATTCTTTACCCTATCACATCAACAACTTACCCTAGAGCTATTTCCACCCACACACTGATTTTAAGAGAGGTAGTGCATGCATATCCCACTAAAAAGGAATAAGAGCTTAAAACAAGGTTCAAATTAGTTCAATCACCTCTCATTGTCACAACATAACACTACTGTATAACCAGAAACTTCCGCGATATAAAACTTTCGCGAATTATTAACGACAGCCAATTTCAAAGCAAGAAACTCTTGTGAATTGCAATAATTTTATGTTGCTTCAATTGTGATTTATTTTGCGGCATGAAACTTTTGCCAATCTGGACAACTCACAAAATTCACTAAAGTTTCATGCACGCAAAAATTTCTGGTTTTACACTATTGATGTTATGAGGGTTGTCATTTAACCCACTCCGAGAAATAACAAAGCTCTATCATATATGGTTCCAATTAGTTTAATCACCTTTCAGAATTAACAAGTGTCCATAGCCCTTTCATATTAACCCAACCACACAAATGATTTTAATTGGAGAGGACATAATATATTCTATGCTTTAGAAGTTTATGATGCCAAATGAAGACATAAATTAGTTAGAAAAAACTATTTTATTATTAAGAGGCAGTGTACATCCCACACTAAAAAGAATAACAGCTTAACATAAGGTTCAAATTATTTCAATTACCTTTTACCATTAAAACATCCCCTTTCATACTGATGTTTTACTTAGTGGTCTGGTTAACCATACAGTAATCTGTAAAGAGAGATGTCATTTAACCCACACTTAAAAATAACAAATTGCTATTATAGGGTTCATATCAGTTCAATTACCCGTGTACATTCACATGTATGTCAATATCCCTTTCATATCAACCCATGCACCCACACAACAATTTTAAATGGAGAGGACATAATATATTCTTTGCTTTAGAAGTTTATGATGGTAAATGAAGACATTAAAGTGTTAGAAAAACTATTAATCTCTATAATGACATTTTTCAGTCTTTGTCATGCATCTCATATATGGCTCATAAAAGTCATAGTATATGAACAAAGTGGGAGTTGGTGTTGCATCAGAAACTGGTTATGGACTCAAGTTCTTAGCAATCGATTTGAAAAATTACACATTTAAATGTAGTGTCGATGACAGCTGCCCCCACCCCATAAAAAGTTGTTTCAAATATTTTAAAATTATATAAATTATTTTTAAAATATTAGCTCAAGATATTCAACAATAACAGTCTTCTCCTGACTCCATGTCACCACATCCTTAAAATGCAATCAAATGAAAATGTTGTGTTTACATTTGCAATATATCTTCCATGTACAGAGCTTCAAAAGCTACAGTGTAATATCTTGTATTTACTACTTGATGAATGGCTGACAAGTGAAGGCAATAAGAACCTAGAAATATTGAGCACAAAAAATGATTGTTACATCTATTGAAATAAAAAATGGCTGTAAAAAGACATAAAATATATGAAACATAAGGTAGCATATCCCTTTAAGTAATAAAAATAATAAACTGTTCTTGTATAGCTCATATTACATTATGATATAACGTCCCTATGCACTTCCAAAGAGTTTGGATATCATTACCCTGGCTTTAGCAGGGTTAACAGCCCATACCAAACCTCTTTCATGCTTGGGGGCTACCTTGCTGAGACCTAGAAGGGCACTGACTCCTTTTCTTCAACACCCAGTTAATGCCCTTCTGGTTCTTAACAGACAATATTGTAAATAAATTCCCTATTGTCTAACACTGTTTAAGTCCCCACTGAAACATCTTAAAATGCTCAGGCTCCCCTTATAGCCACTGATGAGAGCTAAACTGACACTAACTCATATTTTAATACAAGCACAAATGCCCTTCTGGCTCTCAACAAACAATATTATGAATTAATCCCCCATAGCCACCTCCCCTTGCATTCTATACCATCAATCTCCAGACTCATTTGACACTCATTAACATGAATAAGTGAACAATTGGACTTGAGGGAGATGGGATAATGCCATTACGATGACACTTCACCCCAACGGTGTGAACATTCATAACTCCTATGGACGTCATCAAAGACATAAAGTTCATGGCATTCTACTAAAACAAATTCAATACCTGGGCCCTGTTTCATGAAATTTGTACAACAATAACAAGTTACAATTTAATTGATATAAGCTAATGAAATTGCTACATTTGATTGGCTGTAAGCAAATTTGTTATACAGCAGAAGTGTGGCAGTTATTATTTGTGATAAGTTTTATGAAACCTGGTCCTAGCCTTTCTCAGAGTAATCAGTTGTTTGCCAACAAAGATAGTATAAACTATCTCCATTCCCTGAAATAAGTAGCCTATTTCTTGGATATTTCTTGCAAACACTTCGACTGTTTACCATGTATGATCAGCACATAAAAGAAAACTCCTAACCAGAGGAAAGAGAATAGTGGGGTTTTGGGGGACTGAAGGGACTTGCAAGATGTGCCCCTAAAAACTCCTGAACGACCTCCCATTAAAACAACTTTTGTCTTTGCAAAAATCAATGAAGAACCCTTGAAAATGAAATATTTAGCCGCAAGTTGAAAATTATATCATTTTTTTTTACCCAAATCTCAATGTATCTCTCTGTACCGTTGTATTTTAAAATGTTATGGAGTTCTTTTAAGCGCATCATTTGAACAACTTAGAGTGTTACTTTATCCTGTTATTGAGCAAGCTCTGTGAACCGTCTAAAGCTTTCTCCCTCTAGCACCATCATCCGATACGGAGATGATAGGAAGATGTCATGAATAAAAGAATGATTGGACACAAGGGAGGCTTGATGAGAAATGTCAATACCACTGAAACCATGCCTTAGACACCATTCTCACTCACTAAGATATGAGCACTCCTATGCGAGTGTGAAGCCACAACAGCAGTGCTCCAGGAAACGTTTTGCTGGATGTTGATTGAACTACAGGGCAATACCATGTATGTCATATAGACCATTAGGATAACATTTACCACCATCTACAACCACACAAGAGAGTGGCTACACCAACGGGATAAAATTGCCTAAATCTTTTTTATACAAAAGAAGAATGGGGAAAACATCTCTAACCTACCGACTATGCACATGATTGATAGAAAACTAATGAATGGTCAATACTACAGAAACAAACAATTGTATCAAGTAATTTTTCGTTTTGGTGATGAGATGAAAGATGAAATGAATGAAATGAATATGATATAAGGGACTGATTTCACAGAATTACCCATAAGTATCTCAATGAGGGAGATGAGAGGCATGCAACAGCTCAAGAAAATCTCTCATGGATCGCTGGCACGAGGCATCAAAGCGAAATCATGTTTTAGGCACAAAATTTTACAAAAGAGCTCGATGCAAGGGAAAATGGTTATAAAAAGAGCTACATGTAAATGTACAGGTAATATGATGAAAAGGAGCCATGTGTAAAATCAACTGTCCCACTATGATGTTCTTTTGATTTCTTCTTCATGATGTTACGATCCAAAATCCACAAGAAATTTAATGTTCATAAAGTATTTATATTCATATTTAACAATTTACAGTTATGACGTAAAATGATGAAATAAGCAAGAATGAGTTGTACACTTAACAGAGGTAATTCACTTACATGTACAGTTTATCTCCAGATATCCAACAGCACAATATCTATCTTAAAGAGTCCACAATGTTCTTGAAATATAGACCAACTCTAAAAAGTGTGCTGGCTTTAAAACTTCCTATAACGAATGAAGAATCCAAAAAGATCTAGAATGTTCTTCCTCTACTGGATGTGTATTATTTACTATGCAGTTGACGATTCTTTTAGTAGTACAGAGTATATCCAGATATGAACCATCTTTCCATCTTCTAGAAATTTCTGTAACGGTTAGCGCACTGAGAAACCTATGAAAATATGAATTCCTTCTACAAGATTCCACAATATTATATAACAATGAGAATACTTTTGTTAATGTGATTGTGGCCTTATGGGCAGTCAAGAGATCGATGTCTCCTGAAGACGAGATGCTCAATTCTTTCTCTCTATAGGTGTTGATGATGCTACACCTCAACTGATATGTGCTTGATTGTTTCACTTGTGTAGGTCGATACTGCATTTCAGAAGGACAGTCTGATATTTATTTCACACTGAAAAAAAAACTTTCTGCTTCTTAGGTGTCCTGCCCAAGGGCAAGTCCAGACACCAGAGCATCTTGTATGTCCTTTTGAAATCACTCTCTGCCTTGAGTCTGGGAAAGTTAAATAAATTTAGAGAGACATTCAAGAGCACTTCAGAACTTTCTTAAGGGCTGTGAAGAGGTCAACATCTACTGAAGACAACAGGCTTAACTTCTGATATCAAGAATAAACAAGACCCCAGGAATAGACTACAGTACAATGAGAAGTGAGTACTGACTAAGACGTCACCTGTATTTCCATTTTCTGTGTATATGTAAGTGAAAACTACATTTTCAATTACTACACTTCTGTTATCATACACAACACCTCTTACATGAAATGCTATCGTATTGCCTATCATTGTTCCAAGTATAAGCATACTGTACTCACGATGAAGTAATATGAGAGAATTATGAAAATTAACCCTTTTGAGACAATTGACCACATTTTGTGGTTTGGCTCAATAACTTTTGATTCAGAGCTCTAAAAAAGATACCAGATGCATGAGAAGAAAGAGCAGAAATTTCTACACACATTGTTTCCATTTTTGTTGCATGACCATATTGTGTTTGATGCCAGGAATTTTAAAAAGGAGAATAAGCTTGAAAATCTTTAAATTGGCAACACATTGAGAGGTTCAAAATCACTGTTTTTATCAAAATTGGCAATTTTTTTCAACTTTCGACTAAGTTTCTAATGATGCATATTGTTTTCAAAGACATTACATTTTGTTAGAACCATGTAGCACTAAAAGGAAAATATTATTGTTGCCAATTTGAAGAACAAAATGTGATCAATTTACCCCTTAAATAATTCCTGTCATGAAAGGGTTAAGGTTCAAAGGAACCTGAATAGACGGACAAAAAAAATATTTTGTTAGATCTGACATTAACCATTACTCTGTATATAAAAGTATTCACTCTTGCCAAGGACTGCACATGCTTCAAAACCAACAATATATTGACACAGAAACCCATAAACATGGGGTTCTATTTACCGTGGTTTCCTACTAAAATCAACAAGTAAGCTCTTTATGATATAATCGGCTTGTTAGCTAAGTACAGGAATTAGTAATGGTTCATTAGGTAATTCAATTATTCAGGCCTTTCCCGGACCTCGTTAATATAATTGCGTGTCTGTAACCTGATGTTATGTACCTGGAAACTATAATTAAATTGTAACTGGATATTCTATAGACGATATTAATCAGCATAAGAGAAATTAATGGCGTTATTGAATTAATACAAATGATATGCTCAAGGCTGTAGCCTATATGTGCCACAGGCATGAATGCACATCATGTATCAAAGGTTTCATAGTCATATCATAGCACAGTACAGAATACAATATGCACATAATGACTGTGATCACACTGACATAGCTTTCAGACAAGGTATCTGTAAAGTATGCAGGGTTATCACATTTCAAACTTTGTTTTCACCTTTCCATCTGTCAATCTATCACATTCTGCCTTGAAGAAACAGAGAATAACCAATTCAAATAACTTTTAAAGAGAAGAAATGTTCGAGATGAATTTGGATGGAGCTTAGGTAGCTTAGCGAAACGCAATAGCGCATAAAGACGTGGGAAAGACGCAAAGAGGAAAATTGCTAGTTTTGTCTGTGCTTCTAAAATTAGAATCAGACATATCTGAATAAAGGTTCTCATATTATTTTGCTTAAAGGTGTTCAAAGAGGTAAATAATAATTCTACATCCTAATATTTTGGTTCTGCCTCTATGAAATAAAGGTTTAAATTTGAATAATTTTGTCATATGAGTCTTTCCCACGTTTTAAAGCGCTGCAACGTTTCGCTAAGCTACCTTAGCTGCATAGCATACAGATTAGCGTTGTCGTTATACACCAAGAGAATTCATCCAGAATTGATTTGTTATTTTCAGTATCAACAGGAAGTATTGACTGCAATGTTGTCTTTATAAATAAACCTGTATGTCTTCAAAGTAATACATCATTCAATAAGAACAGTTAGTACAATAAGTACAGGATGTGGACACATAAAAGTCATATGACAATACTAGCAGTTATTAGCTTTGAAAAATAATCTCAAAATGATCAACAAAATAACACAAAAACAATGCCTGTAAAACATTGGTGGTTGATGCGAGATTACAAGCCTTTGTCATGAAATAGTTATCCTGCAAGCATATTAATTTGATGAAATAAATCGTACTAATTAACCTAAAAACATGCCTGATAACTTTCAAATTATACGAGTTTATACAGCTAAATGCAGCAATGGCTTCGAAATGTAGCTCCACTTCATGCACCTCTGTGTGTACAGACAGCAAACACACTCCTTCCCTTTATTATCTCTCCATCTCCTTTTCAAAACAAGCAGCTACTGAAATCTGGTTAAGTGGTCATTAATCATTCCTTCCATACAGATAAGATTTCTTGATCTATAGCTCAGTGGAATCTTAGACCCCGTTCTCATTACGAGATTGGAAAGTGGATCGCTCCATCGTGGATCGCGCCAGGGCGGTCCACTGGCACGCTGCTGGCACGCCGAGGGTTCACACCTGCAGAGGATAGCGCGATCTATCGTCGCACTTCTCTTTTTCAGGGTTCTTGTTGCCATGACATCTGACGTAATGGGGTCAACGTTTGCGCGCATAATTCGATGCAGCTTAACGCTAGCGATCTATACCGACTGTATACTGTGCGCTATATGCGAGCTGTATCCTTACATTGTAAACACTTCCTGGGTCACGGCGTACTTCCGGCGTACTTCGCATCCTCCTGTTCTCACTACAAAAGAGAGATCGATCTAGCGCGCGCTAGATCGCGCTATCTCTCGTAGACCACCCCCCAGAGGTGGTCCGGTTTGGGATCGCTGTGGATCGCCCTGGATCGCGCCGGAACGACGTCGCCGCGTTCTCACCATAGAGGTGGCGCGATCTAGCGCGCGCTAGATCGCTCTATCCCTGGTAATGAGAACGGGGTCTTATTCATCCATTCACATTAGCAATGACCAGCAGTGTTCCAGTGATAGCTTCTTAGCACACGTTCTTCACATCAAGCATCATCAGAAATAGAACTGGTGTTCACAGCTAGCTTAATTTAACCCTAGATAGATGAATAAACATAAAAATACCTTCCATGGATACAAACTTTCCAATGAAGTTAATTCTCTCTGTTTCTTTAGAAATTATAATAATTGGGTCATATTTAGTCAGAGCAACCACGTCAGTATATATACTGCTCTTTGTGCAGGCCCAGCAATTATTATTACTCCAGCTTTGCAAGGTGCCCATTTACACCTGAGTCGAGAGGGGAAAATGTGGACAAAACATCTTGTCCATGGATGTATTTGTAAGCACCAAGCGAGGATCTCTCAGGCATGAAATTCATGAGCCTTCACCAATATCCTGTAAAACCACAAACTTTTGCATGAATATAATTTTCGCAAATTTCGCGAGTGGTTCAGATTCGGGAAAGTTTCATGCCGCGAAATCATTGAATCGTAACTGACATAACACTGAATTTTTGCCAATCACAAAAGTTTCTTACTGTGCAAATGGCTGTCGTTAACAATTCGCGAATGTTTCATGTCACGATCGTTTCTGGTTTTACGGTACTACAGTGCTTCCTCAATGACCAACAGCATTTCATGGATAGCTTCTTAGCACATATCCTTCACGTCCAGATACACGAGCCACCAGACGTATTTCAGGAAACTCCTTCATGCAATACTCCACCTGCACCAACCATTTCAAACACTCCTACATCCCATACCATCGAGGACTGGAACTCACTACCACCGGTCATCCAGAGTATAGCAGACAATAATACATTCAAACTTCGAGCAACCAAGACTCCAGTAATAAGGACTAATCAAACAACATTGCGAACTCCCTCATCCTCCTCATTTGGTTCCAGACGGAACGTTGAGGAGTATCCCGAAGAAGAAGAAGAAACATCATCAGAAAGTCGTGCCCTGACATATGCTTCGGAGATAATTATTGCTTTAGGCATTATTTCGTCAAAGATATAGGATTAGGGTTAGGGAGCAATAGGGTTTTGGTTGAGGGTTAGGGTTAGGGTGAGATATATAGTGTCTGGTACTGGGTTGAGATTTATAATTCGATTAGTGTACGCAATTACCATGAAGCGATTGTCAACAGACCAACAACCTCAGACATAGAACTGGCCTTCACAGCTAGCTTAATTTAAGCCCTTTCTACACCTCCACATTTTTGGATAATTGTCTTAAATGAACTTTTAAGAATGATTTCTGTTTTTACTCTGAATGCTTTGTTTCATAGATTAATAGGTATGAACTATCATCTGCCATTGATATACATGTATACTTCATAATAAAGTCAACTGTTTTTGTTTCTCAAAGAAAATCATTTACCTTGTTAGTGCAAACACAGTGTTCAACATTCAAATTCTAGGGTGAGATTTGCCGCTCAAGGCATGGAAAGGGTCCTAAAAGCTCATTTCAAATATTTTGAGGATGGCAGGCCAATAACTGCATTTATTCCAACTTTTTCCATTATTCCAAGAGACTCATTTGCCCATGCCTTCATATATATTTGCTGGAGTTTCCAAACAAATGTTTATAGAACTTAATACTTTGGACCTTTGGAAGAGAGATGTTGCCGATAGCAACTGGTTAACCCTGTAAAATACATTGATGTACAGATCTACACACCAACACACTGTCACAATGCTTTTACCAACGTATCCTCTTTAAGCCATAGGAAATGTGACACCAAGCACTTAAAGTCCTTGTTTGGCTACTCAGATATCTGGAGATGGACTATGGAAAGGAGACACTCAGGGGTTTGCCCCATTCTTGAGTGCCCTTCAGACATGAGATGCTAAACCATCTCAAAAATTGCCTGAACGATTAACCATTTCACTTGTAAATGAATGGCAAAAGTGGGGTTAAAAAGTTGCTGCACTCAATAACAAAGTGTTTGAGTTTGAGTTTGAGTTTGAGTTGAGTTTATTAACAACATAATACTTATTATTATACATGTACATTTTATAAATGTATGTACCACAGTACTGTACATAGAATACATAATATGTGAGTATATGAAGAATAACAACACACACACACACACACAAACACAAACAAAATACAAAACTATGTACAAAGTATCTACAAAGTTTAGAAGTTGAGATTATCCTAAATGTTATTAAAAGGAATCAGAAGGTAGCATAAATGCTAGTCGAGACTGATTCCCTCAATCTACTACAGAATGATGAACATTTAAGGTGAATACAATTTTATAAGAAATTTATAAAACTTATGTTTTGTCACAAAAATAATATAAATTGTTGTATTTTTAAAGTTTCAGGTAAACATTGTTGCAGTGAGTAAATACGTTATCAATTCCTTCCTGAAAACACTTCTAGATTTTTTAACTCTGATTTCATGAGGTATACAATTCCAAATTTTTACTCCAGTGAAAGATATTGAGAACTGACCTTGTGTTGTTTTGCATTTGGGAAGATGTAATTGACCACACTCTTTTGCCCTTGTAGCATGTCCATGTTCTACCACTTGGCAATATTCAGTAAAGGAGTGTGGTATATTTTTATTCAGCAAATCATAAATAAAGATGGAGACTGATAAACAATGAAGTTTGAAAACATTCAAAATCTGCAACTTTTGAAATAGAGGATCAGAGTGAGTATCTCTCGGGCTAAATGTTATTGCTCTCACGGCCATTTTCTGAGTCAAGAATATAGAATTTAAATTCCCCTTGTAAGTGCTCCCCCACACTTCAATACCATACAAAAGGTGTGGCTGGATCAATCCTTTGTATAACAACAGTAAAACAGTTTGAGGAACAAAATGCCTTAGTCTGAATAGTATACCAACTTTTGAACGAATGTTTTTATTGACCGATTTGATGTGTTCAGTCCATGAGAGGTGTTTATCGATTTTCAGACCAACGAAAGATGCATTATCGACCTCAAGTAGTTTATAGCCAGATAATTCCAAGGCACCATATTTTTCGACAGATCTTCTTTTCGTTCTTATGATCATGTAATTTGTTTTACCTTGATTGATTGTTACTTTATTCGCATTGCACCATTGTTGTACCTTAAACAGTTCCTTACTTGCGTCTTGCATATTGATACAGGTTTGTCCAGTTTCAAAAGTATGGAACAAGTTTGAGTCGTCTGCAAAAAGCCTAAAGTTGAAGTATTTTGTTGAATTTGGCAAATCATTTATGTATAGAAGAAAAAGAGTCGGCCCCAAAACTGATCCCTGTGGAACACCACATGATATTTCCCTGTAAGGGGAATTAATTTCTTTGTATTTTACGAACTGAAATCTGTTGGTGAGGTAATCAGCAAACCATTTCAGTGCAATGCCACGTATTCCATAGTGGGAGAGTTTCCGAATTAAGATTTTATGATTAATTGTATCGAAAGCCTTCTGGAAATCAATAAATATTCCGTGTGCACTTACTGATTTGTGTTGTGTGTTGAAATATACAGAAATGTTCTTCTAATCGCCTCCAGAGGCATTCTTTAAGTTGTTAAATGCTTCATGTCTGAATGAACCTTTAGGGGTTTCTATTACCACAGCCCTGAGTGACTTCAGGCTGTTTGATGTTGGTTCAAGTTGCAGGAGAACATATTAAATATGGATTGCAGAGATATTTGGGTTGAACAAGTACGCTGGAAACATTGTTTGTGCTTCATAAGAGATAAGTTTGAATCAAGGATAATGGCCGTGTAATTGATACTTCAGTTGAAGCTACGAAAGAAGGGAGCAAAGAATGAATGTACAGAGCCTTATTTGGGTAAAAGGGACAATCTAGTTTCTTCATCTTCTCTGCCAAATAATGAAGCTTGATACTTGTTGTTTGTATATGACTGGGCGTTGTGGTGTGCGCCTGTAATCAACCTGCTTTGGAAGTTGCAAAGTTGAATCTGAAATTCAGCTTGATACTTAAATGAAGATTTAATCTTACTACTTTCTTCAAGAGTTTTTTTTTTCCACTTGTTTGCTTTGGCAGTTAGGCAACTGAACTAATGGTCAAGTTTAGTAGGGTAGTTTGGATAACATTGGAATCAATAATGATGTAAGTAGCAACTACATCATATTTTTAAAGAATTTGATTAAAACGCTCCAATGCAATTCAGGGTCCCATTTCATAAGACTTGTTATCAGTAACAACTGAGACATTTTTAGGACAAATTTGCTCTCAGCCAGTCGATGCAAGGATTTCAGTAGCTTATAACAACTATTGCAACTTGTTACTGATAACAAGTTTTATGAAACAGGGGCCCAGAATTGTTATAATGCAAATAGCACTGTACTATACAAAAGACTTCATTTAGTTTGATATCGAGAGTAAAATGTACTGCACTGCTTTCACACAAAGAAGACACAACAAACTGTTTTATATATCAACTATACAAATACATCTTTGATGTCATCTTTTGCATAGATCTGTACTTCCCACACATTGTTGCGTACCAGCAATTGGCAACTATTCCACGACTTTTCCAGGTACAGGTAATTTTAGCCCATGTTGCGGATCAATTAATGCAACAAAATGCGCAATGCCGCAGACATGTCATATTGGAATGGCATTCATAGTGAAAACACGTATCTTTGGTTCCCGACGCCTGCATCTTATCATCCCTACATACCTCTCTCGAGACTAAAAGTGAAAGATGCCGACAGTCCCGAGGGGGAAGTGTTGAACTTCGGGAGAGGAAATTACTTTCTGATATAATTTCAAGATATTTTCACGAACACATCAAAGCAGAAAATAGATAATAGGTTTTGCACTTGTTTTTTTCTTTTTCCTAAAGTATTTCAAAAGCAATTTTAAAGACGGAAAACAAGGTTGATTTTCTGCAATAAATCCTCTGACATTTGCAAGACCTGGGACTTTACAGTGCTGTTAAAAAAAACAAAATAATACATCAACTTGTTTGACTTTTTACAAGAAATACAACTAATTCAAGACATTTATGATGGTGCTTGAATGTGAGAAAGATTTTTTTCAAGTAAGAAAATTTGAATTTCAAATTGTACCTTTAAGTGACATGATGTGACAATAAAACTTGACTAACCAAAATGTCATGCTCAACAACTCGTCTTGAATGTCCAAGTGTGATCCACAAATTGGAATTCTTTTGAGAGATGCAATGTAATACTAGGAATCAATAAAAAGCAATAGTGATTGATTTTATTGCGCCTTTCTCGACTATTAGCATGCTAGAAGGGTATATGTATTTGATCAAACAGCAAAAAATACATGGGAGCTGCAAGCAGTTTAGCTCTAAAAAGAGCTCTAGAAAAGTTTTTAAAAAAAGTTTTCTGGGCCCTCTTGCATAAAAAATTGCAGTTAAACACAACTCAAAAAATTAAACACAAGCCCAAAATACACAATTCCGATTGGCTGAAAATCAAGTTGCGTTTATTTTTTTTTTCTTTATGCAAGAGGCCCATGGTGAAAATACAATAAATGCATAATATGAATTGCTATGAGAAAATTATTTCAATTTCACTTCAGAAAAGATCCACAAGCATCCCGTTAACAAGAAAAAAAAATTGCGCTGAAATAAAACATGTGATGATTCATAATTCAAATGATAGGAAAACAACTTTTGATCTTTACATTCTCACTTGTGCTTCAACAAATAATTGAAGTTAAAAGTGCACCAACCACCTAAAAAAATTTGTGTACAGCTAAAATAAACCTAAAAAAACTTTATCTGGCCTTCTATGGGTTAATGATTAAGGAGCATGAAGAAAATGAAGGATAACATAAAACCCCCTCCCGCAGAACCTAACTCCGAGTTCGGTTCCGGGCGGGCCCTTATTCTATGCGAGCGCGTGTGCATCAACTATTATTGCAAAATGTTATCTTCTATAATCATAATATTTTTGTGTGAAAACGTGAAAATATAGAGATATCACAAATGTCCTTTTTTTTCTCAGTGAACATTGTTAACATTTTGGAGCCATCACTTTAAAAACTATCATTCACTTCAGAAGAGAATATTATTTTAACCCAGTAAATATGAAACCGAATATATCTCAGGAAGGAACTGATGGGAAATTCACGTCACCAGTATTGGATAATAAAATCAAAGATGATGGATTAAAAATGAAAAGTACATAGCAATAAGCTCTAATGGGTTGCAAAATATCTCAGACATGTGACCTACATTGACATAACCTTCACTCTCTACTGCCAAGTGCTCATGACATCACAATTACTTTTGATGCATGCATGTAACGCATTCTAGTCATCCTATTTCCTATTATCAAAGTATAAAATATGGAATTGATTTCCACAAGAATGAGTAACAGGATTACAAACATATCTCGATGGAACCAACATGAAACTAAAAAATGTTTCGTTGGAAGACATCAGTTCGAGATGTTTTGCTCAAAGATTTCAACCCTAATTTCTTCTGAAGTATGCTACGAAATAGAATTCACTGTGGCATGTTGGCTTAAGGCATCTCTTCGATAACTGTCATCCACTCTTGCTGTAACATTTATGTCACAGCAATTGATATTGATGTAGCAATCACAGCAAGCAGAATCTCCCTTTTTCCACGAAAAAAATTAAATATCTTATTATTTAAATATCTGTGGGATAGTAATTGAAAGTAAGATTTTTATGTAACTTTTCCATTTCAAGAGAAATGAGTCATTCAATATAGTTTGATGCCTGAAAGGCTGAATTTTTAGAGTAAAGACAAATAATTGAAATACATTGTACATTTTCTGGGGGGGGGGGGGGCTACTGAAGCAACATGAAGCTAATTCTAGCAAATTATTGCACAATGTTTAAGGGGAAAACACAATTTGCATACCATGTACACTGTCACTTGTAAATTGCAATTAGCAACCCCCCAAAAAGAAACAAGCTTAGTTCTTTTTTTCCTTACATTCTCTATTAAAATGTATCCTAAATTTAAATGGATACAAGGTCATCAGGTCAGGAATTTCTTGAACTATTTCATCAGACATAATTTAACAAGACAACTTCTAAAATGATTAGACATCATGAGTAATGTGCTTGTAATCTTGAAGAATTATGGGAAACAAGAAATGAAGACATGCACTTTCTAATGTTATTATCCTGGGAAAATGGTAGATAATTGAGAGTCACGGTGAAACAATAAGCCTGAGATTTCCTGCAGACTATCCATCCGGATATCTTAGTTTCCTGTGCCGGGTTTAAGCAGATATAGTCATTCTTATTTTCTCTACTTCTCTTTCATTTTTTCCTTATTATATCATTCTTCATCAGCTTTTGAAATCTTAACTTTTATTGTCAAATCTAATTAAGTTTTATTTCATGCACTGTTCTTAAAACTGTTATATCAGTTTCAATAATTTGTCTCTTTTTGCAATTTTCAATTTTCAGAATACACCCCTTCTATTCATACACCCTTTTTCTCTCTTTCTCTACTTTTCTTTTTCATTCTTTCTCTCCCTCGCTCTCTCTCTCTCTCTCTCTCTCTCTCTCTCTCTTAAATTTCTTCATCCCTTCTTTGTCCTGTCATCTTTCTCTCTCATATCACCATCTGAAAATATGAAGAAGGAACCGTGATCAGACATCAACTAGCACTGGGCTTTAATTTGTGAAAACAAAGGATTAGGGCTTGGGTTGCAAATGGTTTTTAGGTCAGGTTAGGGCTTGGTTTAAGGTTAGGGTTAGGTACAGTGTTAGGCCAATGGTTGAGGTTAGGGACTTAGACCCCTGTCACACTGAAATACCTACCCCGAGATCAGTCTCGGGACGCCCCAAGACTGGTTTTAAAAAAGCTGACCCAAATTTTTGGATCCCTGTTACATCAAAATCGTGAGGAGTCTCAAGGCGCCCCAAGACTGCTTTTTGTGCGTTTACACCGACTTACTACCCGACACAGGTTTCGAGTGAGACTTTCTGTTTGCGGAAGTTGTGGGTGTGGGCAGACTGTATTTAGCGCGGGCTGTGTTTGCGATTATGCCATCATTCCACACGTGCTAGCAGTGCCCCGAACCAGTCTCAGACCACATCACTAGGTAGTCCGAGACTGGTTTGCTCAGAAGTGGTCTCGCATGTTGTGCGTTTACATCCTATTTGAAACCTACCCGTGACCAGTCTCGGGGCGCCCCGAGACCCCTGAGGATTTCAGTGTAACAGAGGTCTAAGTTTGTGTTAGAAATTCAATGCTGGGCAATTGTTCCAGGAGTATTTGGCCTTCAATGAAAGGACCAGCTGGAATTCTAAAAAATTTCAATGAATTATAAAACAATAAAACAGTTGTACAGTGATGTCTGCGGTCTTCTTCCCAGTAGAACGAGCAGGATAATTACATAAACATGGGAGGTACTCCATAATCCCTTCAAGTTTCTCTACGTACATGTAGTTTCATTGGCTGCGTTTCCATTACCCATTACACATCACAGGATATCTTTTATAAGACATGAGAAGCATATTTCTCAATTTGTTTTTCCTGCTGGAATATACCAGCTTTGTCTGCGGTTTACAGTCATCCCATCATTTTAAGAAAGCTTTTACAAATTTCCACTTACTCTACAATTTTGTGGGTAGTTCGCACAATTTTTTCTTTTCACCCTTCACATTAAATATTCCTTTCCTAGAAGATGAACAAAAACATGGTTGCTTTCAAGTTTTAATCACATCCTTATAATACTCAGGGCATTTACAAACGATGTAAACAGATACATGTCCACTCCAGACTAGTTTCTGAGGACTGGACAGAAATAGATACGTTTAGTGTCAAGAATCAAGAGAAAGACCACCACGAAGCAATAAAGACATCCCTTCATTAATTGGTCTGTTTCGTTCAGAGTCCCAGGTAGGTTATAATTTCAGTTAGTATGGGAGTTGCTAGACATATTTAGAGAAAAAGGGGAAGTCACAAATGGTTCCAACTTAAATTAAGGTCTGAGAAAACCGCCAGCTTAGTTCGCAGAAAACAGTTTACCGATACATTCATGGTAGCCATAACAATACATCAAGTACTTTAAACATCGTTTTCTTCTGACATAGATTTGACAGGTCTTTATTTCATAAAGTGTGAGGCAGTACTCAAGGGATTACCGATAGTATGTTCAGAACTATAATTCATATAAATGGTAACAAAACATTAATACAGCAGTGTACTAAAAGAAATTTGGCATCGATGATACTTTTTAAAACAGGCTTGTTGAATAAGCATAAACGTACCTCCAATATATTTAGAGAAAAAGTAGTTCACTCTCACGAGTGAAATTGATTCCAATATTATATTTTTCCTGAGAGATCTAGATATATTCATAACTTGAAGAAAACGGGAAGCCTCAGGTTGAAATCCTAGAATATTGCAAATCCAACTGGTCTAATACTTAACCTTTTATGTAAATTTCTTCTCTTCTTTTCTCAAATAAAATGATATTTTATAGTACAAACAGATATACAGACTGATAAGTGTATGTAAATTTTTTTATAAATCAGCCTACTTAAAATTCATCCACTTAGAGCAACAAGGGAGTTAATTGTATTTAAAATAACACAGGCTAATTAATACCCCACTGCCTCTTAGCAAACAATTTTGAAGCATACTATAATTTAACTTTTTAAGACAGTAAAAGAAAACATATCGCAACAATACGATGAAAATAAAGAGAAAAGGACATAATCATGAATGCACACAATGACAATTTAATATTATAAAAGGACAAGAAAGTAAAAAGATAAATGGAATAGAAGGAATTGAAAATGAATGAGAGAAAAGAAGAAACAAGTCATTCATGATAGCACTTTCTATTCATAGCAAATGTGCTAAATCTACAAGGATGTCTCACTTCGAGTTTATCTATAGATAGGTACACTTTGCTAACTGACATTTCACAGGTATCAGTTATTTACTTTACTGATGTTGTAATCTAAATAATCATTGCCAGAACATTTCAGCATAAACTATCATTAATTCTGCCATGTCTAATTTTCTCAAACACATGGACGTAAGGGTTTTTTAATCTATATTTCTGCTTGGCAACCATCTCAATCAGATATTTAAATTAAATTCAGTTACTTATTCTCTGGTGAATTGGGACTGTCAATATTTGCAGAAAGCCAAACCTATATCAAATTCATTAGATCATGGAAAGCAAAACCATATCCTTTCCCCCTTTTTTTTCTCTCTCTTTTTTTTTTTACTTTTACAGAATCACATTTTTGCAAGATTGTGTTTGCATCGGTTACTGCTACCAATTCTGTAAACGGCAGTCCAATGATTCATGAAATAATAAAGCCTGGTATGGGTTCTAGGTATGAACAAAATTTGTATATGAATGATTGAAGCAACAAAAGAACAGTCTCTCTTCCTATAGCAATACCACATATCAAAATATATGCCAGTCTATGCCATGAAAACCACATGTTGTACCACATATAATTCCGTCTTACTCAATTCTTAAATGGGAAAAATCATTTTATCACTGATCCTAAGAATGCTGCCTTCAACCCATTCAAATAAAATAGACAGACAGCTTGGCAGAGAAGTCACTGATGTCTTGATTTTACAATCGTTGCAACCTCATTTCAGATCAAGCATCCACCTTTCCTATGGCATTGAAAATTGGAAGAGGCGTTTGTTTTCATCAAACTCCATCTCTGGGGAGTCAAACCCTCTATAATTATCCCTTCAGAACTTTGGGTGAGGACAAGATAGCTACCCACTACTAGCCAGAATTAGGAACTAATCAGATATCGTCTTCTCCTCGATCCTCACCCCCAAGGGTGCAAAAGAGTTTTGGGTTGGTTGGCTTTTCGGGGGTGAGATGTATCAGTAGCGACTTAATCACATACGGGGGTAAGGAGTGAGAATCTTGATACAAGATTTGCTTGAAGCAGGAGGGAAAAGGGCGGTAATTATCTGATTTCCAGGACAAAATTAAACATGGTTTCCCACTCAATGGATTGCTTGGAATAGCAGTGAAAACACCTCTACGACTCTTGTTAACCACAATCCAAACCTATCTTTGAGGGTGCCCCAAGATAGAAAATGGGTACCCTTTTCTCGAGGTGAAAACAGAAAATGGGTGGTTGTTGAACACATGCTCCGACAACAACTACTCTGTGGGAATTCATAACAATAATTCCTAACTTCAACCCTTGACTGAGCACTATACCTAATCCTAACCCTAACCCTAAACCTAACCTAAAACCCAACCGCAACCCTAACCCGATATCTTTGACGAATAAAAGCCTAGAGAAATTGTCGGAGCACCAGATGAGTACCCTCGTGATCACTTCTGAGTAAGGTAGTCATACAGACCCCCTTTTGAATTGACCCAAGATTGGTTTCAAGGAACACTTGCGATTTCAGTGGTGTAAATGTAAACCTACCCAAGACTGCTTAAGCACGCTGCTGCATGTGTGGAAAGATTACATGTACGGGTAGCTTCTGATAAGTCAGTATGAACAGACCAAATCCAGTCTCAGGGCACCCTGATATCGTCTACATGTAATAGGGGTCTAGAACTGGGACAACCTGTCTCAGCTGGGTCAAAGGCAGGTCTATTTTTCATTTTGTTGGGGGGGGGGTAGGTTTTTTAGTGTAACTCAAATCTTTGATTCGAAGTTGGAATGAAATGACAGAGTTATCCCTAGCCTAGTCCGTGTGATAGCCTTCATAACTGTCCCATTAATCTCAAAGAGGAAGTCTCCAGTGTCAAATTAGCAGGTTGCGATCCAAAAGTGCCAATCTTATGATTTCCTATTTCTTGTAGGCACAGAAAACTGTAAAGTTATCCATATCTATGTGACCTTCCTTTTACGAGGATGATCTAAATTCTAAGGCACATTACTTATCAAAAGCTGAACTTTTCTGCTTATTTTGAGCCAGACAATATTTTAGGTTTATGAAAATTAATGTAAAGTTAACTTTTTAAACAGCCATAAGAAAGTGTTATAAAACATTAATGCTTACAGTAATTGATTCATTAAAAAATCAAATACATTTTAGTTTTAAAGGGAGCCACTGCTCAATATCCATGTACATTCAATTTCATTCGCTTGCCCCTATTGCAAGGCCGTGCATAACAACAATCTTGGAGCAGCGAACAAAATTGCTGTCGAGGGTGGGGTAGTTTGTCAGTTGGGTTATTCAGTTCGTCTTTCTTCGGTCAAATGCATGCTGAATACACACAATTCATGCGTTTACAGAAGATGTACAGAGATTCCTGAATATTACCTGAGCTAGGCCAAGCTCCAAAACATCACGATTGGCGACTTTTCGCTCCCTTTGATAAAAGGAGGGAACGGTTGATTCCAAAATGGAGAATGAATGTCAGAGATATGGAAAACTAGTCTTAATGTGATTTCGAAAATAATATTCCAGGATTACAAACTATTTAAGAGAACTTTTATTCTTTTATTCACTTATCTATTAATTAAAAATTTCTTAATTATAGAAGATAGTTCATAATTGCTTAATCAAAGTAACATTTCACGACAGCGAACAACTTGTGAGTCCTTAGAATAACAGCGAACTCGGAAATGCTTGCCATCCTTGCTCTTCACCAAAAATCAATAAATTTTACATCAAGCGCCTGAAAATATGGATTTGTAGGTTTCCATTAAGTGGTAAGTGACTTCATATGGGAGGCTTTCCCCTAAGTCCATGTACACTGCTGAAGGGGAGGACATGAGATGTGGGAATGAACTTAAAGGGTACCAATCACCAAGAATTATTTTGTTCTGTATGTTAGAGGTTCCATGTCATATTATATTCAAAATATGGGCTTCAAATATTACTTCTATAAAGAGATATTGCAAGTTTAATTACACGCTCTATAAGCATAAAAGTGACTCCTGAGTAGACTACTCGATGCACAAGTACCTGCTTGCCAAGATAAGGGCTCATGCGGAACCCAACTCGGAGTTCGGTTCCGTGCGAGCACCTTCATGTTATGCTTTGTTTCCTTCATATTCCTAAACTGTTGACCTATAGAATGCCAGCTAACATTCTTTTGCGGTTGATTTTATACTTCTTGGTGGTACATAAATATTTTATTCCATATGATTGGTACACTTTAAGTGCATCTGGATTCATTCAGCTGCGTGACCTCCCTTCATTGAAAAAATAAAATTCATATATCTAAAAACTGCAATAAAACTGAACAGTATAATAACACCGCTATTCATTCAGAATTTGCTTTGTATGTTACTTTTTTTGGATAATTAAACATCTGTATATCTTTCATCACAGTGAGAAGGGGGAGGAGGAGGGGAGAGGGGGTAGGTTCAAGGGGGAAAGGACAAGGGGGAGGGGAGGATGGAAGGGGAGGGGGAGGAAAGGGGGAGGTGGAAGGAGAGGGTGGAGGTGATATTACAAACAATTACACGTCTCAGATATTCCTATTTTTAATTTTTGAAAAAGTGTACTGTACTATTAATTTCTGTACTTTACTACTTCTTAATATTCACACTGTCCCATCTCTTACAGATACTCATCCTATCACACTCCACTGGAGTTCAATATATGACGTTGTCTGCCGAGAGCCAGAAGGGCATTAACTCTGTATACAAATGATAGGACTTAATGCCCTTCTGGCTACAAACAGACCATATCGTATTACTGTCGCATGAGGTTAACACCCTTCTAGCTTACAGCAGATGACTCCATACCTGCACTTCTACCTCTTTACAATCTAATAACATTCTGAAGGCAGTATCTTCGCGTCCTAGAATGGTGTTGTACATCAACCGACTATGTATATCCTATGTCCTTGTGCATCTCAGCCAGTGACATCATAAAGCCAGGGGAAGATGGAAATGAACTTGGAAGCATGTTTGGAATTTGAAACATACATAGAAGGATGGCACCCCCCCCCCCCCCCCTCTCCCCTCCCTTGAGAATCGGTCATATAGCTGTCAAAAACAGGCTTGTCAAGGCAACTTTGTATTAATACCTTCCTCTGCATATGATACCCTGGCCTTCCAGAACATCAAGTTACAGTAGATGTGCCAATGACACTGAAGAGGCTACCCCCCCCCCCCCCTTAATATTTGAAAGGATATATGACCCATTCTCAAGGGAGGGGGAGGGGGGTGGGTGCCATCCTTCTATGTATGTTTCAAATATTAAAGGGGGGCAGCCTCTTCTGTGGATGGCACCCCCCTTAATATTTGAAACATACATAGAAGGATGGCACCCCCCCCCCCTTGAGAATCGGTCACATAGCTGTCAAAAACAGGCTTGTCAAGGCAACTGTGTATTAATACCTTCCTCTGTATATGATACCCTGGCCTTCTAGAACATCAAGTTACAGTAGATGTGCCAATGACACTGAAGAGGCTACCCCCTTAATATTTGAAACATACATAGGATGGCACCCCCCCCCCCCCCTCCCTTGAGAATCGGTCATATAGCTGTCAAAAACAGGCTTGTCAAGGCAACTGTGTATTAATACCTTCCTCTGCATATGATACCCTGGCCTTCTAGAACATCAAGTTACAGTAGATGTGCCAATGACACAGAAGAGGCTGCCCCCCCCCCTTTAATATTTGAAACATACATAGAAGGATGGCACCCACCCCCTCCCCCTCCCTTGAGAATGGGTCATATAGCTGTCAAAAACAGGATTGTCAAGGCAACTGTGTATTAATACCTTCCTCTTTATATGATACCCTGGCCTTCTAGAACATCAAGTTGCAGTAGATTTGCCAATGACACAGAAGAGGCTACCCCCTCCCTCTTAAAATTTTTAGCTCAATATAAAAATCCATAAAACACAATCATTTGCCACGCTTGTATACTGGCCATTACTGGGATGCTGATTTTGATAGCAGTTTATTGAGATAGAAGGGGGTCAAGCCATGAAGTGCCTTAAAGGTAGTAAGAAGCAGCTTAAATCTAATTCTCTGACGTACCGGAAGCCAACGCAGACCATAAAGTAAAGGACTAACATGCTACAGATGAGTCCGGCACATGCATTTTGTACATGTTGCAAATTACATACTTGAGATTCAGGTAAACCAGACAACAGCCCATTACAATAATCTGTCTTGCTTGTTATAAAGGCATCAATTAAAAAGTAAAATAAGTGTTTAAAAAATTAAGAATGAGCAGTAAGTTTTACAGGTTATACATGTACTGTAGATCTATATGAAATACAAAATGAGAATGTTAAATGTAAGGAGCCTGACTAAAAAAAAAGCATGTACAACAGTACATGACAATATGTTGGATGGAACCTTTAGGCCCAAATTCACAAAGGAGGTTTAAAGTGATTGCCTAACTTTGTGAAAAATTGTAAAATCAGCTCAAATGCCAGTGAATTGTCTGCAGTCCTCTAACTACATATATAATTAAGGATATGTGAAAGTATGAGAGAAAATGGAACCCGTTTACTATCCTAAAAAAGAGAAAATCGCGATCAATCGCTAGCGCAAGTCGCTCGGCTTCTTCGCTGCGCTGCAGTCACAAAAACCAAGCACCAGCGCTTGGCGATTTCAGAGCGGGTTTCCAGCCCGTACGGTATTCTGTGATAGAGCGAGGTATGCCAACCGTAAGAGTTCTTTAGGGTTCGGTGGTACTCTATCCCGACATCAATGTTCAATCGTAAATATCTTGATATATAAACGACCGATCAGCTTATAAAACTCAGGCGATTCCTGTCTGAGCTAAAGGTTTGCAATTATGATTACAGCATTAGCTGGAACAGTGATTTTTTTTTTCAATCCTGGGCAAAGTTAATCAATGCCTTTAAACCATGGGTAAGGTTTAAAGCTCAGTAAGCATACAAAAATAAGTGTAAATAAGCGCACATTGCCCATGTGCGCGCTCAAAGAAAATATATGATTCTATCGGATTCCGAGCGTACGTACACTTAAAAAACCCAGGAGAGGGTTTAAACCATGGTTTAACTCTTACTGTGCCAAGGGGTTTAGCTCTCTTCAAAATGTTACCAAAATGTGATCAATGCTTACTTTTCAAATGTCTGCACTTCATTAACCATCTATTATTTCACAAAACATTGTGTACAAAACTTGTAGGAAATTTATTACCATTTCTTATGATACCAAACATTATAACTTTACCCAATTTTATGCTTTAGAATTATTGAAAATTACATTTGAGTTTCTTTTTTGTCCATTATTTTTTGGTTTCTCATTTGTTTACTACTGTTTAATGTTGAAATAAGGTAATATCTTTTCAAAAATCAGCAATTTTCTCTGAAATTTTCTATGGTAGCATATAATTATAATCATATATTTAAAATGCTTGATTTATGCTCAAAATGTTGATATACATTGACCACCATATACCTTTCCAGTGGTCAAGCAATTGGTGAATGAAAATGACAAGTCTATCTGTCACATATACGTGCCGTCGGCACTGAAAGAGTTAAACCAAACCTCCTTTGTGAATTCGGGCCATATTGTTCAGGATCCAGCAATATAGATAGTGAGTTGGACATTCTGAAAACATATCTGTCCTTGTCAATGGCCACTATTCAACACTTGAGTTTTTAGAGTTCATGTATTTGTCTGATGAAAGGAAGGCCGTGAGTCCAAACACGCTTTGTATAATTCATTAAATTTCAAGATATCTATAATCATGTCACATTTATAAAAATGACTACTAACATCAAATAGCTATATAACTAATGATTAAATGTCTTATGGACAGATTGAATTATTATATGCATTGACTACAAATGTGTATATTTTTTATGCATGTATCACTTTTTAAACAGATTTACAAAAGTCATATTTCCTACCAATAATCTAGCTCAGATATTAATGCTCAATCCTGCCCATCAAACATTTGTGTACACACATACGTGCACGCCTACTGATATGATGATCTAGTATGTACTGCAACATGTGCATTATCTTTACCTGGGGATAGATTAGCATAATTACTTCTACTGACTGAATGTGTAATGAGTACTTTGCATTAAATCAACAATCTCCATCACCTCACCAAATTACTTTTTTTATACAGAAAGTCTCTCTCTCTCTCTCTCTCTCTCTCTCTCTCTCTTACATGCAAGCTAGTGAAACAACAACTCAAGCAGGACTCCATGCTAACCTTTTTGACAGGGGGGTCGAGATTATACACTTTCGGGTTTGTGTGCAATTGGAGTTTAAAATTTGTACAGGACTTCTGTAAGGGTCGAGCCCCTGTCTTGCCTACTGACTACATGTAAATGAGTAATAAGTAGTTTGAAAAATCAATTCTATTTATCATCTTGCAGAATAAACTTTTATAGCAAGTTTTTTTTTTCTCTCTCTCTCTTTCTCCTTCTCTCTCCACCAGTCCTGCTCTCCACCACCTCCCTGAATAGACCACTAAAAACAATTCTCTCTCTCTGCCTCTCTCTCTCCCAAAGGCAAGTGTAGCAGCAACTCAAGACAAGCTTTTTATTTTTGATCCATGATACAAGTCATCTCACATTAGTAAAAATGTTAACACACTTCTATAGCTTAACTAAGGGATTTAATATTTGATCCTTTATGATGCACACAAAATATATATAATCCTATCAGCTTATGCATTGGATGAATAAACATGCAATCATGTTAAACCAAAACTCAACCACAGATACATCTATTTTTGTCAGAATATGAGTGTATTTTATTTCTCTTTCAGTTCTGCATTTGTTTGTTGATGTCTATCATCACAACTGAATGATTTGAATTGATTTACAGTAAATTGGTACCATATGTTGATGCACAGTCCTTACCACTGACATTCATGTAGGCCTATACTGGATACCAGGTGAACCAGTACATGACAATGTGCCCACACAACACCTACCTGGGGAAAGATTAGCATCTGCTTACCAACGGAAGGCTTAATGAGTTATCTGGGTAATCTATCACAGTTTGGCAAAATTAATGCATAATTATGTCTAAATCCCTCGCTACATGAAAGTTCACATGGTACATTATCCTGGCACTTATACACAGGGCATTATTCTTCTTTTTTTTACACAATGTGGGAGAAGCAAATCTCCTACAAACTGAAAAAGATTCCAGTCTTCTTTACACTTTGTTAGAGAGAACAGACATCAGTTTCCTTTTCATAGGCAAAGGGTTTCAAACAAAATGGAAATAAATGTATCATCTTTATTTCTAGAACTACTATAAAGATGATGTAAGAAAACAGGTCTTGATAAACCAAATCCAACATATTCAAGATGACTCAAGATGCCATTAGCTTACTTGACAAAATAATAGAAATCTTAGAGTATAATTAACCCCTTGACTACTGAATTCTTAAACTCTCATAGGCTTAATACAGGAGCTACCCCGTTCACGTAGTCTATGGGTTAAGAAATTTTCTTGTCTTCTTATTGTAATTCTAAAAGTAAGGATTGAAAAAAACAACTTTTGAATACATCTTGAGCTATTTACATGTAAGTTGCTGCATTTCTGGAAGCTCCTGTGGATTCTTTGGCTCTGTTTCACACAACTTTTTATCAATAACAAGTTACGATAACTGATTTAATCGTTGCATATGATTGGTTGTGCACATATTTGTCATAGAAATGTGGCAGTTGTTATTGATAACAAGTTTTATGAAACAGGGGCCCGAAGTACATTTACTCTGACTTAGCAAACAAAGGTTGCTCCAACAACATGCAAGCCTTAGCCACAAAATAAGTCTTTCTGCTTAAAAAGAATACATTAGCACATTTACAAGACCATTTAAACCACCCCTTACCACCACCTCATAAAACACTTCATCTCTGCTGATTGTCAAAACCGAGGGAACATTAATCACAGACATGTTGTCTGGTGAGAGACAAAAGGGTACATGAGTTAACACCCTTCTGGCTCTAAATCAACAGTGTTGTATTGAAAGTATGTGTAAGTCTTTAACCCTTTCAAGACAATTGACCACATTTTGTGGTTTGGTTAAATAACTTTTGATTCTCTAAAAAAGCTCTAAAAAAAAATGAGCTCTAAAAAATATACCAGATGCATGAGTAGAAAGAAAGAAAATTTCTGCACATACTATGTCCAATTTTGTTGCATGACCATATTGCGTTTGATGCCAGGAATTTCAAAATGTAAATAAGCTTTAAAATCCTTAAATTGGCAACACAAGGAGAGGTTCAAAATCATTGTTGTTTTATCAAAATTTGCAATTTTTTCAACTATTCGACAAAATTAATCACCCTGTATATTGTTTCCAAAGATATTACACCTTATTAGAACCATGTAGCACTAAAAGAAAAAAAAAAATGATTGTTGCCAATTTGAAGAACAGAATGTGATCAATTTAGCCCTTAAATAATTCCTGTCCTGAAAGGGTAATGAACAATGTGGCAATGATACTGTTCTAATTTCTGAATTTATTCCATGAGGGCACGTTCAGACTATGTTTATTCAATGTTTCTATAGCAGGAGTTTATCTCATGAAGATGTGAACTTGTATACATACGTATAAGGCTATTGATACGGGGGAAGTGATATGTGACATTTGCTCAAATGCTACATTAATACCTGAGTACATACTTTATTCATGAATCACACATGCGAACAGTTGACACCATCACTCAGTGCGGTGAATCACATAACACTTCGCACAATTCAAAACACATTATCACTTCAAACAGCAATCATATACATGTGGACGTGTTCAAACAAAAGTCAATACAAACAATACCTGATGTGAACTACTGTAGATATGGGTGGTGTGAACAGTGTCATCACACAATTCAAAATTATTATCACCTCACACAGCATTCATGTAAATGAGGATGAGTTTACACAAAGTCAATACAAACAAGACACGATATAAGCTACCATAAATACTGCGTAGCATTCATATACATGTAAAATTGTTCTCACAATGTCACTACTTACACTACTTACATGTATAATACTTTACGATTTACCGTAGATACTGGCTAGTGTGAACAGGGTCATCACCTCCACATGCCAATGAAGATTGCTTCAGACATTTAAAATCTGCAATTAGAGGACATGCAATTACTTGGGGATATAGAATCATCAATCTGTCTTACTTTCCCACAAATTCAAGTTGGTACAGTGACAAAATTATCGCATTTGAAATAACTGAAAAGTGGGTCAGGATGGAAGTTTAGTGATCATGCACGAAAATTCCTCTGAATATTCTGGTGCCATATAAATAAATATTAATGCGTTTTCAGCCCACCAGATAAATCTATATCTCACAGTAAACGAAAAAGTATCCAGATGACCGTGTAATATATCATTTTAATATCTCTCGTTTTGCTTGCCCAAATGTGTATACATAAGTATACATAAGATATGCATTTGAAAATGCAACGACCACTTATAGTATTTTACATTAGCTCAATTAAGGTCATTCAAAAAAGTATCTTTTTTTCAAGAGAAAACAGTCTCACAAAATCTAATGCTGTAAATGTGCTTTGATAATATGCCATGCTCGTCCAGTCTCAGTTATCCATCCAATAAAAATGAAACAAAAATGTCTTTCATTTGATTTTTAAAAAAGAGAAAAATTTATTTGTATTTGAAGCTTACAACAAACGATTATTTGCTTCTTCTCTTTTTTTTAATCTGGAAAAAGACCCTCTGAAACCCTGATTAGTATTCTGGAAATGAAATCATTTGAATCTCAAATCAATCATGACGGTTGATTTTATAATAATGTGACTAAAAATCAATAAAATTATTGTGGGGGTCCATATTCTATAATGAACAAGTGAATGAGTAAATTACGCAATGCGTAATAAATGTCCCCGCCGGAAGTGCAGATCTGTGGAAATTAACTAGCCTGAACCTTAAAACTTCAGTGAAAAACCTTAGTGAATAAAATAATAATGTTACTGCATGCAAAAGAAGAGAATACCAACAATGCATGTATACAACTGAAATATAAAACATGAAAACATTATGAACCTTCAGCCATTTTGAATAAATTTGCATAAATTTGCATGAATAATGAATTTTAAAATTCTGTGTAGAAGTTTGGAAGCCCCCACCCAGCCCTATCAGATAAAACAATCGGAATCAAAATCCGATGTGAAATAGAGGAGAAGTAGCATTTTTCGTCGATTTTGAATAAATTTGCATAAATTTGCATAATTAATGAATTTCAAAATTCTGTGTAGAAGTTTGGTAGCCCCCACCCAGCCCTATCAGATAAAACAATCGGAATCAAAATCGGCCAAGAAATGACGGAGAAGTAGCATTTTCTAACATTTGAGCACACACGGACAGACGGACGGACGGACGGACGGACGGACACACACACACACGCACACACGTACGGAGCCCGTTTCATAGTCCCCTCGCGAACTTCGTTCGGCGGGGACAATTAATTGGTACAGGGAATGGAGGTTTCTACCTGCAGCTTCTTCTTAAGGAAACACAAAATTAATGCCACTTCAAAAGAGATTAATCAAGCCTCTAAAACATCACAAAGATGTGTTATAAAAGAATATTTTGCCATGTGTGAACAAAAGGAAACACTAATCTACAGTTGTGGTGGTCATGAACTTTTGAATCTGTCAATTTCCTAATCTTGATAATGGAGGGGCATTTTGAAGGAAAACATAATCAGGAACGGAAGGCAATCAGACATATATGAATTCATCTAGATGTCATCAGTAAACCCAATTAAGGTCAACCTTGTATTTAGGTGGAATACTGGAAGCAAGGAACGCTGGTGAATACTGATGAGAGAAGGAACGAGAGAGAAGGAAGGAAGAGAAAGGATGTATGGACAAACTAATGAAAGACTTGTAATGAAAGATGGAGAGTGTGAGAAATGGAATGTCAGCTGACAAGTACAAAATAGGACTTGTGAGTAGACTTTATGATAAAAGACAAGAAAAGATGGGAACGTGTATAAGAGGAAAGAAGGAACGAGAGAGAAGGAAGGAAGGGATGGATGTATGGACAAACTCATGAAAGATTTGTAATGAGAGAGGGAGTGTGTGAGAAATGGAATAGATGTCAGCAGATAAGTAGAAAGTAGGACTTTTGAGGCTGGTTATGATGACAGATAAGAAAAGATGGGGATGTGTACAATGACAGGAGAGGTAGAATGGAGAGAAACCGACGATAGACAAGTAATGATAGAAGGAAAGAGTGATGACTGGAAGAGATGAGAAGATAGGATGAATGAGGAAATGTGTGGAAGGACTGATGATAGACAAAGACAGGAAGCACTTGAGAAAAGGCAATACATAGACTTGATGAAAAGATAGGAGAAAGGAGAATTGAAAGGAGAGAATGGACAGATGGCAATGATGAAAGATCAGTAATGATCAGGAATAATAGAAAACACAATAAATCAAGGTAGAAATAACATACAGGTTGACAGAATGATGAAAATTAAGACCAAAAGGATGCAGGGAAAGCAAGATGGAAGAGATGCCACTACACATGTAAGTATGAAAATAATGAGAGGACCCATTTTGATAAAAGATAAGGAGATATAGAAAAAGAACAATAAATGGAGAAGATACAGAAATGGCAAATATTATAGGATAGAAGGAGAAGTACTCTTTAAGATATTTATAAAAATTCACAGGCAATACACATGTATATTTAAGAAAAATAAGCAGTAAATGAGTAAAATATTTGTAAAGAAATATACGTGGAAAATAATTGAGAGAAGAAATGGCGGAACAAGGCAAGAATAGGATAAGTCTACAAAAGAGTGGGGGGGGGGGGGTCATAGAAGAGTGAAAGAAAGTATGTAGAATAAAGAGCATATATGGAAAAGATGAATAGACATACTGTCTGACATACTCTCTGCAGACAGCCAATAATTATTTTATGTTAAAAGTATATGAGCGAGCTAACACCCTTCTTGCTCCCATTAGACCGTGTATAAACAAACATGATAAGAGAAGAGAGAAAAGAAAGATAAAGTATTCTTCTTCATTCTCATAATTCCACTTGACAGTTGAAGAATAATGAATGAGTTTCTCACTAGGATCAGATAACCCTGTCATGCCTCATCCCTCTAATAATCAGATAATCAAACATAAGTTTGCCAACAATTCAATTCTAAGAACAGCTGCACATTATCAGAAACATTGTGTTCATGTCTCTGTGGGTATTAATGTTATCATCAACATTCAAGCATTCTTCTATTAAATACATGAACTTCAAATTGGGATGTCTCCATGTAAACAAAGAATAGCCTAATACTTCAAGGTACAGAGAGAGGTAGGGAGTTTTTCATAAAAACCTGTTGAGGAGTGTCCTTCTTGATGACTTTGATGTGTGCCTGCAACTTATGAAACCTGAACACATGAATAATATGTTCAGTTCAATGAAAACATAATAATAATCTTGCCCTAAATGTTTTCTTTATTCCAAAACTTGTTAAATATTTATAACGTTGGTCCTTGTAGCATATTAGCCCAGTACTAAACAAGTGATATCTACATTTAATGCCATCTATCAAATATATGGAATGAATATCAACATGTATTATTCGATTTAAAATATTAGCCCAGTACTAAACAAGTGATACCTACATTTAATGCCATCTGTCAAATATATGGAATGAATATTAACATGTATTATTTGATTTAAAATATTAGCCCAGTACTAAACAAGTGATAACTACACAAAATGCCATCTATCAAATATATGGAATGAATATTAACATGTATGATTCAATTTAAAATACATACCAAAGTAGACAAATCAAAAAAAAGTTTGGAGATGATAAATAGAAAAAAGTGTATCATAGTTTTAAGGAATGAAGCTTGAAAAATTAAGGAGCTAAGGATGTACCACACTCATATTTTCCTAAAATTTATAATTACTCATCACACTAACATCAAGTTGATTTGAATAAATAGAGTAAAATTAAACAAGTATAACAGTGAAAATTTCACTGAAATCGGATGTAAAATGAGAAAGTTACGGAATTTTGAATTTTGCATTGTTTCATGAAACGGTGATATGCATAACATGGGCATTATGCAAATGAGTGTCCCGATGATGTCACACACTCATTTTTCCTTCTGTATTTTATTATATGAAATTTCAAATATTTCCATTTTTATAGATGTGATGATAAAGAATCTTTCCATTGTATCAAAATAAGTTACAATAATGATGATGATTTTACATGTTCCATAAGGAGTCAAACCATGTTTTACATTATTGAAGCAAAAAAATGAAATATATGATATTTCATATAATAAAATACATAAGGAAAAGTGAGTGTGTGCATCATCGGTTCACTCATTTGCATACCGCCCATGTTATGCATATCACCGTTTCATGAAATAAAGCAAAACTTCAAAATGCTGTAACTTTCTTGTTTTACATCCGATTTCAATAAAATTTTCACTGCTTAAAATGTTTAATTTTACTCTGTTTATTCAAATCAACTTGATATTAGTGTGGACTTGGCCTTTAAGTGATGGCTTTTGATGCGGTATGTTCCTGCTCTCTGAGAGTGTCAACTCTTTACTGGCTTTGGTTCACCAATAGAACCAAGAGGGGACTGCCATGGTCAACTTTGGGCACATGAATGTACATGTAGGATACACTCCAAACAAAGTGGCAGTCCAAGGTTTGGATCTAGGGCAAAAAAAAGATTAATCAGCTTAAAGGAAACCAAAACCCAAGGAGAGAATCAATGTTATTGGAAAGTGAAAATTCAGAGAAGCACTTTACAAAAAGTTTCATTAAAATTGGTTAAAAAATGAGAGAGTTATGGAAGTTTGAAAAGTCTCGTTTTACATTCTATGGGGATCCTCAAATTGGCAAAATTGCTTCAAAATGGCTGATTTTGTGAACAACTCTCCATTTGTTTTGTACACAGATTTTCAGATTTTCCCCATTATCTCTCAGGGTGCTCCTTGTCTCCTCCTGAACTCGACATATGTGGTGTAAAATACATTTTCCCATTATATATGTTGAGCTCAGAAGGAGATTAACTGCACCTTGAAAGATAATGGGGAAAATCTGAAAATCTGTGTACAAAACAAATGGAGAGTTGTTCACAAAATCAGCCATTTTGAAGCAATTTTGCCAATTTGAGGATCCCCATAGAAAGTAAAACGAGACTTTTCAAACTTCCATAACTTTCTCATTTTTTAATCAATTTTAATGAAACTTTTTGTAAAGTGCTTCTCTGAATTCTCACTTTCCAATAACATTGATTCTCTCCTTGGGTTTTGGTTTCCTTTAAACCTTTGAGTAGAGGTTTAGTTTACTATGCCTGTCGTTATACAGTCATAGTTATTGTAATTGGATAGGTGGCACCGTCCTTTTTATTCCTTGGAAAGACAGAGACAGCCAGGTATGCAGAGAGACAGATAGACAGACTGAGTAATTCATCTAAATGTCATTCCGTCACGCTCCATTACAGAAAGCATGATGTGATGTCTACAGCCATTGAGAGTCAAGTGTCGTTCTATTTATGATTAATGGGTCCAGTCGTATATCATCCTGTATGTATGCGTAGATCCAAGGATGAGGGATATTATATTGAGAAGGGGAAAGGGAGGGGGAGTGGGAACGAGGGAAGGAGGAAGGAGGAAGGAGGTGGGATATCTTCATTCTGCTTATGATTAATAAGAAGAGTCACATATCTTCTTATGTAGACCTACATCTTTGATAGGATATGGGGAATGGGGAAGAGGCGAGATACTGTCGCTCTGATTATGAATAAAACAACTACCTTTAGTCTGTATCATGTGGGGGAGGAAAGATTATTATTATTTATTACTACTATTATTTTATTTGGCAAATCAAAGTATATACAGGTAGAATTACAAAAAAGAACAAATAATAAAATACAGGAAGGTTAAAAAATAATATAATTTGATCCCCCAGGTGTACTGACAATTTGCCAGATGAGGTACAAGTACATTCTAAATATGATTAGACCTAAATGGACCAGTCAGATATATCTATGTGCTTTAGATAAATGTTGAGATATGGGGGGAGGGGATGGCCATTATATATATATATATAAATATATATATATATAATGATATAATGATAGATTGTAAGGGCAAGCTGGGGACTGGGGTATCATCATTCCATTTAAGAGTAACAAATCTTGTCATAAACATCCAGTTTGGAGGGATGGGGTAGGGTGGAAGGATCATGATTTCATTCATGGATAGAGTGACTACATACATTTGTATGCATGTTACAAGACAAAAAGAGGGTGATCAAGACAAGTATTCTTCCACAGTAAAAAGGGATGAGAGAGGTACGGGGTTAAATAAGAACATCTTTAATATTTTACCCATGTACTATTATAAACATGTATGTAAGAATACTGGGAAAGCTGGGTAGGCAATATTGAGAGGGGGTGTGAAGTGAATAAGTATCATTCAAGTTTCTGTGGTACAGTATATGTTGGGAGTGGTGAATAACATCATTCCATTTCTTATCAATTTATTGGACCATGCAGTCCCATACATAGAGGGTAGAATACCATGGAACAGATGGGGTATCATCATTCTGCTAATAATTAATAGGAAAAAATATATTTACCATTCTATGCATACAATATACTATGTTAGACAAACAGCATCATCAAGTTACAAATTAGTTGTACTAGTTCTTGACAAACAAAGGATAAGGAGTAATATTTTTTTTAATATCTAATTCTGGATATTAAATTTATTAATTAGAGCGAGAAATAACATCCATCCTTCCAAGAAGGAAGTCTCAATCACAACGATCTGTTTCTAATCATGAGCTTTCTCTTCAAGTGTCTGGCTACGCCACTGAGGGGGGATGATCCAACTCGCGGCCGACAGGAAGCGTCTTATTTCAAGGGCCGTCTGCCCCCCTCACGCCCTCCATCTCACACCCTATATTGGATGGCAGACATCACCCTGCGTATCCTCTCAGTGTCACTTTGCACTAATGTTTGATAAGGTAAAGGACGAGTTGAGGTCACAAGCTAGTCTTGTGTGACGTAGGACCAACAGAGTGAAAACATTAAAGGGCTAAATTCGGTCTCCGGCCCAACCATTTCCTGGTGTGATTAATTCACTGCTTGGAAAATGATCACAGTAAGGAAAGAGCATCATCATGTTCATGCATGAATTTCATTTCTTTCACAATCATTGCTGATATTGCTTATTCTACTTGTGAAACCAAGAACTCAGAGGCAGGAATAGGCTGTATCACCTGCTAAGCGCCAGAAGGGCATTAATTAACACTGTATCCAATGACATGGGTTAATGCCTTTCTTGTTCTGAGTATACAATGTATCATAAGAATGAGGAAAACACTTTTTATTGGAGTATAATATACCGATATGCTATTTTACATAGCGTATCAGTATTGATACGCTATCTTATTTTGATACGCTACACAGTCCCAAATGTGAAACTTTTCTTACCTGTGCAAGGATGTCTTTAAGTATGTCACACATTATGACATGATCTAAATTTTATGATCACATTCAGTTAATCACCCTTAACCACCCTGCTTTTCAACCATGGTAATTACTAGAACATTGATATAACCACAACAACATGGTTCTAGTTCTACAATAGTGCTTTCCATAGTAAAAGTATATTTCTATCACAAGGGAAAATAAGAATATATCTATCTCTTTCATTGATTTGAACTGAATGCATTTACAGTCCATTAACAAATTCTATTTGATGGCTAACTTCTTTTTCATTTGGAAGGCTTGCTGAAGAATCTCAGAGGCATATCATCCTTAGCCATTCACTATTTTCTTTCTTCTTCTTGTGTTTTCTATGAAAAGGAAATTAAAATCACCACCATACACAAGAAACCCTTTTTACACAAAAGCACAAAAGGCCTAATGAAAGGTATAACTGAAAAGTCTAGGTCAAAATAAGATGAAATACTATTTGGTATTACACAGACACACATTTTAAAAAATGGAAAGTCTAAAATGACAAGAAAAGAGTCAAAAAAATTCAGAGTTGGCAGAGGACAAGAGGGGGAAATGAAAACAGGTCTAGCCTTTTTCTTGCTACTCAAGCCGTCATCCTCATACAACATTGATTCATCCAGATCACTGCTGTCTTTCACACACCGCAAATAACAACCAAACCTAAGAATAGATTCTTCGCCATTAATGCCAAGCCTTTCTCTCTCTCTGAATTACAGGACAAGTCATACAGCAGCGGGGAAACCAACTGCTTAGGATGTTGTCACTTCCATGCGTTAATGTTACAATGCTAAAATAGTGCTAAGCTTGTATTATATTGATTCATTATAGTTTAAAGGTAATATTTAGTGTTCAAGCGAAAGTAAGAATACTTTGAATTATGCATAAATCTGTCTGAAATGCTTGAATAAAAAATATTTTCACAGAAATGATTATTGATATGTACCCTCAAAAAAAATTTGCCCTTCAGCTTTCTCTGTCATGGAGGCAAAATACTGATTTGACCAAAAACTGCCACAATAAAGTACAAATCCCATTTATGATTATATTTCCCTTTGTTTTTGTTTTTTTATGACAATCAAATTTTGGATTGGTTTTGTGTCATAATGAAAGTAATGAAGCCTTCTGCTTATTTAATAAAACCAAACCTTTCCCTTATAGGTTACCATGTCTTTTATACACAAAATATATTCTGAGTCACATCTTAGTAACATAATAACAAGGATTATTTTGGTATATCCTTGTTTCTATGGTACAATCATCACCATTGCACCCAAAAGTTTCCCAGCAATACATCCATACTTTTATTCAATTATAGTTGACATCTAATGTTATTTTTTATTATTTGATTATATTCAAAACAAAAGTAGTCAACAGAATTCAATATTTCCTTAAACTTCTGGTTTTAGTGTGCTTTTTTGAATAGTGAATGGTGTGGAATGAAAGACAGCCAAAAATGCATAAAAGTTAAAACATGTGACAGCACAGAATTCAAAAGTTTGTTTTTATCTTTGACACAAAGATGTCAAGCAACCAGATTACGAGATTATGCAGATACCATTCACCTTATAAACAAAGTTCTTGATACATACCTGACATTGAAGAGTGACCTGCAAACATTTTAGAATAACTACCAGTAAAATTACTCTTTATGCTAGAGTTGTAATGTACAGTATACTAGTACTATCTCTTACTGTGCTTCGGATTCATTATCCATGTAAAAGCTCAGACTGAAAATCTGAGGCAAAACATAAGTGATTTAGAACTCCCATTGAATATGTCAATTCATTACCTTTTCATAATTAAATTTCTAGCACAAACTGAATCACACATTGTAGTTCTTTTATTTTTTTTAACTAACCAAGGAGTCTAGTAACTCCTTGATCTAATATTCAGCTTAATGTCTTTATTCACAATTCTGTAATAAAATCTGAAATATTCAAAAGACTTCAAAAAGCTAGTTCAGTAAACCGATTTGCATATTTTATTGCTGACTAATGCAATGATATTCACAGACAGCCTAGACAAAACTTTTAAAGTTATATTTGTCTAATTGCCAAGATATATGTATGTTTAAGGATGCACACTTTACGTGATTAATTAAACACATCATCATCCACCTAATTAGTCTCAAATTGAGGGGGCTCTACAAGTGCAAAGAAGGCTTATATTACAAGTCAAAGTGCCATAAGGACCTTTATAGCACTCTCTCTAGAGAGAGGGGCGGAAGGAAGTTCAAACTCGTTACTCACTGCTGTGAAGTAATTGGGTCAAGCGGTAACATGAGTGATCCGGTATGTTGACAAACATGCAGCTTGATGTTTCCCTTTAAAAACCAATCACCTATCAACATTCCAAAACAGACAATACTATAGAAAATGATATTTAGAAATCTAGACATCTTTTTGAATGGCAAGTGACATTGCCATGTAACAAATGAATGGCATTTGATTCTGTGCATATATTTAAAGTTATAGCTATTTTAATAACATATAATGAGAGAGGGTCTGTTCATAAACAAGCAGATTGACTTTCACTTTGACAAATGATAGTCAGGTTCACACGGAGGGAGCTTAACTTTAAGATTTGCTTGTAGTTTCAAATCTTTTAAGTTATCTTTTTTTTTTTTGTATGTTGTAGTTTCAGACCGTATGAACTGACTTATAGTTTTGAAACTTAAAGTTTACCTGTAGTTCCAGAACCATAAAGCGAGCTTGTAGTTTATGCCGAAACCACGAGCAGTGGGGTCCTCCCTTGTAGTTATGGACCGTGTGGACAAAACAAACTTTAAGTTTAGCAAACTCGTAGTTAACAAGAACATCTCTTTTCATGCTAAACTATGATCGCTCGGCTTGTAATCTCAGAACAATGAGCGTTGTTGTTTCTGGCCCGTGTGAACCCTTGTCATTCTTAGTGAGTCGTTGTTTCATTAACTTTCGCTAACTTAAAGTTTCGAAACCACAAGTCCGTATGAACAAAGCTGTAGTCAACTCCTAGCTGACATTTCCAAGTATCATATACCAATAATTATGTCTCCCTGACACTGAAAGTACTACAGGTATCCATCAACAGTTATACAGTGCCAAAGGCAGTTTAAGCTGCCCAAATTTAATGCTTTATCTCATATCTTGTACTTTAAAAAAAAAGTTAGTCCTTGTAAAATTCAAATAGTTTTATGATATATGAAATTGAATATTATTGGACACTAATTGCATAAACATACAAAATAAAATACATTAGAATTAAAGATTTTAAAAAACTAAAACCTCTCTCCTGATATTTGTGTATGTTGTAGACTTGATGTGCCGTTACTGTAAACCAATCTAGAATAAAATTCATTGCCAATCTGAATACTTGGTACCCCACTTTAGCAGCAATGCTACCAGAACTATATTTCTTTTTCTACTGTTTGATGAGATCTCTACATAAAGTCTATCAATGATGATACTACATTGTCCGCTGAGAGCCAGCTTGAACATCAAGTCTACATAAAAGTACATGATTTAACACCCTTCTAGCAGTCAGAAGGCAATATTTGCTCACTAAAAACAGAACTGATGAAATATTTAAGCCTTTCACTCATTAGTTGATTATTCGAATTCAATTCATCAGCTGCTATCTCGTAACTTTCAATGAATTCAGGTAGCAATTAGCTAATGACTCGAAAGAAAACAAAACATCAAACTGATCTGTAACAATATATTAATGCACTTTCAAGCACTAATCTACAAATTGAAGCTCATATTCTATGATTTCTACCAAGTACCTATCTATGAAAAAGACAATCATTTAACATTTACTTTATCAAAAACCTGTCCAAAATAAATAAATTAAATTGGCATTCATTTTTTTTCTCTCTTACTTTATAACTCATAATAATTTGTCAAACTATTCATTTTACAGTATGATGCAAATTACAGTAAGTTTGAAAATGATCTTTGCTATAACAATTACAATTTGTCAATGAGACATTGCTGTATCCTTAAACTTAGAAAGTCAGCAATGAGCTTGTTAATGATCTAGAGTATTTTTTTCTTTTCATTCTTTAAAAAAACATCTCTACTCTTGATTTTCATTTTCACTTTGTTTCTTGCTTTCATTTTTAAGAACACATATAAAAAATCACACAGACAAACAACAAGCAAAGACATGACAATCACCTACACATGACAAATCTTAAAGGCCAAGTCCATCCTAATATCAAGTTCATTTGAATAAATAGAGTAAAATTAAAGAAGCATAACAGTGAAAATTTTGTTGAATTTGGATATAAAATAAGAAAGTTACGGCATTTTAAAAATGTTCATAGTTTCACGAAACAGTAACATGAGCTGTATGCAAATAAGTGAGCCAATGATGTCGCACACTCACTTTTCCTCATGTATTTCATTATATGAAATTTCAAATATTTCATTTTTTAGGGATGTGATAATAAAGAATCTCTCCCTTGTATCAAAATGATGTTCTTGCACATTCCATGGGGAGTCAAACCACACGTTACATTCTTGGAGCAGAAAAATGAAATATCTGTAATATCATATAATAAAGTACATAAGGAAAAGTGAGTGTGTGACATCATCAGCTCACTTATTTGCATACCACCCATGTTATGCATATCACTGTTTCATGAAACAATGCAAAACTTCAAAATGCCGTAACTTTCTTATTTTACATCCGATTTCTATAAAATTTTCACTGTTATGTTTGTTTAATTTGACTCTATTTATTCAAATCAACTTGACATTAGGGTGGAATTGGCCTTAAAAGCTCTCTATTGTTAGTCAGGTTCACATGAAGGGAGCTAAACTTTAAGTTTCGCTTGTAGTTCCAAAATTTTAAGTTAACTTGTAGTTATCTTTTAGTCTCAGATCGTATGAACGGACTCATAGTTTCTAAACTTTAAGTTTACTTTTAGTTCTAGAACCACAAGCGAGCTAGTGGTTAACGCCAAAACCACCAGCAGTGGGTGGTCCTCCGTCGCAGTTTCAGACAGTGTGGACAGAATAAACTTAAGTTTCGCAAGCTCTAGTTAAGGATGACCTCGCTGTTCAAGTTAAACTTCCGGGTCATGCCCTTCGCATGAATTATGAACACAGGATCTGTATGTGTACTGTATGTACACAATCGGTATCTACATGTACTTCCCGTGTTAACGACGATCGCTTTGCTTGTAGCGTCAGAACAACGAGCATCGTTGTCTCGGGCCCGTGTGAACCCTCGCCGTCGTTCTATTAACTTAAAGTTTAGCTAACTTAAAGTTTCGAAACCACAAGTCCCATGAGAACATTAGTGGCAGACACATTTCTTTGTTTAGTTGTCTAAGCTTCCCATATATAATCTTTAGTCTGTCTGTACAGTACAAATCAGCATTTAATGATAAGAGGCTAATTTCCCATCAATGAATTGTTCCAATGTTTCTGAGCTTTAAACATCATTCACTGCTTTCATTTTCACTTTAAAAATGTTTGCTAGAAAAGATAAGATTCTTGTTTTTAATTCTCACGATTTCAAAGATTTTTTTCCTTCTTTTCACATGCATTAGCAATCAAAGCTGTATACTGGCCAACTCCAAGAATTTTGAAGCATTTTCCTGATCAATTTTGTCATCTATTGAAATTTTAATCATAGCTGAAAGTGTTGGGCCCTGTCAAATGAATCTAATTTACATTGTACACCAAATTTACAATAATAAATGTACTTAGACATATAAACACATTAAACTGTGCTCTAAGGACCATGTCCTTCATTCATGTCAATGTCAAATGAGGGGACATATGTTCATAGTGAATAACCATAACCAGTCAAAGGGTCACAAACAACCATTCTGAACCCCCCCCCCCCCTCTCTCTCTCTCTCTCTCTCTCTCTCTCTCTCTCTCTCTCTCCCCCCCCCCCCCTCTCTCTTCCTTCCTCTCCCTCTCCCTCCCTCGCTCTCTCTCTTTCCCTCTCCCCTCTCTCTCTCTCTCCCCCCTTCCCTCTCTCTCCCTTTCAAGCATAAATATCACATTTCAAATTACATATAAAGTCACATCTACATGTAACCATCATATTAAACCAACTTGCAATTCTCGTCCTACATAACATTCATTTTAAGTGAGCAGATTACCTTAAGTGGTCTGTTAAAGAGATTTAATATCCTTTCACTCCAAGGACAGATTATCCCTGATTATCCCCGATATTACCCGAATCACAGAATCAGAATATGTCTGTTCCACTCCACTAATGAAAAGTCTGCCTGTTTCTATGGCTTTAATGATAAAGTGAGTACAGCCTAGTCCAATCAATATTTTACCATTTTGGAGAAAAAAAACAACTTTTCTCCCTGTGTCAACAATGTTTCTTGAACTTTAAACTTGGACTAAATGTAAACTAGCACAATTTTAATGTTGAGTAATGGATATGACACCAGGTAGAAGGGTATGCCACTATTCCATTCTTCAATCTGATCTGCATTTTCAAGATCCAAGTTTCAAGTCTATTCCAGTTCCATAATATTTTTGACATTGAGGGTTTTTCCACAGTTTATATAAAAACTAATTGCTAATAATAACTCACATGAGTGTTTCTAAATGGGGACATTCCAGTAGACCAACAGCCCATGAGACCGATGGCCGACGAGAACGACACTGTCAAAATTTGTAAGAAGACCCAGACACAGACACAGATTGAGACGGATAGCCCAAGAGACTGTCGGTTTCATAGGCAGTCGGTCTCTTGGGCCATCCATCTCATTGGCTGTAGCCTTCCATATTCATACAATAGTGTGATTCCTTAGGCTATGAAAATGTCAAAGGAACAATATAGGAGAAAATAATTAAATATCTGTCAAACTAGCCATGACAAATCTTTTGTCAGTCCCTCATCTTTGTTTCAAGTTTACCAATAATTCATCCAATATAGCCTCCTTCAATAAAGTTAAACATACATGTACACTTAGTGCAATTGAATTATTGAAATCGATATCTTGCTAGCTGTCAATTTAAGCCTTGACATATGTATCAAACAAAAGATTTTAAAAGGCTAGGGAATGACTTTCCAGTAATCACTAGTGAACTCAATACCGTATTTCTTTTCTCTCTTCAGAATAAAAGCTTACCAGTATATCTTCTATTGAGAGCAAGAAGGACATTAACTCTGTATTAAAGTATATGAGTTAATGCTCTTTTGGCTCTCAGCAAACAATATATTATGTAGTTCATCTTTATGCCCAACATATTCTATGTCTCCCTCTACTGAATTATGAATTACAAGAAACCTGATGAAATTATGTGATAAATAGTCTTTTAGAATTACCCAATACCTTTTAAATTTGCAGTTGAAATGGCCAGATCTTAGGGTGATATTGTTAAAATACTTTATTGTAATCAATTCTTCACTGCCTGTATAAATATAAACTAAATAAAATAACACATGCAATGAGTAGAACCCAAAGATCTGATACGAAGTGAAATATATTGGTGACACATGACAGTACATCTAAAAGTTTTTTTTTCAAAATGGAAAAAAAGACAATAGAATAGACTTGCTGAAATAAGTGGACAAAGTGGACTTACATTCTTCAAGTGTGTATCCAGCACAGGTCAAAAATACAGTACATGGGATAATATTCCAGATGTAATAGATCCAATTAAAGAAATCACAAGAGGTAAAAGGGTTCTTTGTAGAGCTAGCGCCTGTCTCAGATGATCCTCAGCCGACAAGCAACCAGCGCAGGACTGAGTGATAGGAGTGAGTCACATACTGGCGATGATCAGCGTGTGTGTGTGTGTGTTCTGTGGAATAGAGAGAGGGAGAGAGAGAGAGAGAGAGAAAGAGAGAAGAATGAGTGAGAGGATTCGGGGATTGATGTCACAACGAAGAGAAGAGCAGTCAGTGAAGTGTGGAAAGGGAAGACCTTTGAAGATTAAGGTAGGGTAGGATGGGTTTTATTGATAGGGTGGGGGAATGGGGGAATAAGGGGCTGGAGTGGGGCTAAGACAGACTGGAATGGAAATGATATGAAAATGGAAATGAGTAGCAGCATTTTAAAGATCAACTTTAAATTAGCAATGAAGTATTGATTGTTGAAAGAGTATTTTCAGATAAGGTTGGGATGGGATAGGGTTTCTGGGAGTGGAGGGAGCTGGAGGGGAGGAGAAATAGGAGGGAATTTTGAAACATTCTTTAAAAGAGAACATATTTAATCAAGATCACTCTCACTTTTGAGACAAGACTTTCAAATGAAAAATGAGGGAAAACTATCAGATAAAGTTTAGGGACAGGTTGGGTTTCCTTTGTGGGGGGGGGGGCGGGAATAGGAGGCTGGAAAGGAGGAGGAGGGCAACATTTTTTAAGGAAAACATGAATAGATGAAATATTTAAAAATTCTTTAAGAAAATCATTATCCCTTTAAAGATATAATGCAGAATGCAGGAACAAAACTTTCACAACATAAAACAGCAAACTGGCATTGATGGAAAGAGACAGAATGAGTAAGAATACTTTTGGGGAAGATCAATTTCAGAATGGATACTATGTATACAACAGTGAATGCCAGAGGAATAGAGTTTCAATTGTTATTTGGGGTATAGAATTCTTAAGAGAAAAAGGAGATAAAGGATTTAAGGGGGAAGAGGCATGTAGGCCTACATACTTGGAAAGCAAAGACATGTTACTTTGGGTAAAGAGATGTAATTCACAATCAAGGGGCGATGATATCAAGATGTGTATTTCTACTATTGTGGTCTATAAATTCAAATCAAATCAAATCAATAAAATCAGGGGGGAAAAAGAACTACCAAGCACTTAAAATATCTTGATGAAGTAGGATAAAACCTGGGAGGAGAGCCTTGTGGAAAAAGAAGGAAAAGCCTGGAAAATTTTAATTTAAAAATTCATGGGGGAATGGGGCAAATGGTAAAGTAGGGTAAAAAAAAAGATTGGTTTATTTTACCCGACAAGCATGTGTATGCTTGTAAGTAAGCAACCAGGGGGCCGACGGCTTTAAGTCTTCTCCGAGGGACTTGGTAATGAGGATTAATGCCTTACCAAAGGGCACTAGCGCATCCACTTGGTTTCGAACCTGGGTCCTCCCAGTTATGAGACAACTGCTCTACAACTGAGCAATCGTGCCTCCTTGAGGGATGGGAAGAGGGATGGGAAGAAAGAGACAAGAGGGCCACTTTGGGGCAATAAACTAAAGATTTTTAAACAAATGGACAGTAAACATTCAGAGAATAACCATGTTGGGTCATAGAGTTGGATAATCTGTATGAGCAAAATAGGAGGGGAGAGAGAGAGAGAGACAAGAGAAGTGACACAAACTGATCACAGAGACTTTGGGATAAGTTTTACAGTTTTAAAGTGGAGATTGCTTGAATAATGATGGGTCAACTTTCACTGATCAAGCTAGACGACTTGCATGGTGGAAGGAGAATGGATCGCAGGAAAGAACACAGGTGAGAAAAAATATCAAGCAGACCTTTAGTACAAGATCACTTTCCAAATGAAGATTTGTCAGGGTGTAGGCTTTCTGAGATCAGGCAAAGTTAGGATGATCCAAAGTGAAGGTTAGAAGTGACAGCATCAGTGAATGAGGGTTAATCGTAAGAGAGCAGAGGAAAAAACACAGGATGGGGACAGAAACTTTGACCTTATATGAACTTCTTGGAATGAAGTGAAGTCCAAATTGATGGGAGATGTAAGAGGGTCAGGCGTATTGAAATAGCCTGAACTAAAAAAAAAAAAAAAAAAATGCCTGATAGATTTTAAGACAAGTGAATGAGTAAATTACGCAATGCGTAATAAATGTCCCCGCCGGAAGTGCAGATCTGTGGAAATTAACTAGCCTGAACCTTAAAACTTCAGTGAAAAACTTTAGTGAATAAAATAATGTTACTGCATGCAAAAGAAGAGAATATCAACAATGCATGTATACAACTGAAATATAAAACATGAAAACATTATGAACCTTCAGCCATTTTGAATAAATTTGCATAAATTTGCATGAATAATGAATTTCAAAATTCTGTGTAGAAGTTTGGAAGCCCCCACCCAGCCCTATCAGATAAAACAATCGGAATCAAAATCCGATGTGAAATAGAGGAGAAGTAGCATTTTTCGTCAATTTTGAATAATTTTGCATAAATTTGCATAATTAATGAATTTCAAAATTCTGTGTAGAAGTTTGGAAGCCCCCACCCAGCCCTATCAGATAAAACAATCGGAATCAAAATCCGATGAGAAATAGAGGAGAAGTAGCATTTTTCGTCGATTTTTAATAAATTTGCATGAATTTGCATAATTAATGAATTTCACGATTCTGTGTAGAAGTTTGGAAGCCCCCACCCAGCCCAACAGATAAAACAATCGGAATCAAAATCCGATGTGAAATAGAGGAGAAGTAGCATTTTTCGTCAATTTTGAATAAATTTGCATAAATTTGCATAATTAATGAATTTCAAAATTCTGTGTAGAAGTTTGGAAGCCCCCACCCAGCCCTATCAGATAAAATAATCGGAATCAAAATCCGATGTGAAATAGAGGAGAAGTAGCATTTTTAGTCAATTTTGAATAAATTTGCATAAATTTGCAAATTAATGAATTTCAAAATTCTGTGTAGAAGTTTGGAAGCCCCCACCCAGCCCTATCAGATAAAACAATCGGAATCAAAATCCGATGTGAAATAGAGGAGAAGTAGCATTTTTCGTCAATTTTGAATAAATTTGCATAAATTTGCATAATTAATGAATTTCACGATTCTGTGTAGAAGTTTGGAAGCTCTCACCAAGCCCCATCAGATAAAACAATCAGAATCAAAATCGGCCAAGAAATGACGGAGAAGTAGCATTTTCTAACATTTGAGCACACACGGACAGACGGACGGACGGACACACACACACACACACACACGCACACACGAACGGAGCCCGTTTCATAGTCCCCTCGCGAACTTCGTTCGGCGGGGACAATAAATGTACATAAATAGGCTCATTTACATATGGTCTAAAAATCACAATGTTACAATGCTTAGCACTAAAATAATATAGTACAGGACCAGCAAGATCATTATAGCCTATATGCAATTTCATTCTGTAAAAGTATCAACGTGGGAAATAAATGCCAACCAACAAGTCGTATCAATGAAAGCACAGAGAAAGAGAAAAGAATCGACATGTACATCTAGGTATATATGATAAAAGATTTGCTGCTAAGTATAAATATGTAACGCATGAATTTGTATAAAATCATTCTGATAGTTTGATATATATGCCTCATACATGATCTTCAGCTAAAAACATTACCTGTTCAGACATATGGAAACTAATATCTTTTGCTAAAGGATAAGTAAAGTGATATATATATATATATATTTCTTGAGGAAAGTGGTGAAAACAAAATGTCATACAGTAAACTGAGGTTTGAGCAATGTTTTTCGTACAAGAACCTGAATCATGAAGTTTGCCTCCAAATCGGTTACACTGTATGCACCTTTTGATAAGGAAATCCTGTTTCTTTTCACAAAGTTACTGCATGCAAACTTTCCACTCACACAAAATAGCCTAATGTAAAGGTAAGGTCAAGTTTTGGTAAGACCTCAAAAACTTTTTGTCAGATTTCTTGGATTTTTGTCGATACCTAAACAGCAAGATACTAGCAACACTAAGATACTGTGAAGATTTCGCCTCCTTAAGTATATTAAATAAATGAGAGGCAAAAAATAATTTATATACCAGGCCAGGCACGTAAACTCCCAACAACGGCAGCATGCACTTCACTCACATGTAAAACCAATGAGTATACTACACACAGTGACAAACATGTTATTTCTATGGGAAGCCCCCCCAAATCGTTATGCGGGGAGCCGTCAGGGTGGAAAAGTCCAAGTGTACGGCAGTGATATAGCGTTCCTTACAGGTCTGTACACTGGAAATCATCCATGAAATACCAAATGATCTCAACAGAAGAAACTCAGAAACGAAGATTGAAATCAAGATTCGGTGCGAGTTTATTCACAAACATCTTTCAATACAAGGAGACCAACATGAGACTATATTTAACGCGTTTCTTTCCAATTTCCTTTTTTGCTACCAATACTGTATAAGAACTTTAAGTTATTTGGTATCATATGATGAAAATGTGTAGCACTTTTCAAAATAACGCATGTAAAATAACGTCTGAGCAACACAACAAGGTGATGCTTGTCTGGAATTAGGTTCCATGTTTACCTGGTATACTTCAAATATATCACCCTCACTTATTATCATTTCCCCCAACCAGATTATTTCTTCATCATCTTACTCCATCAAGGCAGCCCTCTGCAGTAATGGACCTGACAGAGCTGGCATTTCGGGTATGGCAAGTCGATTGCACGTCAATTTCTTTCTCGCAACAAACACTTGCGCGCCGATAACATGGCGTCATGACAACGGTTCAAATGATGAAAGAGAGTAGGAGCTGTGGGAAAGACATTGACAATGAGGAAAAGTTATGCAGGTTTCATGTAATTTACATCTGGCATTTATAGAATGAGATCTTACTTGTTTAACTTGTTTTTCCCTTCAATATTTGTGTTTCTAGTGATAATCAGGAATACTTCTACAGGTTCTGGCAAAAAAATAGATTGGAAATATACATTGTATGTATGCCAGAATCCTGTCTGGGGAATTACGCAGTATATTTGAGTCATCAAACTTTTTGTACATTGGCTTTTTTTTTATCATAAGTATATAAACATCTGTTAGTGGGAGTAAAGTTTGATTAACTTTGCCTTTCAAATAAAGTACTCCTTTTGAACCAAGTTCATTTATATACAGACCAATCACAGATCATCTGCAGGTTTGCCAGAACCCAAGAGTTGCCAAAAATAGGTTTCTTAGATTGTGAATAAACATTTGCAGTGCCTGTTGATGAAATCAATTAAAATTTTACTTACTTCCATCATTTTAAGAGCATCTTTTGATCTCCATAGGCAGTTTTCCTCCGCACTATATCTATTTTTAGGCTGCCCATGATATTTTATTAGATCTCCATGTTAGTACAGATAGGAAGTGGCCTTTCAGGGGTAATTTAGCTCTTATAGTCTTTTTCTTTTACCTAATTAGCTTCTTTCTTTTTTTCCTTGTGCACTTTATCTTTAAAACTTAAGTCATACATCCACTGCCAGCAATAAATTATTTTGATGGATTAGAAAACCTGAATGATTTGAATAATTAAATACCTTGTCTCTGTTTTTAGATAGAGGGGGTGTGTTATGGATACGACACACATGAGGGTGATACAAAATTAACAACTTTATCACGGCAAGCAGGGACTTGCTCTTCAAAAATGCCATCCATGACTATGCCATGAGCAAGGGACATATCCTCGGCTGAGAGCCAGAAGAGCATTAACCCGTTTGACTATCGAATTCTCTCATTCCCATATGATTAATACAAGGGCCAGCCAGTTCCAGTAGCCATTGGGTTAACTTATATCCTTATACACACAATTAAAGCCCTTCTGGCCCTCAGCAGAAGATAGTCTGTAGATTATCCTTAAGGCCATAGAACCTTGATAACTTAATTCTGCTGAGATATAACACGAGTTAACGCCCTTCTGGCTCTGAGGAGAGTAGGAGACAGACTTATGTTGCTTCGAGTCAAAGAAACAATTTATAAAAGTACAACATTTAGGGCAGTCTTGAAAAGTCAGTGCAAGTTTTGTTGATTCTGTGAGAATGTACGATGTGTCATTACCAGTTCTCCGAGACAACCAAAGGTATTTCAGGATCGGCCCGGCCCAGGAGTAACTCTCTCCTTCCAGAAACAGGCAATTACCAGAAAAAGGGTTAGCAATGGTTAATGGAGTGATCATTAAACCATTTATTGACACTTCTGATGGGATGAAATGATGAAGGAAGATGTATACACTTCATCTCTCAATGCATCAGTTGATGTGAGATGGAGATGGGACTTGACACAAGAATGTATTAATTACCAATCACACTATCAGAGAACCAGAGTGGGGTGGAGAATGGGGGTTAAGCGGAGGGGGGGGGGGGAGATGGTAGAAACTAGAATCCAGGCTGACACAGAATGCAATAATTACCAGTCATACTATCAGAGAACCAGAGTGGGATGGAGAATGGGGGTTAAGAGAAGGGGGAAAGATGGTAGGAACTAGAATTCCGGCTGACACAGAATGCAATAATTACCAATCATACTATCACAGAACCAGAGTGGGATGCAGAATGAGATGCAGAATGGGGGTTAAGAGGGGGGGGGGGGGGGGGGAATGGGAGAAACTGGAATCCAGGCTGACACAGAATGCAATAATTATCAATCATACTATCATAGAACCAGATTGGGATGGAGAGTGGGATGGAGAATGGGGGTTAAGAGGAGGAGGGGGGATGGGAGAAACTAGAATCCAGGCTGACACAGAATGCAATAATTACCAATCATACTATGGGAGAACTGGAGCAGGGAGAAGGGGAGGGGGAGGTGAAGTGGCAAGGGGGGAAGGTATGGTAGTAGAACCAGGCCCTGACACAAGTTATACAATTCACAGCACCAGAGAATTTGAAAGGCAAAGGGAAGGGGGAGAGAAGGAGATGGTAAAGGGCCAAGGGGAAGGCAGGGTCATAGAATCGGGGCTGAGGCAAGAATGCATTGCAAATCACAGTATCAGAGAAGTGGAGCTGGGAGGGGAAATCTATAAAGGGGAAGGGGGAAGCAGACTGGTAGGATCAAATCTGATATAAGAATGCATTAACATCCCTCTATCAGAGAGCCAGAGCCAGATCCAGAATGAGGAAGGGGAGACAAGGAAGGGAAAATGGAGAAGGGAAGTAGGCTGGTACAAGATCAGGTCCAACATATAAATGCATTGATTGTTGTTTCCCCCATCTATGAATCAGGGGTAGGAGAAAGGGAAGGAGCTTTCATCACAGGACCAAAATAAAGACAAAGGTTTATAGAAAAGAAACTTGGCTGATAGAAAATAAATCCTAAAACACTCCTATCATCCTTCCCATCCCCTCTACTATCATCCCTCTCTTCTCCCCTCTCCTCCCCCTCTCCTCCCCTCTCCTCCTCCCACTCCCCCTCCTACCAATCTTTCCCATCCCCTCCATTACCAACCCCCTACTCCCCTCCCCTCCCCTCCCCTCCTCACCTTCTCTCTCTAGTCTGCAAGCACAGACCCTAATTTGACACTTTATCAGATAATAATTGTCTTGAGAGAAGCCTAATTCAGCTACCTTCTGGTGTCAGGAGCAGCTATATTACATGGCCTATGGTAGTCTTACAGTGCAGACACTCTTTTATGACTGACTAGGGTTTGTGCCTGCAAACTACTGTATAAGCTGTTATTTTCGCGAGGGTTTAATTTTCGCGAATTTCGCGAGTTGATGTTGGGACGCGAATTTAACAGCTCGCGAAAATATCGCCACTTCTTTATGGCAATAATTCACCCAATGAAAAAAATGAGGCATGTACAGGCCATTGCAGTAGGAATACTTAGTATTGGATGCTACATCGCCATAATCACAATTGAAGTTCACCTCAATATGTCCATAAATTTCACTAGGTAAAAGTTGGTTAGATACATGTACTTCCAAAATTGGCTTAAATGTCACTTTTATTCTTCTCAAAGCTAAGATTTTATGCCTCAATTCATCCTCCAGTAAAAGACATTTATATTCTTTCACTGAATATGATTTTTATTGAATTCCTGTTGCAATAATTCAATTTTAGTGTCAAATTATTGAATTTCTCTGATTATTCACATAACTCATAAATATTCATGAGTCACATGACTATACGTGTTTGAGAAGGAAGGATGTATTTATAGAAATTTATATTTTGACACCAAAACCAACTTTCTGAAATAGGAATCCAACCAAAAAATTAAATTGAATAAAAGAATACAAATTGTTTTTACTGCAGATTGAATTGTGGCTTGAGTTTTCAGCTGAAGCTACAATTAAAGTGAAATTTAAGCCAAATTTTTGGAAGAGTCTAACCAATTTTTACATGGCAGAGTTTATGTTCAAATTACATGCAAGACCTTATCAATTAGTAGCCTTATAATCTTTAGCGATTATATCAGTCTTGCGAATTAATACTGGTGATGTTGGTCATTTGGCCTTGGCAAACAGCGAAAACAACATTTCGCGAAATTGTCTTGGACCTTGCCATTCGCGAAAATTTCTGTAAGCGAAAATAACAGCATATACAGTATTCTCTCTCCTTCCATATCTGCACTCCTTCCTTTCCTAGCTCTATCCCCTCTTCCCCTCCCAGCTCACTCTCTCTCTCGCTCTCTCTCTCTCTCTCTCTCTCTCTCTCTTTCTCTCTCTCTCTCTCTCTCTCTCTCTGATTATAAATCTGTCTCATCCTCTTTGTCTTTCCCTTCCTATCACCAGATCTCTTCAATGTCAATGCTAAACAGAGATTAAGCAGCCTAGAGCTGTCTGAACAGCTGACACCACGTGTAGATGCGCCGATTAAATCTCATCTGATTTGACCGGGCCGCGAAAGTCTGCGAGCTTTTAAACAGCTGAGCTGACAACAATCCCTGATTAAATCACAGCCTTCCATGGATCGACTCTATCTCAGTTCCTGCTAGAAGTTATTTTGAAATGAGTGGTTCTCATTTTCATGAATGAATGACGTCTGATACTAGACAAAGAGTCAACCCTCACACCCCCACCCCTTCTCAGATATAAATTCTAACAGAAAGACAATTGAATGTGCTAAAATACACAAGTTTCATTTATGGCCCAACTTTCCAACCCCTTTGAATATTTTATTCATACCACTGTATAAATAACCCTCAAGTCATATTGTCATTACATGGAGAAGTAATTTCAAAGGATTTCCATACCATTAATAATTACCACCAAGCATGGTAATCTTATTTTACTTCCCTTCTTCTTTTAGATTGATCCTTGTACTTGTATTTAAAATAGTTCATAAGCATCTTTATATGTACCTTAAACAATAAAGACAAATGAACTAAGAGGTAACTATCCTCCTCTACAGTTTTTGACTTCTGCCATCCTACACCATAAGGTATAAATGGCCGGAGGAGAAATGTCTCCTCATAAGGGTGTAGAATGGTCTTCCTGGTGCGCATCATCTGTCCCAGAGATGCAGTGGTATAAAGATTGGGGTGTAGGATGTCTCTAGAAATGTATAACTTGATATGAGATAAAGAGCAAAGAGGATGACTTTCACTCTAACAAGGAAAACATATTTCAAGTGATGAAAAGTTTTCATATTTATCAGAATATCTCATAAAGGAGAGGGCATGATGGCTAAGTGGTTTTGTAACTGGAAGGTCCTGAGTTCGAAACCAAGTTGATGTGCTAATGTTCATTAGTAACCCCCTGTTCAGACACAAAACGTTTATACCGAAACTCGATAAAGAAACGTTGTATATAAAATGTTCATCGTATAGCCTACAGACCGTTTAGACACATATCTCGACCGATTAGGAAAAACATTGTATAGATGCGCAGTTTTCCACTGCACATGTTGTTATGGTCGCTCTTAGCCCCTGCCCCCTGGTAAGGTCACCTTTCGCACGCAATCACGTTAAGCCCCGCCGTTCTATGGTCGCCATACGTTCAGACAAACAAGGAAAGGTGTTTCGTTATCGAGTTCTAGTTCGGAACGATGCTCTGACCCTAGTTTCGTTATACGACGTTTCATTAGTCAGCGTTCACACACATATAGCTATATCGTTTTGTTATGAATTTTTTGTGTCTGAACACCCTATAAGACAAAAAAAAAATTCACGTCAACTGGACAAAGGACTTAAAGCCATAACACCCCCCCCCCCCCCCCCCGGTTGTTTACCTACATGTACAGCATTCTCACTTCCTTAGTAGTAAGGCAGTCAATAAAAACAGAAATAATTAATGTCTTCAAGAAGTAAGAGCACTGCATACTTTCATTTCCTCCTCTGAAAACTGTCATTAGTTTCTGTTTTCTTTTTATTTGTCTGGTTGAATGCTCATTCACATTTTTGATTGATTGAAGTATCATTTCATAAAGATAAACTCTAGATTACCTACTTAAAACATTGCACATCAGGCCATCAAAGAACTGATGATGGTAACCAAGCAACCACCACTTGCATCCAAGATATCTTCTCCCAAACGACCAATCCATCAACTCTCAACAACGTCTTCCATGACATGAGGATAATAATGTACTTAATCTTGGTGACAGGAACATGAAATATAATCAATAGCTACGTTCATACAGGACTTGTGGTTTCGAAACTTTAAGTTAGCGAAACTTTAAGAGTTAACGAAACCATGACTCCCTAACCGCAACAAGGGTTCACACGAGCCTGTAACAACGAGCTGAAACTACAAGCCAAGCAATCTTTGTGGTTAACCCCGGAAGTAAATACTACCGATTGTGTGCACAGTACACATACAGATCCTGTGTTCATAATTCGCGTGAAGGGCATAACCCGGAAAAGTTTAGCTCCCATCGTGTGAACATAACTAATGGTATATGTACCTACTTGAAACGTGGTTGGGCATTGACAGATTACCAATGATGCTTGGTGATTCATGCCATGAAGAACGATACTAAGTATGATGTAGAAACTTGTCACCTATTGCAATCCCACCCCCCCTCCCCCCCCCCCCCCCCCCCCCCTCCCCCCCCCTCCCCCCCCTCCCCCCCCCCCTCCCCCCCCCCCCCCCCCCCCCCCCCCCCCCCCCCCCCCCCCCCCCCCCCCATGAAGAGTTGCAATTCCTCTTTAGGGCAATTATGTGTAATATGTCCTGTAAGACATACATATTATAGGTCTCTTGTGGATTTATTTCATCCAAAAATGAAAGTATGTCCATTCAATAATGCTAGTGATAACAGAAGAACTCATTAATCAAATGTCTCATTAAGAGGTTTTCCTATTTGGATGAAATAAAATGGATAAAAGTCTAATGTCACTTTGCACAGAATCAATTTTTTCCACAAATTGCAAGTCTATTTGCACAATTCAATGATTTGAAGGTTTGTGATTGCATGATTACAACTGACTATAAAATGTCAATTGCAACTCTTTATCATGGAGAAAAGATAGGGTATGTTTGCAACTTCATTTCAACTTAAAGGAGAATGAAACCCTGGAGAAATATCCATTTTAATGAAAAGAGAGGATAGACAGAAGCAATTTTTAAAAAGTTCCATCAAAATCGGTTGCAAAATAAAAAAGTTATGAAAGTTTGAAAAGTCTCAATTTATTTTCTATGGCGATCCTCAAAGTGGCAATGTTGCTTCAAAATGGCAGGTTTTGTAGTACAACTCTCAATTTATGTTTTGTACACAAAATTTCAATATTTTCTCCATTATCTCTAAAGATGCCTCTTGTCTTTTTGTGAACTCAACATATGTTGTGTCAAATACATTTTCCCATGATATATATTGAGCTAAGAAGGAGACAAACTGCATCTTGAGAGATAATGGGGAAAATATGAAATTTTGTGTACAAAACATATGGAGAGTTGTACTACTAAACCTGTCACTTTGAAACAACATTGCCAATTTGAGGATCGCCATAGAAAGTAAGTTCAGACTTTTCAATCTTTCATAACTTTCTCATTTTGTAACCGATCTTGATGGAACTTTTTTAAAATGTTTCTCTCTATCCTCTCTTTTCATTAAAGTTGATTTTTTCCCCCAGGGTTTCATTCTCCTTTAAATATGTAATATGAAACACCTATGACATAAAGTGAAACCTATGATGAAATATGAAACACCTATACTTGTAAAGTCCTCGCGTGACTGAACTATCAAAAATGCGTTTTCTTGGAGTGAAACTGAAACAACATAAGAAAAGAAATTCTTTAGTCTACACATGCAACTAAATATTTTAGTCTACACTAGTAATTAAACAATAGCTTTCCAAACATACACATTTTATAATGTTAATGGAAGCACATGATTAGGGCATGCCAAAATATGAAAATATAAATTTAATCTCTCTCCCATAAAAAAGTATCTAAAGCATAAGAGAAATTTATATTGGCAAGCCCTACTTCATCTCAACTAAAAGGTGTTACAGACAAAATATATCATTAGAAATTGTTTGCAGTAAGTATTATTTCTAGAAAGGAATTGATTGGAAAATAAAATGTTCAGAAAGGCATAAGAAAATAACTCATAATCATGTATTGTATATACACTTTCAAGTGGGAAATCTTACAAGAAATTTGCTTTAATTTCCTATCTAAATCACTTCAGGGATTAATGTACCGTTATGCTTTACAGCACATAGCAAGAAGCAGTTAGGACGCATGCATGCCATAAAGTAAATTTCTTGTAACGCGCTTCTAAGATTTTGATTGCTCTATACATGTTGCGGCATTTTCTTAAACATGACAAGAAATCCTCTCTTCATCAACTAATAAACAGTGAAAATGGATGGTAACTACACAATTTTCATAGTTTCATGTCAAATAAGCACATATTTTTGAAGTAATGTGTACTTTAATGTTCATGACCTTCTGCTTAATGCAATAGTGCACGTCCACATTTAGCAGAACAGTGCAACGCGCTTATACCATTTTTACCAGCTGCACAACAACTGCAGAATGTTGAATATATAGTAAAATGCCATGGAACCCCTTACATACAGAGCAAAATATGTTTTGGTGACTGGCCCCCTTTAAAGAAACATGTACTTTCCCAGTGTGAACCAACCCGTTGAATGTTTAGACAGGCGATTCATTGCTGGAAGATACAGTGAATCATCCTGGGTATGCCCAAGCTAAAAATAATCTCTTCCTTGGGCATTGTTGGATTATCATCACAAAGCTCCAATATGAACAGCCTCTAGGCCTCTCACCTAGTAGTAGATGTACTTAATCTACATTAAAGTGTACTAATCACTGAAGAAAATAATTTGTGTACAGCGAGAAAGTATAAAATCATCCTCAAAGAACTTAGGTCAACAGATAGGGACTAAGAAGGAAATAAAGGATAATCAACATGAAAATATGCAAGTGGAACCCAACCCTGACTTGGGTTACATGCAGGCCCTATTCTTTGCAAGCACATGGGTGTGTTGAATAGTCTACTCACAAGTCGCTTTTATCTTTATTGAGCGTTTCCTTAAATAATACCTCTTTAAAGAAGCAATATTTGAACCCATATTTTGAAATATAGTATAGCAACATGGAACCTTTAATATATACATGTAGATCAAAATAATTGGCATCCTTTTAATACTCTATATACTGAAGGTTCTTTTTATTACTAGTTCAGGAATTGATTTCAATTTATGCACTCAATACTGATTTGATTATCATACTTCAAAGGCTAGTAACCTTTTGATTATTCCTGTAATATAAATGAGGCCTCTTATTGCAGATCTGTACGTAAGCTTATTGCAAAGTGCTATGACAATCAACAGCATGGGAATCCTAGCATGGGTGCATTATAAACCTTGAAATGTTTTACCTTTTTTGAAAAGATTTCTTCTATTGATACTAGCCTATGCCAATATTTCTTCAATTGTTTGCAATTAGTCATCAAATTCACAGATTATGCTGAGAATTTGAATGGTTTTGCATACTTCTTATAGCATGCTTTGCTTCATTCAATACATACAAAACACAATAGCAAAGGCTTTCGTAAAAATGAACCTAAGGCAATTTCAAGAACCTTGTCCATCACCTTTTGAACTGTGCGAGCAATACAATGACGGATTACATAATCTGAACATGATTTCTTTGAGACAATCAATAGGGTGTTGAAAGTGCCTCTCGAGACGATTCCTTGAAAGTCTCTGCAACCATGTTATAACTTAAACTGTTGGAACCGTACATGCACACCTACATGTAAATGTGCAAATGCTACAGTAAACATTAATTGCATGTATTGGTTTAAGTATCATCACATACATGAGCCAAAAAAAATGAATTACCACTATGGTAATCATTATTGACGAATTACTAATGCTTCTTACCATGGGCCGAATTACTGATCGCAAGTCATGATGACCATGTCCTAATGAAGTTTATTTTGATGATTAACAGCATAATCTAGCTAAAATGCATGATTCTGCCTTCCTGGTCTGATCGTCTTCGTCGTCGCATGATCAGGTTTCAAAATAAACCATTCAAGGGGCCGCTTCCCATCAGGAAGCGAAACTAGTAATATGACAATTAAAAGCCTGTTTCCACTTACTTAAGGTCCACGAATTCATGCTGTGTACAACCCTTTGCAAGTGCAATATATCATCCATATTACATTTATGTGTTACTGGACTGTCATGACTGGTGGCATTATCAATTTCAGACAAGATACATGTATGCTGGGGAAAGGATACGTTGTATCTCTGCTCTCTGTTAATTATATAACTGTAGGACATTCACACAGCAATTTATGCTTTGCGGTTTTATTCACATGAAAGAGAGATTATTATACTGACTAGAATTTCATCAGGTTTTGAAAGTATCACTGTTGGGTCCGAGACCAGGGCCCTGTTTCAGAAAACTTGTTATCAATGACGGCTGCCTCATTTCTATGATAAATTCGCTCTCAGCAGATCAGATGCGAGGATGTCAGTAGCTTATAACAATTATTGTAACTTGTTCTTGATGACAAGTTTTATGAAACGAGGCCCAGGAGGAAGACTGATTATTACGTCCAATTCATATAAGGTCTCAGGGTCAAGACCAAGACCAAGACCAAGACACCATAAGGTCCAGACTGAGATTGGTCTCATGCAGATCCATCACAGAAAAGTGTTAATTACTGTTACATCATGAAACATGCATGTACATGTACTATAATATTTAGTATTCTCCTTAGTTCCCATGCTTTGCAATACATGTACATGTATGTACCTAGATATTCACGATAAAATAAGTTAGTAAACACTTCACACAATTAAGCCACGCATTCTCTGGTTAGGTGAAAATGTACTACATGCAAGCACCAATTAGCCATTCATCATATCCCTGGCAAGTGTATTAGTGCAAAACATGGGTCATTCACACAAAAGGTGTTTCAATGCTACTTGTACATAGAAATATTATCTGATACAATGCATCATGTAGTTTTCAATGTGAAAGGGGGTACATATATGTGGAGGTGGTTCAATAGTACATTTAATGGAAAACTGAAGGTGTTTTCCAAGAATGAAACTTTTTTTCTCTTTTTTTGATAAAGTAAGCACCTAAGAGAGGAAATGGAAGACTGAATGCATACTCAAACTCTGATTTCACAGTTGGTATGATCAGCCTATCTTGCAGCCAATAAACGCAGTTAAAGATCATATTTTCACACAACCTGAGAAGCTACAACACCCCGTGGAAAATAAGTTTTTTTTTTTTTTAACGAAATGTGTCATTGTATATAGTGAAACCCAAAAGTGTCAGTTCAAAGTGTACACTATGCAACTCCAGCATACAGAAACAGTAACATTCAAATTTCCATATCATAGGATGCTCTCAACCATTCAGGAAATATAACTTGCGCCTTCTCTCTTAATTCAATTTTTATGAATACCCTGCTATTTCTTTGACTACCGGTGTATGCTGTATCGACCCTTTATTGTTCACATTAGTGAGTTACAAACCAAATAACTGCACAGTAACAGGTCATAAGCAATCATATGGGGGCAATATATACCAATTTTGTTTGCTTATTTGTTTGTTTATTCTTTTCTCAATTTCCCCCCTTTTTCCCCATTTTTCCCTCTAAATGGTAAGTGCACACTGGCATACAAAATGAAAAATGAGAGAAATTGATCAGTGAAACTGAGAAAATCTAATATAGGAAAATCAAAGGTATGTAGTTTGAAAGTTGTAATCATTCAAACACAAATAAGATCTGTGATAATCCTTGCAAGCACCTCTTCATATGTTGTGTGGTAGAAATTTCATAATTTCCCATTTTCCTCCAAGGAAGCTAATTTTTATAATCCACCTTAAATATTATTGTACATGTATACTTTCTACACATCCTTCTATGAAATACATCTATTTTTTTCATTAACAAAGAAGAGGAAATAACAAGGCAATGATAATTCAAGATACAAAACAAACAGAAAGCGGCTCGCAAAAGGGAAGAGGGCGTGTCCAATCACCACTTCCAAGTGGGCAACACTGGAAGTTGGTTGCCTATTTCAACTAATTTTGTACTTTCTAGAAAGCACTATACAGTATATGCAATTACATGTAAATACTTTCACCTCAAAGCAGTGTTATACTTTCATGATCTCCATTACATAACATATGAAATTGAGAACAAGCTATCCAATATCACCAGCTAAGTACTATCAACCCAAGGGCAACGAAAACAGTGTTAATGGGCCAGCAATTTAATAATACTTCATTTTGTTCTAAATCTTTATGCAGGTATACACAACCATTTTCTAATTGCAAGGACTGAATCAATTCGTAGAAAAAAAACACATGCAAGGAGCATAAAAGCAATCTACAAAAGACAAACCTGCACTTACATGTAGTGCAAGGACATTATTCTCCGATATAACAACCCAAGGAAAAATGATGAGTTTGTAATTATTAAAATCAATAATTTTTTATATTTCTAGAACATCACCCACAATCAGCACAACAGCATGAAAATGATAGTCATAACAGCATAATTTTCCATACCTCTGTGAGGCAACTGGAAAGTATAGGGATTACATGACAAAGACTTGTTTGCTACATCTATCAAGGTACAAAGTACACACAGTAATGAACATCTACCTCACATCGAGTCAAGACGATCCACCACAAAGTAACAATCCAAGCACTCAAATTCACACGAATTCAAACTTTCCGCCTCCACAGCTGCCCATCAGTTCTGCTACTAACTGCCGAAATAGATTCCCTCCGTTTGAATGAGAGAGGATTTAACGATCCATTAGAACAGCCAACCATAAATTTCAGCTCCCAACTGTTTCCCATCCACTCATGCTCTCATTCTATTTCACCACTTTTTCTAATGAATGACAAAAATATACTGGTAGATCACCTTGTATTACTCCCAGCCTTTGGTCTCCTCTCATCTCACTATTTTGGTTTTAAAAGCTGGCACGTGCGAGTTACCAGACAGCCGCAGCAGGAATCGAGGCAACGCATTATTCACCATCACGAATGAATGGAGATGTAGTTGAAGGGCCTGATGAAGTTTGTATTAGGCTAGTCTAAATTCCAAGAACTATTCTACACTTCCTCCATTTCTTCCTTGTATCATAAATCAATTTTAAGCATAATGAATTGTATCTACTTGATAAATTCTATCCTAATGAGTTGCACTGTGGTTGTTTCATTATTTCACAGTTGACTGTTACATTTATTTCCAATCCTTTTTTCATCTGGAGTTTTAGAATTCATTCTATTAGTGTTGTGACTCAACTGTTATAATCTAATATGATTTTTGGAAGAGGCAGGTAAATCTATCACACTAGTTACAAGTACTATCACAAAAGATATAACTTGAAATATCAAACAGACTTTAAAAACAAGCTCATTTTTAAAAAATCTGTAACCCATTCAAATATTTTTTTACAAACACTATGCATATAATCAGACCTGATTATACATTAGTTAATTTTAATAAATGATATTACATTGATACAAAGATACTTTTGTTTCTATTCTCTATGTCTCTTTCCTGAAGTAAAACTTTCTCCCTAGTCAAGATTTCAACCAATTGATGACATCAATGGGCTGAAAGACTAGACTACCTACAAGAAGAATAGTTCATTCTCTGTAAGAGGGATGCATAATTTTATTGTGCTCAAGGGGGGAGGGTGATAGAGCATGCAAAAAAGTGCAATGTCTAGATGAATGCACAATGCACATAATAGCTCCCATGCATCACTCATGAACTCTCTTTACATTACTCATTCTACGATTGATGTTTACCTATTCTATTAAAGCAATTGATGGCCACATTTTGGTTGAATCATAATCACCTCGTTTATCTCACTCTATACACCCATTAGGCAGTTTCATTTTCACTCTACATGCAGTCATACATGGTGTGAAATACAATTTTCTCACAAAACAGAACAGGTTCTCCAGCTAAATATGATTTTCTCAACTGAAAAGTTTGAACAAGAAGGTGGACGGTTTCACTCACTATCCAAAAAAGGAAAACAAAATATTTGATGTGTTCAAGAATAAGAATAATATATTATATTCTGTATTGATTAATGATGAATAGAATATTTGCTTCCCATTATTAGTTTATCATCATGGGTATCCAGCATGGAGTATATATATTTATACAACCTTGAGATTATTCAATAGGACAGAACTAATCTGACCTAGTCTGAAATACATATGGAATGGAAATATGTGTAAACCGCCCCCCCCCCCAAAAAAAAAAAAAAAAAAAAAAAAAAAAAAGGAATGTGAAACTACTGAAAAAAAATGTGCCATTTATTTATTTGAACAAACAAAGTAATCAATTTCAGACTAGATATATCTACAAACTAGCGATTTCCGTCAACTATAAAAGAATTGATTATCAAAGCACACATAAGCAGAAAATGAGCCTAACTATTTTTTTTTTCTTTCTTTTTTAAATATCTCAGTTCTTCCCAACGATATTAAAGGCGAGAGAGAGATGTAGCTCTAAAAGGCTCTGTAGGAGCTGGGGAAAATGGAGACAAAGACCAGAATTATCCCTTTGGAAATGATCCAAAAATTATCTCTGGAAATTCAATCCTAATTAAAAGAGCTACTGTGAATGACTGACTTTAATTCTGCATACCAGCAATCTTCACTAGTATACCACTGCCAAGGTTATCACAGAGCTAACTCCTTGGGATAACAGGATACTGTATAATTACAAGAGGAGAAGCATCAGAAGTGAAGTACATTTACAACTTCTTGTGGTCGGCCTACTTAACACATCTGATATCTCATAAAGCTATAATGCAGGAAAAGATGCCCAGCTTGCACTCTTAAGTTGTAATGAAAAAAAAAAAACCACAATATTTGAGGTTCCCACGGATATAGAGCAGGCATAAAAGAAAGTATTACGAGTGGATGAAAAGATGGCCTTGGAAGTCAGAAATCTGGCAATGGCTCAAATTTATGTCTAAATTGAATTTTGAAAATAACATTCTTCACATTCATAGGTGAATCATGAAAAATATACCATTCACAGTCAAGTTAAAGGTTTCACCATTGAAAACACAGCCCAAGATAATTCTGGATAAATCTACATGGAAATATGTATCACTTGAACATTAAATTTCTCCACACAACTTCATTCTGAATACAAATGCCTCCAATGGCTTTTGTGTCAATATATGTCGCAAAAGTTAATCATTAAAATGCAAAATTGGTATATTCACTCACGCACATTTCTGCAAAGAGAGTGATGCATCAGATTTGTGCAATATCCCAAAAGGGGCGAGCCAATAAAGTTGTCTAGATAGCATACATATAAATTAATAACAGGATTCAAATACCAGAATTATATAACAGCTATTGTACATACCTCCATATATGAATCTATTTAAAGCCAGAGAAGGCATATTGGACCACATAAATCTTAGTCTTCAGAGTTTGCCATGGCCTGTGATCTCGTATGATAGGAATGGTGATCCTGCATGCAATGAATGAAGAGAAGACATACTATGAATGCACAGCTTACAGTATAAACGTCAATTCACAAAGCCAATTTCATATTTCCCCCTTTTACCATCCCCCATTCTCACTGACAAGGTCAATTGCACAGTGGCGGTGCCTTAGGCTTGTTATTGTTCGCTGCCACGCGACCTCTTTTGTAAGTCCCTGGCATGATTCATTTTTTGTGTGTTCACATTTCACAGGAATGAATCAGGATTGTTAACAATTACTAACCCCCTGTTCAGACTACCTAAATTCATTGTATGGCTATACAAGAATCGTATAGCTTTACGACAAGTAATAAAATTTTCAGTCTGAACATCGTATCAGGAAAAAGTCGCACAGCGAAACTCGGGTTTCGAACGAAAAACTCAATAAAGAATCAGCTTCCCCTTGCAGTCTGAACATCGTATCGCACAAGAATCATATAAGTGGGCGGGGCTTATCGTGATGTGATGTGACCAATAAGCTGTAATATCATATACTCCATCGCTGTCCTTGTCAGAACCTGATGCAAAACATATGGGCCCGAATTCACAAAGGAGGTTTGTGAAACCATGGTTTAAACCCCCTCATGGGTTTTTTAAGTGTATGTGCGCACGGAATCTGATCCAATCATACATTTTCTTTGAGCGTGCGCATGGGCAAAGTTCACTTATTTACACTTATTATAGTATGCTTTAATATGGAGGTTTAAACCTAACCCATGGTTTAAATCTCCTTTGTGAATTCGGGCCATGGTGTCAGCTGACTTCACCAAAGCCCCTTTTTTTATACGATATACTTCTTTCGCGAATCATGATTCTTCATTTGACGTTTCTTTATACGACACTCGTATAACTTTCCTGTAGTCCGAACAGGCTATGAATTAACACAAAAGAGATGGAGGAGAGATGCTCTGACAGTTAAACAGAAGGGTGATTCCATACTAGATTCTTACAAAATCCAATTCACATTTTGCAGTCGGGAGGTGACCAATGTTGTCACATTTCAGCTTGTCTCGACCATCTGAAACAGATTTGTAAGGCTCATTTTGGGGGTGAAACAGGAGAAATCAATCTTTTACAAATTTTGCAATTTGCATATTTGCTATTTCTAATTTGTCCTATGTAAGCATATTATCATCGTTTCTCAAACACATATACGCAGAAATTCCAGAACCATGCATTATTTTGAACAGTCTGAGCAGGGTGAACTGCCAAACTTTGATGTTGAGGGATATTATTTGGACAAAGAAAAGCTAGGGATATTAAATGTGGGTTCAAGGATCACGAAGGTAGATATCACCAAATCACTTTTGTAAGAAGACAAACAATGAAAACGGATACTAAGATTAAAAACTTGTCTAATGAAATGGAATTTTGTAAACATGTTTGTAAACATGGTGGCAGCATTAAAGGGAAAGTCCACCCTGCTAATTTTAAAAGAAGACATAGGTCAGTGAAATTTTATGCAAAATCTGATAAGAAATAAGAAAATTATGACTTTTTGAAGTTATAATCAATCAAACACAAATTGGCAACTCTAAGATGTATCTTGCAAGCTCATCTCCCATTTGCCGTGTACTGAAAAAAAAATCATAAATTTCCATTTTCTTTCTAAAAAATATTTTAACATACATGCACCTTAGATATAATCATTGCACTCATGCTTTTACACAAAACCTGCATGATTAAAATCTGATCCCTCATCAAAAACAAAGAAAATAGAAATTTATGATTTTTTTTTGTGTACGGAGCAAATGGGAGAGGAGTTCGCAAGATATGTCACGGAGTTGCCAATTTGTGTTTGATCGCTTACAACTTTAAAAATTCACAACTTTATTTCTTATCGGATTCTGCTCAAACTTTCATTGATCTGTTTCTTTAAATTTTCTACTTCGTTTAAAACCAACTTAATATCACGGTGGACTATCCCTTCAAGGGTCAAAAGATAATGGCAGCATTCAGGGTTCATAAGATTCTATCAGCGCAGTCATCCTTTAAGTTTAACTGATGTATACAGCCACGACAGGATTAATCTCAATTAAGAGGCCTATCTCCCAAACGGCAAATTGATCTAGACGTAACTATAATGGCAAGCTTCCTATCCTTACTGATGAATAGATATATGGTAACCGTGGCAATGGCTAGTGGTTGGAGTGACTACCCTTGATTTCCAATTAATTAACAGAGTGATCAGGCCAGATGATAACGAGTGATTCTGTGTGAGTGATGTGCAGAGAAAGCTGTAAATTGCAATGAATAGGGGTGAAAGTCTTTGTTTGATGGAGCACAGGGTTTTATACCAGTTACATGTATTGTACTTTTGCAATTGATACGCTCTGAACAAAGTACTTATAATCAAGGGTTCACAGAGCAGCAGGTACACTGTTTGTCTGTTTGTCTGTCTCTCCTTCTCTTTCTCTCTTTCTCTCTTTCTTCTTCTTCTTCTTCTCCTCCTCCTCCTCCTCCTCCTCCTCCTCCTCCTCCTCCTCCTCCTCCTCCTCCTCCTCCTCCTCCTCCTCCTCCTCCTCCTCCTCCTCCTCCTCCTCCTCCTCCTCCTCCTCCTCCTCCTCCTCCTCCTCCTCCTCCTCCTCCTCCTCCTCTCTGAGTCCTTCAACTCTCTGGCTGTCTTTATTTCTTTCTCTCTCTCTCTCTCTCTCTCTCTCTCTCTCACACACACACACAAACACTTTCACACTTTCTTTTTCTCTCATTCTTATTTTTAACATCTGTCTTTAATCTCAATACATCTTTTCTACACTTCGTATCTCTACATTTCTACATGTACATGGACATCTTATCTAGGGTACACTAGTGTTACATATGAGGTAATATTTCAAACTTGCTGAGAGACGGGGAAAGTGTTATGAAGTTGACGTTCAAACATTGCAGCACAGACACGTGAAGTGCTGGACCTCCAGACTTCATCAACAATCGGCAACAAGTCACCAAAGTTCACCATTCAAAAAATCTTACGTTCATGACTCGGTGTCAGGCGTATGCAATTTATACATGTATCACTTAGTTAATCTCACTTGTGCAAAACAAAATAAATTGTTAAGTCACAGAAATATATCTTAGCTTGTCTACTTTTTTCATGCAGATTTAACAAATCTAGTATGGTTTTGTTAACTTTTCTTTATTAAAAGAATTAAATCAGGTTCTTCAAAACAAATACATTGGACACATTCACACAACTTTTTTCTTCAATCTTATTTACAAAACATTTTTTTAAATTAAAAGTTACTGATGGTGTGACAACAAAAATAAGTGTTTCCTATGTAACATTTTATTGTACAAATACGGGTGATTTCTCATGATTTGTAGTGTACCAAGAAAAAATAAACTTATTTATTAAAACAGTTATGGTTTGGTAAGCTTCCTCATACTATTCACACACCCAAAATACAATTGCCTAATCCTGTAAATAAACGAAAATTACATGTAGATAATCATAGGATGAAGTTACAGAGCACCAAGTGTTCCCATGATCAGAGCCATGCACATGTCCAAACTTTGCATGCTTTGAAGCCATAGCCCAAAGCCCATCTAGGTGCCCAGATTGCTCTGTTAAATGTAAAAGCTGAAAATTTTACTGAGTTTCCATGATGACGCTAATAAAAACACCATTCCGATGAGATATTTTCCCCCTATGTCACCAACATCTCCTGTCTCTTCTCTCTCCTCACACTTTCATCCAAACTGAAGTACTTCAATTTCATCTTTTACCCAAATCCTTGTCCACCATCTTTATTAAACTCTCCAAGGCTCTCATACTTCACAGTTCCCTCCTCTCAATTTCCTCCTCCCTGCCTTTCCAATCTCCCACAGCACTGTACGTTGCCATGGAGATTGCACATTTTCACTCCAATCCTGAAATTGACTTGCCTAACAGCAGTTTTCTACCGTTTCCTTTTAATCCGTCAAAACCTCCCTGAATAATCATGCAGCAACTCTAAGCATTCATCCTTAATGAATACCCCTCAGTAAGCCATTGGATTGCAGACCCCAAAACCTACTTCCAGGAGCGTGTGGATTTTTGTTGAAGCCTGCATTTAGAGGTTTGCCACTTTCAAAATGAATGTATCACGTTTCGTAAGACAAGCGTTTACTGCTACAGTCCGATGTCCTTTGTCCTGTTGACGAGATGCAGGCATTAGTAGTGTTCACACTGAGAAAATAGCAATCTCTATTATAAGATTAGTCTACATAATGCCATCAAATTGGCAATATTGTGATGTTATCTTGTTCAACACGCACATTTTTTGTAAATGTAGTGAAACAACCAGTTTTAATAGCTTGTTTGAACCTGCTCTTTCACTTATACTTTCAATTTTGCAAGCTCAAAAACAGAAAAGCATAGAGTAAAAATAAAATAGATTAAAAAAAGGAGAGGTGATAGACAAAGAACTCCCCCCTCCCCCGCCCCAAAGTGTCCTTATTTTTTGCCACACTAGTTGAAAATGAATTTACTAGTAACAATTTCAAACTCTGAATGGGTGGATGACACTCCCATTTTATAATTACCCAATTCTTTAGCTCTCTAATATCACCAAGACACCAACTTTCAACAATATGTGCATCCAAGATCTCAAATCTTCCACTTGACTCTAGCCTGAAGCCATACAACACAGGGGGCTGAAAGGAGTGGACAATTGACCTGACTTTACAAACCTGGGGGTTTAAGACCAGTTGAGAAGCTGTTAAGAGGATTAAACTACCTTGACTAAGCAGCTCTTAAGTGCCTGTTAAGTACCCATTAGCACCTCCTATTTAAATAGTATTGCTCTGTGCAGGATTGGTGGAGAAGGTTAAAACCCATTTGTAAATGCCAAATCTGGATTAACACATCATCAACATACTAATTAAACCAGTTTATACTTTGAAATATATGGCATTTTAATCTCTTCCATATATGAACTTCCAAGAGTTGAAATGTTATATTCAGTTGTTGTTGTTTTTAAATGTTATATTGAGCCTAAAATTTGTTCCATTTGAACAAACTTCATTCTGGAGTGTAAATGTACTGCCTAGCTCACAGCCCGACTGAAATACATCCCCTTAAATTCTTGCTGGATTTACCCAAGGCATGGAAAGTTTCAAGCCCCCTCAGGCTCAAGCCAATAACTCCTCAGGTTTCTCAACTTGGCCCAGAAAATGCAAACTTCCATTAATCATCTTTAAATATCATTTCTGAAAACAGATATTTCAAGTTTCAAGTTTAAATACTGAAACTAATGTCTGAATCCAGATTAAGAGTTTGCCTAGCCAATGCAAATTTCCATTAATCAGCTTTAAATATCATTTATGTAAACATATAATTATATCACAAGTTTAAATACTGAAACTGCAATCTGCATACAGATACATGTAAATCACTGATTCAAAATATTTCTGTACTAATCTCATTTGAAACAAAACACAAACACCTGTAATCAGTTTTTTTTTTTTCTATGCTCGGATATTGCTAATTATTATTTGTATGGAGGGTTTTCAGGCGACCAGAAAAATTGGCGTATCTCATGGTTTGCGCGAAAGTTCCCGGGTGACCGTGCAATTTTAAAACAATATCTCATGGTTTGTGTAAAAGTACCCGGATGACCGTGCAATATATCTCCATATCTCATGGTTTGGGGTGCGAGTGACGCGTAAAAAAGTGAATACGCGCTTAAATACGCAAAGGTTAAGACAATGGATGTATGCGCGCAGCTCTTGCAAGATGCTTGGGTAAGGACAAAAATGTTTTTCTACTTGTGTTTTGTGTCGAAGTCAATACAAAAACATAAGGACATGTAATGGTGAAAATTGATGAACTAGGTATCATACAATTAATAATAATAATATTGAATGGCTTTTCTTTCGTGGGACACAAGGATGCTCATAGCTCGTGCGATATATCCTTGTATCCCACTCAAGGCCATTCAATATTATATAAATATCTAAATGTCTAACAACTTTTTAAGGATATTCTGTCTTCATACGATGTACAAACTACCTTAACTCATTGCCTATGGGAACCAAGTTGTTCCTGTATTAAGCCTATGGGTATAAGAGAATTTAGTAGGCAATGAGTTTAAGTAGTGATTAATCCCTTTCACAATGTAGAGCATGGGAAACATGAACAAACTGGGGAGGAATATTTGGAATTCCTCATAATTAATTTCATTTTGGGGGGGAGTAAGAGGATGATAAATCACTTCCTATCCCGGATTCCTCATTGATATTTCAATCTGCAATCATCCCCTCAGAGCCAGAAGGGTGGTAACTCATATCATTTTGTGTATAGTTAATGCCCTTCTCACTCTCAACAGGCAACATGCTCTGGGAGTTATCATGAATCAGATCCAAGTGATCACTTCCAGAAGGGCGGTAACTCATATCATTTTGTGTAAATTTAATGCCCTTCTGCCTCTCAACAGGCAACATGCTCTGGGAGTTATCATGAATCAGATCCAAGTGATCACTTCCAGTGTAATTCATGTAGGAAATCAACAAAGGTCACATACTTTGGATGTATCTATCTATCTTCACAGATGTACATCAGGCATGTGAGTGAGGTAAGAAAAAAAAAGAGGAAAATAAATTAGTGACATTGCGAGGGAGCGGAGCGACTGAGCGGGGGGAGGGTGTGGGAGGGGGGTCACCCCCCTCCCACGGTAGGGAGCTTTGCAGTTTTTGAACTTGAAATTGTGCAATCTGGTGCATACCAAGAGAGGAAATTCAGGCTTAGGATTAACTGTATCTGGGTAGGTGTGTTATGATTTGATAGATAATTAATTATAATAATTTTATTTTTCTTGAAAAACACGAATAATTGACACACTAATAAATTTGCACGCTAACACAAATACACACACATATTATTGTATAAGTATCAAACATTCACACTCACAGTTCAAAATTACTTCAGTTTTTAATATGGTACTCACAGACTATATGCTTTTCCTACTTTTCTTGTTTACTAATACTAATCCCTTTAACGAGAGGGTCTTTCTTGTCAATTGATGCCTTATCATCACGCGAGCCCCGCTCCACATAATTTTGATCCTTGGAAGTAGAAGCCATGATTTAATTTCCTCTTGTGAAGTTCACATCAGTAAATAAAAAAATCAAAACAAGTACCAAGATGGTGCATAACTGTGTTGGAAACGCGGAAGAAATTTATCCAAACGAACTCGAAGTCCCGCTCGAAGTACCACTCGAAGACACAGCTACCAGCTGAAGCAACTTGACCAACACCGCGCGATACATGCGAGACCGGCTATCGCCCCCAGAGCTTCCCCGTGCCACTCGATTGCTAGCCCGGCGCGGCTGCTTAGCAGTGCAGTGCACTGCTAGGCCGCCACGCACTGCAGCGTGAAACCTGAATACCGGATTGGATAGTCTCTATTACCAGGCGTTTTTAGACATGAATAATAATTGCTCGCGTAATGAGCAGCTCCAAATACGTTTATATTTTGACAAAAAGCATGGTACGAGACTAGACTGTGTTTTTCATTACCCAGAGAGTAAAAAACGCGGAAAGTGAAAAAAAAACGTGAGAAAATGATTTTAAAAAAGCGGAAATTCGCGTAAACGCGGAAATTTCACATGCCTGGTACATTCAGAGGAAGAATGTCTTCTCTCAAGCATATTATTATTGGAACTGTACAGCCATTTGCAAACCACAATATTTTTTTTTTGTATCCACTCAAGTTCAAATATCTTAATGAATATCTTTTGATGAAGAAAAGCAAATATGAACAATGAAAAAGAGAACAATTAAATAAAACCTAACTCATGAAATCTAAGATGTGATACATTGCTTAAACTTTGTGGCACATATAAGGTACATGCTATAAGCACAGCCCTTAATCTGACAAAAGTTTTAACTTTCTAAGATGGCAATAAAAATTTCACCGACTTTAAATCTGTTACATGTACGTATACCTCCCTACATACATGTACATGTACACATGTAGATGGAAATGAATTAACCCTCAATATACATGGTTTTATTCATTTTCTCTGCCTGCAGTACTGGAAGGGTTAAAAGTGTTCCCTCTGAGAGCTGGATATGAACGAGGGAGGAAACCGCATGCCTACCAAATTGATCTGTGTCATCCACTTCCTCTGAAACCTCACAAAGGAAATCATTCGATGGAAGACCTCAGAGATGATCTCAAACTCCTTACACTACACCATGTCTATAACCAAACCACATAAACCCATACTCTTACCTGTAGATGTTTCAATTTGATTTGATTTGACATGGTTTTGAAGATAGAAATCACCGCAGCTAATTAAAAGCTGAATTAGGATTCTTTTACAAATTTTGAAGATAAAAAAATATATACATGACAAATGTAAATGTACAATAATAATGAGAGATAATCAACATAGCTTTGTATCAATATAGTAGTAAAGGATATCGCTAGTTAACCTGTTGACTAATGAATTCTCTTATTACCATAGGCTTAATACAGGCACCTTCCGGCTCCCGTACGCAATGGGTTAAACTTTTGTAATAATAAGCAACAATAAGTAATTATGGGTGTTAAAACTGTTAATCTAAGATGAGGTATAACACATACAATGCATTACAAGTTCGATAACTTTATGTGTAAGAAGAAAAAAACAACAGTAAAGAAAAATTTCGATAAATTTGAAAATTAGAAGAAACAGAATATAGGGAAAAGTAATTCATCAAGAAATGAAATTATGATCAAATGTGAGCTGAATGATTATTCAGTCTGCAAATGCAAGGATAACATCATAGAATTAAGACTCCCTTACACTACAACCCGACTAACTACCACATCTGCATCTAAAAGTGCTCTTACATTACACCCCTAAATTAGATGTGACACACCTACATAGCCTTCTTACACTTTACCCCTCCTGGGCCACGTTTCATAAAACAATAAAAATTAAGGTACAATAACTGTTATAAGCTCCTGAAATCATTGCATTTGATTGGCTGGGAACAAATCTATTATAAAAATGTGAAACTTGTCACCGATAAAAAGTTTTATGAAACGGGGCTCTGTACTCATTAATATTGGTATTTGATTCAATATTCACAATCACGTTACATGCATGTGAACAATAAGGTTCATATATGTAATTTCCATCTAAGGAACCTGTGGTGCCTTATGTTTACTGATGATATTGAGAACTTGTCAGGTCATTATGCCACAAGGGCTCTAGTAAGTAATCAAGAATTCTAGTAGCTTCTCTACTCAAGCAAGAGATGCTCCCAACCCTAATTTAACATCACAATTTCCCCCCTCCCCATTTACAAAAAAAAAAATCACTTCACAGCCATGTTATATAGTGAAATGGTTTAGGAAGAAGCTATTTGGTCAAAGTATGCATGTCTTTTAATTATCGTTAATAGTCTCTTAAGGAATTGACTAAACAATGCACACGTTTCCGAGATGTTTCATTTTATGAGCTTTCACAGATCACACATGTATCTCTTCTTACACATTACATATTAGAAAATGTTTTCAATACAGAAAGTGAAGGAAAATCCCAGAGATGGATCCAGGTCAGCCAATTTTGAAAACATCGAAAGAATGGTATAGATGAAGCAATTAATCAGAGACCAAAACACCTTTGCATCATGAGAAAAAACATGTCAACTGAAACTGAAAACCTTTTAAGCAATTAGAAGTGTGTATTCTTAATAAGTAGCCCAACATGCATGTATTTTGTCCTGCATGTTTACCAACCATGTTGAAGATTTTAACCTGTTGACTACTGAATTCTATAATCCCTATTATAAGTTTTAAACAGGGATGATCCAGTTCCTGTGGGCAATGGGTTAATATGACATGATGACTACTAACATGACCACTACTGAATTCTTTTATTCCCATTGGTAGGCTTTTACAGGGACGGTGAGGGGCCATCTGATTCACATAGGGAATGGGTTACGTTATAGCCCTACTGGAGTGAGGATCAGACCTAATAACTTGAAAAATAATACACTTCATATTCATTGTGTTCATCATACTATTATACTCGACAATGTAAGTATTTGACATCAAACTACTAAATACCTTGGCTTTAAAAAGTAGGCCTACATATCTTTGTAACAAATATCTAGAATAATCCAAAATGAATCAGCTAGACTTAAATCCTCTGGTGATCTCTACAGTGCTTCCTCTTACAGGCAGGTGAGAGAGAGAGGGAATCACGGTCAGTTTCTAACCAGGGTCTCCAGTGGCCGGTCAGCTACTTGAAATTACCCCAAGCCCTCATAATGCTCACCCTGCACTACTTAGCCTGTAGCACCACCATGAAATTTCCCAGACGCGTACGCATGCTCTTGTCAGCAGTGGCGTAGTATGTGTCTAGCCATGGGGGGGGGGGGGGGGGGGGACCCTGTTATCAAGGTGGGGGTGTCTCAATAGTTTGATTAAGGATGAAATGAGAACATACCTACAAGTAAAGGGAAGGGTATGGAAGGAACTGCATCCGTTTCTGTTTGCCTCCCCCCCCTTCTCTCTTTATTACTCTTAATTTTCCTTTTTTTCCCCATTTGCTCGGTGATCTAAATTAATGCAGGGTATCAGATAAGGGCTGTAGACTATGAGTGCATTTATGCTCAAAATTTTCAGGCCAGAATGAGCGTTATGAAAGGCGTTTAGTTCAAAACACAGTTGCGTCCTAACCCATTTTCGTATAATCGCTGATTTAAAACACCGATCGTAAACTTTTTAAAAAATGTGTTTTTCTCCAAAAGGACAGTTTCTGAGGAAGCATTAACGCACAATCAATTGTAAATGCGTTTATAATGACATCATATAAAGGTGTTTCCAATTCACGTGAAAATCTGTGCGCCGCTTGTGCATGCATATATGAATGAATGAATTTATTACCATTTCTGAAACAATATATGAAACATATTCACAAGGAATTTAAAAATGTAAAATAAGGTCTTACAATAATCAGTAAAAAAAAAATGTAAATATTGGCAAGAAGAGCATCAATAAAAGCAAAACAAAAATCTGTTCATTGAGTATAAACGAAATACCTGTATCTATTAACCCTTTCGAGACAATTGGCCACATTTTGTGGTTTGGCTCAATAACTTTTGATTCAGAGCTCTAAAAAATATGCCAGATGCATGAGTAGAAAGAGCAAAAATTTCTGCACATACTGTGTTCATTTTCGTTGCATGACCATATTGCGTTTGATGCCAGGAATTTAAAAAAGGAGAATAAGCTTTGAAATCCTTAAATTGGCAACACATTGAGAGATTTAAAATCATTGTTTTTATCTAAATTGGCCATGTTTTAAAATTTGTGACAAAGTTCTTAACAATGTAAATTGTTTTCAAAGACATTACATTTTATTAGAACCAAGTTAGCACTAAAAGAAAAATATTAATGTTGCCAATTTGAAGAACAAAATGAGATCAATTTAGCCCTAAAACAATTCCTGTCCTGAAAGGGTTAAAACGATCATTCTGCCTTCACAAAGTAAGCATAAACGCATCCTAACTTGCAGAGGCCATGTACATGTACAGTGCACTGCATTAATTCCTCCATCATGCTTGAATCAAGTTTTTTTTTTTTTTTTATCTACATGTGTAAACAGAGAAATTTTCCTATATTTACATGTACATGTACATGTTTATACTTAAGATTTGTTATGTATTTGCAATACAAAAATGCAGAACACATAGAAATACTTTCCATAATTGAGACTTTCATTACTTTGAAGAATAATTCACCATTCAAAACTCTCTTTGATTCATTTTAAATCTAGTGTCAGCTAAGAGCAAAGGTTATGGTTTAACTTGTGATTTTATATTTGTGTTAATTCTGTAATTATCTTGCTGAGAGGTTACTTTCAAGCTTATCTTGCACCCCACTACAGTCTGGATTGATTTTGTTTCATTGTCAACTTTATGGATTGCAAATGGCCAACATGTACTAGTCAGGTTCACACAATGGTAACTAAACTTTAGTTTAAGTTTCGCTTGTAGTTTCAAAACTTTAAGGTAACTTGTATTTATCTTGTAGTTTCAAACCGTATGAACGGACTCATAGTTTCGAAACTTTAAGTTTACTTGTAGTTCTAGAACCATAAGTGAGCTCGTGGTTAACGCCAAAACCACAAGCAGCGGGGGTTCTTCCGTCGCAGTTTCGGACCATGTGAACGGAAGAAACGTTAATTTTCGCAAGCTGGTAGTTAACAATGACCTCTCTGTTCATGTTAAACTTCCGGGTCAAACCCTTTGCATGAATTATGAACACAGGAACTGTATGTGTACTGTACACACAATTGGTATCTGCATGTACTTCCGGTGTTAGCAACAACGATCACTCAGCTTGTAGTTTCAGAACAGCGAGCATCGTTGTTTTGGGCCCATGTGAACCCTCATCGCGGTTAGTGAGTCGCTGTTTAGTTTTAAAACTTAAAATTTAAAGTTTCGAAACCACAAGTCCCATATGAATGTAGCTACTGTTTTTAAAGGAGAATGAAACCCTGGGGGAAAATCAATTTTAATGAAAAGAGAGGATAGAGAGAAACAATTTTTAAAAAGTTTCATCAAAATCGGTTACGAAATGAGAAAATTGAAAGTTTGAAAAGTCTCAATTTACTTTCTATGGCGATCCTCAAATTGGCAATGTAGCTTGTACACAAAATTTCATATTTTCCCCATTATCTCTCAAGGTGCAGCTTGTTTCCTTCTTAGCTCAAGATATATCATGGGGAAATATATTTGACACAACATATGTTGAGTTCACAAAAAGACAAGCAGCATCTTTAGAGATAATGGAGAAAATATGAAATTTTGTGTACAAAACATATTGAGAGTTGTACTACTAAACCTGCCATTTTGAAGCAACATTGCCAATTTGAGGATCACCATAGAAGGTAAATTGAGACTTTTCAAACTTTCATAACTTTCTCATAATTTCATAACTAATTTTGATGGAACTTTTTTTAAATTGCTTCTCTCTATCCTCTCTTTTCATTCAAATTGATTTTTGCCCTGGGTTTCATTCTCCTTTAAGTGAGGCCAGCTTAGTAGGACGGTGGAAAAACATCTGCTGAGGGAGGATTGCAGTTGGAGAACTTTGAAGGAAAGGGGTGCAGGAAGGCAAGGTGGCCAGACTGAAGAAAGAATTTAGTCAGGAATATCCTGGTCTCCTACAATCAGGTGCATTTCCACTGGGATTAAATGAGAAAATGTCTATTGTTATCCACTTTTTATTGGTGCATCTGTCTGCAGTCCGATTTCTCTTTCTCTGTCTTTCTCCCTCTCTCTCTCTGTTTCTTTCTTTCTCTCTCTCTACCTCTCTCTCCCCTCCCTTCTAATTTTGAATAGCTCTTTCTCTCAGTCTGTCTCATTCTCCGTAATAATCCCAATAAAACAAGTTCACAAGCGAGTCAAGTAATGAAGTAGAATATAAAGAAGGAACTGCACACTTAAAAATAATACATATTATCACAAGTTCACAACTAGACAAAATAGTTCTATAGGCAAATCTATACCAATTTGTTACCACCCATACAACCTTGAATCCCATAATTTGGACTGGGATTTTTTATTGTATTTTCAAAAGCAAATGAAAATTTTAATATGAATAAATATAAGAATTATCATTCATATTGAATTTAATTTGAAATAAAGTACATGTAAGTTTCATATGCATTTTGTGAATGGAGGTCGTCCTGTTTCTTCTCATTCCATCTAATAGAACACTGTGCCTACATTTTTATTCATTTTACTCATTTCTCAGTAAGAATATGCTTGTATACAAATAAAAATAAAATCCAAATTGAAACTGTAAACTGGTTGTGGAACAATTTACAACAGGTGCCTGAAAGGAAGAGGGGAGGGGGAGGATAAGGGGTGTTAGAGGGACAAAATGGAGGGTTCAGTTGCTACCAGCAATCTACTGGCCATTCACCTCTAGCCTTTCATCCAGCAGAAGTCAAAGTAAAATTATATGACTAAAAAAGTATGGAATATCCCTGCTCCCTGCCTTTCTAGATATGTCCCGATTAGCCAGAGTTATCAAAGCAGCCTGCTGATTCCGATCCGAGGGAAATTAAATCAGCATATAGTCACCAGTAGCTTGAAGGTGCAAATAGTTTGCTATTTCACCATTGTGCCTAGCATGTATTAGCTGTTCTATTACCTCAAGCAAATCAGAATAGTTCATGACACAGCCTACTACCTGACCAATTAGCTGGCTATTTTGCCATCAATAGCTCAAACTAATTCACCAAGCAAGCAGAGAGAGAAAGCTCAACTCAGGCTAATGGAGAAAGAGAACTTAAAACTATTTTCCCAAGAAGCGCTGATCAGTCTTCCTGTGATATATCAAGCTTGAGCTTGCTTGGATTAATGGAAAAACACCTACTGAACAAAACTAAACTTATTTTCAATGAGAGAAATCAGAGTCCACCTGGATTCCAGACTACTTCACCCTTTGATGACTTTAATTTGCAGACCCAGACAAGAGCATGGTCAGCTATTGACAGACCGATTGTTAAAAATGTCCAAATCGGTGCTTACTTCTTCCTCTTTATATTAAAGAGAGGAAACTGCCCTCCCCCTATGGATCGCAATAAAATGGAAATTAACAACAGTATCCATGTAAGCACAAAAGTAAAGGCCCTACTTCTTTCAAGTCATGTTATACGTTCATCTGTTTGTTTGATGATAGATCAGCTTGTCACAACAGAGACCAAAATAAACACAAGTCGCCATGATAGCTGAACAACAGATTTATTACTCACTTTCGATTTTGGGGATAAGAAGACTTCTTGAAAATCAAAAAATCTAAAGAATTACTAGCCTAGCGCTTGGAATATGGATAGCTCTTGTAAAGACACTCATGAATTTAAATGAAAATGTGAAGCTGAATTTTCATGCTGATTTTTCCAGGTCCATATCACTAATAAAAATGATTCTACTTGTATACTGACGGAGATAGAATTCTGTGAAGTCCTCCTAATTCTTGGAGGCTCCCCCGAAGACGTATCAATTGCAACCCCCTGATTTTCAGTCCTGAGGATCAGATATAAAATTCTGACTGCATTAAAGCAACATATTTTCGCTACGATAGTGCTTTACGTCAGTGACCCTGACCTAGATTGGGATCTTAATTTTGGCGTTATTAATCCTAGCTAATTAGATCTTGGATCCTGTGTCCTGTTCACACTCTGCATTGAAAGCATGTTCACACCTTCAGTACTTTGTCAAGTGATGTGTTCAAAGTTACCTTAGATGTCAATAATTCAGCTCATTTGGGGTTTTTTCACATCAATGTTTGTACATTCATTAAACCCTCCCTTTTCCATCTGTGTAAATTCTTGGGTTGGTGAATTTTGTAGGCCTACCATTTATCAAATTCTGATTTGAATGAGATCATTTTTCAAAATAGATTTAAACTCTGTACATGTATGGAGTATGGAATCTTATCTCGAATGACCAAATGACATAAATTGTGATATACAGTCAAACCTGCTTTAGCGACCACCTGTACAGAAAGACCACCTGTCTATGACAATATTTGTTTCCCTTGAAAACTGATTCTCATTGAAACATGTATTAAAGGAACCTGTGCATAAAGACCACCTGCTCATAAAGACCAATTTTCTTGTCTCCCTTGGGGACCTTCATACATGTAGGCCTTCATCATTTATAATATACAGTCCTTATCATGACAATGTACATGTAGTTTACATTGTGTGATTAAAGCCTGGTGTGGCAAACTTAGATATAAACATCAGTCCTGTAGCTTTGATCTGAACCAAGATTATATCATCCACACCTCTAAAAAAGTTGAAAAGTTGAAAAGATCAAGCATTGAGACAGACAATAGGAAAGACAAATTTCGATTGTCACAGCTGCTTGGCATTCAAACTGGATATGAAACCGTTGGAGATGACCACGCATTGTCAGCAGTAATTGCTTACCAAAACCATTTCTTTTATCAATGAATATAGACAATGCCAATTCATCCTGTCAAGATTCCTAACAGTCTGAAAACAATAAGCATGTGTCATGATGAAACAATGACAAGTGAGTTTTAAATCACCTTACACTTGTCAAATCCTATACATGTACATGAATTTAACATTGCTCGGAAGGCAGCAGTTTCGAGCCTGATAAGTGCAAAAGTGAAACAAGAGTCAGATGTGTAATAAATAAAGGTCTTATAAATGTTAAATGCAAGGGAAAATCTGAAATAAACCTGCCATTCAGAAAGCGTCCAGAACGGCAATGGTAAAATTCTTTCTATCTCATAGTTAGCTCTATTTGGTACAGTGCATCATTAAATTATATAAAGATAAGACCAAACAAACCAAATAGCACTGATTCAAATTACATTAGATAAGACATTTAAAAGAAATGCAAACAAGTTCATGTACACTGTGCCTTTTAATAGTCCTACTATTTGTATGAGTGATCAGAAGAAGTTCTGATCAATTCTGTCGGCCTGACATAACTCCAGACAATGTTTTCAGTGAAGAGGCAGAAGTTGTGAATGAGTTCTAGGAAATGTCCAAATGCCGGTAATGGTCACAGGTGTTCTGTTTTGTATGCATGCCATATCTGTTCTTCATTTTGAGTTGCATGTCATTCACTTCTCTGTCACAACTACATATCTATATATACTTTTAACCGTCCTTGCACAATGGGCACAATATGTCATCCAAAAATGATAAAAATTGACTAATTTGGGGACTCTAAATATCCACTTTTTCTTCCTGAAAGCAAGACAGGTAGGGCCAACATGCAGCAATGTGAAGTTTGTTTACGTTAGACCCATAGCAGTTCACAGTTTTCTTAAGGTTCAAATTAATCAGCTTTCCCTCCTCAAATTGGCACCAATTATTCTTCTTTTCCACTTTTACATATTTTGAAAAAAATAAAAATGTGAGTGAAAAATTGCAAAACTTAACAAAAAAATTGCCAATTTTAAAAAAAAAGTGATTATATATTTTTCACTGCATTGCCAATTTAGAGACTTTAATGATTAGTTATAATCAAATTGCTCTTATTTGTGAACGGTGCACAGTACTGTATTATTTTCTGTGATTTTTGCTCTTTCTGCTCATGTGTAATATGTGTGTTGGCTCATGCAGTCAGTAGAGCGTCCGCCTCACAACCGGGAGGTCGTGGGTTCGAACCCCGGCCACGTCTAACCAAAAGACGTTAAAAGATGGGAGTTGCTGCTACCTTGTTTGGCGTTCAACAATAAGTGATAGAGTAACGTCGATCTGGCGCTGCTCAGTGGCTGCCGGGCTCACGATCAATTGGGCAAAAAGAATTTCCATTTCGGTTTAACTTAATAAAATTTGGAGTGGACTTTAAAAGATTATTATTATTATTATTATTATTATTAAATCCTAGCATTCTAATGCAAAAACTTCACTAAAGGTGCGTCTCCATCAGCCCGAGTTTGCTCAAGCTCGAGATTCTAGCCCGATCAGCGCTTCTCGAGAAAAAAGTCCGAGTTTGAAAAACCCCGTCTCCATCAGCCCGAGTCGAGCGATTCCCGCTCGTTCTTGGAATAAACTCGAGCTTCAGAGCATGCGCACTTCGAAGATGGAAAATTAAAAAAAATATATAGGATAAATGAAGAGAAAAGAGCAAAGAAATACATAAGGATAAGATAAAAAGAGAGAAGGAAAAACAAAGAAATACATAAGAATAGAAATAAGAATAGATAATTGGGATAACAAAGAAATATATAAGGAGCAAAAGGAGATAAGGAAAAACAAAGTAATACATAAGAAACAATGAAATACATAAGGAAAAACAAAACAGAAAAACAAAGAAATATATAAGGAAATGCGAAGAAAACTGGATAGAAAGAGGAACAAAGAAATACATAAGAATAGAAAGAAGAATAAATAATGGGGAAAACAAAGAAATACATAAGAAGAAAAAAATATATAGAAGGAAAAACAAAGTAATACATAAGAAACAAAGAAATACATAAGGAAACAGATAAAATAGAAAGAAAAACAAAGAAATACATAAGGAAACATATAAAATAGAAAGAAAAACAAAGAAATACATAAGGAAACAGATAAAATAGAAAGAAAAACAAAGAAATACATAAGGAAACATATAAAATAGAAAGAAAAACAAAGAAATACATAAGGAAACAGATAAAATAGAAAGAAAAACAAAGAAATACATAGGGAAATATATATAAAGAGAAGAGGACAGAAAGAACAAAAAAATACATAAACAAACAAAGAAAAGAGGATAGCAAAATCGAAGAACAGAAAATGGGGAAAACAAAGAAATACATAAGGAAAAGATAAAAATAGAGAAGGAAAACAAAGAAATATAAAGGGAATAGGGTAAAAAAGAAGAACAAAGAAATACATAGACAGAAGAGTAGACAACAGGAAAACAAAGAAATACAAAAGGAAAGGATAAAAAGATAGAAGAAAACAAAGAAATACATAAAGAATCATAAAGAAAAGAGGATAACAAGAAGAACAAAGAAATACATAAGAAATTAAAGAAGAATAAAACATTGGGAAAACAAAGAAATACATAAGGAAAAAGATAAAATAGAAATAAAAATAAAGAAATACATATGAAGAGAAGAGGAGAGAAAGAAGAACAAAGAAATACATTAGAATAGAAAGAAGGAATAAATAATGGGGAAAACAAAGAAATATATAAGGAGAAAAAAGAGAGAAGGAAAAACAAAGTAATACATAAGAAACAAAGAAATACATGAGGAAAATATAGAATAGAAAGAAAAATAAAGAAATACATAAGGAAATATAAAGAGAAGAGGACAGAAAAAACAAAGAAATACATAAACAAAGGAAAGAGGATAGCAAGATCGAAGAACAGAAAATGGGAAAAACAAAGAAATACATAAGGAAAAGACAAATAGAGAGAAGAAAAACAAGAGATATATAAAGAAAATAGGATAGCAAGAAGAACAAAGAAATACATAAGAATAGAAAGAAGAATAAAGAATGGGGAAAACAAAGAAATACATAAGGAGAAAAAAGAAAGAAGGAAAAACAAAGAAATACATAAGGAAAAGGTGGAAAGAGAGAAGAAAATCAAGAAATACATAAGGAAAATAACATTTCTAGGATTGGTGTCATGAATAAATTAACCCGAGTCAAAACCCGAGTGCGTCTTCACCTGCGAATTAGCGGGCTAATTCGCCAAATAGCGCGCTATTTCACAAAAAAACCCGAGTTGACTTAGGCTTCTAGCTCGAGCTAGAAACCCACGAAATAGCCAGCTAATTGCGTCTTCATTACAAACTAGCTCGAGCTAGTTCTGATCGGGTTAGTTTCCCGGATCAGAATTAGCGGGCTATTTTGGAAACTCGGGCTGATGAAGACGGGCCTTAAAAGGAGACTCTGAACTGTTATATTTTATGTCCAATCTAACAATGAAAAAAAAAAGGACTTAAACCAGGGCCCTGTGGCATAAAACTTACCATTAATGGTAACTCTGCTATCAATGGTAACTACCATGGTAACATCACTCAACAGCCAATCAAAATCAAGGTTTCCATGGGAGTTACCATTGATGGCAAAGTTACCTGTGCAGAGTTCCTTTTTGAGATTTTCAGAGATAATTCACTTATTACTCCCATGTTAGTCCAAGGTGAATAGGTAAAAAGTGAACACAGCCCTACCTTTCATACTAGTCTTTCATGTGATCAAAATGATACTTGGTATATGTTCCTTGTAGTGTGAACACAGTAATACCTTCACACTAGACTTTTAATGTTATGACATTCTAATCTACACTTTCCTGTGAATGAGGGAGGTCATTTCATTCACATATCCTATTACATATTTCCTCTAATGTGGCAAGCAAGTCTTTGCAGGCTTTATTCATCTCTGAAGGCTGTCATTTCTATAACTAAGGTCAAACGTATTTTCCAGTAAACCATAAATGATCAGCAACGGTAAGCAAGTGCATCAAGTCTTGAAATATGTGAAACTTTCAATAACTTCTTACAATGTACTGTACATCTAAGCCTGTCATTAAGATTATGTAAAATCAAAAGGTATACAAACTGGTCTCTACATATGTAGACATAGGATTACTAGAAAATGTCTGCAATTGTCTTCTTGTATTAATCACAATGGAAATAATGTCATCTTTTTGTGTATGTTATTCTTTTTTTCAACATCTATCAAATTATCTTGAAAATATTCAAAATCTTCCTCACTGATAAAATATATATATATTTTTTTAATATTACCATTTTCCTTGTTTTTCTTTTTCTTTCTTGCCTGTGACTTAACATGATACAAACATTAATTCTATTCAAATGTACCACACATTTTGTCTGAAGTATACCAAAAATAAATTTCTTGCTCACTATCTTGCTCACTATTCATTGACATTTCTATTTACATCAACATACATGTACACGTACATGTAGGATAGGATAAATCCGGGTTCCTAACGGCACTTCCTGAACCCATCATGGATATTCATCTGTTCTCTTTATTTTTTTTTATATTGGTCCTAATTCTTATACTTCCTGTTAACTACCAGACTGTACATATGCCACAAAATAAAACCTTGTAAAGATCTGATAGGGTGCTGACAGGGATTGTCTGCGTTATGAAGAATATATCCACAAGGCATGTATTTATATCTCAAATATGATCTGGTATCTCTGATGAAAGGGGCAAGAGGAGGTATACAAATCTTCCTCATCAAATTTTGCTGCTTACTTCCTGCTTTTGAAATGCAGATTTCTTTTTCAGATCACTTTTCTTTCTTTCTTTTCTTTTTGTTTTTGTTTTGTTGTTTTTGGGGGGGTTTGTTTTTTGTTGTGTTTTTTTGTTTTGGGGTTGTTGTTTTTTGGGGATTGTTTTTTTTTTGTTTTGTATTTGTTTTTGTTTTTTTTTTGGGGGGGGGTGTTCCATTCTTTCGTCTGTCTTTTTTCCTCAAATCTTATATTCTTATCTTTCCATCAGATTTATTCTCTCTCTCTCTCTCTCTCTCTCTCTCTCTCTCTCTCTCTCTCTCTCTCTCTCTCTATATATATATATATATATATATATATATATATATATATATATATATATCTCTATCTTTTTACATTTTCTATTGCCTATCCACTCTTTATCTCTTTTTTAACATCATCTCCCTCTGTTTTTCCTCCGTGACTCTCTGCTTCATGGTATCAAGCTTTTTAGGTATTAAGAAAATGCATGCTATATACAACCTAGCATCAAATCAGTAAAATACACTTTGCATGCTCTTAAAGGGCACACATATAATTATGAATCCCTGGGAAATCCATAATCATATATTCAATTTATTTTTTTTTTTTTAATTCAATCCTTTTTTTTTTTTTTTCTAAACTTTAAGTGGGTCCCAAAGCTAGCAAGCAGCTTCCACGGAGCCATACATTTGCAGATCACATGATTTATTACACTACACTAGACGTAGATTTCAAAAATAACAATAACAGGAAATAAAACAATACACCTCAGCCCGCATGTTTTGCTATCAGGAAAATCAGTTATAACAATAATAATCAATCTAATCTGTCCAAGTACAAGAATAATATTACTAAATGTAATTGAAAAAAAAACAGAAAAATAAAAACTTCATGCAAAGCCAACCATGAGAAGAAAAAAAGCAGAGTTCTTTATAGCTCTTTGTGGTGCAAAAGGAAAACACAGCTTTATAAGGTCAACTTATTTCACAGGTTCAAGGTTATAGCCAACATTTAGCAATTCCTTTTTTAGAAATTTCAACATTCAACCTACATTAAGCACTATCTCAAGAAATTTCACATTCAGCCTACATTTAAGAATTTCTCACAAAATTGCAAATTCAGTGTATTGTTGACTTTGGCAGACTTATGATATGCCAACCAACACCCCCCCCCCCCCCCCCCACCCCTCATGTTCTTGATTGAAACATTCATTTCTTCACAATAAACAATAGACAAGTCATCACAAACTAACTCTCTCGCTCTGTCATCCCTCCCATGCATTAAAGGGATTAATTAACTTTGTGAAAAATTGTGAAATCAGCTCAAATGCCAGTGAATTGTATGCAATCCTCTAAATACATATATAATTAAAGATATGTGAAAGTATGAGAGAAAATGGAACCTATTTACTATCCTAAAAAAGAGAAAATAAATTGGGTTTCAAAAGCAAAATCCAGTCCGAATGATCGAAGGATCAACGCTCTAAAACCTATTATGACTAGCTAGCATCCTCATGCGTTTATAACGAGACATTGACGATCGAAAGATTATTTCTCAACCACCGTCCGGTGGAAAATCGCTCCGCTTCTTCGCTGCGCTGCAGTCACAAAAACCAAGCACCAGCACTTGGCGATTTCAGAGCGGGTTTCCAGCCCGTGAAGAAATAGGGATTCGTTCATTGTATGGTATTCTGTGATAGAGGGAGGTATGCCTGACCAAGAGTTCTTTAGGGTTCGGTGGTACTCTATCCCGACATCAATTTTCAATCGTAAATATCTTGATATATAAACGACCGATCAGCTTATAAAACTCAGGCAATTCCTGTCTGACCTAAAGGTTTGCAATTATGATTACAGCATTAGCTGGAACAGTGATTTTTTTTTTTTTTCAATCCTGGGCAAAGTTAATCAATCCCTTTAAAATATTTTAGTCTATTATATTTCAGGCATTCAGCATTGGATAGTTGATGATTATTAAATCTTAACTCCATATCTTTCAAAGAGATCTCTTAATTGCAAAATAATAGTAAGCTTGTCCTATTCTAGTAGACTAAGTAGATGCAAGTTTCAAGACAGTAGATAGGGCTTTGCAATGATGACGATGGGACTAACTTACCTTTAACATAGACCTACAGAATTCTCGCTGTCTACTATTCAAAGAAAGGTGAGCCACAGTACTCTCCAGGAAGCTATTATCCAGTAGGTCCACGAGATGTTGGAAGAGGTGGGGGTGAAATCAATCTGTCGAGAGCGGCAAAGTGAGGGTAGCTCCAACAGTGCAGATTCGGAGTTGTGAATAGGGAGACAGAACAATGGAGCTAGAAGTCTGAGACACAAGGGGTTTTGTGTTGATGGTATCAGTGGGTTAGGAGCGGGGTAGACAGGTGAGACAGCAGACACACGCTTACTCGCTCCAGGCACGAGACAACTCAGGCTAGACTGCATACTCTGATCCCAAAGTGATGCTCCAACGGACCAACATGTAGATTGTCTGCGTTCAGGGCCATGGTCTGTTTGAGAAGATTACTCAAGAATGGGAAAGGAATCTGCATCGATATGGGAGAGAAGAGAAAACAGGGTCATTTGCCAGTGTAGCATTACATTATACTAGCAGTATATTAACTGTCAAGAAAAATTAAAGTTGCTGCTTTTGATTTCTCAACCCATCACCCTCCCCCATCCCCCCCCCCCCCAAAAAAAAAATAATGATAAAAACTTTTCATCATTAGAGAAAGCCTGAGGTGATGTATTTAGGTGCATTATGTCTAGACTTCCTGTACACTTTGGGGCTTTTAATTCTTTCACATGTAAATGAAATGCACTAAATAAAAGAAATACAAGAAGCAAATTTCTCTTGTACTATATAGTCTTGTCTGCCAATATCAACTGTGCATATGTAAATATTTTTTAAACAGTTCAAGATTCAAGCACAATTCAAATACACTTTCCTTTTTACTCAAATATTCATTCTTTTCTCTCATTTCATTCTTTAAGGAGTGGAGCTTAACAAAACTGTAAAAGGGCTTTAAGAAACTCAAATGAGAGTACATGAAAAAAAATGCAAAATAGCAATTCCTGTACAAAGTGTGACTGAACTTGAATGACATAAAGAGGTGTAGAGAAAATAACTGCTCAGGCCATGAGAGAAAATAGCAGTACTTAAAAAAAAGGAAACTTGTCAGAAAACATTGCTCTGTTAATGACTTGATCTGATCGGGAACAGGAAATTAAGGCCCCTGTGATGTTTTTTCTGGTTCCTATGCATCTTACGTTTGTGTGTTAGGGGTTGCAAACACACACATGCATGAGTACCTATTAATGGGACTATACGCAAAGGAAGGATTCACCCTAACAGTGCGTCTTATTGGCCATCTGCCCGCCTACAAGATATCGCTACTGCATCCACAGACGTGCAGGAAATCAACCGCTTCTCCCGCCCTTAAAAATAGCAAAAAACTTGTTCCAAGTTCTTTCATGCCCAATCTGTATGAAATCTAAGGCAATAACTTGATATACATACATGTACATGTACCTGTTTCTCTGGATAACACTAATATATCTGACTGCTAATAAGACAAATCAAATTCTGGTACACAATCAAGGGACCTACAATTTACAACTATGAGGGAAAATGTGTTAAAATAACACACTACTGAAGGTACCATTTAACTCTCTGAGTACACGATGGCAAGGATTAACTTGTGCATAAATCCACCTTAAATTGTTCAAAAGTGCACATCTTTAGACAACATAGTGCATACACATATATTAATGTTCAGTGTTTTTAAAAGAATTTGTTAATTTTGTATTTCTTTGATTTTGAGCGAGTTTCGTAAATGAAAAAAAAAACACATATCACCAACAAATGTCAATGTGTACATTCAAATATTACAATTCTGTATCTTGTTTTTAAATATCGATGTTCTAAACACTTTGAAAGAATATTTCATTAAAGAAATGAAAAGATTTTAAAGCACCTTTTACTCTGGGAATGCCCCGTTCCAATACCAAAAGCACTCCTTCCACATGGCCATAGCATTTCCCTATGTAGCCTACTTCTCGTTTCAAACTAGGAGTCATTTCTTACGGGAACGTTCCTTTGCTTTAGTTTGGCATCAAAGTGATGTTCTATGATACATGTACATGAATATCACAGGGTGTCACGATTCATTTGACCAAATTTCCTCTTACTATGAATCATTTTCTCCTTCATTTGTTTATCTATACAATGGAGGTTTATTTCTATTTAAATTCAATTTTTTGTACAGTAATCAACAGCTTGACTCAGCTAATGATAAAATTTTACTTTCACATATTTTCCTCAAGTTATTTTCTCCCCTCCCACCCTTCTCCTCCTCAATTAAATGCACTTTCAACAAAATCATCCTCCTATAACTTTCTTTCCCTTTAACTTTTATCATCCTCATTTTACTATTGTACAGGGATGCCACTTAGAATTGATATGAAAGCCTGAAAATCATCTAGAATGAGCCATTTTGTACACAAAAAATGTGTTTTCTATGGCCTGAAAAGAAGTTGCTTGGGCCTGAATTCAGGCTTTTGCCTGAAAAGTGGCATCCCTGTATTGTAGCTTCTCATCCTCTTCCCACCCCTCATTCTCTTCTCTCATCATCCACTTCCAACCCCTATCCTCTTCTTTTCTTTCTCTTCTTTTCCTTCTCCTCAGTCATTCTGAAAGTTTAACAACTGTCCGCAAAATATGGTGGCACAGAAGGGAGTTAAGATTCTCATCCCCTTCCCAGCCTAACTCTTTATCTTCTTCTTCTTCTCCTAATCATTCACTTAATTCCTTCATCCTCATCTTCTCATCATTAACTTTCCATCCCTTGTCTTTTTCTTCTCCATGTATTTCATTCCCAGACTCTGGACTCTATCCTCCTCTTCTTGGCTTCTCACCCTGTTCACACCCCCAATTCTTATTTTCTTATCATCATTAAAATCTAACTAAATCACCATCTTTTAGCTTCTCATCCCTTTCTTCTCCCCATCATTCACTTCCCCATCACTCTGATATAGACCTGGGTTATTAATTATTTCTCCCCTTACAATTCTCTTCCAACCAACTCATTCTCTTCTTTTCATCATTTTCCATGTTTAGCCTACTTAATTGTAAGTTCTCTTACCATCATCCTCTTTCCATCCCTCATTCTCTTCTTTGAATTCAATTCCATGTCTCCATCATGATCATCCTCTTCTTCTTCTTCAAATATAATGATTCAATTTTGTAGATCTTGACTCAATTTCATTCATGAGATCTCAGTTTTTGGATCAAACTTTCTAATTTTAATTGAGGGAGTCGCCTGTAAAACAGTTATGCTTGAAAAATAGCACTGCAGAATTTGTCAGGACTCAAGTCTCAGGCACAGATCTCTTCACAGTCACACATATCTATTTAAATCTAGTTTGATACTAGTCAACACAAGGAGTTATCACAGAACTGTGATAACTCCTTGGTCAACATAACTATTTCTTCATGCATAACTTACTTCCCCCATCCAGTCTAATTTTCACGTCAGCTGGCCATATCGGCGAGAAAAATAATAGCGATGGTCAAAAAATAATAGCGATGGTCAAAACTTTGAGAGTTAACGTACCTACTGTACCTCAGAGGAGGTCGCGTCGGTGTACGCACGCGGTCGCAAGATCAGAGCAAGAGAGATATCGAGAGCAGGCTATCGCTAGGGCCGCGCCGGCAGGCTAGCTAGGCCAGGACAGCGGTACACCATACAATCATGCACACCGATCGATCCCGTTTCAAACTTCACCGTCTGCAGTCCATCTGCACGTGTATGTAATTTCCAGGGTTCAAAACAAAATGTATGAAGAAGGTCTAATGATGGCGCTAAAGCAAAAGCGACAGAGCTAATTGAAGGAGCTGAGGGAACTATTTGAAGCTCCATGAAACAACTGACCAATCAGAAGCGACTTCCTTTGTCTGAACTCTATGTATGTATAGCTCTGAAAAGCGACTAAGGACAAACGACGAGGCAATTTATTATCTTACAAGGGCATTGTGTGATCAAATATGCCAATGGATGTTCATTTTTCCCAAAACGCAAAAAATTATTTTAAAAATCCCTAAAATATTAAATTATGACACATGCACTGATCTCTACAGATTTTTTTTTCCCTTAGAGATCAGTGGACACATGCCTTTTTTTTAAACTAACATATAATTTGAATAGGGATGGTGGTATGTCATCACAATTGCATCTGGAAGCAATGAAAGAGACTTGGGAGTGCTGTTTCAACAGGACCTGTCTTTCAGCAACCATGCAGCTGATGCTGCCAAGAGAGCCAACATCAAATTGGGAATAATAAGGAGATCATTTTCAGCCTTGCAGAAGAAGGGTTTTCTCAGTCTCTACAAAACAATCGTACGACCAACATTGGAATATTGTAACTCTGTTTGGTGCCCAATGCTGAAGAGAGATGAAGACATACTAGAAAAAGTCCAGCAGAGGGCCACCAGACTTCTTCCTGAGCTGAAACAGAAGTCATACCCAGAGAGGCTTAGAGATCTACAACTACCTACTCTGGCTTACAGAAGACAGAGAGCTGACCTGATTCAAATATTCAAAACTCCCTGAAAAGTTTTGATAGAGTGGATCCTTCGAAATTCTTCCAATTAGCCACAGGTTCCACGACGAGAGGTCACGATCTGAAAATTGTCAAACAACGTTTCCATACAAGACTGAGGCAGTATATGCTTTCGCAATAAGAAGTGTGAACAATTGGAATGCCCTACCTAGTAATGTAGTTAATGCTACCACCATAAACCAATTCAAATCAACCCTAGAAAGATATTGGAGAAACAATCCAATCAAGTTTGAACCATACCTGAGATGGGATGGAGTAGTAAAGAGGGACAAATAAGCTTAGCTTACAGTCTCTATACCCAAGTATACCAAGTAAGTATAGGTATATTTAGGATGGTGATAGGATGTTACTTGAGGTATACTCGTAGAGATAGAATGGTAATAGAGGTAGAATGGTAGTAGAGGTCGAATGGTAGTAGAGGTAGGATGGTAGTAGAGGTAGGATGGTAGTAGAGGTAGGATGGTACTAGAGGTAGAATGGTAGTAGAGGTCGAATGGTAGTAGAGGTCGAATGGTAGTAGAGGTCGAATGGTAGTAGAGGTAGAATGGTAGTAGAGGTAGAATGGTAGTAGAGGTAGAATGGTAGTAGAGGTAGAATGATAGTAGAGGTAGAATGGTAGTAGAGGTAGAATGGTAGTAGAGGTAGAATGGTAGTAGAGGTAGGATGGTAGTAGAGGTAGGATGGTAGTAGAGGTAGGATGGTAATAGGTAGGATGGTAGTAGAGGTCGAATGGTAGTAGAGGTAAAATGCTCATAGAGGCCGAATGGTATAGGCCAGGAGCCTGTCCGGAAATAGTCAACCCATTTTACATAATAAGATTTGACCCCCTAAAGTTGCTAAGACCATCCATGTCATTCACAAAAAGCTTGTCAGCTCGAACAACGCCCTCTGGTTTGGCCCCCAGAGTCCCAGAAAGGGGCCCCAAAGTCGGGTCGATTTCAACCCATCTAACATGACTATATATGACTATATATTACCAAAACACCAAAACTGACAAAATTTTCCGTCGGGATGGGTTGTCAGACCGCCCCTAAATATTGGGGCAAATTTTTCCCCTGAAGGCCCATGGACCAAATTTTGTCAGAAGGAAGAGTTATGGGTGTACATTACAAAAATATAAAAACTTACAAAAATTTCCATCGGGAAGGGGGTGTAACACGCCCCTGACAAAAACACCAAAGTGCCCCTAAACCCCGCTTTGCTGCCCCAAATGCTCTGGATATAGATTTTTTTTTTTTTTTTTTTTTTTTTTTTTTTGCATTACAACCTTATTAACTCCAAACTGTCTCATTCAATTCAGCTAAAATTTACATAGTACAATCTTGAGTATTATGACTTTCTTGGGGTGCAATTTGGTGTCAAATGATCATTTCAATAGTAATTCATTAAATTGTGAAAATTGTAATGCTTTCTCAAAAGTAGTCAAATGATATTGTCAGGATTATTTAAACACACCCATTGTCCATCTGCGCCTGTTTGGCAAGGCATAATAGAGATCTTGCAAAGTATTTGTGTAATTAACACATGAATGGTAGATTTCAGCATGGCAGCCACATAGCCCAGATACTTAACAAGCTCCTCTATTATCTCTATAGTATAGAGGTAGAGGGGTGGTAGTAGTCATGGGCCGCGAACGGGGGGGGGGGGGGCTGGGGCTGCAGCCCCCCCCCCCCTCCACTTAAAAAAAAAAAAATCACCCCTAATTTTCAAGGAAGAAATAATTTCTAGTAATAGATAGAATTGATAAAATTAATATAAAAGACTGTTATTGTAGTGAGAATTCCTAAAACATGCAGATAAAATGCTAAAGATATGATTTAAATGTCCCGATATATTATATGTCTGATTTTATATATCAAAATCTCTCATCCATGTCCATAGGCGCCGGAAGTGGGGGGGGGGGGGCAAAATGCATTTTCGCCCCCCCAAAAAAAAGCCCCCCCCCCCCCCATAAAATTAAAAAACAAAATCAGTAGTAAAGGAGTAAAAATCGTGTGTATATTAAAAGCTTGATTGCTTTATTATGTAATTGTAAGCCTTTGTATTCATTTTTCGTATTCATGGAGATCACTGATGACAGATAAAGCATTCAAACTTTGTAGTGGAGGTTTTGTATTAGACGCAAGGTTGCCAGAGTTGGCAGAATCCTGCTTTCTGGCCGAATTTTGACCGCTTTAGCATAATTTGACAAAATTTAGCATAATTTTAGCATAATTCTGGTGTTTTATTTTTTTTTGCTTGTCAGAGAATTTTCCAGTAAAAATACACCCCAAAAATGCTGATAACCTTTTTTTTTTTTTTTTTTTTTTTGCTTGTCAGAGAATTTTCGAGTAAAAATACACCCCAAATATGCTTGTCAGAGAATTTTTGAGTAAAATTTTGATTTAGCAGTAGAATCTGTATTGTTGTGAGAGGGTGGGAAAGCGTGTGCGTTTTTTTAGGGGTGAGAAGACATGAGCGCTTGAAAGGTGAGCCCCCTTGAATGTTTGCCCCCCCCCCCCAATCCCAAATTGCTTCCAGCGCGCCTGTCATAGGCGCCGGAAGTGGGGGGGGGGCAGGGGGGCAGTCGCCCCCAAACGAACAAGTGGGGGGGGGGCAAAATGCATTTTCGCCCCCCCCAAAAAAAAAATAATAAATAAAAAAAAAAAAAAAAAAATCAGTAGTAAAGGAGTAAAAATCGTGTGTATATTAAAAGCTTGATTGCTTTATTACGTAATTGTAAGCCTTTGTATTCATTTTTCGTATTCATGGAGATCACTGAAGACAGATAAAGCATTCAAACTTTAAACTTTAACGTAGTGGAGGTTTTGTATTAGACGCAAGGTTGCCAGAGTTGGCAGAATTCAGCTTTCTGGCAGAATTTTGACCGCTTTAGCATAATTTGACAAAATTTAGCATAATTTTAGTATAATTCTGGTGTTTTGTTTTTTTTTTTGCTTGTCAGAGAATTTTCCAGTAAAAATACACCCCCAAAATGCTGATAACATGAGCCCTTGAAAGGTGAGCCCCTTGAATGTTTGCCCCCCCCCCCCCCATTCCCAAACTGCTTCCGGCGCGCCTGTTCATGTCCATTACTAACATGTTTTCCATTGGTACAAATGGGCATCCCCGCCTCTTTAATGCACAGTTAATGCAAAATCTAGGCCTAATATAATAAAGCATGCTATTATAAACAAAGTGTAGAAAACAAGCTCAGATATTTTCACGTGACTTCTCGTGACTGTACAGCATTCTCTAAAATGACAGTGTATCTATCACATCTTCTACAAGTTCATGAGTCTTCTTTCAGGATTCAGAATGACGCATCAACTCTTTAGAGAAATTTTAGGATCATTTAAAATCAGGCGCTGTGGGGTGGGGGGGGGGGGGAGGGGGTACAGTGTCCCCAGTATTTCAGGAATTTGGGTATCCTAGAAGTTCCCCCTTTTAATTACTTTAGATAAGTGCTCCCTTTCCTTTATATTCCTGCCCGTTCCACAATCTTAAAATTTGATTTTATTACCATTGATAATTGCCAGAGGCCTATTAAAATCTGAGAGGTGCCCCTTCTTCCTTGACAACTGTCCTTTTTCCTTAGTAAGAAGTGCACCTTCCCCATTTAAGTATCCTTTATATTATAATACGTCCCCCTTTTCCAATCTAATAATTGCCCCTATTCTTTCTGATAAGTGCTCCCTTTATTTTATTTTTATGAACGAGCCTATTCCCTTTTCATCTCTCATAAAACTCCTAATAAAATCTTTCCTTCGACAATTCCCTTTTAAATCATTTGCATCAAATGTACTTATTAATCTCTTTCAATAACTGCCTTTTTTCCATTCTCACTTTTCAGATACAAGAATTACCCCCTTTCCGTCTGATAAGTGCGTCTTTACCTGTGGCCATATCCTCTATTCAAATTTGAGAGGTGCCCGTTCTAATTCGACAAGTGCCCCTTCATCCTTCTGTTAAATGACACTTGACATCTCTGATGAGTGCCCCTTTACAACTCTGATAAGTTTTCCTTAATTCAATTTGAAACGGGCTCTTTTTCTTTCTAAGAAGTACAATTCCTTCTGATAAGAGCCCCTCTTCCTCTATAAAACAAAAACAAAAACAAAAACAAAAACACCCCTTTTCCATTCTCATAAGTGCCCTTTCTACCTCTGGTATGAAGTGCCAATATTCATGTGCGACAAATACCACATGTTTCATCCTCTGATAATTGCTCTTTTTAATATGACATACTCCTGCTCCTTTTCTTTTTTGATAAGTGCCATTATCGTTCTTGATAAGGGCCCCTTTTTTCTTGCTCCATAATTTGTGCCCCTAATTTATAGCGATTTAGAGCAACTTTACTTTAATTTCGTCAAGGCTTGCTCGCTACGCTCGCTCACATTTATATTTGATATAGTTATGTTATTTATTAGAGGTCTTTTCAATCTCTCGTGCCGAGACTGTGTTTAAACACTTTTCAGAACTGTTTTCCCCCTCTCTTTATAAGATGTTGTTGATCACCATGCAGCCTCACAGATCTTTTTAAAAAAAATGCTCCTTCGCTTCGCTCGCTTGCACATTAATATGTAGGTCATCAAACCCAACTGCAAACATTGATGCTTAAGTAAATTATATCAGAGCATGTAAGAGAGAAACATAATTGAAATACTTATAAATGTAATCACAATTTAGGTATATATGACAATGTTTAGAGATTGTATATTTTTCCCGTTGTAGGTGCCCCCTTTTTTTCTCCAGAAATAGCCCTTATTGGTGCCCCTAAACTTTGGAAATTTCCCCTCAATGCCTTTTGCGATCATACCCCCACTGCTTAAACTGAATTTACGCCGGTGCATTAATGAGTAAAATCAGATCAGCCCCCACCCCCACCCCCACTTTCAAAAACGCTCCGCGGCCCCTGGTAATGGTCAATAGACCGGTTCTGTAATGTATACAAATTTATGCACACTTCTTCTCTGAGCAACTAGTGACGAGCTATTCCATTAACCTGCTTTTTATAAATGAGCCTCAATGCTTGGAATCCAGTTTGCATACATTACTTGTTGCTATGTCCGGCAAGCTTTCAGGTTGTCAAGAACAACCTTTGTTTGAAAGGTATGTATAAAATTTGCATACATTACCGAAGCGGTCTATTGGTAACAGAGGTGGGATGGTAGTATAGCTCGTAGAATGGTAATAGAGGTAGAACATAAAAAACAGCAATCCTTTCAAAACCATTTGCCAGAAGAAAAAAAAAAAAAAAAAAAAAAAATACCCCCACGCTCCAAAAGCCTCTCAGTGGTGGGGGTATCACATCAGTGGTGGGGGTATCACATTTCATGGGGTCCAGAATTTTCTGATAAGCACCCCCCCCCCAAAAAAAAGGGGGGGTCTAAAAGGGCGGATTTTTTTTTCTGTCAAAAGTTTTCAGGGGGCACCCCTGGGTACGCTAGTGGTACTGCTTGTCTTTAGTTTATTTGAGTTTCTTTAAAACGGATTTTACACTTTGTCCTTGACAACTTTTGTCCACGCGGTTATGCAGCCAGCAAGTATGATCCTGTCTCAACATTGTTTTCATCGATGGGTAAAAAAAAAAATAGATGGAAACGGTATAACATTTCCTTCCTTGTAGTTATTGTTGGAAATAAATTTTATGAAAGAACAATTTCATATAAATAGGTACAAAACATTTTGATTGGCGGATAACCATGAAGAATAACTTTATAAATTATTTTGCATCTACTATTATTTCATTTTTTCATTTATAGATTTGTGAAAATGCTTAATCTCTCTTAGTACCCCCCCCCCCCCCCAAACAAAAAAAGGTGCTAGGCATGATTACTCATACCTTGATTTCACATACTCTGAAAAGAAAAAGATCGTGCGAAACCGATTTTATCATTCATATCAATACAATGTTTATGAAGTACATGAATTCAATTTTTTTTATTTATAAAAATAAAAATGTTCTGCCAATTCCAAGTCAACAGACTAGATTTAAGCCGCCCTCTCTAGACGAATTTGAGCTAGCATAATAGCAACGGATGACGCTTTCCGTTGGAATCTGGGTGTAACACGTATTTTCTATATTTTTTCACTCTGTAGGGTGCATTTGTAAGTATTCTTATCCTTACTTTATTGATAATTGATAAAAATAAAACTAATTTTTAAGGTTATAATTCAGTTAAACTGTGAGGAAAGACTAAAAATCTATGTGCTCTGTTGCGTACCGAATTATTTGTTTCCAGGGCGTGTGTCCGACACGTAACATTCAGTGTATTGTTTATTGTTTATCAATGTCTTTCACTCGAGCTTTGATGACTCAACATATGCATTGGCCATTGCGGGGGCGGGATACTCTCGTCACGACGGGGTGTCCAAACATAGCACACACTTAAGGTTATTAGGAATTTGTTATTTATTCCATGATTTTTCACTTTACTAAACCTTTTAATGATGGATTTTTTATATTTAATCACTGATGGAGCTACCCTACTGAAAAAAGACAAATAGATAAATAAATAAACCAAAGAAGAACTCAAGAAGGGAATTGATTCCAAACCATATCATATGATGAGGTGACCAAAGTTAGTGCACATCATAATTGATCCCACTCATGGAACCATTACTATGCTATGTGGGGCTGTGAAGAGGTAAAAAGACCAATATAATCAGCAAAATTTTGAGAAAATACTTTCTTCTACATTTTAGAATGATAGAATATCTGATTTCATTCCAGATTCTTCAATAGGATCTTTATCATCTTGATCAAGTGAAATTTTCAGGCTGTTCTTGGCCAGCGATCTTGCTCCTTTCCAGCACATTTATGTGCTAGAGATCACACACTTGCTACATAGTAGTATGGGAGGCGATTTTTCGCGGTGGAGTCCGAGGTTATCTACAATAATCTTGCATATGTGTGAGTGAATTGATTCATGATGTCTCAGGTTCTGTTGAATTTTTTTTCCCCCCAGCAAATCAAAAGTAATATTCTAGGGGGTTTAGAAGTTCTACAATAAGGTGAAATTACAAAATCAGTTGACATATATTGATCTAAACTTACATGTATAATCAGGATCTCAATATTTTATGTCAGACCGGAATGCACAAAATTTGGAAAAAAGGTCTGAACTTGCAGCTCTTGATGGTATTATTTCTAATGAAGATTTCTAGACCCATTTGGTCAGGATGCTATTTTTTAATGTATGCAAAATTTGAAATCATTTGGCAATATTTTGAGAATTCTTCATCATTTCAAGAGGAAATTGAGTTGCAAGTTAATTTTGGATCACTGTCTCTGTTGATGGTGGCCGAATTTTGAATCATCAAATTTTTAAGAGACATGCCGACTTGAAGTTTGGTCACATGCAAAATATAGTCACACTTCAATACAAATACATGTACTGGTAGTTGATTGCACTTTGAATTACAATTTAGATGGCATCTTCTCCAAAAAGAAAGTGAATGTGAATTAGTGAAAAAAGGTGAATTACTAGACACTTGTCGGCTAGCATGTATTGTTTTCAGAACTTCCACAAAAACCACCAAAACACTAATGCTTTGTCTAGATCTATATCAAATTTACCTATTTCCAAGGTAAAATGACATCACAAGGGAAGCTATGTTCCTCTAAACTGCTGGTGTCAGATTCTGTACAATTTTAGACTTTGTTAACCCATAGCAGTACAGTGTCTTCTTTTAGTAACACTTTTGCAGTATCATTTGATCCAAGATGCTACAAATTACGCATTATACTGTACATGCGCAGAAAGAGAAAATTCTATTACAAATTTTCAGTCCATTTTTGATGCAGTACGTTGTGCCGTTCTTGAAGAAGGGCGATTTAATTGTAATTTGAAATTAAAGTCTCTAAACTGGCAATAAAGTGTAAATTATTAATCACTATTTTCATGTGCAAATTGGCAATTTTCTGTTAAATTGTTCAATTTTCATTCCTATTGCTTCATATATTAAAGATTCTTTTTTTTAATATGTAGGAGTACGTAAAAAAAAATTGCTACCAATTGGAGGAGGGAAAGCCGATCAAGTAAGGCCTAAGGAAAACTCTGAACGGCTATATGTTAACACATGTTAACTACATGTGCATATTTGGTATATATACTCACACATGTATGAGATGGATAATCTGAGATGGAAGGGCAATTTAATTTGTAACTTAGAATCAAAGTCTCTAAATTGGCAATACAGTGTAAATTATTTAATCACTATTTTCATGTGCAAATTGGCAATTTTCTGTTAAATTGTTCAATTTTCATTCCTATTGCTTCATATATTAAAGATTCTCTTTTTTAATATGTAGGAGTACGTAAAAAAAAATTGTTACCAATTTGAGGAGGGAAAGCCGATCAAGTAAGGCCTAAGGAAAACTCTGAACGGCTATATGTTAATATACTATTAATACATGGTTGGGAGTGCGTTAGTGCGATCTGGCAACACAAAGGTTTTTATCGTGGTGTACTAACACACGAGGCGTAAAACGATAAAAACCTGCGTGTTGCTGGATCGCACTGACGCACAAACTCACAACCATGTATTAATAGTTTTATAAAACGGATCTACAATCTTAGTGTTTTCTTACAATCTTAGTGTTTGATCCGGATTAGCCGTGCGTTAGTCCCCTCGCCGTGCGTTAGTACTTTTTTTTTGCATGGTCACGTGGTGTTACTTGACCAATCAGGATGGCTACATTCTTGAACCCGTTTTATAACACATGTTAACTACATATGCAAGGTTATTTGGTATATATACTCACACATGTATGAGATGGATAATCTTGTATAGGTAAAAATCAGTTGTTTACAACAGGGAAAGAACATAGTTTAAATGGAATTGGTTACAACATGAAGTACATGTATGAGAATACACTGATTCACATCACAATAATCATTGAACAAAATTTATGGCCTCAGAATATATTTCAAGGATGAGATAAGTGAGAAGTATGTAGTGCTTTGTATTCATGTCATTTTTTGATGATAAATCTGTGAATATTAGCAAGAGATCTTTGATTGATTTTTATCTCTCCAGGTCTTGGCATCATCCTACAATTTGTTATGAAGTAGTGGCTGACTTTTAAAAACAAGAATGGCAGCTGCACGCATTGCAATAAACAACAATTTTAGCATGCAGAAGCCCATTAGACCCGAGCCTCATCGAAGTCAAGCCCCACCCCCAAGCAGACAGTATCAATGCACTGAGCATAGTAGTGACATCCTAGACCAGCTTCATCAGCTCTGGAAGCAACGTATCCTGTGCGATGGGAACATCATAGCCAATGGGCACCACTTTGCTGTGCACCGTGCTGTCCTTGCATCCTGCAGCGAGTACTTCCGGGCCATCTACCTCGAGAACGACAATGTCCGTGATGTCCAGCTCCACAGCAACATCTCCAAGGACAGTCTGGAGTTGCTCTTGCACTATGCTTACACGTCCCAGATAGAGCTCACGCTTGAGAATGTCAGGAAGGTTGTGAGCGGAGCTGTGCAGTTGAAGATGAAGCGTGTCATCAACATCTGCAGCCAGTATCTGACATCCGTTCTGGCCGTTGAGAACTGCATTGGAATCCTCCACCTCTCCAGGAAGTTTGGTTTTAAGGAGCTGGAGCAGGATGCTCATGAGTTTGTTGTGGACAATTTCCTGACTGTAGCAGAGAGACCAGAGTTCCAGTCCCTCAAGTATGATGATATGTGCTTTTTCTTGAAGCAAGATCGCATGACCATCGGCTCTGAATTTGAGTTGTTTGGAATTGCAGCAAAGTGGATAAATCATGACAAGCAGACAAGATTCAGGTATGTAGTGAATGAATTTGGGCAGTACTCAACATTAGTAGGTGCCTGGGTGATGTAGACCTTCTAATATCAGTTGTACAATCTAAAATTCCTACCTTTGTTTTCTGAGTTTTATTTAGAATATGAATTGTGAAAGAAATAATAATGATAATAATACAATATGGTCATATTGCATCATAAATTGGGTTAAACCTTTTCCAAGGGTCATTGTTAGAACAGAGGAAAAAGATAATATACTACAGTTCTACATGCTTAAAACAAAGAATGAATTTTGGACAAAACTTGAAAGATCATAGCTTGTAATGAATGGATATGTGCTGGTAAATAAGTCCTCATAAATTTATATGAAATCATCTTTTTCAAAGTTCAGTTTGTGTATTACAGTCAGTATCTTTGCCGGTACTATTGCTTACTGCATTTTCTTCACAAAATATTTCCATGTTATACATGTAAGACTGTGTAAATAGTGACATCTACGAATTTGTATCCAATATTTCTTGGCACAGACATGCAGCTCAGCTGATGAAGCACATTCGATTCCCGTTGATCTCCAGCGATGACCTGGTGGAGCACGTCCAGTCACATGACTTCATGATGCAAGACCAGTCCTGCCATCGGTTCTTGATAGAAGCCCTGAATTACCATCTGGTGCCTCACCGCCAGCCTGCTATGCAGACGCCTCGCACCCGCATCAGGTCCACCAAGGAGGCGATAGTGTCCATCGGGGGTGAACTGCCTCATCACAGGGTGAGTAACCTGGTCCTGGCGCTGGATGAACTCCACATGGGTTGGAAGGAACTGTCCCGGATGCCTCTGAAGAGGGTTGATCATTGTGTGGTGGTGCTGAATCATTTTGTCTATGTGGTAGGTGGGCAGGTGACATTGAACTCTAATGGCAAGGAGAGCATCGGAACGGTCCATCGCTATGACCCGCGTTTCAACAAGTGGCTGCAGATGTGTCCTATGCAACAGAGAAGAGCTTTCTTCTACCTGGCAGGACTTGGAGGCAGCTTGGTAGCTGTTGGGGGAAAGAATGAACAGGGTGCTTTGGCATCTGTCGAGATGTTCAATCCGACTGAAAACAGTTGGAAATATGTGCATCGTTTGGATGAACCAACGTATGCAATGTCCGGTACTGTCGTAGATGGCTACCTGTACATCACAGGAGGATTTGCCACTCACAACTTCAGTCAGATGTGCTATATGTACAACCATGAGATTGACCACTGGATTCCAAAATGCCAAATGAACATTGCTCGGGGGTTCCACATGAGCTGCGCTATTCGTGGAATGATGTATGTGATGGGTGGGAACCACCTGAACTCCTACGGAGATCGGGTGGATGTCATGGGAGTGGAGCGATACAATCCGAATGAGGACACCTGGATCACCATGTCACCAATGCTGACTGGTCTGAGCATGGCCGGTTGCACGACTACAGAAGACAAGAAGATCTATGTTGTTGGAGGATACAATGGCCTGGGCAGACAGCGCGAGAAGGACATTCATTGCTACAATGTAGATGCTGACGAATGGGACGTTGTTGCAGAGCTTCCTGATTCAAGTTTAAGGATGTCCTGCTGTACGCTAACGCTTCCTAATAGTGTCTTCAATGTATCATCTCCTAACTCTGACTCGTTGTCCACTTCAGACTCTCACTTCACGTCGGTGTCTCAACTGAATGATAATTTCTCAGCCATGAGTGCAAGTGCAAGCACTGTCTTCATGAACAGGTAACACAACATCAATGAAAAAAACTGACCACGGTCAGCCATTTTAACATTCCATTAACCATCATCAGTTATTAGTGGCGTAGACTCTAGTAGAGTGATTTCAACAGAATTTATTTATGTATTTATTTATTTGTCTTATTTCAGTAGGGTTGTTCCATCAGTGATTAAGCACTGTTTTCCATGGAGGTCCTACAAAAAAATACATAAGATACAAACATATTGTACAATTGAACAACAAAGTAATTACATAGTACACTTTTGGTGATTCTACAATAGGCCAACTCAAGGATAAGAATGAATACAATGCCAAAACAAAAGAGGAAACAAAGGACTTGATGAAGCGTTTTTAATATAATTTGGTAAACTATTCCAGAGTACAGCACCTTCTTATGAAAAACTCTGTTTCCCCATTTGTGTTTTGATTTTGGGAATAATTAAACCTGCATTTTCCGCACTACACGTTCCATAACTGTGCAAAGATTGGGTTTTTTGAAACATTTCTAAAATATAAATTGGAGTTTGACTTTCGAGAACAGAAAAAAACCATCTTGCATTTTTAAAAATTCCACCTGTCCTGAATATTGACCCACATGAGTATATTGAGGTTTTCTTGAGTTGGGGTTCTTACATTACAGTAGCTCCTACAATTACTCTAGCCATTTTCTTGTGTTGTTTAATAATTAGATCATTTGCCAAAAAAGTAATGTACAATGTATTTAGTGCCACTGTGTGCGTTGGATACATTGTATGTACCATAATCCAAGACAGATGAAAGTCAGCAGGATAGGAAGAGAAGCCATTACAGATGAAGTCTACAGACCATGATGTCTTTGTATGTAGTCAATAATATTCCCTTACATTGTACATGAACATTGACAACGTACATGCACATGTATTTTGCGTAGTGTCGGGAACCTTTCATTAGTTGGGAACACAGAACAGTTGAAAAAGAAAGTGATTGATTTTCTGAGGAAAAATGATTAAAAACATCTCCATACAGAGATTGCAATAATTTGGCATTTTGCCAATATGTCTTGAAGTGCTGTGATGATACAAATGTGGAGGTAGATATACATAGCATAAACTATATATGTGAGTACTTTTTCATACTGTTTCAAAACTTGACCAAAAGTAAATATCGAATTATTTGATTACTGTATAAAACTCTTTATGAACCAATGCTTAGGAATGATAAAACAGTCTGATATTATGATACCACTGTCAGACTATTGTTTTTTTTGTATATGATCAGATATGCCTGATGATTTTTGTTTGCACATATTTTGTTGGGGAAAACAGAGGGTTTCATTTTATTTTGAAATGAACACTAGAACATTCAACATAATGTTCATTTAATTTATCTTAATGGTAATTTTTTGAGTGGGTATATGTGCATGTACCTTTAAATCTTCTCAGAAGTTTTTTGTGTGAAAAGCCAATATACATGTACCTTAAAATAATGCATGGTCAAAACTGGACTTCTTTAATTTTCTGATTTATAGATACATCTGCATATATGCAATGTGTGAGTAGAAACATAATCCCTAAAAAGTTTGCAGGACTTACTTGTATAATACATGTACATGTACCTGCAATTTTGAAATAATGATTCATAAGTCTAATGTTGATTTCTTATGACATCTGTGGCAGATACTGTATGTTAGAATTTTGATCAAATTAATTATGAATAGGCTTACGTTCATATGTATGAAATTGTTTCTGAACTTTTAAATGTCTGCAATAACTTTATCTCAAAATCTGAATTAATTTGAAATTGCCAACGGATAACACCTTACAGCTGAAAAAACATGTATACCGATATCCCTGCTCTGTTGTCCTCTTCCAGCTATTAATGGGCTTAATTTGAAAGAAGAATCATTTTGTTCTGAGCCTTGGTGCATGTACAAATAGATGCCCCCAAGAAAAACATGTTCATAAAACCTGAGACTGTTACCAACACTGTGTATTATATTTCAGTGATCATTGTGCATACATACATACATTGTATATATTTGTACAGATGTAAACAGATGTAAATTGTGAATGTAATGAGATGAATTATACAGATCCTGTGTATTTTCGTTTGAGGTTTGAAAACATGTACCATTGTACATTACACCATTTAAAGGCATTAATATTGTAAATTTAAACTAAAGTATAGGTAATGGCTGAATATTACAATATTTTCATTTATTATTTCATGAAAAATATTTTCTTGTTGTAGGTACATGTATCATGCAATATATGTACATGTATTACAACCATCTTTCAGTTTTATTATCATGCAGCAAATCATGTTTCATGCTACTGAATGTAATTTGTTAATCCTTCTTATAAAATTTCCCTTCTCTATTTTAAAATAAAAAACTGATTTCAAAGGCAAAGAAAAGAAAATGTTACTATGCTTTTGAAATGTTTCACCTTGATTTCATATTCATGTAAAACTTTAAAAGCTGGCAGTTTTGCATTAAAGATACATGTATATATGTGTACTTGGACAGTTTTCATTATGATAATGTGATTATTTATTTGAAATATTACACCTTGATCTTGTATTCACTTTTAATACATTAAACTTGTCTTTCTTTTTTTCTAGGTATTTGTGCATTAAAGTGTGCTGCAATAGTGTGTTCTTTCTTATAATGTGTGTGCAAGTTGGTAACTAATACTGGGAATTACTCTGCCTGTGTCATTGCATGTACATGTATGTATCTATGTACATTTTACAATGTATCCATGTACATGTATATACATGTATTCCTATGACTATTTCACGTCATGTAAATTTTATATTTTCCTTTGAACTATTTCAAGTTATGTAATGTTGTATGTTTGTATTTGTTTACTTATTTTATTTTTATTTGCATCGGGCATGGATTTGTGTCTTCAAAGTTGTACGGTGAATCGCCTATTGAGAGCAAAAAGGACATTAATTTTATTTGAAATTATGAGTTAATGCCCTTCTGGCTCTAAACAGATGATGTTCTTTCCACTGTAGTACATATCCCTGTCTGTTCTGTCAATTCTGTTTGTAAATCACACTAAAATAGTTTCTTCTCATTTGGTTTTATGCACGAAACATTAACACGATTGCCAAGACTTCAAAAAAATTAACGTTAGGCAATTTCAGTAGCCTTGTCAGTCACGTATTGAAATGTGCAAACATTCCAGTGACATATTACGTACTGCGAATATGATTTCTATGGGATATACCATATGGTGTCGAAATTGCCCCGAAGTTGATTTCTCAAAAACCTCTTTGATCGTGTTCAGTATGATATGGCAACAGCAACAACTCTGAATGGCTGAACTAACTCCAGTCACCCACTATTGCTGTGTTGCAACCTATAAGTCTGGTTACAAAACCATCTGAGCTCTGAAAGTGTAGCCTGCTTCCAGGTCAGTGGAATGGGTCCTTTCATTGAAATTGTTTTGTAATCCCTGATCTCAACAGAACTATGCTGTACCGAGTCTAGAAAAGGAAGACTATTTGCACATGATTTCTTAAAGTTCAAAGCATGGACGACAATCCCTTGGGGGATGGAAGACGTCCCCCCCCCCCCAGGAAATTTTGAAGATTGTACAGCAACCAATGGTAAAGGCTAGTTGCGCCCCTTCCCCCCCCCCCCCAAAAAAAAAAAAAAAAACAAGCAAAAACAAAAACAAAAAACAAAAAAGAACTACATGTATAAGTACATGTATACAAACTCATTACTATATACTCTCAATGAGATCAAGTGAAAACCTATTCAGACCTGGAGACAGGCTAGAGTATCATATCCTATTGTGACGTCACAAAAGTGGGCACCTGGCATAATAATGTAAAAATGGATGTCAGACAAGTATTTTAGATGCAGACTGTGTTTGTGTTGTGTACACATCAAATATGTAATGATATGTAAATATATCTATTGTTTGTTTTGTTCTGTTAGCAAATACATGAAGCAGGATGCTTCATACATGTATTGTACAATAATTCTTGTAGCTGTTGCACCTCTTAATGAGAGTGGATTGTACATACTGGATATATGACAGTCATGTGTTGAGTTTACTTCCAGACAAATTAGAATTCAGTTTTAATGCCTGTGATATTTCCATTTAATCAAACCCTTATATATTTGCAATGATTTATTAACATCACAGTGATATTCGGCTGCAGAAACAAATGAAATATTAATGAAATGCCATGATGTGATTGTGATTCCATGTAGGATAAAATTATGAAATGTTATAAGATCAGTCATTCGTTTTCTCCCAAAATCCTTTCTTCTTTTTCTTCTAGTGATATAGGTAGTGGTATAAAAGGGGCAGATCCAGCATTTTGTCAAAGAGGGGGCACAGTGCCGTAAACATACACAATAAAGGGATTTTTTTTTTTTTTTTTTTGATTGTGTACTTAAGGTATGCCAGTTGGGTTTCAAAAGGGGGTGGGGCATGGACCGGTTTTCCCCCTATGTAGATCCACCACTGGTATAAAAGACAGAAGTATGGGTTTGCCAAAGTGTCCCATTCATCACAATTATTTCGGCTTCTTTAAAAAAAAAATTAATATCAAACATTTTTGATATTTTTTAGATGTGTGTATAGCCAGAAGGGCGTTAAGTCTTTAAAAAAAAAGTGAGTTAACACCCTTCTGGCTCTCAGCAGACGTAATGCTATGTACATTATCACAAACCAAATATTTTTTTTTTTTCAAATACTACTAAACTCTGTTGATACATGTGCATGTCAAGAGACTTGTGCAATTAATTGTTGTAGGAATTAATTAAACCATTTTCTTAACTCTGATGTATAGTGTGGAATACTGGAAAAGTCTTTCAACTTAATTGCATGGTTCATACAAACAAACTTTGTCATTAGGTAGGGTTATGGGTTTATTTTACAGTATTATAGTATGGAATTGAGTGAAGTGTTGTGTTCTTTATCCTGGTTTAACCATGTGGATAGTGATTATTAATAATTTATTATGTAACTGTGGCATTCTCTTTGTGTATAGAAGTTGGAGAATAATGAAATTAATATTGATAATGCAACTGTGCCGTGAATGTAGTAAATGATACATGTATGTAATAAAAATAAGATATTTTAATTGAACGAAATGAATGCTGCTGACTTTTCTGTCCGTTGTAAGAGTATCTTCATCCTCAATTATTTTACTGTATTCACTGTGCTGTATTTCATTAATATTTCCCCTGTAAATTTGATTCCTGTTTTCTTTGACTCATATTCCTCACCCCCCCCCCCTAAAAAAAAGGAGAGATTTAGCATTTTGCAGTATAAAAACTTTGCATTTTGGTAGATTCCTCAGTAAATTATGACTGTTTTTTAAGAGCACTTCCGATCACACAGGCAAATTCGGGGTTGGGGTTGGGGACAACCCCCCTCGAACAATTCCAGGAAGAGGCGTCCCCCGTCCCCCTGAATTGATGACCGTGCAATAGGTCATAATAGGGAGTTTCCATTGCCTATTGTAAAGCACAGGAGAATCTCTCCCTAAATGATACGGTGTATATAGAGATTTTCTGCATTACAGTACAGTATGTGAGGGGGCGTAGCAACCGAGCGTGAAAAATTCCCATTTTGAATAATAGGTAGTGAATGTTTAAATTTTAGAGCAAGAGCACTTACGAGCCTAAACAGAGTATTGCAACCAGTACTCTTTATTTGCTATCCTTTTTTTCTTTCAGACTTCAGAATATCGCGAGGGGGGAGGGGATGATGCCCCAGATTTTCTTCTTTTTTTGGGGGGGTGGGGTCGCCACCCATGTCCACACCATTCTTTTTCTTTCTTCTTCTTTTATTATCATTTCTTGTTATTCATTTCCTTTTATTTTTCTTTCTCCGTATTTTTATTATGATTATTTTTTCCCCATGTTATTCTTTTTCCCGTTGTCGCTTTCTCCTTGCTCTGTCATCCAATTTCTTCTTCTACTTTAACACTTTATTTCCTTTCTTTTTATTCGAAACTTTCTCTCCCATTTTGACTCGTGTTCATTATTTAGAAAGTGCCAGTGTTTGATATTTACGACATAATTAAGATATGGCCATTAATTTCCAAATCAAATTTTGTAAATAATTATTCAATGACATGAAATTGCATTAAAACATCAATGTTGAAGAACATTGAATTATAGGCATTATGGGAATCGCTTTGTTTTTCTATGAAGTCTTTGTGTTGTATGAATATCTTCACATATTCAAGTATTATCCATAACATTATAATACTAGTACTTCACGGCAAATGTTTCACCTACTAATTTTCCGTTTGTACGTTGCTCAGTTGATTTGGAAAACAATGTACGGTATAATTATTATCTTAACAATACCAATATCAATATCAATAGCTGCAGCAATGTGTTGAAAAGGCTATGCATCTGGGCCATGCCACCGTTACGGACTTTACATTATTAGAGGTCAAAATTGAAATTCAAACTTGCCTGTACTGAACCTTGATTATTTTCAAGATTTTTGATATGGATATAATGATAATACAGATGATCACCATTAATGACATGATAATAGCAAAGTTCATATTATTGTCAAATTGTAGTATTGAGAGGGTTAAAAGTCTGTTACGGACCGGCTACAGATAAAAGACATGGGTTTTCTGTCTTGTGAACATTATCCCAAATCCCTGTGAATATTTATTTCCTCCATGGAAAGGCTTCAATATCTTAATGAAAGTTATACTTCTAAGCTCTCATATGATATATCAACTATAATCTAAAATCTGTCATTGCCTTAGGAATTCAGTATGTACTGTTAGGATTTACTGTTACGGACGTTACAATCCACTGTTACGGATGCTACACTTGCTGAATTCCATTTAAAAGAATTTAAAAGAAATGTAGTCCTTTTATCTAATTTCATCCCATTTACAATATCCAATGGGGAAATATGGAAATGATGCTTTTTTTTTCTTCAAAACAACTGCATTCCCTCAAATTCCATTCACTTTAATGGTACATGTAATACCACAGTCACACCAACAAGACCGACGCCAGACCGACAAAAGACCGAACAAAAAATTACATTGCCACCAATGGCCAAGAATCGGTCGGTTTGTAGTCGGTGTGGGGTCGGTTTGGAGGTGTGATTGTGGTATAACTTAGGAAAGATGGAGCTAACAAGGATTTCTATATAGTGGCACTGTACTAAAAGAATATTGTGGAAAAAGTCACAAAAACACACTTTTTAATTCTGATGAGATGATCATCTAGTAATAGCTACATAAACAATGTTTAAAGACATAGGGAAATGTCTTAAACAGCAGGAAAAAGGACATTTTCATTTTCATTCAGAATTGTTAATTTTGTGAGTGAGTACCCCTTAATACTTGCATGAAATGTAAATCGTTACGGACGTTACAGAATTTAAACGCTTCTTAAACAAAAGTTTCTTGACGTTATTGAGTCTTTCCAAAATATATCTGAGGTAAAGGTCTACTAACAGAGAATATGAAATGTTGGGGTCTGAAAGTCATTTTTAAACTTAGGAAATTTTATTTTCACTTGTTTGTTACGGACGTTACATTACGGACGTTACAACTCTTTTTAAGCACCCCTACGTCATAATGGAATAATCCTGGTTTACAATACACTACACATCTAACAGATAAACCTAAAAGTATTAATGTCAGAATACTCTGGGGGCTAACAACATACTGCAATGTATTTTTTATTAATCAAAATCACCTTGACTCCATTTTACTGGTTAAAAAAAAACCCTTTTTCATTAGCACTCTCTATTTGATCCAAAAAAAAATTCATGGGCATGGTCCCGAAAAAAAAAAATCACAAAATTTCTAAACAGTACATAAGCTTTCAAATGGTATGAACCACTTCCTAGTAGAATACATTTTTAAAAAGCAGCACTTTGCCCTTATTTTCACGGAATGGGCCATCTAGAGAATGTATGTCTATCACTACCATCTGGCAATGAAATATTCCCCCCCCCCCCACTCCTGCCAGATTACATCTCTCTGCTGCTGCAGCCCCTGAACGTTTTTGCGCCAATATTTCACATTCTGACGAGTATTTAATGCATAGGCCCTTTATAATAGTTACTGTTGACGACCGGACAGCCTGAATAAGGCTGATACGACATAATAACATGACTTTGTAATGAATGCAGAGTTGGTTCTATTCATAGAAATATTATCGAACTAACAGGTTAATTAAAAAAAAAAATCGTTGGCAAGGGACCCGGAAAGAAATATCTGTACAGTTTAATTGTTTGAATACATTGGTCATGTTGTGTAAATAGACCTGTTCACAAATATATTCTAATTTTATGCATACTTTTAAAACAAAGGTTGTTCTTGACAACCTGAAAGCTTGTCAGAGGCTGGTCAGACATAGCAACAAGTAATGTATGCAAACTGGGTTCCAAGTATTGTAGTTCATTCATTAATAACAGGTTAATGGAATACCTCGTTACTAGGTCACCAGGAAAGAAATATCCATAAATTTGAATAACTATGTGAACAGGTCTATTGGCATTGAACAGATTTTGTCGCACGCTTGATGATCGGACTTTAGACTTTGTATAGCAAAAACCGCCAATGCTATATATCGCGGTTCCTAACGGTATACCGATGTACTGCTAGAGCTATCACTTCTCTGTTTACAATAGACAATGTACAAATATTTCTATGATATTAATGGTAGCAGACCTTGTCCATATTGCTGATTTATTAAAACTTTAAATTAAGTAGATTATAGTGTATTGGCTAGGCCTACGTATATCAGCTTAACACAACACGTGTGTTGTCAATTGAGGAAGTCATTAGTCATCAAGAGCACTGCGATGACCAGATCGGACGGGCGGCAATAGACAGTCATCTGTTACTTTGTCAACATACTGCTTCCATTCCCATATGCAAGTAAGTGATTTATTTGTAATCTGGTAGAAGTGTTTTGATTTTCACTTGAATATGAAGTTTTGACTAGCTCTAATCAAATATATAGACATGATAGAAAGACGCTTCGAAATAGATCGCCTTTAAGTTGCAATGGGTGTTGCCTTACTGATACTGTGCAAAACAAACAAAAGTTAAACAATTACTTTGTTATCTAAGGCTTTTGTATGCATGTTAGGTCTATCTAAAAATTGATCTGATTGTCTATTTCGTACAACGATATTGATTCAATTTCGTTTATTTCATATTTCTTCCTATATTACATTTATGACTGAAGCGATTTGGTAACGGTAAAGAGCTACAAGAGAAAGACACGGCGAATAAGAGGGGTTAACGATTTCCAAGACTGGCATCTTTCAGGTAATTCTAGTGGACGAAAACAATATATTTCTAATAGAAAAAAAAATCATTTGATCCCGACTTGGTAAGAGTCAATTTTCTTTAGGTTAAAAGGAAATCCCTTTTCGATGATGAGCTAATAAAAGACCCAACAGCGTTGTGTCTGAGGAAAATGTTAGAACTTTGTGTGTGTGTGTGTGTGTGTGCGTGTGTGTGCGTGTGTGTGTGTGTGTGTGTGTGGCGGGGGGGGGGGGGGGTTGGCTGGGCCCCCTCGATAAAAGGATCTTGAATCCATGAATGATTACATTTCTATTTTACAGATCTCTTCATTTTTTTCTTAATGCAGGAGAACAATGGAAGGTCCTTTTAGAGTCATATTGATGATATGCATCTTCTTGAAGTTCATGGTGTCTGTCTCTTCGTGTCCACCAAGATGTCAATGCGAGAGCGACCACATAGTTTTATGTGCAGGGACTAATCAAACTGTCATACCAAATGATCTTCCTGGAACGACAAGGTGGCTCCATCTGGATAAGAACAGCATTGAACTCATCCAAGAAAATGCTTTCTCAAACCTAAAGAATCTTGAAGAAGTGGTACTAACTCAGAACAAAATTTATGAAATAGAGAGTGGGGCTTTCATCGGGTTGTCCAATTTGAGGGAGCTCTTCTTGGATAAAAATGTGATTACAGTCTTGCCTCCAGGAATCTTTGTGCCGTTGACCCGGTTGACAGAGCTTCATCTTGATGGCAATCTCTTTTCGGTGATTCCCCGAAAGCTGTTTGGTTCAATGCCTTCGCTTGAACGATTGTCTTTTGAGGGCAACCAATTGGATCTTACCATAGAGTCTGAGGCATTTTCAGGTCTGGGAAACCTGACAGAACTGTCGCTTAAGTCCAGTCGCATCAAAAGCCTATCACCCGGAACGTTTAGTGGTCTCCTGCATATAGTACGATTAGACCTCAGCTTTAATAATTTTAATGTTCTCAAAAAAGATGTTACCAGAGACCTCCTGCATCTTCAATATCTCAGATTAGATTCCAACACAGAACTGACAACCATTGAAGCAGGTGCCTTCGCAGATTTTGAAAGCCTTATCGATCTCGACATGAATATGTGCTCCTTGTCTGTCATCGACAGAGAACTATTGAAGGGTCTAACTTCCCTCAAACAACTTTACCTCTCCGGGAACAATCTGCGCAGTATAGACGAGGATACCTTCTGCGAATCACCAAATTTATTGCTACTCGAACTTGATGGAAACCCTCTACAGAACCTTGAAGTCGGCTCGTTCAGTTGTCTAACTAGGCTTGGTTATTTGAATCTAAATCGCACTGAAATCGGTCGCGTTGGAGAGGGCGTGTTCAGAGAGCTGGCTGAACTGGTTGTGATCTCCTTGAGCAATAGCAGTATTGTTGAAATAGCTGACGATGCTTTCCAGTATAAATCTAAATTGGCTCGGATAGATTTGAATGATAATGACATCGAAATTTTAAATGTGAGTCTGTTCGATGGAGCCCCCAACATCAAAACGCTCCGCTTACAGAACAATCGGATGCAAAGCTTGTCAGATGATATCTTTAGCGGTATTTCTGGTCCCCTGTACCTGTCACTGAATGGAAACCCCTTAGTCTGTGACTGCCGACTTGACTGGATCTCAGGGTGGTTAATGAGTAGCGGAGGAGCTCTTGACAGGTGCGAATGTGATCAACCGCCTGCTCTTCACGGCCTCCATCTCGATCACATCCCCTTCGGCGATTTTCACTGCAAACCATACATACTTACAGGTCTTCCACATATCTACAATGCAGCTCAAGGAGATACCAAGTTCGAGATAGTCTGTCCTCTGTATGGCAAACCGCCCCCTATCATTACATGGACGACCCCAAGTGGGGAGACGATGTCGAGGAAAACCATCCCCGAGCACGAAAATGGTTTGTATCGCGTTCGTGAAAACGACACCCTCGTCATCAGGGAAATATTCTTAGCAGTTGAGGGGCAATTTACATGCGAGGCCAGGAACATTCTGGGACATGTGTCTGTACAGATTGATGTGCATGTCATTCAGGCATCCAGTAGCTGGATGGTAGCCTTTCTTGTTGTGTTAATGGTTCTCTTCATCGGTCTTTCTCTCGGTGTCGCTGTCATATTCATGCGGCCAAAGCGACGAAGAAGACGACGAGAGCTTACCCGAACACCCGCACGTAGGGTTGATCCGCGTTACGGTCCCCTTAGCCCTATAGCTGAAGGCAATGAAGCGGACGAACTATAATGACTTAATGTACAGATATTACCGAAATTAATTTGTTATTTTTAAGTACGTTTTAAAAAGCTTTAACGATTCTAGTCTTATTTCTTCCAAGATACTTAACCCCCAAGTCAACACATAACTGGAACAAGGCAAGGAAAATGAACCAGAAAACTTATTCTCCTAGTTACCAACCATATTTTTTGCTAATACATGTATTTAAAATAATCCCTTATCTTCTACTTAAAAAATACATTGTGCTCATAGCGGATGTTTTGTTTATTTGTCACAAAATTCAGTTTAAAAAATACATAATATCTGACTAAAGTCTGGACACGTGGATGTTACTTCTGCATCCAATTATCCTCTTCATGAACTTCAGAACCAATCCAGTCATTGAAGAAAAATATTTAAAAAAAAAGGGGGGGGGTAGTAGGTATATTCAAGGCATCCTGGGCCCTCTCGCATAAAAAGTTGCGATTAAACGCAACTCAAAAGATTTAACACAAATCCCAAATACGCGATCCTGATTGGTTGAAAATCAAGTTGGGTTTAATTTTTTGAGTTGCGTTTAATCGCAACTTTTTTATGCAAGAAGGCCCAGAGCACTAATCTCTACGTAGAGATCAGGGATCCAGAGTCAGTGGCGTATCCAGCGTTCTCTAATTGTGGAGCAGAGATGAAAAAGAAGGGTTCTCAAATTTTGCCCGAGGGTGGGATTGGGGCACAAGATAATCCTGTTTTGTGTATTAAAAGCATATTATGTTTGGCCGGGAGGGAAGGAGGCACTTGCCCCCTGCGTCCCCTGGACAATGCTGGATCCACTGGATCTCAATATATGCACTAGAAATACAAAGAAATACTTGCAGTAGTAACTGCCAGATAAAACCAGTCTCACGTAGCTTGTGATGATTAGGTAGGTACACTTAAACATTTTGGTCAAATATCTTTGTCAACCAATAACCATTTTGTCATTATTTATTGGGCGATTCCGTATTCGAAAGAAAAAAAAAAAGACACTGGGAAATATTCTCTAGCCTACTGACTTTTCCATTTTGTCTCCCAAAGTGACTACGGATTTATATGCCACTCTTATAGTAAATGTACTTGCAGATTCTCACCCTATCAAATCTTAATATTCAATATATTTGTAAGCTTGGAACTGCTGTCAAAATGTCCCCATTTGTTTCTCATACTCATTACTCAAAGTAATTAAAATCCAAAGGAACATTATTCTTAATGGTTCAGATTGTAAATATGTATATATGATATAGGACTAGAGAAATTTGTTATGATCACGAACGTTTGGGGTGAATACTTTATCACATCGTTTCGAGTCATAGTGTTGGCCCCTATTATTATGTCGCTAGTTAATTACAGAGAAGTACTTTCAGACCAGTGGCGTAGTGTGGGTCAAGCCATAGAGGTGTCATACTGGTGTCATGGGGGGGGGGGGGGGCACTGGACTTGCTAGGTGGATGAAATGCTGGATAAAAAAAGGGGCAAGGAATGAGCGACGGGTGTAGAGAAGGGAGTCGTGTTATCTTCTTTTTACGTTACCTTCCAATCCACTTTATTTCACCCTCTCTCTTCTTTTTCTTCTTCCTTCGTCTTTCGGGGGGGGGGGGGGGTGGGGTACATGCCCCCATGCCCTCTTACAGCTACGCCACTGTTTCAGACAGTACAGAGAAAACAAACAATGACTCAACGGAGACCTATCTAAGCTATATGTACATTGCATTATTTTATTTATCTTTTGCACATCAATGACATAATGCCTCTTTTCTAATATTACCTTAGTACAATGACAACAAATCTCACAAACGCTTAAAAATTATTGTACATAGAGAAAGACTAAAGGGCAAGTTAAAAGATGAAAGACCCAAATGTACATCAGTTGATTCAAAATTTTACAGTAAAGTAAATTTACAAGATTATTTGGATATCACGGAAGAATATTCACACACATCGCGGTCGTTCCTTCTGAAACTATTTTCAAGACACTAAAACACTTTGATCAACAATTATTATTTTGAAACGGATACATGTTCATCCAATAAGTTGTCAACTTGGCACAACGAAAAAGAATAGATGATTTTATTCAAGTGTTCCCCCCCCCCCCCCCCCCGCATTTCATTTAAAAAAGGAAAGCAATTCATCTTCATGACTAAAACGAAGAAATGGAGTTTGAAGAATTATTCAAGATTTTATTTTCAAATGTAAAACACTTGGTATATTCTATTACTGTGTGTATTTTGTAGTTTTATATCACTGATTTTGGAAAACAGTAAATAAAATTGAAGATCTCACGAACTTGAAGTCTCAGGTGGTTTTCTTACGTAATTTAAAATTTGCAAAGAAAACAAAAAATAGCTGAAACATGATCGCAAAGACTTTCGAAAAATCTCATACTGAAAACAGCTGCCATTTTTAAAATTGTCATATGGATTATATAATTGATGTGGATATTTGAGCAAGGATACTGTGTGTGCATAAATATCGTTACACTAGTAGTAGAATATTCACCACCAGGGCCCTGTTTCATCAAACAATAATTGTTATAAGTTACTGAAATCCTCGAATCTGATTGGCTGAGAGCAAATTTGTCATAGAAATGGGGCAGTTGTTATTGATGTTTTATGAAACAGGGCCCAGATAGGCATACTTCGATAAATTCATAAATCACTACAGGTAGATGAAGATTGGGGGGGGGGGCGGGGCGAACCTCCCGCCCCTCCCCCTATTTAAAGAGAGGAAAAAGGAAAAACAATAATTTAAAAATGCCCAGCAGCCCTCACTTTCGGAACCTGGGAGGGCCGGCTGGAAAAGAAAAGACGAACTTGTCCGAACAAATAAAAAAATTTTAAAAAATGGAATTCCTCAAATCACGTTCCTGGGAAAAAAATTAATGTTAATACATGCCACCCCTTGCTTTCTTTTGACGTTATACTCACTGTATACAAACCGTTAGTCCATCTCTGATAGTTTGTATGCTTTCTTGTAAAAACTGACATCATGCACACGTACATTTATGTGTCCATATCAAAATTGTTCAAAATGTGCACATGTCATTGGATATTATAACAAAATATCCATCAGTGATACATTATAGTCATTGGAGAAAAACAAAACAAAACAAAACAAAAACAAACAGATCATCAGGTATCCACGGATGTAGTATGTAAATCAACGGATAACCCATTTTGCAGATATTAAAAAAAAAATTATTGAATACTAGTCGATTTCTAATATCAGCCAACCCCGCTGAGGGATCTTTCGGCCAGTCTGTCCAGCGGGAAAGGTTGGGGTTGCTGTCTGCTGCTACTGATGGAGAACTGAGGCCAGCTGAAAGGCCGGCTAGGCAGCAACCGGGAACGCGACCGTCTCTGAACCGGTGGTTGCGTGAGGTTATCCGTCGTGTCGGTTCGCTTCCTGGCACCATACACTATCCGAAATAAACGCGAGATAAAGAGGGGTAAAATAGGACATGAATTAGTTCTGTAAAAAAAAAAAACTATGTGCATTTTCTTTTATAGTTGCAGAGATAGGATTTGAAAAAAAAAAAAAAAAAATATATATATATATATATATCGCGGTGCAGCAAATCCTCTTCACTCTTGAATTAAAACAGAGTCACATGCCACATGGGCACTTCCCCCACCCCCCACCCCCCTTCCACAAAACCCCACTTAAAGATCGATGAATAGAGAGAGAAGGGGAGGGGTGAATAGCTACTGAGAAAGAAATATGTACATATGTATATACAGAGAGAGAGAGAGAAAGAGAGAGAGAAAGAGAGAGAGAGAGAACAGGGGGTGTCGGGAGACTTTACTTCATAGCTACAAGCAATATTTGCTTTTCCATTCGTCTCCGTTGCAAGATGAACATGATCTTAAGTAACTATTTTTGGAATGAAAGAAGAGGCCAGGGCCCTCTTGCATGAAAAGTTGCGATTAAACGCAATTAAAAAAAAAAAAATAATAATAAAAAATAAAGGCAACGTGACTTTCAACCAATCAGGATCGCGTATTTGGGACTTGCGTTTAATTTTTTTTTAGTTGCGTTTAATCGCAAATTTTTTACGCAAGAGGGCCCAGACGTACCTTTCTCGCCGAGTCCATGACCGAAGTTCATGGTAAGATGTACGCAGACTACGACTAGGAAGACACGAATGATGAGACCGAGAATGCCACAGACAATGATACAGGTTGGTAGTAGTTTATCAGCTTTGGTCGGCCACTGCTCCCATCTCATAGATAACTAAAAGAATACCAAAGAGAACAAAGAATGTTAAAAGTTTTAGGGAACAATTCAAAGAATTTCACATTTTCAAAGTGAATTTTCAACCGTATGAGTTGTACAGAAATCTAAACTTGAAGAAATAAATGCAATAGGCTCAAACGAGGCGACATCGAGTCTGAAGGCAATTAACTCATACACCATTTATTAAAAGTACTGTTTGCATTGCTCATTTTCCAATCACCTTTTAAACGATTTCACTCTTACATGACGCTCAAAAGACCTTACGGTACCAGTCAGACGCGAATGACGCCCAGTGTGAAACCGGCCTTAAACACTTAAAATATAATCATGGAATGGTTTGCTTACGTCAATGAACTTGTAAGTGATGAAGGCGGGTAGGATCCAGCCAGTCGCTAAGAACAGCACCACCAGTATTCTGTTTTCAAATCGTAACTACAAATGAAGAAAAGAAGATGAAATATCAAATGTATCTACACAAAAATTTTCTTCACTGCCGGGGGAGGGAAAACATAAATAAAAATTCACTCTCTTATTTTCAGAGAGCATTCGATATTCACTGCCGTGACTCTCGGGGGAGAGAAAATAGAGTGAAAGTTTATTCTCTCTGTTTATTTAAGAGATAGAAATTGACATAATTATGATGTGCGCGTGATTGAACAATTCCCTTTCCAAATATATCATATTGAAATTGTTTATAACAACCCGAGGGTTTGTCCGATGTTTGTTCGACCTAGCAGTAGTTAATAATGTTTGGCCATGTTCTCTCGCAGTTCATCCCCCTAGTAAGACAAGCGCCCATCTCCCATTTCACCAGTGTCCCCTACGTGGCTGGACCCCCCCCCCCCCCCCCCCCCCCCGCTTCGCCACTGTTTACACGAAACCCAAATCCAATCAGAAAACGTATGGCGATATAAATTGTACATCATGCGGAGGTTTTGCCCCCCCCCCCCCCCTCCGGCATACACTACTATACTGAAAGGGGTTCTCAGACATCTGCTCCGGCGACAATTCCTCCGGTTTTAATTTCGTTTAAGATGTAGGGTGAGGGTTAGTGTTATAATTATCGCCGAGCGATAGTCGCCGGAGCAGGTGTCGTATCACCACTGCACTGGAGGTTGTCTATTCCATACTCACTGCAAGGAAACCAAGGATGTTCCACATGAGTCCTAATGGCAGTCCAAGACTAAGGACGATCTTCTCAAAGCCATTGATGTTGATACCGTCGTCGAGAACGAGGATGACCATGCTTGTCTGTTTAAAGAGAAGGTTGAGTTCTGGGAAGGATGACCAATATTTTGTGAGCTTTCTCATTCTTATCTATGTCAGTTGGAAGAATAACATACAGTAGAAAACAAACTGGACATGAAAAGGATTGCTCTTCATATGCCCTCATATTCGAAGTATGAAGTGTTTGGACCAAACATTCCTGCCACATAATGCAGTCCCATGTACCCATTTCTGTGTTGAGTGCATGTGCCCTTTAGCAAGACTGAGTCAATTTCCTATCATTGTGATGATTCTAAAACCTCAAAGTACTATGTACTACATAATCAAACTTTCCCAGTTGCTTCTAGACAGTTTCCGTCTTTGTCGATGTTTGCTATATGAATGATGTTCAGGAGTTACTTTTATAATGTGTGAGTGCATTCAAATGGAATGGAGACCATTCTATATATATTAGGTTAACCACCAATTTCATTCAAACTGCATGGGCAGAAGTAAATCTGACATGAATCAGGAAAAATGCTACTGGTCGTTATTGACCAAGTTGCCAATAAATACATAAATAAATAAATGAAAAATGATAGGCTACAAGAAACACCATAAAAACTACTTTCGAAAAATAAACTCAAGGGCAATTGCAAAGGCCTACTGTACTGCCCATAGAAATCAGGTTCGGATTACGTAATACGCCATTGTAATGTTCGCACATTTCTA